>OY759192.1:10655157-11886599 GCA_963662085.1 Eupithecia inturbata
TACAAAAATGCTTTATTGTACACAAAAAAGACAATATTACAAAGAAACATTACTTATGATAAGTACAATGGGCGGCCTTATCGCTTAGAAAGGCAAGCAGGATTTTATTGACTTTTTTCGAATAATTAGCTGACTTTGTTTTTATTTAGTAATTATATGATTCTGTATAACGTTAAGGGATAAGTAATGTTATCATATGATAAGGACTATAATTATAATTTGTGTAATAGGCTTTAATTTTTAATAGATCGTTCAACCTTATAAATTAATTAATTAATCTTCACCTAATTGATATTTCATTAATCATCCATTCGTGCGTATAATTATTTAAAGTAGGTAAATTATTTAATAAGCTACTGGAATATACAATTTATATTAATTAGCATTTGAATGAATGCTACCTTTATGTAGATTATTTGCAACAGTCTGCTGTTCGCTCAATTGTTCTAATTGTAAATACTATTTCTAATTTGTTTCTATTATTTGATTGTAATTTTCTTTGTTAATACATAAATTCCCATTCACATAAATATTATAAAAATAAATCCCTATTTCCCTTGGTCACGGCATCACGCGTGAACGGCTGGACCGATTTCGTTATTTTTTTTTTGTTGTGGTTGTTATTGACAGGATAAGGTTCTTATGAAAGAAAAAAATTAAGAAAGTTGCGTGGGAAATTAGAAAATTTAAGAAAACTTAACATATAATACCAATTCGAATCCATTATTCATAGTTAAGACAGGACAACGTCTGTCGGGTCCGCTAGTTAGCTAATATAAATGGGAAATTTTATTATTATTACCTTATTTTTGCCCTTATAATTGGTTAATAGTTAGGTTACTTGAGTTATAATTAAAATGTTCTGAGCATATTCTGCTTGTTGGTTGTCGTGGTCTTATTAAATTTATCAAAATTGTATGTTACACAATTCTTTTTGGAGGAAAGTAATCCTTAGGCTGAACGTCTATTTAAACCTAACGAGGGATCCGAAGAAATAAGGTTGAAAGAAAGGAATTCTGACGATTCGTTCGACTTGGTGCCGCGCAAATACGAGGTATTATATTCTCAAGCTCTACGGTGCGCTTTATTCTCAGTCGGTCGGCTTGTGTTAATTTATTTGCCTTGGCGTCACCATATTAACCCATAACGTATAAAATTCAAGTTGTAAATAAATATGAACTGCTTTGAAAGTACGTTCTGGCACCTCTATGTAAATGTGGGTTATTCTTGAGATTCAGTCGGCTGTGAACTCTGATATAACATTGCTTTAAGCACAATTTATGCACGATCTACCGAGGTCCAAGTAGTTTAAGATAAATGGGTTCAAGGCACGGAATAGAATATCTAAATAGGTACCTACGGCAAATGACGAAAAATCCGGATGTTCTTTGTTGTTTGATTACCGGAAATGTCATAAACCAAAATAAAAGTTACCTACTATGAATTATGTACCTAAAACATTAGTTTTCACGCACATAAAAATGCAAATCAACAGTTTTCTAATAAAATAATCCATAAATTTTCCTAATAATAAGTTACAAACTAATAAAAATAATAGATTACCTAATGATTTCAATTTTTGATTTTAAAATAATAGCTACATGAATAGGGTCTTTGAAAGTAATTTGATATTACTATTAATTTTCAAAAATATAAAAATCGGCGGGAGACTAAAGTGGAAAACTTCTGGAAAACCCAAGACTAATAATTAGTCTTGGGTTTTCCAGAGACCAATGCAGTAGATTTTAGAAATACCTAATTAATTTGTTCTTTTCTATCTTTTTTTTAGTATTTAATTAATTATTTTTAGGACGGTTTAATTATTAAACCGTCCTAAAAATCATTAATTACATACTAAAAAAAAGATAAAAATCATTGGCCACTATACCTCGTAGGTAATAACCTACTCTTTATCTTTATAATAATAAAGATAAAGATAGTTTATTTGCTTGGATACAATGTAAGTTACACAGATGTTAATAATATTTTAGTTTCATGTTCTACTATGTATAAAATGTATAATTCGGGTTCATCTTTCACATGAGAGGAGAATAAGCATATGTCCCAGTCGTTCCCCTGGTGGGACGATAGGGCATTTTTTTAACCATAAAATTAATATTGCCTAAATTTTTCAATTAGGTAGGTAGGTTTTTGAGATATTGATGAGTGCAGTATGTTTTGCCACCTCCTTACAGACAGAGTACAAAATCCTGAGCTAATATGCCTAAAGCAAATTAAACTACATGGAACAGGGACACCACTACTAGCGCTAAAAATGAAACGGCTATTTTCTATATTTAACAAGTTAATTATGAAGTGCGTACGGGCGTTCCTTGTAAATCACTAAGTTATTTGTCCGTTCGCATTAGGTATGTTTGAATTCATAAGAGCAATAACTTGCTAGGCCCTTTCAAAATGTTCATACCTAAAATCAATAATCCAATGGAAAATTCGAGAATACTTTTTACCATGTACCTGTGTCCTCGAATAAGGTTTTTTTTTATAAAAACGTCCCATTGCGTGTGGCTCAAAAGAAACGTAGGTACTTTTAGTACCTATTGAAGGTATTAGTGGGTTATTAAGGGGACTCTTATGTCCAGCAGAGGATTAGGTAGATAGGCCGATGATGTTGATTGAAGGAATATTCCCGTTGTACCCTACCTAGATATCCCCCACTGGCGAACACTGGCATCTCCAACTTAAAGATCTGACTGTACCTTTCTTCCTACTTGGAGACTCCAATGAGGGAGAAGGTAGAGCACCGTTTTATTAGAATTAATATTTTTGTAATATTGGCTATTTGTGACTGTTTTGCAACTCTCAGTGATTTTCTTAAAATAATGAAGGAAACTTATGCGAACACTATTATTTATTACCTACTATAATTTGATTGTTTTGAAATAACTATATACAGACTTTAAATTTCATAATATTTACACTATTTTTTTAAGTTTTGCGGGACAAATACTATTCCCTCGTAATTAAAACTTTTGTGGGATCATACTTTAATATTATAATAAATATATACCTACAATAGCAAAACAATCATCAAAATCGGTACACAATTGACGGAGATACCTATCGGCGAATATACATTAAAAACATACATACAGCCAAACATAGAATAGAACCTCCTCCTTTTTTTGAAGTCGGTTAAAAAAGTAGTTAATTTTAAAACAGGGTGGGCACTCTTTATGTGCAATAAAGTTTTTAAATAAATTAAATGATATATAAAACAGTACCCGCGAAACTTATTATTACTCCAAGCTAGTCAGGAATGTTTCTGAAATCACAGGCTCAGGGCACACAGTGTTTCCACGAAGGGGACCATAAAACTGCCCCACTGAGGATTGTTCCCAGGATTCTCCTAAGTAGGTACTACTTGCTTACTTCCCATCGCATTCGGTGGGCACCTTAGGCCGTTTTTATGGGGCAACAAATCATAAATGCCCGTTGTGTCGATAACACTGAAAGCAAGTCATGCATATGAAATTCTCACACTACGAATTCCGCCAGTTCTATTTCACATTGTTGGTACGAAGGGATATAATTTAATTCAGCCTATTGTTTTCCCATTCGATCCATTAGGTATGTGACAAAGTTGATGGGACGAACGGGATTTCACAATAACTGTGGGTTGTCTGAGAATATACGGTCTGGCTCTTTCAAAGGTGTTCTTTGACAATAAATGAATAGAAAGTTATGGCAAACAATACCTCTAAATAAAGGAACCAATATAGAGACGGAGTCTAAGTTTTCATATTACGTGGTTTAAGTGGTATCTGCCTACTCAATGGAAACATGGACTCCCTACCAAAGCTCAAAGCAACGCACCTAAATAAGTAGGTACCCACCTGCTATTTTCGTATTGTGCTCCACATAGGTTGATATATTTAGATAGGTACTGCAATCTCGTAAACAAGGACTGAACAACGAGTTACAAAGAGCTTTGCGCTACAGTTAAATTCCAATCATTTGATTGGAACCTCCTTGTGAATTTCTGGTAAATAAATGATTGATGGACAAAACGCGGATGCGATGCTCGTGACAAAACGCGGATGCGATGCTCGCGACAAAACGCGGATGCGATGCTCGCGACAAAACGCGGATGCGATGCTCGCGACAAAACGCGGATGCGATGCTCGCGACAAAACGCGGATGCGATGCTCGCGACAAAACGCGGATGCGATGCTCGCGACAAAACGCGGATGCGATGCTCGCGACAAAACGCGGATGCGATGCTCGCGACAAAATGCTACGTGGAAAATTAATAAATAATTAATATCTTCTGAAAAGTCGTTGACTATTTTGACAAGTCAGCGGAAGTAAACGGAAAATTTGACAGTTTTCTATTGAAATGAAAATAAAAAATAACGAATTGAAAATGTTTTATTTATACGTTTCTAAACACACAGCTCAATAACACATCACAATAACCTAAATGTAGGTAAGGCTAAAATAACTACATTGAGGTGCTTTGTTAATTTAAGGCGCCTGTGCAAAATCATAATAGCTAGGTTATACGAAGTTATAATAACTAGTCTATGGTACTCTGCTTTCCATCAGTTAATTATTATTACATTAATTTTCAGTTCCTTCCATGTACATTTTTCTTCTAACTATAATGGAACAAAAGCAACGCGCAAGTCTTTGAAGCATCTCCATAAAAAAAACAAGATCCGTCAAGCGCGAGTGTGGCTCGCGCACCGAGGGTTCGAACATATGTCAAGTATACCATTATGTACTGTAAGCACCGGTTAGAGACTTTGCTATTTATTGAATACCTAAAAATTAAAGGTTCTTTTCAAACTTCGGAGTAGTTATGTGTTAAGGGTAATAGTCAAATTTTCGACTTTTTACAAAATATTTAATAAATAAAGTATGAAACCTACAGAAATTAAAAAATACTGTTTTGAGATGTACAAACAGATATCTTTTATAGGATATCCCACTCGGTGAGATAGGCCCCTTTTTGAAAATTATGCTCCCCTTTATGACCATTTTTCAAAAAGTGTTATATTTACAGACTTCGACTGTATGATACCTACCTACAAAAATATTACGGCGGCGCACGAAATGTATTATTATTTAAATTACAAGTTATTTGCTACTGTATTTGCTGATATACAGGGTGTCCAGTGGCAGATTTCAAAGTTTAAGCGAACATAGTTTCTGAACGCAACACGATAGAGGGGCCGCGGGGGGCGTCGTTAGAAGCGCATGCGGTGCGGATGTTTTAGTTGCCATGGAACAGTGGAGTGGAGCGCATCGTGCTTTTGCCATCGAGGCGTACAATTCGAGTGGATTTTCGCTGTCTGTAGCACGCCGTCGATTTAATAATCGTTACGGTATTCGTCGATTACGTGATGGACCATCGATCAACCTCATTCAATCATGGGTAGCAAGGTTCAGAGCTACAGGATCAACATTGAATAGACCCAGCCCAGGACCTACACCATCGGTAGCCACAATTGGAATTCTTTGGCTATTTTTGCTCTTCGTTTGTCATGTATGTCTCTTGAATTGACCCACAATAGGTAGACACATAAAAGTTTTAATAAATAAGTTACACTTCAATTGTAATAAAATAACAACAAATACTAAAAATTTAATAAAGTTGACAATATACCTAAAGGGATCTCCGAACAAGTGAAAATTTGATGTTTATTGAAAAAGTTGCCTGATTTTTACGGTACGGAACTCTTCGTGTAAGAGTGACTCACATATGGCAATTTTTTTTGTAGGTCGGGTTTACGGGTCATTCGATCATGAAACCTAAAACAGAAATAATTTGATAAGCATCTACCTGTAAGTTACCAACTTAATTTTCACACTAAACACGTGGTCTAGACCCTGGTTTTAATAATGAGCTGTGCTGCACTGAGCAGCAAGCATGAATTCATACAGGTAGGTACCTGTATGAATTCATCACTACATAATATTTACTTTCAGGCATGACGATAATCATCCTTACTAAATACAGCCTAATTGAATTGAAATGATCGAAATGATAACACTTAAATAATAAATTAACTGAAATAACTTTTTTGCACCACTGTACAAAAATAAGAAAGTCTGGTAGACAAATTAAGAAGGCAAGGTAAATGTTCCTAACGTCCGCTCTTTAATGATCTTTCGTATTTGGTCGATGGTCGTGGAAAAGGTCTCGTTTCGATGTTTTTCTGATTGACGGTCAATTATAAGGTGTAGAAAGCTGAAATTCAGTGTGCGTTTATTTTTATATGCGCTCTAACTATTGGCAAACCATTAAAGTTGACATCTTGTTAAAACTCCCTTATTTGAGGCTCGAAATAAGTACACAACTTTCAGTTCTAAAATTAATTTATTTCGTCGAAAATTAGTTGTAAGGTTCCATAACTTTGTCAGAAGATACATATTCCTAATAGGCATCAGCCAATGCAATCACAGAGCGCCTACCTTATGTTTTAAGTTTACACTATACTACCCGGCTATATTTAAAGCTATTCTATGTAGAATTCAACCTACATCCTACCATGGAAAATTGTATTGTTTTGCTGCATTGCCTATTAAAATTGTTCAGGTCTTCAAATATTATGAGTGTGTCGTTGTGTAAAAGCCAACATTATGAAAAAAACCTCTTGTGTTTTTTCATGTTGATATTATTTTGTTTTTATTATGATATGTTAAACTTAAATACTATTTTTAAATTATATTACTATTCTAAATTAAAATTACGTAAATGCCAACATGCCTTAAAGCAAGACAGAATATTTTCAATTATTTTTTTGCTTTTGGATGACAATTTCATTAATAACTTTAGTAACAAACGTAGATACTTATATTCTATATCTATTGTTGCATGCCGTAATCATAATCATAGCCAGCTTAACTTATGTAATCATACAACCAACTACTTGGGCAGACTCTATGGCTCCATGAAAGTTAAAACAACCAGAAATATTCATTATGATTGATACGAAATATCTAAAAGTTGGGCTACTCAACGCAGGGTCCTTGAATACTGGGCATGAAGAGTTCATAGTAGCCATGGAGGAACTGCAGCCTGACATTATTGCCATAAATGAGACATGGTTGGGGCAGAATGAAGAAGATAAAGCACCTAGGGTATCGGGTTACCGCTTCCGCCACATTCCTAGACCCCCACATATCAAGGGGGGACGTGGAGGAGGCGTTGGTTTCTATATCAGGAAGGGCATCTATGTACGCGTCTGCACCCACCCACCAGCCCGAGATGTTGAACAGATGTGGATCAGTGTCAAAGTCAACGGGCAGACTGTCATTATTGGTACAGCCTATAAACCACCCAAGCAAAACCCGAACCCCTTCTTTGAAGCTCTAACAGAATCTATCACTTCATATACTAATTATGACAACCTTATACTTGTAGGCGATTTTAACATTGATATTCTGAGTCATGTGGAATGGAAAACAAAATTACTTAATTCATTCTTGCATAGTCTCAACCTAAATCAGGTTGTTGAAGAGCCTACTCACTTCACAGAACACAGTGCTACCCTTATTGACATTGCATGTACTGATGCCAAGGTGCGTAAAACCATAGTCAAATACAAACCCGATCTTGGTCACCATGCAATGATCTTGATCGAGGTGAATATAAAAAAAGTCAAACCAGTATCCAGAACTATTACCTACAGACCATTTAAAAGTATTATTCCTGAGCTTTATAATAACGACTTAAACAGTATTAACTGGAGCCCTTTCAAGGGAATATCAGATGTCAATAAATTAGTTATTACCTTTTCTATGTTATTGCACACTTTGTTTGATCTGCATGCACCACTTAAAACCACTACTTTTAAAGAGCCCCCCCACCCCTGGATCACAGACACTGTAAAAACAATGATACGCATACGCGATAGTTATCATAGCAAGTATCGTAGACAGCCAACTACTGTACATCAAACCAGCTATAAATTCATGAAGAAACTCGTTATAGAAGCTATTGAAAGTGAGAAAAAGGCTTACTTCACTGAAAACATAAACAATAATATAAAGGACTCCAGGAAATTATGGAAAAGCCTAAAGAATAATGTCCTTAAGACTAACAAATCCAATTCAGAATTACCTCTGCATCTAAGTAATCCAGATATGATCAACTCACACTTCCTCAATGTCCCTGGTGAAGAACATGTAACTATCTCGCAGATGACTTACTTTGAATATAATACATTTAGCACATCAGTTTTTTCCCTGCAGGTAGCCAGTAAAGACACAGTATTGGGCATACTACGTAAGCTCAAGTCAAATGCTCTTGGTGTGGATGAAATATCGCTCGAGATGATTCTTATGACCTTGCCTGACTCACTAGAAACTATAACATCTATTATAAACTGTTCCATTGAGAGTGGTGTTTTTCCTGACTACTGGAAAACAGCAAAAGTTAGACCTATTCCTAAAAACAATAACCCTTCCACAAACCAGGATCTCAGACCAATAAGTTTGCTACCCTGTCTATCTAAAGTCATGGAAAAAATTGTCTCTTTACAACTCACCAAATACCTTGAGGAAAATAAAATGTTACCGCTTGCACAGTCGGGGTTCCGTAAGGGTCACAGCACGGCCACTGCTCTATTGGATGTGGTAGATGGATTGCTTGGTGCACAGGATCAGGGCATGGTTAGCATATTAATTCTTCTTGACTATTCACGCGCATTTGATTGTATAAATATCCCTCTTCTTTTGTCAAAGCTGTCTTACTATGGGTTTGACCCTCGTACCGTTAGATGGTTCCACAGCTACCTGAGTGGCAGGCAGCAGTTTGTTGAGCTGACTACAGCTGATGGTAGTGCTCTGAAATCCAGTCCTAGGCCTGTGCTACGAGGAGTGCCACAGGGTTCAGTACTTGGTCCAATTCTTTTCACACTGTATTGTGCCGACATAGTTAATTCGTTTACACACTGTAGTCATCATATTTATGCTGATGATATTCAGCTGCACTTCTCTTTTAAACCCCAGGATATCTCAGCTGCAGTAAATAAAATAAATTTTGATCTAGCACAAATAACAAATTGGTCTAAGCTTAACGCTCTTGTCATAAATCCAAAGAAATCGAAGTTTATGTTGTTAGGTACAAGAAAAAAGATCCTGTCACTACAAAGGACACCCATAAGGATTGAAATTGAAAATGTTACTGTAGAGCAAGTAACACAAGCAAAAAATCTTGGAGTTCTCATGGACTCCAATCTACTCTTTGAAAGTCAAGTTGCAGAGTGTGTGAGGAATTGTTTCTACCGTTTAAAGCTTCTGTATAAAATTCGTCCATACCTCAATGAAGCAGTCCGAATACATTTATGTGAGTCCCTAGTGCTATCAAAGCTGAACTATTGCGATGTGGTCTATGGACCATGTCTTTTGAAAAGATCACAGAACTTGATACAGCGGGTCCAGAATGCATGTGCTCGCTTTTGTTTCCACATCCCACCACGGGTCCACGTTACTCCCTTCTTAAACTCATCTAATATCTTAAAAATGTCAGCTCGAAGAAGGCTACATCTGGCAGTGCTTATTTTTGGGGTCATAAACAGACAGTGTCCTACATACCTCGCTGACAAGCTAGTTTGGGCAAGGGACAAGTCAAAATATCCTAGCAGAGCATGCTCTTGGGTTTTCTGCATGCCGAAGCACAGGACTATGGCTTTTAGAGGATCCTTCAAATATTCTGCTTCCAAATGTTGGAATGATCTCCCGCCTCCGGCAAGGGCTGCAAAATCATTATACACCTTTAGAAATCAACTCAAGAAACTCCTAATTACTGAACAGAAACTCCTACAGGTATAAAGGTGAGGTACCTACACTGTAGGTAGTTATTACGTCCTGTTGTATTTCCTTGGATTCTATAATTTGTCACTCAATGTCTTAATCGTTCTCAAATAGTTACCTTTAAAAATTGTTAAAAAATTACTGGATTTCTTTTCGATTAATATTGGCGCGCTGAACGATGTCAGCATTTTTTGACATATATGTTAGTACCTACTTTTTTCTCTTTGGTTGAAAGCCAACGGATTCTTCTTCTTCTTTTATTTTTGGCTCTGCATCATGTTCGCATTACGCTGCGCTCAGGAGATCATTGTTTGCACACTTGTCAGTGTCGCGACGAAAACAAGTCAGTTGGTGTAGTGAGCATAAATCTGAGTGTAATTATAGCTTGTTTTTCCTAAGTGTATCTGTAATCTTTTTATTGTATTATATTCTGTTCAATGTTCCGTAAATCATGTTTTGTACCATCCTCGTTGAATTTATTTATATAGGTATCGTTAATGTAATAATGTTACTGTGCCGTCGTCACTCCGTAAGGGCCCTAACTGAAAACCAGCGCAGTATTGGGCAAATGCCTAATACTGCAAAATGCTGAGTTAGGGACACCTTTTTACCCTTCCTTTTAATGTGCTTTACTTTTGTTATGTTATTATGTTTTTTTTGGGTAAATAAATGTATTTTTATCTTTTATCTTTATCTTTACCTTATGTAGTTCAAGAGCTAGAGGCTTTTTTTGATTTTCAGAAAAAACTCGTCTAATTCATGCACCATGAATTTTTTTGAAAAAACGACTATGGCACAAATTTTCTTTGATCACACCGCACATGCTCACAAATCAATCATACTTGTTCGTCCAGCCGTTCCGAAGATATGGAAATCCGCCAAACGTTACTGCAGCGGCAAATGCAATTACTCAAAAACCACAGGGGTCACAAATGCCGCTACTCGACCTTGGAAGTGCACAACAATAAGCTACCTTTTAAGCTACTTTAAATTTGGCTAAGACGTAATAGACGTTACTGCAGCGGCATCTTAGTTTCGTGAATGACTCCGAAACCTTGATAGGCACTAATTTTATTTTTGGGGCACATTTACAGGACGTAGTGCTCTATTTTTTCTATAACTTTCATCTAGATCCAAGTCGACATGCCGCTGGGCAAATGCAATTACTCAAAAACCACAAGGGGCACAAATGCCGCTGCTCGGCCTTGGAAGTGCACAAATATAAGCTACCTTTTAAGCTATTTTAAATTTGGCTGAGACTAATAGGTAAAAATCATGCCGCTGCAGTAACGTTTTCAGACGTTACTGCAGCGGCATCTTAGTTTTGCGAATTACTCCGAAACCTTGATAGGCACTAATTTTATTTTTGGGGCACATTTACAGGACGTGGTGCTCTATTTTTTCTATAACTTTCATCTTGATCCGAGTCTACTTGCCGCTGGGGTAACGCACACAATGGACCAATAATAATTTGCATTGTTTCGTTCAAAATAATTGGTACTAATTATGTAGCCAGATACTTTATTGCTCCGGTCCTCCAATACCTATCTATATTTAAATAAAAAAAATACTTTCAGGGACACATAAAACTTTTATCTCTTTAGCTAAAGTCCTAGGTTCCAAACGTTTTAAAGTACGTTTATTTTCTCTCTGAGAATTTTCTCAATCAAGTCCGGGCCTGGCGATCGTCTGATACAATTGAAGTGCACTTGCCCGTCTACCAATTTAATGTTATTTTATATTCAAGCTGGGAATAACGAAGCTATTAAGTAAGTGTATGTACCTTACCTACCTACTGTTAGTATAAAGGGTACCCTACAATACCTATACCTACTTCCTTTCTTATCTGTAGGTAGGCACATACCTACCTAGTTTTTTGTTAGTCAATAGACCTTCGTTTAACCACAATCTCACCTGAATGGAAGTAACGATGCGGCCGCCGTTGTATCACGAAGGTCTAGAAGACACCTATATTTATAGATAAAATTCACCGCCGCCGCCACCGCCCCGCGCCGCGGCGCCGCCGGTCCATCGTCGTAGCATCGTGGCGCGTGCTACGAAAACCTACGTTAAAAATGTTTATCGATATGGGGAAGTATGGGGAGGGGTAGGAAAAGGTGAGTAAGATATATCTGTATGAGGAAAGAGACCAAAATCCCATGCACAAGGAGTTTTGTGATTTTTCGCGCAAGTGTCCATTCGCGCAAATGGAACCACGTATACATAATTATTATCAAACACTATATTCCTGTCCTGATTAAACAACACGACATTTTATGGACTCTATGGAACAATTTAAATTTTTATCGCCAGTACAAATTCCGAGAGTGACCTCTGTTTTCATGGATAGGTAACTCACACAGCTGGTAGCGACATCTGTTAGAAATCTTATAAATCACAAATTGACAGCCAGTTTGTTCTCTATGTACAGAGAACTTTGATTTTTTGTAAAAGTTTTGATTGGTTAAATCTTCTGTAGGACCATTATTATTGCAGTGGTAATAATCTTTGCTCAATAACCTACACTGCACAATTCTTGCTTTGCTTGTTTCGCTCTACCACGAGGACCACGAGATTACACGAGATATAGACAGAATTCAAGCATAATTTCTGCTTCCTAACAATTTTCAATTATGTTCTTTTTTGTCTGCGAGTTCTATGTTCAATTGGTACGTAGTATGGGGCTGTCTGCTTACCGCAATTTTCATACACAGTTCTGTAAAGTATAACACCGGTCACTCGATGTTACTGAACGACACCATACACAGCTGCGTCATATTTTTATTAATTCCAAATCCAAAACAAAGAGAACACACTGTGTATCGTTTTCGTCAATCTCGCTCGAGTCGCTCGTGTAAACTACTGTGCAATGCTAAACCGAGTGCATTTTTGGTTGATATTCTGATAATGTGTTACAAAATGACCTAAACTGTTTTATGTGAGACTTATTCGTGTGTAAAACAAACTATATCAATGAAAAGCGATATGATACTCTCCTTGGTAGTGTTCTAAGATTGTGTTCGTATCGTGAGTTTCATAACAGTTGCGTGATGAAAATCGAGATGTCTTCGAAACCAGTGAATCAAAAGAAAAGGTATGTGTCTTTAATTATTTTTGAGGGTCTCGGACAATTGCTACTACATGTGCTTCTTCAATGGTAAATGTGTTTTCCTGCTGCTGCCGAATGTCACCTCAGTGATACCAACCTAACTTTCTCTTTGCTTTCCGTAAGGTAGGTAGGTACCTCGTTCATACCAATGTTTGTTGGATAACAAAATAAACAAATAATGGAAATTTTGATAAAAATGCCTAAAGCTTCTAACCCATTAAGTACCTTTGATAAAATAATGTAGGAAAGTATCCATTTGGTTACTTTCCACACACACTAGTGTAACAAAATATTCCAATATTCCACAATATTCCATGCAATGATTGCATGGAATATTTTGTGTTTGTTTCTTTAGGTGGTAGGTACTGTCAAACACAAAATAACTCAGGAAATTGTTCAACGAAGTACCTTATGTAGGATGTTGATAATTAAAATTCTCAAAAATTATTCTATTTGTTCAGTTTAAGGTGGCATTGAAAAATATAAAAATTGTAATCAAGTAAACATTTTTAATGTCACTTAAATGATTTCAAAGTATTATGTCTTACAGACATAGTTAATACTTGTTAATTTTGCAGTGTTTATCTTGTTTGTAATACATAAACTTACAATCACTCGTGCCCAGGCGGATAAGTGTTGAGGGGCGCCAATGTCTGCCTAGGGTACTGCCCTAGGCAGACACCTCATCGGCGCCCCTCTGGGACGTGCCGCGGCAAAGCTCAAGATTGGTGGAATATGGTTAGTAACAAAGACAAAGAGGAAGTTTCCCAGCGGTAGACAAAAAAGTATGCAAGGCAGATAAAAACAATAGAAGTAAAGGCAAGCGGAGCGAGCCGCGAAATTTTTGTTACTTTCTCTAGTGGTTGGTAAAACAATTATGAAGGCATGACAAAATAAATAACATCAGTTAATTTTCAAGATGGGTGAAGTGGGTATAAAAAAAGAAGACTGAAGCTAGGACAACGGTGAGTGGTGAATATTATTGAGTTTTTCTGCCTTAGACCGAAAAATCAAGAAGGTAATACTTTTGTGCCTTTTCCCGGCCTTCAAACGTTGTTTTGGCACCCCTTGCCAACTGGCACCTAGAGCAACCATTCTACTCACCCAAGAGCCGGTCCGCGAGCGAGCGAATAATTTTGAGACTTACCAGAGGTGTGCAAAAAAATACGAAGGCAAAAAAACAGCGAGCAGAGCGAGCCTCGAAAACTTTTGAGACTTTGTGGCTATGGATGGTTTGTCGTCGCCTACTATGCCGAGTTGCGCAACCTGCGTCTGTCAAAGCGTTACAGAAGGCAATCAAACTATTTTTTTCTACCCGGCCCGACGAGCGATTATACTTATTAGCGATACAAACCAAAATGCCGTGACGAAAAATGACGGCGAGCGAAGCGAGCATCGAAAATATTCATGCTATTGGTTAGCATGAATATTTAAGAGGTTGTCAAAATTTACCATATTGGTTTGGCGGGGTCAGCCATAAGGGAAGGAAGGACAGATAACGGCAAGCGTATCGTGCCGTGATTATTCCGTCCAAAAGGAACAGAAAATGGCGGGGAGCATAGACAAGAACGGAATTTTTGAGAATGATTGCATTGGTTGGTAATAAGTTACGACAAAAGAAGTAACGCCGAGCAAAACGAGCTCGAAAACTAAAGTTTGGTATAGGTATTACCTATAACAGTGAATCGCAAAACTTTTTGCGATTGACGGTAGTAAGTTAGCCCCGATTTTTTTTTATTATTAGAGTTACATCAAAAGAAAGACTTTTTAATTTTTAGTAGAATAGGAGCTCGGAGTGACAACATCTCTGGGACTCTCCGGTTTTGGTTGGCGCTCTCAATGTCAAGGTCGTGTATTGTGGTCAGAAGGTTTTTTCGCGGAATTGTTACTAAATATCTTTCATCCTTATATTTAGAATAGGAGCCCCTGTGTGAATTAAGAATTCTGGTCTAAGAAGCCCTGCTTACTTTGGGGCCAGATGATGATGTATGAAATTTCCAGCAGTGTTAGTTAGTATTTACTTTAAATTAATGGAATGATAAAAACAATTATGTACCTATGGCGGGACGAATAAGATGTTCTTTGTTCAGACTGTCTAATATACTTGACCGCAATGAATGAGGGAAGGATGGCATTTCTCCAGCTGTAGGATCCAGTAAGGATTTGATTTTTCATGAAACCTAGATAGATAAGATTATGGACTCTTTTCCGCATAAGGACTAGTACCTACTAACTAGAACTATTGTGCATTGTACGTTACATGGGCCTAGTCGTATATGTGTAACCAGCCTAAACTCTGACTGTCTCTATCTCTGGTACCAGTCAAACCTTTGTCTAGTTTAACTAGACAAAATGGTTTTACTGGACCGAAGGGCGTTCAGTTCGTGGCTTGTTCATTTCATGGTATAATTTTTTAAGAACAATTTCTGTAATGGCGGCTTTATGGAAATTAGTAGGTATATGTTTTTTGGAAATTTTATTTGAAATTGTCTAGCGTTTCTAGAGCTGACTAAATTATAGATAGACAAGTACCTACCTATTCATGGCTTGACGACAAGTGACGTAATAATAGAGCACTCGTAAATCAGTGATTGAACTCAAGTGGAGTCGCCGATACCATTCGAAATGAAGTGTTTTGAGATCAGGATGCGACATTGATTCTTAAGACCTTTCTCAAGTATTTCTTTATCTTCATATTAAGCCATACCTACGCCCACTATAATAATCGATTCTTACAATTCTCCCGTGGATGTCGGAAAAGGGAACCTTCCGGCCTGATCCTGTCTCCTCCTGTGACCTGATCCTGTGTAATTTTAAGGGGCGAACCTAACAGGTTTAGTTTTCAAACTAGGTCTAGATCTCAGTATTCACGGGATCCCCGTGGTAAAAAACTCGAATTACATTAAATTCTAAAATTTTTCTTTGGTTCCTTGAAAGTGATAAACGATTTCGAAAAAAAATTACGTTTAAAAATAACATAAAAGTGTGCACTTTCATGTAATTTTTTTTAATTATCGATCGATCTCGACCAAACTATGTGCGAAACAGCACTGTTTCGCACATAGTTTGGTCGAGCTTTCAGGAACCCTACGGTCTATTGAATTTATTATGTTTTGATTCGTAGGTTATTACTAATTATTTACCAGTTTCTTCATAAGGTGTGTAGTTTTATTGTAAATAACACTTGATTTTTGCGCTTACGCCGTTCCGAAAACGTATGGTCTGTCCCGCTCCTATGAACGCGAAATCCTCAGCAATCCGCCTGCCCAGCGTGATGAAAAGTACAAAAATGGCAATACCCGTTTGGGGAAGGCATGTCCAGCTGTAGAAGTATGTGGGCTGACAAGGAAACGACTTCTGCTAAACATAGGCCTCGCTGTGTCCTTGGTTCCTTTTAATAGTTTTAATAAGTGGTAATTTCCTTTCACAAAGGGAAAGGCTTATCTGGACAAAACGTTCCGCAATTTTGTTAGCTTTTGTATATGTTAGTATTACTGATTAGATAATACTGGCATACATACAGATCGAAGTACAACTGCGTCTAGAATCAAGTTCTGGAATAGTAATTAAATTGATGATAAAAACGTATCGCAATACGTTCATGTTCCGGAACAAAAAATGTCTGGTACTTGAATAATTACCACCATCCATACTAATATTAAAAATTCGAAAGTAACTCTGTGTCTGTCTGTCTATCTATCTGTCTGTTACCTTTTCACGCCTAAACGGCTAAACGGATCTCAGTGAAATTTGGAAGGGAAGTAAATGGTATCCCGGGGACGGACATAGTGATCTTAACACAGCGCGGTGCGATTCGAAATAGAAAACCGATTTTTCTTAGTGGTTTGTGTATATGTAGTTTTCCGTGGCCCACGCAGGCCACGGATAACTTGCCGGAATTCACGGAATGCCTATGTGAAATTAGTGCGGTTATTGAAAATAGCGATGTGGAAACTGTTTATATCCTAGGTGACTTTAATGCGCATCCATTCGAGCCATTTAGCATTGAGCTCATAAGTCACTGTGAGAAACAAGCGTGGTGTTGTGCGGACATGAGAAAACTGGGAATGAATTCAAGTGAGTACACTTTTGTGAGTGATGCGCACGGCTCGCGCCCCGGTGGCTGGACCACTGCGTCCTGACGCAGTCGGCCTGGAACACTGTAGTGGACAACGACGTCATGTGGTCAGATAATTTTCCATTGCTAATATGCTGCAACATGAATTTAGTTTGTAAGAAATTATTTCCAATTAAGTAATCATTCTAATATAAATAATCAAATTATCATGAGGTAAACGGAACTTACCACAAGACTGTATGAAAATATAGTTGTACCAATTGTCAATAAATAGGTCTGGAGATATCTCAGACAGAAGTACAGACCAATATCCCTGGCAACTATCTTGGCTAAGCTTTTGGACCGGCTTCTGACTAAACACTTGGACCTGGACCTGCAAATGCATGATGGACAATTCGGGTTTAGACCTGGGTTGTCCACCGAGAATGCTATTCTGAGCCTAAACCAGACAGCCTGACTGTCTGGTTTGCGCTACGTTTAGGCTACTGGTGTACTAACGAATAATACTTATATAAAAATGTTACACCGCGTGCCTGGTGGGATCCGTGGGGCCCGTGCGAGCTTTACGCACGTCCTTCTTCAACAGGAGCACGCCCCGGACTGTGAAATCTAGCGGTTGGCACTTGGCATCAAGGGGTACACTACACAACGGTCAGCTACTGAGAGCGGTAGGTAAAGCGCGAAATTCATATTCAAATATAATACAACGGTGTTTCTGCGTTCTTTTGTACGGTGTGTATGCCTGGTAGGGTCTGAGAGACCCTACCAGGCATGCCGAGGGTTAAACAGACAGCTACCTGGCCGCGCGCGCCATACAAAATCACCCGTACAAACTTGACACCTATGAAAGAGAAATAAATTCAGATTTTTTGTACAGTGTGAGCCTGTATACGGTGCACAAACTAAAATGAGTGAAACTACGGGCTATTTTAACGATGGAACATGTTTAAAAAAAACTATTAATTTTATAATTTTTTTATAGCGTTATTAAACTTTCTTTTCGCTACGATCGACGACCCCCATCTAAACAAAACGGTCTAGCTTGTAAACTAAACGATAAATTACTATGAAACAAACTCAGCAATGATTGGAAATAAAAGGAATTAAACAAAAAAACTGAAATAGTGAAAAAAAAAAACCCTTAATTAAAAGTAAGTAATGATGTTTAATTATGCAGAGTCAGCCTTTTTTTCATCGATTTTTGTAATAATTTTAAAATTTCTACTTTTTCAAAAAGTTTTATTACTTTACGTTATTCTACATTGTGTTATCTATCTGATGGTTAAAATTGCATGTTCATATCTCAATCACAACATTATTTATAGATTGTTAAAGAAAGGCCTTGCTTGGGGACGAACCATTGTTTTATCAGGTAGAGTAGACACCCTTTTTTTGTTAGTTATTATTGTGAATGCGCGCGGATTAGGGTGCGGAGAGGGCGAGGCTGGGCAAAGGACTAAGAGACATTGGATAATGTTATCTATCATGCATGACAAACACTTCCGAACTATTTGCCCCTGCTAGTTGTGTTTTGTAATTTTCGTTTGCTCACTTTGCCACTTTGTTTTCGATCGTGCGATGCCACGTTTAAATGAATTCACCCGGCACATGTTGCTTATATTCATTTCTACTAAGGAGTTGCACGAGGATGTGCCAGAGCTGTGTGTGCAGCTTACATATAGCTGCGTATCCTAACAGGTAATTAGTCTCATCTGCGCGCAACTTCCAGGAAGCCCACAGAAGATTATCTATTACTGGACTTGGAACAACTAGAGATCGTGAGCCACCTTCAGTAGTTATTGATGTCGCTATCGAACAGGCTGTACTGAGGGATTTGTATGCTGATCTAACCTTTAGTACTAGACGTCTGGCCTTGTGTCACGGAATATCCCAAACACCGATGTGTCACATTTTAAGGTAAGATGGGATGCATCCTTACCACTACCAAAGGGTGCAGCATCTACATGAAGACGTAGACTACTACGGTCCAAGGTGCGTGATGTCTTCTTGGGGTTTAAGAAAAACCAGAGAAAACCCCAACTTTCCAAGAACCATTAGCATGGACGGACGCTAAGTCCTTTCTTTGATGTTGTGATTGACGTAATATGTACATCGCAACATCAAAGAAAGGTCATATTATGATTGCATGCAATTTTACCATCAGATAGATAATACAATGTAGAATAACGTAAGGTAATAATAAACTTAGAAAGCTTGGTGATTTTATTGAGATATTTCTAAATTATTACAAAAATCGATGAAAAAAACTTGGCATCAGGACATAAATTATGTATAATTAATACCTATTGAAAAACGGTTTTTCTATGACACAATAATAATTGACTGAATAATTAGTATTACGTAGTTTTTTTTTTGTTAAGTAATTTCTTTAATTTCAATAAATATTTAAGAAATGCCTCGTGACTTTTGTTGATTATTTATTGGCTAGTGTAGAGAGATTAATAGAAAATAAGTTGATTATAGTAATATTATTTATAAAAAAAACTATTTAAAGTCCAATAATGTCAAACGAAGGATTTTTATAAGGCTACTTTGATCAATAAACAGTTATTACACTCAGCAGATGCATTAATTAATATTAGAGAAAAAGTCGGGTTAAGTGAATAAACCGCCAAGCGCGAGTCGACTCGCACACGAAGGGTTAAAGTGTTACATATTTATACAAAGTTTCATGTGTCTACCTATGTAGTTCAAGAGATAGCCTTGACAAACGAAGAGCAAAAAAAGCCAAAAAAAAAACGCATTTTTTGTATGGGAGCCCCCTTAAATTTTATATATATTTTATTTTTATTATTTGTTGTTATAGCGGCAAGAGAAATACACATTCTCTGAAAATTTCAACTGTCAATTTCTCTTACGGTTCATGAGATGAGCCCTGTGACAAATGGACGGACGGACAGCGGAGGCTACTACTAATACTAGGGTTCCGTTTTCACGCTTCGGATAAGGAACCCTCAAAATAGTATTTTTAAACTGTAATATAAGTGCTATTTCTTACATACCATTATACAGAAACTACATTATTTGTATGCCTACAAGTTAATTCATAGTTGTACTGCAATTTTTAATTGTTGAATTGAAAATAAAGCTGTGAATATTTAAAGTTCAATTGCGTGAAATTACTAATTTGTCAGATAACTCCTTCTCGAATTAAACCCTTGAATTATCATTTGACTGGTAAATATTATTTATGTACGGGTTCTGTTTGCTATGTAAACTGGCCGTTATCACTAGCCAAGCTAAACTAGAGACGATACCTAGACGCTAAGTAAATACATGTTCAAATAAGTCTTTGTTCTATTGCTTGCTACCGAAATGATAATGTTTACTTATATAATTACTTATATAATACATGAAATTATAGTTGTGTTTTTATAATATGTTTATTTTTTACTTAATTAAGTACTAGAATTGTTTTCAGTTCTTGGAAATCAATATGACTAAAATACTTATCAGTAATACAAACACAAAACAATGGCTGACGATACCACTAAAACTGCCTATTAGAAAATTGTGTGAGTACCTGAACCTTCTCTGTTGATGGCTCAAAAATTAAAAAAAGCTACCTATGTAGAATTGTAGATCCTTTGTAGTCACAATTTTCTTATCGCTTCCCGTCTATAGAATTGGTAGTATCAATTGAATCTTGCATAGAAAGCAAACACTTATAGGTCATTACGTCATTAGTCATTACATTACTTACACTTATAAATGTGTAAGTGGTAGTCTTATAGGACGACAGATGTGGCGCGGCAAGCGAAGGTCCGCCTGCGGGCTGCGACGCAGGAGTTTGCGGGTTCAATTCCCGTCTTTGGTACAAATGTTTGTACGAACTGCAAATATTTTTGTTCCGGGTGTTCTGTTGCCACAAAATAAGTCGTGAAAGTTGATTAATTGTCAGTCCGCAACCCGTCAATAGTCAGTCCCAGTAACTCACGCGCCGAGGGTTTCGAAAGTTTGACTTGTACCATTATGTACTATAGGTACCGGTTAGAGACTTTGCTATTTATTGAATGCCGAAAAATTAACCTACATTTCAGATGTATCGGTTTGCAAACTTCGGAGTATAGAGGGTTATAGTAAAATTTACGAGTTTTCTCAAAATATTTCAAAAACTATAAAAACTAGAGAAATTTTAAAAACTGTGAGATGTACAATCCGATACCTTTCATTTGATATCCCACTCAGTGAGGTAGGCCCCTTTTAAAAAATATATTCCCCCCTTTTTGAGCAACTTTCACTAAGTGTTCTACTTACAGACTATACTTTTCCTATAAAATATAGATCCATATCTACAAATGCTAAATACTTTTCACATGGATTGCTCTGCAAACTTCGGAGATAGGGGGGAGGGGAATTTCAAAAACTGTTTTGAAATGTACAAACTGATACCTTTCATTTGATACCCCACATGACCTTGTAGGTCACTAAAAATTACGACATCACAATTTGTACTGAAAATATATATTTTTTTCTTTTATCTGTAGGTACAGGCGCACGAAATGTATTATTATTATAAATTTCATGTTATTTGCTGCTGTACCTAGTTGCTGAGGTATTAAAGAAGGAGAAAAGGACAGAAAAAGCGAGACCATAAGGGTTTCGCAACCGATCTCCGATCTTCGAAACCCTAGAAAAAGAAGATCTTTATTAGGTTTTTAATATTATAGTGCGTAAGCCTCATACTGGGTTTATTTATAAGAAATCAAATAATAATATCCCAAAGATCTTTCTTTGTCTTCTTGTCTAGTCTGCTCTTAGCTTATCTTATACATAGAAGTATATGTAAGCAGAAAGAACACAACTTATGGCACCTTACTTTGAAAACGACGGACGACCGATACATTCTTTCGATGACCCTACAATGAAATGATTATGACATTTATTTCTATGAGAGCCGAAACGAAAAGCGTCAGTCGGTGACGCGTCCAAAACAACTTGGTGGTCAAGTTGTTCGTTTCGTGTTTCAAAGTGGGCCTCCTGTTTGTATAATTAATGTTATCCAGTCCAAAATATTATCAGAAAAGCTTATTTCATTTACAAAACTGAACAGCTCTGTCAACAACAACCTACTTAATCTCTCAACTTGTTCATTCAACGTGGCTCACGTTATCAGTCACAGTCGCCAGGGTCGAAATGGTACCGTTATCAACAACATTATATTAATATTATCAAGTTTTCGCTACTATAGCTTTTATAGGTTGTGATAAGAGCATCTTTCTGTTATCAGTCGCTCGTTGATTTCATTCCTCGATGGACTGTTCAGTTTTTTGTGCCCGGATTCGTGGATCCGATTGTTTTTGCTGTCCGGATTCGTGAATCCGATTGTTTTTCGTTGCCGGATTCGTGGGTCTGTAAGAAATGCTGCTAGAGGTATCTGAGGGGTCTCCTCAGCATTGTCCCGTGGTTGGGGCGTTTGAGGAGACGGGGTGGAGTATACAGTGTCCTGTGACGAGTCAGTGGCCCAGGCAGCAGCTGGGCAATGTGTGTGGTGCTGGTGCAAGTGTATACGGGAACTCAAATACTGGACAGTGCTACAGAACTGGTGCGTACGCTAGCTACGCACCTGTTGATGTGACTCCGCAGTACTACCCTCAGAACGTGTATATTCCACCAGCTCAGTTCAGGCAGCCTCCGTTGATAACGAACCTGCCGTGCCATCAGAGCCAGCAATGGGATTATAGTAGCATGTGCTACAATGTCGATGGACAGGCATGTCAGTACACGAATGTCGTGGATCTGGAGGATTTTATGTGAGTTTTGTAGTTGTTTTGAATCTGTTGCTCTTGTGTTTGTCTATACAAACTGCTGTGCTGATTCCTATGAATCAGCTATTGACTTATATACCATTGTTTTACCACCCCATCGTCAGAGTTTAAACATATATCACAGACAGTAAAAGTCTGTAGAAACCCTAAACTGGGAGCCTAAGCCACGAATCCAAAATATTATGTTTGTAAAAGACCTCAGGCACCATTCATTAAATTTGTAGTGTTTAATTAAGTTTTTTTAATGATGCCATAAAACATGGGATTAAAACGAATGTCCGTTATCTCTGACATTTTATATTTATGCTGCTCTAGGCGAAGCGTAATTAGTATAAATCTTAAAGCGGGGTGGATGGTCTCCCATGCAAACATTTATCAGAAGTTCGCTAGCTCACCTTCTAAACTGAACAAAGACATGTCTTTGAAACTGAATAAATGTCTTAAACATGTTATTAGAGTTAGCTGTGTTATTGCATTTGTATGGGAGATATCCACCTTTAGCTCTTCTCTTCTAAAAACTGGCGAGTAATTTGATTTACTTTTCCTAGGAAGAAGTACAATTTTAAAAGTGGCAGTAAAAAAATCCGCGCAACATTGTTTGGTATAGATTTTTGCAATCAAACTACTTTGTTTTCAAGTGTACTCGGGAAAACTAGTACTAGTTATTTAGATTAAGAGGTACCTATCGGAAGCCATCTAGATACACTTGAAAATGAGATGGCATAATCATGAGCATCTAATCTTTCCCGGAACCGTTTTAGCTTGGACAGCGCCTCGTTTCTATACTTCACACATCTACAGCCTATACTGGCCCACTGCAGCGACGTCTGCGTCCAGCAGCTGGACGCAGGCCTCCTCCTGATAAGCGCTTTATTGGATTTTATTATATGGGTCCCATTTGATAAAATACGAGTCCCATATGAGCCCCATATGAGTGCCCATAATCCCCACACTGGGCTGGGGATCTTCCGCGCTGCTGCCCGCCCGCCGCCCCGCGGCGGTGGCTTAGTCGCCTCTTGCGACACCCTCGGGAAGAGTTGGTGCAAATTCTAAGCCGGCCGGCACCACACACTTTTACACCACAGAAAATAATTGAGCCTACTAATCTTGATAATTATTTCTAAAATAATATTCTATGCTCATAAACCAAAATATTTGTCCTACATTAGCGTTATCTAATAAAAAACTTGCTGCCGGAATGTGTTTCATTTGGAAATCGATATAAGGTCGTAAATTAACTGCACCCTGATGGTCTTTGTTGTCCTTTGAAAGTTAAAAGGCACAAGGATTTCGGGCATTTATTAATTGTGTTATAGTGGACTTTGTTATCCTAGCTTCCAGTTAATTCCTGCGTTGTAAACGCTCCGATAATATTGAAGTTAAATTTTTATTCTCAGAACTTTTCGAGCATAACAGTCACTCGCGTGGCGGCTATCAGAAAAGGGTTTAAAATTTTTGATTTTTGGATGTGATTTAATTGCGTTTAAACAACAATAATAAAAATTTAAATCGGCGTATTTAATGTCTGATTTTAAACTAATAATCAATGATATATTATTATAAAATCATTGCTAATAATAATTAAAAAAAAAAGTCACTTCTGTGGAGTCACTTCCATGATTTCCGTGGGCAAAAATTGCTATGTGTTCCCCTAGCTAGACTCTAGACAACCCCATCAATCGGGGCCGCGAGCTCGGCGACTATTTTTTTTAACAGAGGAAAGTGTAAATAAATATAAACTAGGTACCATACTTATATATTATATTAAAAAGACGTTTCAATTTTTTCATGAATTTTCTACCTCAAAAATGAGAATTACCTATTTATGTATAACGATGCTATGTAATTTTTGTATATTCTACCCTAAACCACAATCCCTTTGCCTTGGCCTGTAGGTCATAAAAATGTTTTTCCCGCTGCGGAAATCAATCCCGCCACCATCTGCATCACAGGTGAGATTTAAAGCTTTTAGTGCGCGTTATGTTATACATATCCCCTTATTTATTAGAATGTCATGCGAGTATCGGCCCTGGTGTAATTGAATCCCCAAAAGGCTTCAGCTGGAAACTTGCTAAAACTTCCAGACTAGACTCAACTGCTCCTCAGCTGATAAAACCACGTGGAGATGATTTCATTAAATCCCGCGTGACTGCTGTAAAATTTACTGTCTTCTGAATTACCCATTCAGCTTTTTTGTTATAAAAATAAATACCTAATACTGGCTTGACATTGGTATTTACTTTTGTGTTAAATTGTTTATCATTGTCTATGGTAGAATGATATTGATAAATGACCATACTGAGAGCACCGCAATCCCACGAAGGACAATAGGTGCAGCAAGTAACTCAACGAAATACTGTTCTTTTTTACTACTACCTGGGACCCTTTCATCAAAGTTTTTTCTAAGAATTCTAATAATACCCTAGCTTGTTATACCTTGCTGGATAGCTAATGAAATGAAACGTAGATATTTTTAAGCACATCTGCAGCATGACTGTCATAGACATTTTTTTAAATATTTATGAAAGAAAAAAATATTTTTTACTAATTTATTTCCATTTCCAACTATAAATCGTCTACTGCGACCCAGTTGGTTAATTTAACTGCAATTTTAGTGTTAAGAATAATAAAGCAACTCATCTACTACTCAAAAATCACAAACACAAATAAAATAGAGGTCAAAATCCCAAAAAAAATAAGCCAATAGACAAAAAATCGGTATTTTCTTAAAAAAACTTCAAAGTGCAATATCTTGAAAACGGTTAAGTTTGGCGTAGTGTTTTATAGTCAAATCAGTCAGGAATTATGGGAGGTACCACCCCCTTCAGGATCTAGGTCGACTTAACCGGTAACCCTGTATATAATGTAATGTGTTTTACAGCTGTCCTTGGATATTGTGGTGAACAGTAAAACTATAACCAAAATTGAGTTGCTCTGAAAAGAGAGGATTTTATTATAAAACCAGTTACACTTTCACAAAACATTCTTTAACATACACATAATCACAAACTCACCTGAAAAGAGAAACAACATTTAAAGCTATTGCTTCACCAGTTCCTATTAATTAAACATCAAATTACAATCTTTCTCACTTGTACAACATAACCTCCATATTTTATCATGCTGTGTCATTCTGTCAATCTGACAGACAGCTCCTTCCTTAGATCCAAACGAGTTCACAGATAAATTATACGCCAACGTTATTACGCGGCAAATTCAAACTAAATGAAGTGTCACGCACTTCGTTTACATATATAAAAATTATCAGTGACCACCATACCACCCAGCTAAGAACCATTGCCAACAAATTCCGAACCCAATACAGAAAACTGTATCTAAATCGGTCTAGCCGTTTTGTAGATAATTGGGAACATGTGGCTAATGCACATACACACACACACACACAAACAACCAAACAACATCACACCCAAAACGCATGTACCGTCTCCGTTCCGTCGCGGGTAAAAATCAGTATCCCTACCAGTTTTCAAAGCTCGAGTCAAGGAGTTATCCTGTCAGAAAAGTGAATTTTGGTACATAGATACTATTTATTTATTTATGTATATTTTTGTGTTAGTATGATATACATAATATGTTTTGTTAGTTATTGTTAATATCTATTTTATATTATTTTTGATGTTTGCCTTATTTAACCGCCGCGCCCCTGACTGCCGCCGCGGCCCTTGTGTTAACGTACGATGCAAATGCTGAAATTGTGATTAAAAAAACCGTTCTGATTCTTAGATAGTCTCTAAGGATCAGCACGGTTAGATTATTCAGAAGCTTAGCATTTGCAGCAAGCGCTAAGGGAACAAATGGTACCTATAAGTTTAAGGCCTAAGTTTAGCTAGAGATACAATATCTGGTTCAATAGCTCTTATGTATCGTGCTGGCTTAGAATTTGCACAACTCCAATTCATCCCGCGGGTATCGTAAGAGGCGACTAGGGGATATCCACCGAGGGGCGGGCAGCAGCGCCTCCTGCAGAAAAATTCTACCACCAAGCTGCGATCCTTAATCCGCATGTCCAGCGTGGGGATTATAGGCATTACCCCCATATGATTAAGCCAATAAAGCGCCTATCAGGGGGAGACCTGCGTCCAGCAGTGGACCAGTAAAGGCGGCAGATGTAGCTCTTACGTACATATCTAAGAGATGATTCCTAATAAAATTGCGTGCAAATGACGTCAACCACAGCCACTAAATCAAACTATATCCAGAGTCCAACGCGTGTCGGTTCAAAACACGGGCACGTTAGCGATAACCTGACCATCACTGCGAAACCGCCAATTATCAAAGTAATTGGCTACGTGATATACTTAAAACAGCTAGATAAACTTATAAACTTATTTGAATCACTTGTACTCTCCAAATTGAATTACGCTAATACCGTGTATGGCCCCAGATTGCTTGCACAACGAACACAAAAACTTATTCAGCGTATTTAACGCCTGCGCCATGTTTAGTTTTTTATTCCCCCAAGAGCACATGTTACACCAATCTTAAACGCTTCAAAACTCCTGAAAATGAATGGCAAAAGGCTCTTACATCTTTCTGTTTTACTTTTTGGTGCTATGAAAGCTTACTACGGCTCAGAATACCTTTTTAAAAAGCTAAGATGGTTGGTATGATGGACGGAAGGCTACTTATAAAACCAGAGCAGTTTCTTCGTCTTCGCTGGCAATTCCTGAACATAGAACAGCATTCAGAGGTAGCTTTTGCTATGCCGCCACCAAGTGTTGGAATAATATTCCACCTCGTCTTCAAAATCTAAACAAAGTTAACACTTTCGCAAATTAACCAACCTTGGCTGGCATAGCGAATCGCTATTTTTTTTTATTGCTATCACTTCATGGTCTTTGGCCGCTCATTAACATATGTAGGTGTGTGATATAGGAAGTTGTTTAGTGGTATAATGTACCTTCCTTTTGATTATTATTAAACCTACATCTAACCAAGGTTTTATATGCGTATGTATTGTGTTTAGTTAATTATTTTTTTATTTTATTTATTTATAATCATGGTGTCCGTGACCTAAATGGAGCTACATTTAGGTCACGGACACCTTGATAATAAAAAAATAAAATAAAAATTAACCAGTGCTACAGCATGGCGACATGCTGAAGCATCATGCTGAGCTATGGACCATTTTTCTGCCACAATAATGTATTACATAATGAAACCTATAATTAAGCTACTTAGGTACTGGAATTTCGTAATTTAGTCATTAGTACCTCTTTGTTTTATTATTTAGTTCTAAGTTTAAATTTTCAATCTTTGGCTTGGTATTGTGGTTTATGAGAAATAAATAATTTTCATTAATTTATTCATATAGAGCATAGACAATAAATTCGCCGCTTGTCTTTGGGTAACCGATCCACATAACTTATCCGGCTCGAAGGACCAACCCGAACGATTGCATGGATTTGTAGCTTTGGCATTAGGTTACTCCTACTTGAATAGTTCCGAGAAGTTATGTCTATTTTCTATGCAGTGCTCGATAATTGATTGCTTTATACCTATCAATCTAGTTTTATTTAGCGTCTTCGAAGATTCGTGTCAATATGGCGCCTATCCTATTAGCCATATGTCACGTCGTCGGCAATGGGATCAATTGCGTATTAATTACATTATAATGATCTTCATATCACGCAACGATAAAAATATGAGGAAAAATTTTGAAGATCTATTTTTGTTTTTTTTTTGTAGGAGAGCTGCTGCCAGATCAATAAAATCTTTTACCTCCGATGATATATTATCTAAGTATCTTCTTCTTCTTCTTTTATCTTTGGCTCTGCATCATGACTATTATGCATGGCATGTATTATCACATTTATCACTTACAAGAAACTGAATGCGTGGGATGTCACAAAAAGGTCATAAACACGCAGTACCTACTTACAGAAATTATTATAATTTTTATTCGGTTCCTTGAATGTCAAAAAAAACACAAATGAGAAAAAAAAATACGATGCAAAAAAAACATGAAAGTGCACTGTTTCGCACATAATTTGGTCGAGATCTTAGGAAACCTGCGATCTATTGAAATGATTTATGTTTTGATTCGTAGGTAATTATAAATTCTAATTATTTGCTTCTTTGAACCAGTTTCTTCATAAGTAGTGTAGTTTTCATGTGAATAAGAAACAACTTGATTTTTGCGCTTACGCCGCCGCCCCGTTTCAAAAACGTATGCTCTGTCCCGCTCTTATGAACGCGAAATCCTATGCCTATCCTTTTCACGAAATGGCGCGCATTGCACCCTCTTAACGGTGGACCAGCGTTATCTGGGCATCCTCAGAATACTCAAGTAAAAAACATTGGCGTTAAAAAAAATTACAATAATTTGCCATGTTTTAAAAAACGATAAACCGACTTCAAATTCCAGTAGATAATATTCATCTATGCATGTCTCGGACGAACGAAATCACCCCTCCCTTACTTTCCCTGACCGAAGGTCTATGTTCGCGTGCAAAAAATTAAGTTTACACTGGCGACATCTAGTTATAATTCAAGTCTAATTTCGTTTTCAGCCCATCTATTCGAAAAGGACGACTTGGTTCGCCTTTAAGTGCACCCAAAGGTGGTGTTTTCTATAAGAAACTTCTAGCGGGCAGTAATGAGTTTAATCCTCTTTTTAAGTACGCCGCAATTATCTTTGCTGCGCACTTTTTGAATTTTATTTAAAAATATCTTAGTGTTCAACGCCAAAGAAATCGAACGAAAATATTGTTTGAATCTGGCTGGTATTACATCCAAACAAAGATATTCACCGTCCCATTTTCCTCAAAATGAGCCAAATTCGGACATTATTTCAAACACGCAGAATATAAAATCTACAACAATCTCTATTCCTAATAAAACTATAACAATAAATTTTCATAATTGTGAAAATGTCTCAAGTGTAAATATAAGTTTTTAGTTGTTTTATTCACTATTATTATAAGTATTACTATTTAATTTCAATTTAGTTGTTACTCTATGTTTTATGAAATAATAATATTACAATAAAATATGAGACGCCTTTTATTTTCTCATAGAGGGTGATGAAAAGTAGAGTGCACACTCACTCGGGCGCAAAATATATTTTTGGCTCGGGCTACGTACTTTGAATCCTTCGCTACGTTCAGGATTCTACTGAAGAATTTCTCACTTCGCTCTGGATTCAAAAAAGCGCCCTCTGCGTAAAAATATTATTTTGCTCCCTTATGAATCTACTATTATCACATGGATGAAACTGTTGACGGCCCTTGCTATGGAAAGCATTAAGTGACAGTAAAATTATCATATTTTGATGAATTTTTACAAACCTACGTTTTATAGCGCACATAGCAATTCCCCGAGAATCAAACTCATAGGGTTATGGGTGAATCAACTTTTAAGGCACTCCTTTGACAACATTATGAACAGGTAAAAATAAAAAATAAATTATCGAAATGTTATGAAAATATAGTGTTAACATTTGCACTATTTATCCTATTTTTAGGTTTTGCAACGTGGCACGACATCCAAGCTAGTTTAAACGAGTTTTTGAAGAAAATCTGATAAGAGTGCCTAATAAATATCCATTGCGTTACTTATTTGTAAATACCAAAACACGAAATAAAGCAAAGAAATGAGAAAAATCAACATGATATTTATTTATACTATAATTCCGTCTTTCTAACTTATTTATTACGTTTTTTTTGTAGCTAGCCTATTAAATAGAGTAAATACTAGGTCCACTGCGTTACTTTGCATGTTTTTAAACGCTTAACTTTAGAATTAATCTCAACATATAATAATCAGATATACAATTTTTATACTACCAATAGACACGAATCTTGGAGATTTTTATATAAACATTTTTTGTAAAAAAATTAAACTAATCAGAGTTATCTTCAAAAGACATAATAAAGATTAAGGGACACATGAGTAACACCAGAGAAAAATAGTAACGCCTGAGAATTTTGAAGCCTACAAGACTGCCTGATTTTAAGAATTCAAAATTCTCAGGCGATAACATGACCATTTTAACTAACAATTAATAGGAACATGTTGTCAATCAGTTATTCTTATCATAAATATTCTTATCACAATATTTTTGAAACAAAGCTTACAACTAAACGAGATCAAATAATAAACTATAACAAAACAGCAAAATTCACCAACAGTACCATGACTTATTAAATTGTTTGAGGAACTTTAACGAGATCAATCACCTACTACGTTACGTTTCTTTTTTGCCAGCTATATCACGTGATATGTCATCTCTGAGGTAAAATTATTTTATTTACTTCCTGAACACAGTCTTTTTTCTGTACAGTCTTTTCTTTTAACAATTTATTTCTATGCCTACAGTCTCCAAAAATATGTTTTTCTTCATTCGTGAATCTTTAACTTCTACAGTTGAGAAAATCTTCTTTATTACCTCTCGTTATTTCCTAAACTTCCGTTTTTTTAGTTACGTTAGTTTCACCATCAATCAATATCACTCCGTCTTTCCAGTAGGTCTGGAGGTTCTTTCGCCGCGCAAGCTGCTAGATTGTGGAACTCTATCCCCATGATATTCGAGCCAGTCCGTCGTCGCTAAGCATATTTAAAGCTAGGTTAAAACAGCACTTCTTACTATCATAAATATTATCTGTCTATAGTATAATATTATTATTAAAGGTATTTATTAGGTTTATTTAGTGATTATTATTTTAATTTAAGTATGTTTATTATATGTATCGTATATAGCTACCTACTATTACTTTAATTGTCAGTTTATCTTGTTCGAATCATTGTTTTTGTACGCTACCTGTTCCATCGCCTCTCCTATAACTATAAGGTTTGCTGGAAGAAAACTCTTTTCAGGGTTAAGCTCGCCTATGTACACATCCTATTAAATTAAATCATGCTTATGTATTACTATTGTGTACAATAAAGAATTACAGAATCAATTCGTCTTTGATATCTTTTCTTAAATTTTTCATATTTTCGTCTCCAATTCTCATTCTCTTGCTTAAGTTTTTAATTTTCTCTATACACCCGTGATCTCTTCGTTCGTCGATACGTACGAAGAAGCAAACTTCTTCGTACTTTTTCTCTATTATTTTTTAGTCTTTCTCTATAGCGTTTCTGTTTCTCTGCTGCACTAAGTGGCATTTTGAATTATATTGCACAAACCTTAAACAAATTAAACAATATTATTATAAAGTTTATTTATAATAATGATAGCTTAGAAAGCTAACTTTGACATCTACACTATCCATTGATACCAAAGATCAACGTTATTTAGTCTAACATTCTCTGGCGTTACCGGTAACTCTAGAGAAAATTTCTCCAGCGTTATCGGTAACGCTAGAGAAAACTTAAATAAAAAAAATCGTAAATTATTCCACAACTTAAAATGACCAAATTTTTTGGCATGACCTTGAAACGCGCACCAATTGAGAGCTTACCGCGGACTGAGGGGCGGGTAAAGCGAAGTAGGCCTTGTCAGAACATACCAACGAAATATTAGATAATAATCGATTTTGATGACACCAAGTTAGACGCCATCACTTTATATTGCTCAGAACTTTTATCGGTAACTCAGTAGAGCTGATTATTTCATCTAAGTTTGGGACAACAGTTGAGGTGCATGTAAAATACAGAAATTTAAGTAAAACTTTTATGATTTTTTACTTAAACGTAAGCCTAACTTTTTCTGAATCGTAATAATGTATTAAAATACGGTGTATTCATATATATTTGTTAAGAAACATGGTACATTGTTTCTTCACCTAGGCCTGGGGACACAAGTTTTTTGTATGGAGATTGCCTATGTTCCACTGAGTTACCATACAAAAATCAAAAGTTTTGCTATAAACTATTAAGAACTGTGAAACTACCATGTAAGCAGAGAATCTAAGTTTAAGTAAACATAAAAAAAAACATATTTTAAACTGAATAACCGATTTTATCGTTATTTCCATGACAGGGACACAAAAGGAGTGCCTTAAAAGTTGATTCACCCTTATACCTTAAAATCAATTTTGATACAACAACAAAAGAATCATTAAAATCTAATAACAATTGGCGAAGATAACATTAAAACTGTTGTAGCTAGTCGTTATTCGCCAAAGATATTATGTTGCTTATTATATTGTATGTTATATATTTTTATAGGTAGCGTAATATATTATTATACATTGTAGTAGTTTATTAACTATAGGCTAAGGATTCAATCTTCTTTCTTTATATGCCGACCGATGTGGCGCGGCGGGCGAAGGTCCGCCTGCGACGCAGAAGGTTGCGGGTTCGATTCCCGCCTTGGGACAAATGTTTGTACGATCTGCAAATATTTGTTCCGGGTGTTCTGGGTATTTTCTATATATAATAAAAAATATCTATCTATGTTATATATTGTATTAAGTTTATCAGTCATCTAGTACCCATAACACAAGCTCTGCTTACTTTGGGGCTAGATGATGCTGTGTGGATTGTCCAGCATTATTATTTTTTTTTTTTATTTATTTTATGCACACGAACCCACTATGACAAATTTGTCTCTCTCTCCCAATAAGGTTTGCTGGAAGAGGACTCGTTTTGGGGTTAAGGTCGCCTTTGCCATAACCTTTCTAGTTTTAAGTTTTACATGTATTTGTTTTATTAGTGCAATAAAGAATTAAGAATAAGAATAAGTTTAACGTGATAAATGCTAATCCTGGGGAATAAAATTTTTAAGTAACCTCCTCGGGATCATTCACTATACCTACAATAGTGAAAGAATCAGTAAAATCGGTTACCCATAGCCGGAGATACATACATAAAAAACCCCCAAGTGCGAGTCGACTCGCACACGAAGGGTTCCGTACCGTAAAAATCAAGCAACTTTTTCAAAGAACATTAAATTTTCTCTAGTTTGGAGACCCTTATGAAAGAAAGTTTAATCTGTATACCTATTGTGGTTCAAGAAATACAGCCTTGACAAACGACGAGCAAAAATAGACAAAAAAATCACGTTTTTTTGTATGGAAGCCCTCTTTAATTTGGATATTTATTTTTTATTATTATTTATTGTTATAGCGGCAAGAGAAATACACATTCTCTGAAAATTTCAACTGTATACCTTTTATGGTTCATGAGATAGAGCCCTGTGACAGACGGACGGACAGCGGAGGCTTAGTATTAGGGTTCCGTTTTCACCCTTCGGTTACGGATCCCTAAAACATACAGATGAACTGAGAACCTCCTCCTTTTTGAAGTCGGTTAAATATACCTAATTACTTTTTTATAGTCTACAATGTCAAAGCGATAAAACTTCATTGTAAAACAACATATTTTATATGAATTCTGAGAAAACCGTAGTAGGTACATATAACATAATATATATACAATGTATAACGATGGAGAAAACTGGGTTTTTAACAAGAAATGTTTTGTCTGTAAGATGGTGGGATTGAATTTTTGCTTATTTCACAACTTCGGGAAATCATTTGAAGCATTGATCGAAGTTTTAAGCCAAGGGGAAGAACATATTTCGTATTTATAATTTACTTCGTTTCCTTGCTGATTTAAAAAAACTGTTTTATGAAAAATCCTCTGTCAATCGGGTTTTATTTATTTTCTACATCCATCTTACTATCTCATAATCATAACACACTTGATACGATGATGAATCTATCTGTCAAATCAGAACAGCTAGGAAAAAAAGTTCCATAGTAAGTAAATACAATATTACTTAGATGCTACATCCTACCTAGATACACTACACCGTCTACACATCAAAAAAATATTAATAAAAAACTAAAAACTATACACAAAGTAGGAAAAATAGTGCCATGATTGAGGATGTGATTGATCCCAGAATGGACTGACCAACGACGACGTCGTCTAGTCAAGCACGATTGCGCATCCAGGCGCGGAATACTGTACCTAATGCTAGCCGATCTAAGTTTAGAAGAATCAACGAAGAGAACCATGGAGTAGGAGGAACTAGAAAATAAGAAAAAATCCTTCCTCGTAAGTGACGGGTTTTTTTAGAATATGGCAGGCACTTCTAAATAATCAAAATCAAAAACCTCCTGAGCAACAACCTTTTCTATACGTATATACTATAGTACGTGCGTGCACTGATTGTTTTTTTTTGTGACGATATTAAGCTTGATTGTATAATATATTTTGTCTGCAAAAATGGATTGATGACGTAGGTTTTACACGATATGACGTCACAACCTTAAAATGAAATCAATGTCGTTTACCATTCGTGAATTGAATGTCAGCATCATGCGTGTCATGCCACTCCATTTTCACATCCTGCATACTCCTGTGGGTTACATTGGCAGTTACGTATCGCAGAATCGACGTCACTTACTCAATTAGACGGTAGCGTGATTATTTGCGCAATCAGAAACAATTCTCAGTCCCTGTACCTATTGAATAGATCTAGTATAGTAACTAAAGCACGTTTGGCATTGGCCTAAAAAAATACTTTTTCTTCTCTTTAGTAATTTGCTAGTTCTCAGAATTGCTTAGGAATTTTATGTTCGAATAATGTTTGGAAATACTTCTGTTTTAAACTGTGCAACTCAAGTAGGGTGTTACATTAACCTTCGATTTAATTAACATTCTTACCAAACACCTTGACAGTTATAATCACTTAAAAATACAAGATGTAGGTACTGGAATTATGTTATGTTATGTTACATAATGTTACGCTATAAAATAAGGTTGTTTCGTAATCTTTTCGTAAAATTTTTACCCTGACGACCGATTACGTATTTTATTATGTGTTTTTTCTTTGGCCTAGACTTGGCTCAACTATTATAATTGTATATAGTTACAGTTTTTTCTTTGGCCTAGACTTGGCTCAACTATTATAATTGTATATAGTTAGTTTTTTCTTTGGCCTAGACTTGGCTCAACTATTATAATTGTATATAGTTACAGTTTTTTCTTTGGCCTAGACTTGGCTCAACTATTATAAATGTATATTGTTACAGTTTTTTCTTTGGCCTAGACTTGGCTCAACTATTATAATTGTATATAGTTACAGTTTTTTCTTTGGCCTAGACTTGGCTCAACTATTATAAATGTATATTGTTACAGTTTTTTCTTTGGCCTAGACTTGGCTCAACTATTATAATTGTATATAGTTACAGTTTTCTTTGGCCTAGACTTGGCTCAACTATTATAATTGTATATAGTTACAGTTTTATTTGGCCTAGACTTGGCTCAACTATTATAATTGTATATAGTTACAGTTTTTTCTTTGGCCTAGACTTGGCTCAACTATTATAATTGTGTATAGTTACAGTTTTCGGAATGATTATTGTTTATTTTAAATTTCTGTAGTCTATATAATCTTAATGCATTTTCGATATTTTTTGTGTTGCAAGATGAATAAGTCGTAGATTCTGCAATAATCCATTTACAGTATTTTTTCTTGCGTCTTATCTTCTTTAAGTTCACGATAAACTAATCGCATGTTTTCTAAATTATCGTTGTTGTTCTCGTTTCTCTCTTCCTTATCTCATATGGTGGTGGCTGGTGGGGTAAGTTTTCTTTATTAATCTCATCCAATTCTCTCTATGAAGGAACAGGGTGCTCAAAATGGGAGGCTTATGTCCAGCTTTGGACTATTATGGGCTGATGATGATGATGCGCTCTATTCTCATCGACGTCTTCGGATGCTGGACACTAGCTTTAAGCCATTAACACTAAATCTCTTCACCGTGTCCTGGGTCTCCCTATGGTCTGTAACTTCGATAAAATTTGTACGTAGCGTGCAAAATCCAATACTTAATTTGTTGTTCTCGTTTAAGGGGTTTAATGTGAGGAAACGCAACCCATCCATCAATTTACCAAGAATCCCATTATTATTCACTAATTGTATCGCCTGACTGGTTCCAGTTTTTACAAAAAATTTCCTCATGCCGTTGCATTCGCTTGGTGTTATTACCAGAGCAATAGCGCCGAAATAATATCAGTCTCTTTGTTTGTTTATTTAACCTAGTTCAACGTTCTTAATCAAAAGATTTGTTTTATGCTATATATGTGCTATATATGTACCTAATCGTAGTAGGTAGAGATGACCCAGATTGTCAATGGTACCTAGATAATTCTTAAAGTAGGTATCTTGTAGCATCTTATGTAGTTGATGGATCAATAAAACTTAACTACCTATAATAAAATCTATGTATCTAGTAGGTAAAAATCTGTTTAGTATGAAAACTCTTATTTGTTTATATCACTGACAACCATTAATTTTTATCAAGATCTCAATGTGTTGTAAACAACAAGTTATTTCCTGGCGAGACGAACTGTATAAACATTTACCTACACTTGATACAATTTATAGTTTTCGTATATAAGTAGTGCCATAAAATGCCAAAACTATATAAGCACTTCTAAACTAATATATGCACTTCTGTTCTATACTAAAAATATAGAATGAATGAATGAATGAAAAATATTTTATTTACCTTAAAACTACTATACACAATTAGCCTTAATTCTATGCCAATTTTGCGACCTAAGTTACAAAATAAATTTACCTTGTGCGTAGCAGTGTTTAAGGAAATATAGCCTTCACTCAGCATTATGCTGGGTGCACACTGGTGTGTCCACCCAGCCCTGGTTTTCATTGAAGACCCGAGGGATCGGGTCACGTTACGATCGCCAGGTACGTGTTGTAGACATGATAACAAAAAAAGAAAAATATTAAAAAAGAAAAACAAATACAAACAAACCTATGAAAGCACCCAAATATTAGAGTATTAAACAATTTAAAAATTATAATATAATATTGCAATACCATTATTGCCGGTCGGTCGGGTGGCTGTGGCTGGGTCAGTCAGACCGAACAAATTACGCCGTTTATACAAACAACGCGACGATGCAAAGACAAACTATAGACAGAAACCGCGAATGACTGTGCAATTTAGTCCGATATTAAAGCACATATTATTTAAAGCACATAAAATAAATAAGATAATTCAGATAACAGATCTATCGTTATCTTTAAGACTTTCATCCTCCTTCTGAGCGCGGAGGAGGAACTGTTTTAATTTAAGTTTAAACGCATTTATATGTTTTAGGTCCTTGATTGGTGGTGGAATATTATTCCAGCATTTTGTAGCTGCGTAACGAAAACTACCCCTGAAAGCTGCAGAAGAACCTTGGGGTCTTGCTAGAATAGGGCAACATATTCTCCTCGTTCCCTCTTTCTTAAACCAAATAAGCTTATCATAGAGATAAGGGGGCGCACCAAACTTAACGACACCGAAAAGAAGAGTAGCTAAATGGAGTTTTCTGCGTGACTTCATTCTAAGGATGTAGTGTTGGTTTAGAAATGGCGTATAGAAGTTTATAGTTTGTAAGTTTGGTAATCTTCACGCTCCTTTTTTCTAATCTTCATTTGGTAGGTATTCCTCTATCGCAAATTTCACCTGAGCGAAGCCGTGAACAGAAGCTAGTAGCTGTATTGAAAATATGTTTTTGACCGAATACCGTAGAATCACCTGACTACCCAGACATCTTAAAGTGCCCTTTTTTACAACTTTCACCAATTGGAATGATATGAAAGCCTTGAGCCAAATTCAAATACATTCAATTCATTGACATTGATTTGTGATATTTGTTCAAATGTTGGTCAGAAACCGTGTAGGTACTTATGATAATGAATGATCCCTGGAAAGATCCAGTCCAAAAATAAAGAAAGAGGAACTGCGTTCAGAAGCATCTGTCAAGTAACATTTCATAGTCATGCATTTGCCCTTTACAAGTTTCAAGATCTTGTCATTATTAATTTTGTTCGAATACTTCGAAACGAAATCTTATGGTTTACGTATGTTCTTAGAACTCTACACGCAATTGTTTGAAAACAGACACTTGTTATTTCAATAGAGCTTGCTCTAACTGGCATAGAAGTTAATAGCTCCTTTAATGGGTCTCATGCCTTAATTTGTTGGGGTTCATTAATTTATCTCAGAAACCTTATTGGTTCCGTCTAACGCTACTAATTCTGTTTCTTTTGTGGGTTTACTTTGCCCACACTCTGCTATATAATTCTAATTTGCCCATTTGTTGCTTGCATCAATGGTGTAGTCATTTCAATGCGTGCTCGATATTCTCACAGTCATTGTAATCAATAAGTAGAGAAGTTAATGTAGTTTGGCTTGTTTGTCGGTGATTCGGCCATAATGTTTAGTTAGCTAAACAAATGGATGAATGTTTTCGTTACCTACTCAGAATTTCTGCTCTGTAAATCAGAATGATTGAGAATGTGTTGCTTTTTAATCTGATCTCTGATATTCTTCATATTTTGTGGCACATTATCACACATACAAGTGACTATATAACGTTATATTTCTTCACTCGAACTCTAGATACTAAGTATCCAATAGCAGCCAAATATTGACCAACCGATATATAGTTCATGCTCGTTTCCGCAGGCCCTCCGGCACAAGCTAATCAGCTTATTGTTTAAAAAATGCATTGTAACTTTGTGACGCATATCTTTTTTTTTAAAGACGCTATTCGGAACATGTGATAAATGGGTGTCAGAAATCTTAACGACAAATTAATGGACTGTAGATTAACTAAATTATACTGAGCAACGTTTAGTCGACCGGAGTTGTTGTGTCTTTGATTTATTTTTAGGATATTGTTTTGAGCGTCCTGATTTTGTTTTAAAATGTGCGTTCCGGGTATTCCAGAATGGATTCAGGAGAATAAACTTTGCATGGTGAAGGAAAGGTAAGTATTTCGGTTAACATACCAACATAAACTTTTCATATAATCTGGTATTTCTGTTTTGATCTTACCTTTATTTTATCATTTGTTGAATTTTGATTAAAATACTTTCGAATTAAGCTCCATAAAAATCATAAAAAAAGGATCTTCATAAAATATTGAATCCATGCAATGTGTAATCAAGTGTAAGAAAAGAGTGACTGTGTTTGTTATCTACAGTACTTATCCATCCATGGTTGTCTGGTAGAGATCGCTCTTGAGCGATAAGACCGCCAATTGTCGCTTAGTTTTTAAATTGTCTTGTAATAAAAAGTTTATATTAGATTTAAGTGTGCAATAATGTATTTTCTATCTAATATCTATACTATAGTACCGTAAACCGGCGGGGGTACGCTTGCCAAAGCCATTGTATCCTTGCGCCAACTCGGATAGGTAAATAATTTTTTTGTCATTAAAAAAAACTTGTTGGCGCCAACGGAATGATTTATATCCGAACATAAAACCAAATGTTAGAACAATTCTAAGTTTAAAGTTTCTGTATTTGTAGTTTGAATTGTACTTACGTTTACAATTTTAAAATGAACTTCTTTACTTATTTCTTACTTCTTTACTTATTTTATTATTATATTTTTGTTTAAGGTTCACAACTTTACATATAAATAGGTTTTTTTCTATTATACTTCTGTTTTTAGGTACCTCGAGAGGGTCGTGCGTGACGTGATTATTATGGTCTCCGCAGAAAACCAGCGCTGGGTTCACACGTTAGTGTGTATCCGGCACAATACTGAGCAAAACATTGTTTGCATCGCGCTCTGCTACGCACAAACATTTAAATCACGTAACGTAACATTATCTTTTAATGTTCTACTTATTGTGTAGTAGATCGTAAGACAAATAAAATACTTTCATTCATTCATTCATTCATTCATACTGCTAAATTTTAAAACAAGGTCGCTTGTTTCTTCTCTGGAATGAGTCGCTGAGTGAAAGTGGATAAAAAAATAAAAAAAAGGCTGCCTAAATCCAAGTGTATCTGCATAATCACAGGCTCAATATTGGTAAGCTTTTGTTTTTACATCTGTTGTGTATTCTTCTAGTCGATTTAGAAAGTATCTGCCAATATTTTTTTATATTTTTTTATGTGTCAGGTCAGAAAACACTCAAAAATGGGGAAACTTTGCGCCTGGCGCAATGCCACCCAATTCATGTTATTTTTACCTACCCTCATTTTTTTTCAGGTAAACAAACAGTTTATAAAAAGCTGGGTGCTCGAAAGTATGCAAACTACACTATAGAACAATTACAGCTATACATAGCTGTAATTGTTATCTCTTGTAGCTGTACAATCTGGAAAAATGACACAAAGGAAAGCTAGCGAGCATATTAATATTCCGCGACGAACAATACTATACAAACTTAAAAAGGCCCATATGCATGCCCCTGGGCCCCTTCTGATCCTCAATGAAGACTAGGAGAAATCTGTAGTAGCACATATTGAGCTAATCGGCAGATATGGGTTCCCTTTAGCAGAATTTGATCTAAGAGTGGTGGTGAACATTTTTCTTGAAAAGTCAGGGCGCACTATTGCAAAATTTAAGAATGATAATGCCAGGATCCGATTTGCCACATTTCTTAAAGTGCCATCCTGAACTTTTTGTGCTTTTTGCAACTAATATCAAGAAAGGGCTCAATTATCCAGCGAGCTTATAAGGGAGTACATTGATAAATTGAATGTATTCCTCCGACACATATCTTTAACTACGACGAAACTAATCTCACAGATGATCCAGGCCAGAAACGAGTTATTGTTTGTTGAGGATCGAAATATCCTGAAAATATATGCAACGTGTCGAAATCGAGCACGTCGATCATGTTCTGTGGGTGTGGGAGTACATTGATAAATTGAATGTATTCCTCCGACACATATCTTTAACTACGACGAAACTAATCTCACAGATGATCCAGGCCAGAAACGAGTTATTGTTTGTTGAGGATCGAAATATCCTGAAAATATATGCAACGTGTCGAAATCGAGCACGTCGATCATGTTCTGTGGGTGCTGCAGGTGATCTAATATGTAGTTTTACAAATCGCCAAAAAATTTGAGATACATGGACTGAGAATGGGACCAAAGGATGTCATTACAGCAACACTCCTTCTGATTAGTTTGATCACCAGATATTTTCAGATTGGCTAGAAAAACTGATGATACCAAGGTTAAAGAAAATGGACGGTAAAAAGATGTTAATTAGAGACAATCTGGCATCCCATATATCAGTCGATACACTGCAACTTTGTTGAGATAACAACATTAATTTCATGTGCTTGCCTCCGTACAGTACCCATATAACACAGAAACAGGACGTCGCTTTTTTCCGTCCCTTAAAAAATGCGTGGAGAACAATCCTTACTGACTGAAAGGAGAGTTCTGACGAACAAGTAACTCAACCATACCCAAACAGACCTTTCCAAGATTGCTAAAACAGTGGAAAAATAGAGCCAAATGTGAAATAAATATTGATAAATGGATTCCGCAAATGTGAATCCATGCAACGTCGAGTAATTGCTTGCTGGAATACCAAACGCAGCGCAGGCAATATAGAGGTAGACAAAGATGTGGTGTCATCTTCGTTTGTGGATTTCCTGGAGACTAAACGCAAGGCTGTGACAGACCAGAAAAGTCTGATTATTGTGTTATAAATGCCGTCATTGGATGTCAAAAATGATAAACCGCCGCCGCGGGTTTTTCAGCGTCATAGAGCTGAACAACATAGAGTAGGGCATTGCGCCATACAGTACGTAAGGAGTATTTGCGCCATAAAGGCGGATTTAGAATATGGCGCAACGTGTCCCTGCCGAAAAGGATACTTTACGCCAAACTTTGATTAAAAAAAAATAGTTAGTTGAGAGTTGACTCGCCCACGAAGGGTACCGTAAAAATCAGGCAACTTTTTCAATGAACATAAAATTTCCACTTGTTCGGAGACCCGTTTAAATTTTGAACTTTATTATATTTGTAGTATTTGTTGTTATTAAAGATGAATTGTTACTTATTTATAGAAAGTTTTACGTATCTACCTATTGTGGTTCAAGAGATACAACCTTGACAAACGAAGAGCAAAACAGCCAAAAAAACACGTTTTTGTATGGAATTCCCCTTTAATTTAGATATTTATTTTATTTGTATTGTTTGTTGATAAAGCGGCAAGAGAAATACACATTCTCTGAAAATTTCAACTGTCTACCTCTACGATTCAAAAGATATAGCCGCTGACGGACGGACGGACGACGACGACGGTTGGACAGCGGAGGTTTAGTAATATAGTTCCGTTTTTCCCTTCGGGTACGGAACCCTGAAAAGTCTGATTATTGTGTTATATGGTCGTACTAGTAAATATCCCCCTCTAATTTAGATATTTATTTTATTTTAATTATTTGCTGTTATAGCGGCAATAGAAATAAACATTCTTTTTCTTATGAACCGGATATTTCTGACGCGGACTGTATGGTTATTCAGATTGGGAATTAGCCATGTATTTATTTGTGTCTATAGATCACCGTCCTTCAATTCACTTGCTAACTTTTTAACTAGTCTTGATAATCTGCTTAATAACTTAAAATCTATACCGAATAATTTCGTGGTTGGTGATCTCAACATAGATATCAGCAAAGACAGTTCTGATCTAAGGGCTGACGAGTATCTCGACTTACTTGCAACACACGGGCTTCTTGCCAGCCATTCATTACCTACTCGGGAGTCTAAATGTCTTGATCATGTTCTTGTAAAATCTAAAATCAAGATTGTAACTGCTATCTGTGACTCATCCGTGACTGACCACAATTGTGTGTACCTTGCAATTTCTTTAGCTCATAATTTAAGTACAGTTACAAAAACTATAAATAAAATAGATTACACAAAAGCATCTAATATGTTATTGAACGTAAATTGGCATAATATTTTGACAATAAATGATCCCAATCAAGGTACAGAGGCATGTATATCGTCAGTATCACACATTATTAAGGAATGTACTATTACTTGCACTATACCTAGCAGAAAGCGCATTATTAAGCAGTGGATCACTCCCGGTCTGTTTCGATGTATGCGTTTTAGGGACACTACATCGGCGACACAAAAAATCACCCAAAGATAAAGATCTCGAAATCACATATAAGCGGTATAGAACTCATTGCAATAACATATTACATAATCTCAAAAATGAGTATGATAGAAATGAACTGAAAAATAGTAAAAATGATATTTAAAAAACCTGGCAAGTTATAAAACGTGTCTGCTGTTTAAATAATAAAAATATAGAAAAGTACGAAAACGATCTACTACAATTTAAGGATAACCCCCAGGATTCATTGAACCATATAAATGATTTTTTTGTAAATATTGGCAATAATCTCGCAAATACTATCTTGTTAAATTTAAATACCACCCATGAGTCCCTTGCCCAATCATAATATAAGTCTAACAATACCCAACTAAATTCTTTTGCTCTTTTAGAAACTGACATTTATGAAGTCAATAAAATAATTCTTTCTTTAAAAAATACTTCTTCGTCTGGCTGGGATTGCATTTCTTCAATGTTTTTTAAGAAGAACATTAAAGTATTAGTAACACCTATCGTACATATTTGTAATATCTGCCTGATAAATGGGGTTTTTCCGAAGGTATTGAAGGACTCTATTGTTATCCCGGTCTATAAGGCGGGGAACAGAGACAGTCTTACCAATTACCGGCCTATATCACTCCTACCAACTTTGTCTAAGATCCTCGAAAAGCTGATTAATTCACGTCTCTTATGTTATCTAGAAAAAAACAATATCATCTCAAATAATCAATTTGGCTTTAGGAAAAACATTTCAACAGTGAATGCTATTGAGCAACTGGTATCGCATGTTGCAAAAAATCTTGATCAGAAGCGAAAATGCATTGGAGTTTTCTTAGATTTGGCCAAGGCCTTTGATACGGTCTCTGTTCCCTTACTTATACGTAAACTTGAAGATATCGGCATCCGGGGTACCCCATTACATCTTTTTGAAGATTATTTGAGTGATAGGACTCAAACTCTAAGGATCAGTGGCAGGTATAGTGACAAGAGGTCCATTACAGTCGGAGTCCCGCAAGGATCAGTCCTCGGACCTACATTGTTCCTTATTTACATAAATAATCTTTGTAATACTAAACTGCCAAATGCAAATATTACCACCTTTGCGGACGATACGGCCATAATTTTTAGTGGGTCTACCTGGGAAGAAGTACGTGCCGTCTCTGAAAATGGCATGCGTACAGTTAAAAACTGGCTTGATAGTAATCTCTTAACCCTTAATCTAAGTAAAACAAATTGTATACCATTTGCAATCTATAAAAACAGCTTACCTGGTCCAGACTATAAATTTAAGGTTCACAATCTAAACTGTCCTGGCAATAAAAATTTTAATTGTAATTGTTATGCTATGAATACTGCTGATAGCATTAAGTATTTAGGAATAATAATCGATAATAATCTCAATTGGAAACAGCAAATTGAAAACCTTAAATCAAGAACCCGGAAACTTATTCCCATATTTAAAAAAACTCAGACACCTAAAAGATGAAAAGACTAATAAAATAGTCTATCTTACTCTGTGTCAATCTATTATATCTTATGGGATTACTGCATGAGGTGGGGCGAAAAAAACTTCTTTAATAAAACTTGAACGAACGCAGCGATCAATTTTGAAAGTCCTAAACTTTAAACCTTTTAGATACCCTACATATGATCTTTACTTAGAAACAAAAATATTAACTGTTCGACAGCTTTTTGTTAAGCTTTGTGTGCTGAGACAACATACCTACCAAGGTCACACTGATAACACTGATAAAAGGAGATCTCATCAGGCCTACAAGGTTCCTAATTGTAGAACGGTTTTTGCGCAAGGTTTCAAATCTTTCCTAGGTCCTTCACTTTATAACAGACTCAATAAAAAAATTAACATCATTGGTTTAAGTAAATATAAATGTGGTCAGGCTCTGGAGGGTTTTTTGCTTAATCTAAACTATGATAATACTGAAAATCTATTACAAATCATAAAATAATCTAACTTAGGTTCTAATACAATGTACCATAATACTTATGTAATTTTAGTTCTACTTTTTGTAATAACTCTAATGTTATAGAACTAAAACTCTAATCTGGTTTGTTTGAGTTTCTATTTATTATTATTTTATTTTTTTGATCTTGTATCCAGTTTCACACGTATGTATAGTGCATTAAAAATATATGTAATTCCATCATTATATAGCTAAATAAAAACAGTCGGATAGGTATGTTACTAAATTATTATAGATCCTATGTGCTTATTTTATTATGTTGTTTTTTATACAACTAAAGAACTTATTATATTTATTTATTACCTAAAGGAAAACCTGCAGCACATTGGAATGCATATATTTAGATTATATATTTAATTTATCACCATGGATCTAAATTATAATCTACCTCTATATTGTACGTGAAATAGCACACTACCTACACAGGTATTAGCATAACTTTTAGTGATTTGTCTGTATTGTCATCTTATACTACTTGTTTACAACTTGGTAGATCCAAGCGATAACGAGTCAGCGACAGAATGGGTGTTCTTAAATGACCCTTATTGCAAGGGACGAGTATCGCTACCGCGCCGTAACACAGTGTTGCACTAGCGCGGGTGGTAATGACTTTTTAACTTGCTTGCTTAAAAATCTAAACTACCGTAAAATTAAAGGTACAACAAATTGTTAAACCTTTTTGTAAAAGTTTTGTTTTTTTCTGTATGTAACTATATGTATGTAACCTTAGTATATTATAGTTTATTATTATAGTTTTTTAAGTATGCATGGTTTTTTATAAGTATGGCTCAAATAAAGAATTTCTATAAAGAATTTCTATTTCTATTCTCTGAAAAGTTCAACTGTCTACCTCTACGTTTCATGAGATAGCCACTGACGTACGGACGGACGACGACGGTTGGACAGCGGAGGCTTAGTAATACAGTTCCGTTCTCACCCTTCGGGTACGGAACTCTGAAAATTCTGATTATTGTGTTATAAGGTCGTACTAGTAAATATACTATTTTGAACATTATATTCAATCGTTTTAATCCATATCCTATTAAATAGATTTTTTTTTAATTTTTAGTGGTCAATACAAAAATTATTACAATTTTTGGCGCAAACGGTACCTAAAATATTAGGCCTGAAGCCCAACAGTGACTTTTTTCATTCTCATTATCAGTCATTTCATTTGCCATTCCACGCTCTGCTATTATATAGGTATATGTGTATGTTAGTTATAGGCCTCCCTACCCACCAGAGGAAGAGCAGTAGCTTCCTTCTGTGTATTTTTAACACCTCAACTGCGATCACCAATCCGCCTGTCAATTGTAGTGATTTTGAAAATCCCCCTTGTTTGGAGGATACACATTCAGCAGTGGACGTATGTGAGCTGAGCAAAAAAGCCTCCCCACGTTTATGCAACTCTCCCGCGCCGCCAGTCAGTCGCTTTTGCCATCTACAGGATCTTTCCAATATCATCGCCTTATCGCGCCGGTTGAGGTCCCCTTGTTCTAATCTATACTATATAAAAGAAAACGACGGCTCAGTATTATGAACTGGTGGGGACCAGTTCAAAGTCGCTCAGTGAGCAGTCAAAAAAGCTACGCTCATAGTTTCTCTGACGAATAGCATTCGTATCGGCAGTAGCTCTGCCATCAATCTTGTATGCGGGGCAACCTAATGACAGGGTGCTGCAGGGAGAGTTATGTCCGGCAGTAAACCATATGCTGATGGTGACTCTGTTTATACCGTGAACCTTATCTTTTCAGGAACAATGAGAAGCGCAAGGAGAAGTCGCGCGTTGCAGCCCGATGCCGTCGGACCAAGGAGATGCAGATCTTCGCTGAGCTGACCGCTGCTCTGCCAGCAAGGAAGGAGGAGGTGGAGCAGTTGGACAAGGCTTCTGTAATGCGCCTGGCGATATCATACCTGCGCGTCAGGGATGTTGTGTCATTGCGTGAGTATTGCTTTAAAACATTTGAATTTATGGCGTGGACGTCTGTAGCGCGTTGAGTTGTCGACAGTCAAAGCCAATCGGCACACTATGATGCAGGGCGCATAGGTGAGAGGAAGCTGGCAAGAACTGAAGGTTGCCATTACCGGGTATAGGTAAATCTGTGAATGACTAATAAGCAGGGGTCGGAATATGTAGAGTTTATAAGTACCAAATGTCGTCATATACGCTACTAGCTAGTTTAATATGGATATGCCTTTTAATCTCGGGATTGATATAGTATATCAATCCCGATAATCTGCTAAAACTTATTTACGTACTTCGAACTCGAAACATTACTTTCATTCAAAAAATATATTTAGGAATATTAATATTATAAAATAATATAAAAGTAATTGATTCCTGCCCGGTAGGTCAGAAAGCAATTATTGTTTCTCAAGACAGTGTGTAGACCGCGTAAATTTTATTTATTTCCATTTCTATTGTCCAAATTCCTACCGCTACAAGGTGGGGTGCGGGGTGGACGTTGCGGGGTGCGGGATGAGGGGATGGTTCGAAGAGAGGATGGATATACATTTTTGTTAACTCGTCTGCTTCGGTGCGTTGAGTGTGCGTGCGTTTAGTTTTGGTATTGGATTTTTATATTTTTGACCTTGGCTTACGTAAGATAAGAAATGTTTGTGAAATAAATAAATCTTTGTATTTTAGGCGGTTGACTCCGGTCGCCATATCTGTATAGGATTTCTAGGAACTTGTTACAAATTATTCATTAAAAACAGCCGCTACACCCGAACTCGGCTTCCAAAGTCGCTATGGCCACATAAATTTTGTACTACAGTATGCTTTATATTCAAGTGACTTAGATTTAACGTCGCTATTGCTAAACGGTCGCTACAACAAATTTCGTAATAAGTGAAATCCACTGTACTAGTTATGATTCGATTGTAATTTTCTTTATGAGCACAGATCTCCTGAATAAGTCTTAGTGTAAAAACCTAAACGCTTAACGCCTAACCAAAACCTACAACCCCCCACCTCCCCCGGCCCTGGTCTAATCTCGGTTTAAAGAATCTTTATTTTTCAAAGAACACAAACAGTTTACTTAAATGAGAAAAACAAAACATATTACTTATACTAAGTACTTAAAATTCACATTTTACAATATACGAGATAAGCTCGAGTGTGCTTATCTCGTATCTAAAATTACAATTTTTATGTACCTATCCAAAATATCTTACTAATTTAACATAATTAAAGTTTGGGGCCAACTACTGGAGGAAGGCCAGGTGTTTTACGCTACTTAATTTGTGTTTAACATACAAAGAAATGTTTTAGAAGACAATAATATCAATCCCTGAAATTTAGAAAACATTTAATCAATACCCAATCCAGGGATTAAAAAGGCGTATCCATGTGTTATCCTAGGTATTTTTCGTCATTAGGTACTTAAAAACTCTACCTATTCCGATAAGGGTTGTATAATGAGTTATCATGCCTTACACATCTGGTAAATTCTACCGATAGCATCCTACTTAAGTTATTCCATGACCATGGCGCATCTGTGCCGTAGAGACAGCCTCAGCAGGCAGAACATGTCCATGGGCACTGAAAATGCTAACTACAATAACAAGTAAATGTGTCTAATAAATAAGTTTTTCTAACTATGATAATATCAAAAGTTGTGGAATCTGCCAATTATTGAGTGGTCCAATTTCAAAGTCTAGATTGTATTGGTGACGTGCTTTGATAAATATAATATGATAAATATCTACTTACCGGGCTGCACTAGGCTAGAAATAATGTAAAACAAACAAAATAGCCGATAAAAACTCAATTAAGTATTCATGATTGCATACACACGGTTACTGATAAAATTATCTAGCTAGATTAAATAGGTACTAGAGACTTCAGGGCCCTGATAGATATGCTGTAAAATGGTATGCCATGAAGCATTCTAGCAGGAATGAATGAATGAATGAATGAACACTTTATTATACTTAAAAAAATAATATAATAAAACCTTATATCTACATTTAACAAATACTCAGTACAATACTCAGGCTTAGCAGCATAACCGCAAAGCCTTCTATACAACAAAATAATACAAAATAGGTTTTTTAAATCTGTAACATAATCTACAATAGTATATAGAATTTTGAGATTCCCTTTTAAGTAAAAGAAATACTTGTGTTATAGAATCTCGCTCTTTCAGGAGAAATAAAATGTGAATAATATAAGTAAGTAATTCAGTTTTAAGGTAGTATTATTTAATACTAAGCTAAAGATCTTTCTAGAATGCTTCATGGCATATAACTCTGGAATTTGTCTCCCCGACCTTACAACCAACACATGGTCGGTCAAATGTATATAAGTATTGTGATTAAAATTAGGAATTTAATTAATCAAGTTATAATTGTGACTCTATAGATAGTACACTATCGCATAAGGTGTGCCTGTAAGGATAGCTGTACAATATTTTGAATAAATAAATAAAGTTTTACTGAAACGAAAAATTCCTATATAGTCCCTTCAGTTTAGTACCTTGTCATACTACAGATTGTTTACTTCTGTCTGAACGGAACGCGGTCTACTAGTAAATCATCCTAAAAGCTATAAGATACTACCTCTATAATAAGGTGCAGCCGTACAAAGTGGTGTTTATTTGTAATTTCGACACGTATCGGACTCGTGTGTAAAATCAGCAATATGTCATTCTAAATCTTTAATAGCAACGATAATGCTATTGAATTACCAATCGGATGTCTTGACCGCAAGTAATGAATAAAATTGCCTGTGTTTCCTTTAATTCCACCAGATTTAGCTTACAAAAATGTGAATCTTTTTGTTAGCTAAATCTGGTGCACACGCAAGTTGAATCAGAAGCAGTATTTGACGTAACCTTTGTTTAAATAGATTCCTACGGTGGTAGTATCATGAAGCGATACTATGACTCCATTCTCCCGATGCATAGCGTCAAATTTAACACTGTTTGATGATCTTTTGTTTGTCGACTGTTCTCCAAGACATACTCTGTTGGTACGGCGCCGGAGTGCATTTCTCATACATTGTTGATGCATCCAAAATTTGACAGCATCGGTCACCGGCCGAATCGTTTATTATGAGATGTAGATAAGATAAATATTATATAAATTTGGAGCCCCTATCGGCTCTGACAAATAGCTTCTCCAATACTGAACATGAATCACAATCAAGTTCAACCAAAAGACAACCTTCCGCTGAGTAATCTCTATTCTTTCTGAACTTAGCTGACGCTCTGTCGCGCGTACCGATAGTAGGTTAAAGGTAACATGAGACGCTTGTTTACCCTTTTCTTCAACTAAAAAACAGTGTTTAAAATGTTTTTGGTTAATGGGAACTAGCCACGACTTTGAAGCATTTTATAAGGTGCAAGTTGAAAGCTTTGTTACTTTTAAGTTGCAAGACTCCATTAGGTACCCTAGTAAATGGTAACGGTAACTCATTCCTTCACTTAACATCTAAAACGCAGAACCTAAAAAATTACTTGGTAAAGACTGTTTATATTTTGGGCTCACTTCTCTTCTTGATTTTTATTAATGATGTTATTAATAATTTTCACTCTTCTGATTGTTTAATTCGCAATATCATAAATCATCAAAGGATGATACTAAAATATTTAAAATAATTAAAACCGTGTCTGACTGTTATGCCCTTCAGGATGATTTAAATAGACGTTTCTCGTATTGCAACCGTAACTCCATTGTATTAAATACTAAGAAATGTAATATTATATCTTTTTGTAGAAAAAAAATTATTTAATAATTTTTAACTACAATTTTAATCATAATATCATATCAAGAGTCACAAGGTAAATATCAAAAGAATTTGACAGTCAAATTTGACAGTTCTTTTGATACTTATCGAGTGATAAACTGGCAAGAATTGCCTTCCTGGGAGTATATCTCGATAGTAAACTTTCTTATATTCCTCATTATAACATCTCGAAAGCTTTTAAGATGCTCGGTTTTGTCTTTAGAATTAGAAGGGAATTTAATAATACTAATACATTAATAACTCCTTATAACAGTTTTGTAAGATCCATACTTGAATACGCCTCCGCGGTCTGGAATCCTCGATACAAAGTGCATATACTCAAACTTGAGAAAATTCAAAAAAAGATCTTGAAACATTTTGGTTACCGTTTTCCACTGGCCGCTTCTGATACCATTTACAACCTCCAAGATCGTCGAGTAATTAGAGACCTTTTGTTCCTGCATAAAATTCTGAATAACTACATTGACTCCAGTGAACTTCTTGGTAATATATTTATTTTTTGCCCAAGACGATCATCTCGCAGGAAAAAACATTTTGGACTCCCACATCCAGAACTCAATATCATAGAAATGTATTTACAAATAGAGTATGTGATGAATACAATAATAATTTCTCCGATGCAGATATTTTTGACTCCGGTGCAGACAGCTCCGGAGTTTCGTAGAAAATGCTTTGCCCGCTTCGCTAATACTGCTTCTCAATAATCGTAATTACTTCTATTATTATATTTTCTTATACATTCGTTTAAATTGACTATTTTTATCTATAAGTACTTACTTTGTTATTGAACTCGTCTATTAGAATTATGTAGTAATCTGTATCTGTTATGTTTCACACTACTTGTGTACTATTTTTTAACGGTGGAAACACTTATTGATATGTGTATTAATTTTAAGTCTCAATTGTAATATTTATTAGTTTTACTGTTTGTTTCCGTAATAAAAACAAAACAAGATCCGTCAAGTGCGAGTGTGGTTTGAGCGCCGAGGGTTTCGAACGATTGTCATTACCAATATGACAATCGTTCGAAACTATAGGTACTGGTTAGAGACTGCTATTTATGAATACCAAAAAGTACAAGGTTGAGGAACACCAAAAAATTACCTACAGTTCAGATGTATCGGTTTGCAAACTTCGGAGTACATAAAAAAATATCGTTGAAGCAAACCCGATTTCGCTGTTTCGCTCGTCCGAAGTAACTTTTTTTTTTGTGATCCTTTAAAAATATAACAATAGCGTAACGTAGGTATGATTGTACAAATGAATTGTATGATGCCAAGCCGTTCTGTGGTTCTTTCTACCTGTCTATTTTAAAAGCCTTCACCTGTTAGCAAACAAGTTTATCTATTTGGTTTTACTATCTTTAGCGATAGCTGGCACTGTAAGGAAGTACCTATCTTGTAAATACTTTTACCTGCTAACCTAATCTATTTTTTTATGCTAGCCAGTACAAGAAAACAAAATCACTCTGAGCATAACGCGGGCAGGGTAAGGCAGGCGGGCAGGGCGGGTAGTAAGGGTAATGTCGTAATGTTTACGTTTTTTTGAAAATAAAGTCGTTTTTGACGAGATAAACGACTACACTACACGAGCTGCTAATTACTTTTAATACTGAGCTAAGCAAAGCGCAGCACAGCTTGATGTTGATTGTTAAAAAAACGTAGCTTAAGAAACACAGCACAGCACAGCGCAGTACAGCGCAGCATAGCTCGATGACAAATCAAAAATATTATATTAAAAGTAATTAGCAGCTCGCGTAGTGTAGTCGTTTATCTCGTCAAAAACGACTTTATTTTCATAGTTGAATCCGATGAAGATGAAAGTAAAGAAGAAGCGGATAACATAGCACAGTTCGGCACAGCGCGGCTCAGCACGGCGGCGGGTAGCGCGCCTCGCTCGCGACTACTGCGTTTTTAAACAGAGCGTAGCCTCACACAGCGCAGCACAGCATGGCTTGTTTGTATCTTCATTAAAATATTAGACGAGCGAGTTGACCAAACATAGCACAGCGCAGTACAGCGCAGCATAGCTCGATGTTGATTTGTCACCCTAAGGCACCGTGCTACGGTAAATTATAAAACCCTATAGACGTTTCTATAAGACTGCTCCGCCATTCTGTCGGGTCCACTCCTTCCCGGCTTTATATTTTATTAGTTTTTTTTCCCTAGTATCTAGATAAACCTAACATAGGATTTAAGACATTACTAACCAAAAACATGTAATCTCTTTGACAACTAATTATTATTCAATAATTTTTCGTTCCCGGCTGTCTTGGTGCAGTTGGGTCAGTGGAAAAACAGCCTCTTTTGTTTTATCATAGATGTGGCCACTGACCACGCTGACGTGACACACTGGCTCTAAAATCGTCATCGAAGTACTGCATAACCAAAAACAAAAGACGGGGTCGCGCAAATGGTCGGCCTAGTGCGCCTAGATTCTCAACATCTCTCGTTTTTTACAGTACAAGAATCTGAAGAGGAGCAGCCAAACATCCATGAACCGAAAGGCCTGGAGGAGGTGTCATCGGAGCTGTCCTATATGATGGCACTAGACGGCTTCGTTCTGGTGTTATCCGAGCAGGGGGATATCGTTTACTGCAGCGAGAACATCGCTGATCATCTTGGAGTATCTCAGGTGAGGTTCTGCGAAAATACCATTAAACCTTTGATCATGACATGCACGTGTTGTCCCTGCTGGACCTGCGGCGCGGCGGCGCGCCCCTTCGGGTTAGTGTATGGGAGGCTGGGGTTAACTATTAACATCAGACATTTAAGTGCTTTATTTTCTTCAGAACGTACAGGAAATTTATTTACACACGGCAAATATTTCAGTTATAATTTGCTATACTAGCTTTTGCGCGCGGCTTTACACGTGTATTCCCAGATAAAAAATAGACATTTTGTTATTTCTAGGTTTTGTTCTACATGTTTTGTTCTATATGCAAAGTTTCAGCCCGATTAGTTTTGAAGTTTTTGCGTGAAGAAATAATAAACATTAAATGTTCACCTATGTAAATCTTGTACCTTGCAAGAGACCCCAAGTTCAAATATATTATAGCTTACAAATCTTTGCCCCAAAGTACATTAGAGGTTACATCAATTTATTCAATAAACTACAATAATTGAATGTCAGTCGACTCATAGATTTTTCTATGCAATGCTAGTAAACATGGACTTATTCTTTCCATTTGGAGCTGATTACATCCATCCATAGTATAGAACTTATCTATAGTATAGATTCTATACCAAGTATACAAGGTGGCTTTTTGAGATGGGAGTAGATGGCCAAATCTGAAACCATGAGAGTCAGAGAAAAGTAGTGAAAGGAGTCATGGACTCAATTTATGAGAAAATAAAAACTGCATATCAATTTTTTTTTACAGTAGTTTTCATTACAGCTATCAAGTTTCATTACCTACGAATATATGTTTTACGAGTAGATATAAACCCTAATAAAATACAAGCCAATTATCCTGGCTACTCTGGGTAGTACACCGGTTGTTCCAAATAATTATTGAAAATTTTCACATTGATGCTTGGTAACATTATTCCATTTATTTTCAATAATGCATTTCTGTACAAAGATTGACCCTTACCAGCAACTAAGTCCGTTGGTACAAATATACAGGGCATATATTTTTTTGAAAATTCAATCGTTTCGATTTTCTGTAAAAGTAGAAGATTAAAACAACATGCTGATTTTGTTTTCTTATAAATCAAGGTCATGACGTCTTTTACGCCTTTTCTTTTCTTGACTAACTCGCACTGTTTCGGATTTTGCCATCCACTCACATCTCAAAAAGCCACCCTGTATAGTTAATTTGTGTCCATACTAATAATAAAGCTAAATGTGAAAGTAACGACTTACAGATAAGATATTCTTAATAACATTTGGCAAGCAGATAGATGGTTTCAGTGGGAAGGACATTTTTAAAGCAGCTTTTAGCCTGGAGAAATGCGTGCTAAGTCGCTGGCAGCACCTAATAGTGATCTAATGTGTGATGCTACTGTTAATTGGATCGGTCAATGCCCTAACTAAGACACAATTCGAGTCTCTGTTGTTTTTTTGTACAATGTGTTGGGATTGAGACAAATTTGTGTCGGTTTTAACGCTTACAATCGTTTAATATAGACATAATAAATCTTGTAAATCCATCATAGTTATTAACACTAAAGTCATTTACAACGGGATATTTGTTAATGACTTAACTGTAAAATAGTCATGTTTTATATACATATATGGAATAGAACTGGAAGAGGTGCAGCCTAGCACGAGCATTGTTGTCTAGGGTAGTAAAGAGAAAAATTACGTCACTCGAATGCGTAAGTTATGTGAAATTAATTCCTTCAACTACAATAATGTACGCAATGTATGACGTTGCGATGTCATTGTTGTCTATTCTATCCTAGACAACAATCCCCGTGCTTGGCCTACTGGAAGATAATTCCTTTGCCTTTCCTTCTCTAGTTTTATGTTTTATATGTAAGTATGTTTTATTTAATGCAATAAAAAATTAAGAATATTTTCGTAATTTTAAGGATTTACCGTTTAATCTAGTGACACATTTAAATCATCAATATCATACAGCCTGACATGTGTGCACTGTTGTGTATGCTTAATCCTACATGCTCTTGCCAGTCCCTACGGTCCTGGAGGCCTATTTTTATACCCCTAAATACTACTAAATACTTGGTGCTTGGTACTTTAATACACCGAACTAGGGAACTAATTTACACAAAAAAGAACACGCAATTAGTTTGCGTATTTTGGAGAATTAAAATAGGCCTACTGCGCTAATCTTCTCCAGGCATAACAAAATGATTAAAATAACACAATCGTCTTGGTACTTGATCTATCTAGCATATCATTATCTATCTAGCATAATCTTGGTTCGATCACGATTGTATCGAGGGCAACAGGAAGGTATTTTAGTAAATGGTAAAAATCCAAACTACAGCGGAAGCTATAAATTTAAACAAAATTTGTTTACATTTTCGATATTGTATCCTATTATAGAAACTGTATGGGTTTATATTTATTATTCAGCTACCACTGTCATTACTTCATATGCAAACTAATCTTTTTTGGGTTCCGTATCCGAAGGGTGAAAACGGAACCCTATTACTAAGCATCCGCTGTCCATCCGTTCGTCCATCCCTCTGTTACAGGGATCTGTCTCATGAACCGTAAGAGGTAGTTGAAATTTTCAGAGAATGTGTATTTCACTCGCCGCTATAACAGCAAAATATAAATATCGAAATTAAAGAGGACACAGAACGTGATTTTTTTAGCTTTTTTTGTTCTTTGTTTGTCAAGGCTCTTGAACCACAATAGGTAGACGACACATTGAACTTCCTATAAATAAGTAACACTTCAACTGTACTAACAATTTTCAAAAGCAGCGATTTTGAAAATTCTTTCGCTATTGTATAGAGAATTATCCCGAGTTGGTCCCAATTGTATTCCCGAGGGATTAGTATTTGACTTAAAAACAGTGTAAAAAGGGATTTGAAGTCGATTTATACTTTTTTTAAAGCAATAGATTTTTTAATATTTACATTATTTTTGCAACAATTTTTAATGGGGAAAGTCTATGGGAACGACGGCCAACATAAATACTAAAGCCATTGTAAACGACAAAGTCTTTGCAAAATAAAAAGCAGCATAATAGTAGTTATTTTATAAGTACTCATAATTATGAAAATTCTACGAATCTCCTCATATCGATGTCCAAATGTGTGGCGTGTGCTAATGTTGTTTGCACAAATAACTAGACATTCTGTGTTTGGCTGGATTTTACATGACTACGCAAGGCATCGTATGACTTGATTTAACATGTTGCCCAATATCTCGGATGGAAATTCAATTTGAATTCAGTTCATTATGATCATATCACCCCAAAATCTACTGCTGGATATTATGGCTCCATAACACGACGACGACACAAAATTAAACAGCGGTGCTGAGCCGCATCCATCCAGCGACTCTCTATGACTGCTGCTACAATGTCGACGGCGTCGACACTACAACTATGGACAATGACCAACTTACTTCCCTTTTGTTCTTCAAACAGTAAATCTGACTCAGCCTGGCGTCAAGAAAAACTACAGTGAAGTTTTCTTGCTAATTAATATTCTTGGTCCTTACCTTACTTAAGAGAGTTAATTCATGCGACTATTAGTGCTGTGTTGCAATCCCTCGACCATATTTGGAACTGGTTGACCAGCCTGCCAGCTATTGACGTCATCTACAGATATTAACTATAGTTATTCCACTCTCGTATTTGCTGTTTGCTAGTTTGACTAACAATGTAATAGTCATGTCCTAATGTTTAATCAATTCGATTTTATAATACAATCGAATTTGTTTATGAAGTAGTTGTAACCGATTTTGTTATTTTTGGTCAACATTTTGTATTATTTTACAGAGATACTCAGGCGTTTAAATGACTTTATTTTTGTAATCGAATATTCAATAGAATCATAGTTATTTTTTAACAAGTGGGCAACACTATATTTTTTTAACGTGCTGACATTATAAACCGACCTAGTGAAGCACTCTAGAATAGAGTCTTCTTCTTCTTCTTCTTGCCAGATGGCTTCTGCGACTGGGTTGTCGCAATTTCGCTAATGTCCGTCTCATGACAGCATCACAAGCTTTATGGATTGCACATTATTTATTATACATTATTATAAACTTATTAGTATTTATAAAAGAAAAACAATCATACAAAAAAAAAAAACACCTAATAACTACAAAACAGAACAAAAGAAAGCAGTGCTACAATAACTCAATACTGCAAAATAATTAAATTTACAATAAATAAACACAAAGGCTAATTACAACTTTATATCATTATTATATACAAATTTACAAAGAATAGAGTCACGAGCGAGATATATTATAAACTTCATTCTGTCATTCACTCATCTGTCAACAATAAGGGAACTTCATAGTCGTGCATATACCAAACAGATAATAAATTCGTGGACGGACAACAGCGGCGCTTGGCCCCAAGGAAAAAAAACATTATAAAACCATTTGAGGACTTTACCTTGTAAATTCAATAAAAACAACAACATGCAGCTGCATGGTATTATAATATGTTGTGTGCAGTTTTGATGAGGTTCTGTCTGGCTGGCTTTTCCGAGGTGTCAGTGACTGTGCCTAATCCACACTAATGTTATAAATTCGAAGGAACTCTGTCGGTCATCTGCCTGTCCGTCAGTTACATTTTCACGCCTAAACGGCGGCGGCGTGGCGGTGGTATCTTGGGGTGGGACATAGGCTACTTTTTCTCCCGAGAGCGTGTGAAGCCGCGGGAAACAGCTAGTTCTGTATTATCCTAACTCGGTTTTTAGCTGAGATTACGCGAGCTAGAATAACGTCGTAAATTACTCACCAAAAATATTTATAAACATGTACATACAGCTGCCTTCTGCGATCAATGTCTCTAAGAATCGAAAATCTGACAACCTTAGCGCAGCGGGCGAAGGTCCGCCTGCAACGCAGGAGGTTGCGGGTTCGATTCCGGCCCGACACAAATGTTTGTACGATCTGCAGATATCTGTTCCGGGTGTTCTTTGTGTTTTCTTTGTATAATAAAAATATCTATGTATTATGTAACGCATTAGTTATATCAGTTATCTAATACCCATAACACAAGCCTTGCTTACCTTGACGCTAGATGATGCTGTGTGAATTTTCTAGCATTATTTATTTATTTAATACTTCTACCAATTCTAACGTTATGATTTGAATTCTAGATGGAGATAATGGGACAAAGCGTTTTCGAGTTCAGTCATCCATGCGACCATGAGGAGATACGCGAAGCTCTGCGAACAACCAAGAGTGGCCGCAGAGACCTGCTGCTTCGTCTCAAGTGTACACTCACCAGCAAGGGGAGGAATGTGCATTTGAAATCGGCTTCTTATAAGGTGAGGATAAGAGTTAAGTTGAATGCATTCTATGCGATCATGAAGAGATACGTGAAGCTCTGCGAACAAGGAAGAGTGGAGACCTGCTGCTTCCTTTTGCTTTTTCTTTACTTTGTGGACGCCAGCAAAGGGAGGAATGTGCATATGAAATATATGAAATCTCATTTGAAATTTCTGTCTATAAGTATCTAACAAACAGACAACTTCATATATAATAAAGATAAATAACACCATAGAAGGAAAAGCAGAAGGAAGACGAGGAAGGGGAAGACCAAGGATTAGCTAGTCAAATCAAGGAGAAAGTCGCTGTTATGTCATATAAAGATGTAAGAGATATTGCATTGGAGAGAGGAAAATGGAGGTTATTGCATCATTACACCGATAAGAGCTAGGATCTTTAATACATATATGTAGGTATAATAAAAATCTTTTAAATGTTCAGTTCAAGTAAACAAATCATAGAATACAAATTCTAAAAATAAGTAAACCAACAAACCTAAACAAAATAGTAATAATTGCTGATTTGTAATTTTGGGCTAGCACGTGTTGGAACTTGTTCATACGATTACTAAAACTAGGACAATTATACTAATGTTATAAATACGAAAGTTTGTGTGAATGTTTGTTACAACGTATCGCTGTAACTACTAAACCTATTTCGATGAAATTTGGTATGTAGATAGTTTAAGTTCTAGAATAATAGATAGGCTCATCTTATTTTCAAAAATTAACTTCTGAGGGGGTTAAAAGGGTGGTAAAGTTTCTGTGGATAATTATTATTCCTTGGTTCCATTCACTCAAAATATAGTATAAATAAACTTAAAGTAAATAATGATACACGTATGTTTTTATTTTTACAAAACTACCCCTAGGGGTTGTGCAATCAATTTCCACGCGGGCGAAGCCGCGGGGCGCAGCGAGTTGGTATAAGTTACAAACCAGAATTCATTACCATGCACTTCTATAATAATGAATTGTAAATTTTTAGTTGCCGGCAGGTGGCTCGTGATGCGTTTAATATTACAAATAAATAAACAAAATAAATAAACAGATAAACATTTAATTAATAACTTGTCAAATTACATGCCACAAATTGTTTTTAAAAAACAAAATAATATAATAATAATAATATCTATAAAAATTTGTTAACATTATTGAGAATCTAAAAATTCGTCGTAGGTATAGAACGTTTTCTCAACGAGCCAGTTTTTAAGCTTCGTCTTAAAATTTTCGAGACTAAATAATGCTGGACAATCCGCACATCATTATCTGGCCCCAAGCTAAGAGCAGAGCTTGCGTTATGGGTACTAAATTACTGATATAGGTACCTATTTAATACAATACATTTATAGATATTTTTTTATTATGTATTATAAAAAAAAATCTATAAATGTACGTATACATAGGAAATACCCAGAACACCCGGAATACTTAATTGCAGATCGTACAAACATTTGTCCCAAAGCGGGAATCGAACCTTTCGCTGGCGCAGGCGGACCTTCGCCCGCCGCGCCACATCGGTCGTTTAAACGGAAATTATCTAACCCTAATGTATAATTTGTCATCAAATTTATCAATATTACATCCGACATCTAAAATATTCACATGTTGTTCAAAACATAAATCTGTATAGCTAGTTTGCAGTACATGTTCATGTTTTGGGCAAAACTTGCAAGTCAAATTTTAACCACTTCTCTCAATTTACGTTTGAAACTGGTACAGGGTAGGCTTATGTCCAGCTGTGGACTAACATTACACTGGACATAAGCCTCCCCTGTACAAGCATACACAATTTCAAATCTAAATTGAGAGAAGTGGTTAAAATTTGTGATGCTTGAATTGTTCGGGTGACAATCAATTAAAATAAAAATATATACTTACCCTGATGCTGCGGTGGTGCGCAAGCGCAAACTGCAATTTAATTATTATTATTATTTTTATTACAAAATTTTGTTTATAGTGGCAATTCCGCGACGATACTATTTTCGTAGTGAAGCGATAGCTTTCGCAGAATATTTCGGGTTTCCGGTGGAAATTTACTATTATATTCTGAAATTTAAAACCACTTTCTCCTTTTCCAGGTGATTCACGTCACAGGCCACATGCTAACACCAAAAGGCAAGGAAAGCGACAAGCTGAAGACAGGCTGCATGGTGGCTGTAGGAAGGCCGATTCCGCACCCCGCCAATATAGAAATACCACTGGATTGTCACACTTTCCTGTCCAAACACAGTCTGGATATGAAGTTCACTTATGTTGATGAGGCGTGAGTATCCATACTAATCGTACTAATATTATAAATGCGAAAGTTCGTGTGAATGTTATTTACCACGTATCTACCTCCTTAACTACATAGGTAACTTATTTAGATGAAGTTTAGTATGTAGATACTTTAAGTTCTAGAATAACACATAGCTAATCTAATTTTCAAGGCTTTGCTATTTTCGGCTGTAGGTATGTTTTTTTTTGTTAGTTGTGTCCACCGATTTCTCAGTCAATTGTGGGTCTTATTTTGATGATTCTTTTGATTTTGTATACAAAATGATCCCGGAGTGGTCCAATATAAATTTTATCGCCGAGGGATTAGGTACTATTTGTCCCGCGAAGCTTATTAAACAGTGAAATAATTTAAGGGAATTCGAAGTCAGTTTTAAGTTATTGTAAAAACATCAAATTATCTTTAGAGTAAATGTTGTCTTTGTTGTTGGATTAAATCAGTCCTACTATAGATAATAATTTGTCGTGTTTTAAAAAACGATAAACTGAACGAAATCACCCTTGCTTTTCCTGACCGATGTTGACGTGCAAAAAAATTAGTTTCCCCCGGCGACATCAACATATAATTCAGGTCTAATTTAGTTCGATGACACATGGATGAAGCTGTTGACGCCCGTTGCCATGGAAACTATTAATTAGCTGATATTATAGTGAAATTATAATATTCTGAAGAATTTTTTCAAACATACGTTTTACGGCGCAATTCCTCGAGAATCAATCTTATACGGGACCATCTTAAAATCAATTTTGATACAACAACGAATGAATCATCAAAATCTATTAACAATTGGCGCAGATATCACCAAAACTATTGTAGGTAGCTAGTCATTCTGCAAAAATATTATGTTGCTTACTTATTAAGTTTAACGGGATAAATACTAATGGCTCGGGAATAAAATTTTTATGGGACCACCTCGGGATCATTCTCTATGTAAAATAATCAATAAAATCGGTTACCCATAGGCGGAGATATCATACATGGAAACATAAATAATAAACATACAGACGAACTGAGAACCTCCTCCTTTTTGAAGTCGGTTAAAAATAGTAAATTTACAGGCTATAATCCTCAAGTGGTAGCATAAGGATTATCCTGCCAAATTAAAAAAAAAACCAGTGAAAGCCATAGCCCCCAATGAGCTTACGAGTAATGGAGTCTGCACACCAAAGTCGAAGTGCCAGCGACAAGTTGTCAAAACATTGTCGGATGCCTACAATATATACACTGAAATAGCAACCCGTCTATATCGCCAACTTTGATGTGCGGAATCCGTAGAAAAACATGAGTTTTATTAACATGAATACTTCGTATGACCACGATCTCATATAGTAGGGCAAGCACGGGAATTGTTGTCTAGGGTAGGATAGAGGAAAATTACGTCACTTTGTCATCGAATTTTCTTTAACTTCTATAATGTACGCAATGTATGACGATGCCATGTCATTATTGTCTTCAACTTTTCTACCCTAGAGAACAATCCCCGTGCTTGGCCTACAGATGGCAAGTGATGATGTGGCCGACATTGTATCACAAAGGTCTAGAAGACACATACATATAAGTATTGGTATGAGAGTTTAGTCTCAGAGAGAGCTTTTTTTTTTTCGAATGTACTATAATACTGTTGACCGCAGATGGCCATAACAGCGTTACCGGACTTTTGGCGGGCGCAGAGGGCGCCTCGCCGGTAAAGTTATGTTGGGGCAACACGCCCAAGGGCCACCACTTGAGAGAGAGAGAGAGCTTAGTAGATTATCTATTGCTAATCTAATCTAATAAGCCCTTGCGATCACTAACTGCTGGGCATCGGCCTTCTGTCGTTAATAAATACTTCATCTGCCATAAGTCCGCCAATCTAAGGCACGCCAAAGAAATAAAAAATGTTAGCATCAATTTATGTGCGTACAAATATTGCTTGCCTTTGTTCAAAGCATGTTCATGACGTATTCGAAAACTGTTACCATCTTGCTGAAATAGGTATGTTAACACTTATCAGTTTGGGTGAATTCCTTACAATTCCTGACAGCTCCTTTCGAAAGCTCTATTGACGTCACAACATCACCCACTTTATTCAGTAGGTTAGACAGATCGTCCATGGTTCTACTCTGGTTTGAATCTACAAGAACCCTCACCCATTACCTGATACAAACGTTTTTCAAAAGATGGCGTTGCGCCGAAACTGCGCTAGTATTATCTGACTAAAATCGGGACGCGCCCGCCGGGTTATTGTAGCCTTCAGAATAGTGACTATTGAAAACGTCCGGCTTATATCAACAAAAATATCACCTTCAAACCCATTTTGTAGGTTAAACATGACGAGAATTCGCGGTTTTGTACACAGTACAGTAGTACGCTTTCTGTCAGTGTTCTATCGGTGTTCTTGTTTTTGAAAATTATAGTTACCTGTGTTGTTTTTGAGGTCCGTGTTTTGAGGAGTGTTGTTGTAATTGTGAAGTGATTTCTGTTTAGAAAGTGGTGTTTTGATTTTCGCTTGGGATTGATATGGCGGGAGGTTCAAAAAACTTCCCAGTAAGTTCTGATATTACAAACCTTATTAAAAAAAAATATGAGTTAGGCCCGTCGACGATTTTTGTTAATATTTATAAAGCGAAAAAGATAAGGAGTTCTGGAATGTTTATTGTACCTACATGTAGAGCGATAGGTCATTCAAGGTTATCTATAGGCACCGGTAAACATAACCTACTCATGATTTAGGTCACATTGGGAATTACCTTTTGCACCATAGGCTTATTAAAAATGGAGAAACTATTTATAATGAAAATTGGTCATTGATTTTCTAGTATTTTTAAAAATTTACAGAATAGGCAAGTATCCCAATAAAGTTAGAGTACCTCAAACCAATTATTATTATGAATTTATCTACAGAAATGTGAATATTTGAAAACTTAAAAAACTATTTTAATACCTATTGTTTTAAATATTCTGTACCTACGAAATCCTTGTAAAAAAGTTTACTAAAAGAATCTATTTTATCATGTGGTAGTAAGATAAATTTGACTCATCAAGGTCATTCCATATTAAAAGGATATCAAATGTCACCCTGCTCCTATGATGAGTTGGTATATCTGAAAACTTTTAAGTAAAGTTGTAAGTTTCATATAAAATGGAATAACATTGATTAAAAAGTTATACTTAGGTTTTGACTCCCTGCAAATTAGGGGAGTATATAAGCAATATGCCATTTTTATTTTGTCTTTCAACATAATGTGAAGATGTTGATTTCTTTAAAAAAATGTTTTTGTTGCTATGCTGCCGCCGTGTTTTTGCTACATAATGACCCCTAGAAATATAACTCACCATACCCACCACAAAATTGCCAAATAGGTTTAACCAAAACGACACCTTTATGCCAATATTCTTATTCTCATCTGAAAATGCGCTCCCAAACATGGGGCAGAATTTTACGCTACTTCAATTCAATCTATTTCTTTAAACCAGTCTCGCAGAGAGAGAAGGTACAATTTACCTATGTTCTTAGTACTTACGTTTAATCCAAAGTTTCACTGTATATCTGGGTACTTATTAGCATTTTTTATGGCCTTAACGGTTGTCTCCTTGTTGCAGCCTGACCAATACCCTAGGCTTCGAATCAGACGAGCTAGTCGGACATTCATTGTACGAATACCATCATGCCGCCGACAGCGCAGCCATGGCTCATCTGTTCAAATCATGTAAGTAATATGAACCTTTTACCTTTGTAAATAAGAACCAAGGCTTCAAATAACTGTTGGTCTAAAGGTCAACCATGGAAATCCCTGAGCAAAGCTTTGTGAGCGCGAATTTGTGAAAGCGACATCTAGTTTTGTTTGATTCGAAACTATTGCGTATCAAATTGGCGTTATCCGTCAGTGTTTTGTTTCTGCAGTAAGTTCACGGTAGCTGAGATAGATGGCAGCATGTGTATTCGAGGTAATAACCAGGTAGATACTATTTCTGATAATTTCCATTACCTCAATAATGTAAATCTTATGCCAACATTTTTTTATTTAATAATAATTAATGGGTTGTGTTAATTATGGTATCACAGTTTTACTCTAGATAGTAATGTAAATTGGTTTAATCAATAAAATGTAATTCTGTATATTACACCATGCGTCACTTTCTGAGCTCTTCGTGTATGCTGAGTTGTAGTTAGATAAAATATTTATTAGGTTCACACACAAACAGCACAGGCAAAATAACAGATGAACAAAAACAGTATGATGGTACACATGAGAAGGTAATATAAAAAAAAATAACAAATTATTAGAAGAAAAAAAACAATGAATTGTTATCATTCTCTACTTTTTAATAATCTTAAAATGTACCGTGCGTATTAGAAAACAAGATGGCTTTGAGGGAATCCCTCCATTTTTTTGGATCCATCCTTTTGGATGGCTCCTGAAGTGGAAAGTGACGCATGGTATACAATATAATACCTATCACGAGTAAAACAGTGGTTCCATAATCACTGTTGTACTTACTCACTTTCCACAACACATTAATTATGAAATATGTTTAACTAGCTGCAGCCCGCGGCTTCGCACGCTTTTTTCCGAAATGAAAGGTAGCCTATGTCCGGCCCCGGGATACCATCTACCTCGCTGCCAAATTTCACCGAGATCCGTTCAGACGTTTTTGAGTTATAAATAGTGTAACTAACACGACTTTCTTTTATATATATAGAAGATTATGAATTAATAGTATGTTGGTAATAAGATTTACATTTTAAAGTTAGTAATGGAAATTATTGGAAATAGTATCTACTTGGTTGCCAAGAAAATAAACTGTAAAAAGTAAGACCTTGATTCTGAGTCAACTTTTAAAGGAAAAGCTAATAAGGTGTACTTAACCTCAGTGGAGCCGACTGGTAGATAAAAGGACAAATCAATTAATAAACAAAATTAATTTCACTAAGACAATTAAATAAAAGGTAATTAAAATAAACATTAATGATTATAAAACAAATTATTACGTTGTTGTTATATGTCGATAATTAGTAAGACGATACAAGACCTGGCACTTAGGCCCGTATTATAAAAGCTTGCTCAGTCATCGATCTATGCTTGAGTAGCGATTATCTATGGCAGAAGCGTTACTCAAGCATAGATCGATGTCTGAGCATAGTTTCATAATACGCGCCTTAGTTTTACCATTTTGTGACGTATTGTTATTATCTCGAAAGTTATTTTCGCGTGAAGAGTTATTTTATTTTAGCATGTTTGGCTTACCGCCAACACATAACATTCAGTTATTTTAATACCTAACGGTCAGCTGATTTTCGGTGGATATATTATCCCATAGGGAAATATATACCTATTGCTTGTTCGTAAATATTTATCAATGGGGGATGCTACACACTCCCCTGTACATTTTTGGGATAAATTGGGCACAGCCGCTGTAACAAATTTGAAGCCACTACAGCGAACTCAAAATAAAATAATAAAAGTACTGCATCATTACAACTTTCTCACTTCCACAGTAGAACTGTATAAAAAAACGAATTAAATAAAAATCTAAATTTAAACCAACTTTATATTTTTAAAACTTGCGTACTTGTTAAAAGAATAACAAACAATTCACTACAAACAAACATACAATTACATCAAAGAGAAAATAAATACAGTCTTAGGAATAAATTTAAATTAAAGGTATCAAAAAGTAGAACTAATTATGGTAAGAGAACGATATTATCAGAGGGAGCCCGTCTATAACAAATTACCTTACAATGTGAAAGAATGTGAAAATATGAAAATATTTAAAAACAGTTTACTGAAATATGTAAGCACCATAGAAAAATAGCGGACTTTGTCATTAATTAAATCTTTTCCTTTCCTTTCATCACTTGTACCATACACCATAACAATACTTCGTCGGAGTCCTACTGCTAATAGTTTTGCAATCTACCCTGTTTATTTTTGTTATTTGTCGGTTTGTTATTACATTTGTTTGTACTCATCTATCCTAAATTATTATTATGTTAAATAGCACTATTATATAAAAAAAATTATTATCTATGCCTACACATAAGTACCTAGGTCCTAGAGGTAATATGTAATTTAAACATTATTTACGAATTACTTATTCTCATTGTAAATTAACTTAAGTTTTTATGAGAAATAAAGATTCTTTAACCTCAATCTCGTCAGACTATATCCATGATGGATCTATTGAGTTTTGTATTTCTCATTAGATCCAGTTTGAAATGTACAGATGAGTTGATGATTTTATTTCTCAGTTGATCCATGGCTAGATGCATGATGGATCTATTGACTCTAATCGGCGCATTTATATCGCAATAAATGGGAATGATACGTATGCTTGTAACAGACTGAAGTGTTCCATTGTTTGCTTTTTTGTGATTTTGCTGTTTCTCTTTATATTTGCGAGATATGCTTATTAATAAACTTTGGGTGCATTTGTAATACAATGATACTGTTTTCGACTTGCTGCCGACCGGATGTTACAATATTGAAGTTATCTTTTGGCGGCACATTCGAAAAATGTCACAAACGTGGTTTGAATTTTCAGTCACAGACATGGAACATTTTCATACTTTTATGAAAAAGTTAGTACTTATGTTTTTTTTTAGTTTTGTCTTTTAAGCCCTTTTTTGCGCCACTACTCCAACGCAACATCTCCATGTTAGTATGAAAAAACTCACGATTGGTGAGATGAGAACTAATACCACTCAAATTTAAAATGTCCCTTATAGCACCAGTAGGCTTAGCATGGACAGCCTAGAAAAGGTTCCATCTAGAGTATAATAGATCAATTTTTGACATCGAATCTTCCAATCGTAAAATATTTTAAATTCATTCCTTCAACACATCTATCAAGCAAGGTATATCGCCTCCGGTGAATACCCTGATCGATACTTCAACATCAATATAAATTACGCATTTTATGACATTTTACTCTATTCCAGAGAAAAATAACAAAGCTGTTGTTGGCTTCTTAAATTTCTAGAAAGAAACCCTACATCGAAAATGAAATTACGTTTCGTGTCGTCGACGGTAGACTCGCATTTATGAAACATTTCACCGAAAGCCAAAAACCTAGAATAAATCTTTTCCGGCTCTACGCGTTTTCTAAATTATTTAGAGTTTTTAACCCCGAAGTTAATGTTAAACAGGACATTTTTTAGGATGACTGATATGCCCATCCAGAATAAATATGATTATGTAGATACACTATAAAAACATTTGTTCCGCGGCGGGAATGGAACCCGCAACCTCCTACGTCTTTATTATGTGTACCTACCTATATTATGATTTAGGTTATTTCAATGTTAAATTTATTATGTAAAATAAGTGAAAAAAATTAAATGAAATAATTTATTAGACAATACAAGGCACACACATACAAAGTTGGCACGTACAATAACTATAACTAAATTTACAATAACACATACCTCTACATTATGTAGATAACACAGGGAGACTACTTGAGTACAGTCTACATAAAACAACACAAAATATAGGTAAACAGTGGGCACTAAGCAGCTCATCTGTAGGCAGGTAGACACAGCGTGTGCACGTGTATGTCTAACGGGTCTTGGCTTAATGTAACGTAAACGAATCTACATGATGTTATATAAAAATAATTGACTGAATTTTATTATTTTACTAAGTATGAGTTTTGTGTCATGTAAAGAATCTGAATCTTAGGCGGACCTTCGCACACTGTGTCACAGAGCACACATAGCCAAATAGAGCGTTTTTCTACTCGCCGGCATCGGCAGCCGGGAAAGCATTAATTTATGATTTTTAATGGTGGAAACTTTGCTGGTTTATGTGTTGGTTATGTATTTTTTGTTTCTACACCTTCATCTACTACATGTACTGGTCCACTGCTGGCCGCAGGTCTCCCCCTGATAAGAGCTTTATTGGATTTTATCGTTTAAGTTTAATGTTTATAATCCCCACGCGGGCATGCGAGCTGGGAATCGCAGTTCGGTGGTAAAGTTTTTTATTGAAGTAGTTCATATTATATAACTGTATTGTACCGAAAGAAACAAAAAAAAATGTTTTTCTTCTTACCGGCAACAGCACGGCTTCATACATTTTTGCCGGTACGGTGCCGTCGCTGCCGGAAAAACAGTGGAAAAACGCTCAATAAATTCCTACCCGAGGCTCTTTACATTTTCTTTAAATACAACCCACGTAAATTAGTTATGGCTTGTTACCCCGGAGTTGTCAATGTAACCCACTTACCGTAACGAGGAAGTGAAGCTCGTATATAAAGCTTTTAAGGGTTGAAAAACGTTTCAAAGGTAATACACCTACAAGCGGTAGAAATTAAATTCTTAACCATTTTTGAATTAATATTGACACAAAGTGATGGTTGAGAGCGATAACGCATTGACTGCCCAACCGCTGGACTACGACTCCTCCCAAAGGAGATACAGAACAACCTTTTAGCTTATTAAGTGAATTTTTTTAGGTAAGTATCCTCCAGTGACTATATAACTATATATTATTTGAGCGTGGGTATAAAACGCCTTCTCCCAGTTACAAAAAGCAATAAACAATAACAATCAAATCAACGCTGCTGCCACTCTTTAATCAGTCGTCAACATAGCGCCCTTAACCTCAAATTGATCTTTGATGAAATTCGGCCCGTCTTGTCGGAATGTTTACGACAGTTTGCAATAAACAAGTTTACGTTTGCATTGAGCTCCTAGTTTTCTATTGATAAATAAATTGTTGTCAATCGCAGCCAATCGGCTAACGAACAAACTGCTCCTGGGAACGTGCAGGGCTCTAGGAGCAATAACACATGACTCGAGTGAAGATTCTCTCGACGTTGACGCCAGAAGATAGAACTGTAGTTCGATTCTTACTTGCATTTCGCAGAGTTGTATTGATGGAGACCACTTGATTGCTAGCTTGTTCGTTCGTGGTTGATGTTAGGTAGGTGTAGAAGTTTTTGTATATGAGTCAACTAACTTTAACTACATTGTGTATTTAGGATGCAACAAAACCAGTCAAATTAATATTTCGAGTCACATACTCACTATGTCTATCATGATTGAAAGGACCATTTAATTTCTCTCCTGCTATGCAGCTGCTTTTTTTAAGCAGCTGAATTTATAATTACTCAGTTTAGGACATTACTTACTTGATTCGATTTGCTTTTACGACTACATTAAATCGAAACACAATGACTTTTAAATACTATTTCCTCGAATCTTCCATTCTCAGATTTATATTCTCAGCAAGCGCCCATCAAAATCGCTGTAAAATTCAAGTTTAAATTAAACTTAGAGTGAACATAATTCAGGTTGGTATTTTTACAGCTCTGAGGACACTTTCGACTAAGGCGCATTGCTTAAATTGTGAAACAGCCAGGGACCAATAAAACAACTGTTTTTGTTTGTCGTCTAGACCTATGATCACGCTATAAATTGGTTTTAATGAATAAACTAGATTTTTGTGAGAGGAGGGCTTTTCAAGTTTGGTCTTGTTGATTGTTAAGTGATAATGATAAAGTTACAGATCATAACGTTTTAGCTCTCTGCCAGAGCCTAATGTTTTTATTTTCACGCAAATACCTAATTTCCATGGTGAATTTCTGTCATGCTTCGTTATAAATTGTTTACGCATTTTTGTACCGTCTTGACCTTGATTATATATAAAGATCTAAGCAGTTCCTAACTAAATATTGGTAGTGATTCTAAAACTCTTTAAGCTTTGGCGTTCTGTTAACATATTAAAGTTATATCGGGTATTTATCGCGTACCTTTTGTTTTATTTTCCTCTACGTTTCCATCGCGTTGCAGCGATCGTGGTTAGTGTAGTGTGTCGTAATGTGAACGCGACTGGATGTTCTCGGAGTTACAGCTAAGAATTGACGGCAGTGTCCACGACTACCCTCATTTCGTCTTCAGAATCAAGAATTGTCCATTCCTAATTCTTAAGACGAATTGAGGGTAGTCGTGGATACTTCCGTCGATTCTTAGCTGTATCTCCGAAAACATCCAGTGACCACGATCGCTGCAACACGATGGACACGTAGGGGAAAATAAAACAAAAGATACGTGATGAATATACCCTATAAATAATCTTTGTTAGTTTAGGTTCTGTTGACACAGAACCTAAACTAACTAGCTTAAAAATTTTGGTTTAAATAAACGACAACATTTTAGGCTAGACAGTTTAGATTTTGGTGCCAACAAAATCGAAACCACTGATAGTTTTAAAAAAGACTCTCCAGATTCAAAAAGATTAATTCCAGATTCAAAAAAGATTCTCTGAAAACTAATACGATGCTGAGCTGGCGAGTTGAAAGAAAATGAATAAGCTTGCCTCTAATTAAACTCTTTGACGCGACTCGGTAAATAAATCTCAGACTTTCTCTTCAAAAAGATAGATCTCCATCCAAAAATCTGATTCGCCGGAGATTGAAATAGAATTTATTTACCAAAAGTTATTATTTTAGCTTGGAATATTCAACAATCTTTCAATTTTACTAAGGCATTTGCGAAAAAAGAAAACCTTCAGCGCATGATTCAAATACCTGCTAGGTGCAAGTAAATTTTGCAAAAAATCTAAAGTCCCGACAAATCATTAATGTGTAACCATCTTATAATTTTAGCGGATGCACAACTTTTCTTACAACAACAGGTAAGATCGGGGCTTTCAAATCCGGTAGCAACGATGCCACAGACTTCAAACTTATTATTTAATACTCTTGTGTGTCCGAATAAAACAAAAACAGCGCAGGTATACAGCAAATATATACAACTCTATATTTATTATGATTTATGGGGGTTTGAGTTTACAAATGTCTCAAAGCTAATGAAGTGTTTAAAAAAAAACCCTAATAACCTTAGAACTCAGTAGATGGCAGGGATCTTTCGCGGAAGAATCACCGTGTTAGTGTGTCATGTAAACCTTATGCAGGGTTTATAGGTACTATAAAATATAATTTCAAACTAAATGCGACATCTTTTCAGTCTGGTCGAACTATTTTTTGATATTACGAAAATTTTATTGTTGATTTTTATGTAAAATTTGTATTTTTGTTGTACTATTCAATTAGTTTCTGTAAATGATATAGCCGTTCTAAATTAATAAATTGAAATGAAATAAATTGAAATTGAATAAACGCCTGATTAAATATCTTAACCAAAAACAGGTAAAAAAACAACCAATAGGTAACATAAATACAAAATAATGCCTTCTTATCTAGCCACTGTAGGTACTAAACCCATGGGTTTAGTAAAAATAGATGTTCATATTATTTCGGCGTGCGAAGTCACGCGGTCGACACATGCTTGACACCGGTGAAGGCCGTCTCTGGCTTTTATTCATGAGGAAAATAAAGAATTGTCGCTATGCGTTTAACTTAGTCTAGTCGAGTCATTTACGTACGGAAATATCGGTTTGACGTATGTCCTCTTAACTAAATGGATAAACTAAAGTCGATATAGTTTTTTTTTGTTTGTATTTTGACTTGATCCAATGTGCTCTTATAATATTCCTCTCGTCCAATCTCAGATTTGATAAAATTTCTTTGACGGATGCCCATTCCACTCGTCAAATATCTTTGTCCAAGATTCCTTTTGTAATTTGCGTAGTTGAGTTTAAATGAAATCACATCAAATAATATAAATTTGAAAGTTTGTATGTTTGTTACTTCTTCAAGCCAAAACTTCTTAACAGATCGGCCTGAAATTTTGCATAGGTAGATTGACCTGTAATAAAACAGGCTACTTTTAAACTCATAAAATATCAATTTCCATGCGGTAAAGAAATAACCTTTAAACGTTTCCATAGAAACAACGCGTTCGAAGCCGCGGGAAGAAACACATCAAAATCTTTGGTCAAATATCGGTGTAGCAACACCGATATTTGACCAAAGATTTTGATGTATAAATTGGATGAAGTCTTCCAATTTATATGATCAAATGACAAAGATACATTGAACAAAGATATTTGACGAATGGAATACCATCCAGCTATGTTTGAAGAAAATCGGTGCAGCCGTGAAATTGATGTCTGGGGTTTTCGGATGTTAGCAAATTAGCTTCATAAGTTTCATTTTAACTTTCGACACAGAATAACTAAATAGTAGTACTTCGTTAAGATTTATTTTGACGCTTCAAGAACGCAAGAAGCAAGATCGGTTACGATACCTGAATATCCGGTGTTACGGGGTACGCCCCGTAACGTAACGTGTAGCGTGTCACACAGCGAGCGTTCGCGCAGTACACGGAAATAAGGCGCTCACAACGAGCAAGGCAACGGAATTTAGCACACGGCGCGGCGTAACGTTTCATGCTCGCTGCGAATTGTAAATTACACCTCGTAACACCGGCCAGTACCCGGCTTTAGACGTATCAATAAATCATGGAAAATTTCGTTATGTACGAGTAGTTCGATAATTGACGAATAAACCAGTACAAACAATTCAGAATTAGAAGAAGCTAAATTGTCTTTGCTGACGCTATCTAATGGACCCAATTGCTTCATTGAATGGTTTCAAATGCTTCAATAAAGTATCAAAGTAAACCCTAAATTAAAGATCAGTTAATTTCTGGGTGATTCTCGTCTAACTCTTATTTTGTTTCTAAAGGTTGAAGAACATTTATACTGCATCGCTCCCGTATAGCAGATCAATGAGCATTCAAATAACAGGTGTAGTTTTTAGATACACTCGATACATTTTTATAAATTTTACGTCAACGTTAACCTATGAAACTGCTGATTGTCTGATTATCTATAGAAAAAAGCTAACTTACAGTGCTAACTTGACAAACAGCGCGCTGTCATGTGTGTAATGTGCTATAATATTAATAATATGCTTATATAATAATATTAATTAAATGTTATGTACACTGTAAGGTAAGAGACCACAAGCTTATTCTCAAAATATGAATACTTGTTTTTCGGGGTGTAGGAAAGGTGCAGTATAAATGAGCTTTAACCTTAACCCTCCCACCCTCAATAATACGTTTTATTAATGTTAGGTTACTAGGTATATACTGAAATCAGTCGACTTAGCAACCATTCATACATAGTAAAAGCGATCACGTTTTCGGCACGCATGCGAATTGTGATAGATAACTAGAGGTAGATAGGCACTATTCGCGAATCATAATATTATATTAATTCAGAGATAAAGTTAGCGCCATAAAACGCTGTAATGCAATAACAATATTTACTTTAAAGAAGCTGCTTACTTCACACGTAAACCACAATTTTTTTTTTATTCAGATTCATTTTTTAATTGTCAAATATGTACATACGTAGCTTAAGTTCCATTTATAGCTAAGTGACTACGTATACCCTGTTGGGTATAGCAATTTATTATTTGGTCACAGATTACGATTATTAGTAATTTTTCCATTTGTCATTCACTTTTCAATATAATATTTTAATATTTTTTTTTTATTTATCTTTATTGACAAAGAAAATTACAATTCAATAATAAAAACAAATTAGAACTAGTATTTACAATTGAAACAATTAAGCTAACTGCAGACTGTTGCAAACAATCTACAGGTAGCTCAACTGATCCATATCAATAACAGTCGGAAGCGTCCCCAAGACGCTGGCTGCATTGCCCCGCTGTATGGCAATGCTGATGCGCTGCGCCAGATATCCGCCAGCTCTCGGGTCACGCGTCGCGTCGACCAGACGCTCATATAACTTTTTAAAAACCCGGAGAACCTCGGTACCCCACGGACCTAGGGTCTCGACCCCAAAGGGAGCAAATATGTAGGCTCTGTCGAGACCTGCATATTTGCGTCTCTTGAGATCCTCGGCCAAATCTGCCGCCGCACCAGCCCTTACGGATGTCCTCGGAAGATGGGAAGGCGCAAGTCGAGCGTCGACGCATGTAGCGTCCCACACAATGGGCCTCCCCAACTCCCATGGGACTAGTGTCATGCAGTCAGGCCTCTTACCATCGTTACGCAACAGACCATTCGGTTCGAGAATAGCTGGTACATTAGCGGTGACAAAGGCCCGCCGGATGACGTCGTTAAGGCTGGCATGACGAGATATCTGACCGGCGGCCCCCTAGTACACGATAATTCGTGATGACCAAGCTGTTCTACAGCAGTACCGCACTGGCATTGATGAGGCGCGCAACACATTGCACCCAAACAAAGACATGTTGCGATACGGAAAGTTACTGATCCAATAAAGTGCCCGTGTTTAATGAAGGAAATGCTTGCAACCAATGTCCTGACTCCCATTTATAAACGGCCAGGAGACAGGCACGATCTGCAGAGCTGGAGCACGTTTGTAGCAAACTATTCCGTGTCAACTCACACAGAGGCCCGTCCCATTGCCGTTGAGACAAAAGAGATTTTGGGGGAGCAGCATCGCGGCAAGCATTATGCCAAGCCGTTCGAGCTTCGTCTAAAAATGAAATTTTAAATGAAATTCCAGGTGGGACCAGAAAAGATGACTCTAAACTTGAACACTTGAAATTTTGCGTATACCTAAGCCTCCCAATTTGACAGGCAGGGACGCCTGCGACCATGCCTTGTCATCTAAATCGACAATAATTTAGAACGTAATTTATTTTTTAAATAGGTCTTAACAGCTAGATATGATAAATATATATAAATAGTCTCAAACCCCCGACAATATTTTTTTAGCGACTCGTTCGGCTGTATGTATTTTTTTTTTGTTTCAGTACTTCAGTATTTTATTTATTCCATTCATACAATCAGGTCTTAGTCATTAGGTGAGTTTAAGTTATGATTACAGTATGTACCTATTTAGGGTGTTGCAATGGAAGACTGGCACCTATCGTGCCTTTTTTATGTATGTCCGTTGATTTCTCCGTCAATTATGGACCGATTTGATAAATTATTTCGCTATTGTATGGAGAATGATCTTTATCCCGAAAAACCAAAAAAATAGTGTAAATACTAAGGAATTTGAGGTGCTTTTTTTTAACAATCAAATCAAATTATTATACAAAATCAATCAAATTATTATACTTTGAAGCAAGTTTTTTTAAAACAATCAAATCAAATTATTATACAAAATTAATCAAATTATTATACTTTGAAGCATCACAACGTTTGAACGACTACACCGATTCTCTCAACTAAACAACTGAATCCTTATCAATGCGTTTATTTGACCTACGATGCCAAAGAAAGACACACTAACGGATACACACATAACATACCCCTCCTTTTGTCGGGGTTAAGAAAAACTAGCTGTACCTACGATGGTTTCGATCACGACGGGGCGCCGCCGCGACGGCTGCCGATCACAACGTAGACTAGCCAGGTGCGCAAGACATATTAAAGTACACTTTACCTATGTATGTCTCGCTCGGACCTTATGTAACGTTTGCAGATGCAAACAAAAACAATTATAGGTATACAAAACTAAGTTTTACTTTTCACTTCCTCTGTTCAAGACCTTGGAACACGACGTAGCACGTTAACGTAATCCTTTACGTAAACACTACATTAGAGTCGCATAGGTCGACCTAATGAATGTATGAACGATCAGTTATTTTAAATACTAGTTGCTGGTTGGACATTGTATTATCGACAGTTAGACATGCATATTAGGCAAAGGTAACCGTGAGGCCCCTAGCAACAAATCGTCTTCTTAAAGCTCTGGCAAATCATGGTCTTAAGAGAAATAGGGCTCCTTGTGAAAAGCCGTGTCCGGCAATGTTTGTGTTGTACTTGTAGAGTACCCTTTGTTCGAATCAATGATCATGATATACGCATCATAATGCGTGGTATATGAATGATGACGATGATATAACCAGCCTTGCTCCGACCAGAACTGCTGAATCTTCCTGTAGTCTTCACATACTTCAAGAATTCATCTTGGAAGCTTGATGATTTCTTGCAGTTGAGTTGTTACACCCTCGCATTCCAGGACTACGGGGGCAGTTAGAGTTCGTCCGTTTTTGCAAGCACTTCCTAACATTACTATTGGCCTCCGCTTATGAATAATTTGATTGCTAGTGAAATTACAGGGACATGATGTAGATGATAGACATTTACATTCGATTTTAATGTATCAATGCGTGGACGTTCTAGCATTTCGCAAGAAAATGGTGATTAGAATAGAACCCCTCTTCAATTTGAAGTTACATGATCTAAGAGCCTGTTTGACTTATGACATCTGATTGGCTAATCTGCAACTGGCATAGCAACATTGCTTAAACATTGCAAATGCTGTTATTATTGTATGTATGTATTAATGTAGTATCAGCCCGTGGTATCCCAAGGCAATGGTTTAATCTCCTCACTTAATAAACTGCTTAACTCACTTAATAAATATATTTTATTCTTATTATACTCTGGGTCAGCGACACGAGGTGTCTTGGCCTCCGATAAGAGAAGTTGCTATATTTTTACCCAGGAAGCGTGTTATATTTTTCGAGTATTTCTATGTGGTTATCTGACACTCCTTATTACTTAGACACATCCAAACGGCTGAAGCGATTTACATAAATTACTTAATTCTCGTCTGGATTCCTATATTGTACTCAGCTACGTTTTGTAGGCCTTTGCCCCCACCGTTGGCGATAAAAGTGAAAAAGCGTAGACTGAGTCGGGTTTTTATAGTTTTCAATCAATCACTTGTGGTCCATTCTGTGCCACTTCCCACCAGTACTCCGCTCATAGCTCTCGCAGGTCAGCACTTCACAAGGTACTGGTGTCCAAGATTCCTGATCCCGTAATCCAAGTATTTTGTTGTGGAAATCGTAGCCCATCGTAGCTTGTAGGTTAAAGACGAGTTAATTCTGTAACCTGAAGTCTTGAGTAACTCATGAACCGGTACATTTCGGTTTCACTTGTGATCCCTCGCGAGAGCGACGTAACTTCCTTCCACACCGTAATTCAACGTCATTGTGTTCTCGTACGAGTATTATTTATTATCAGTAAATATCATATAGCTGGACAAGCGATTTTTTCGGTTACGACTTACGTCTTTAGTAATTTAGTTATGCTTATCTCTTAACTGTACCAAATACGATAATGAAAGCAAGATTTTCAAATTCCATAACATCATTATCTTGCCCTCTTCCCACTTAGGTGGGGTCGGACAACAGGTTTTCTTCTTCCATTCGTTCTATCAGTCGTCATCTCAGCACTCACTCCTTTCTTGCTCATGTCATATTTCACAGTCGTTCCATCATTTCTTATCCATCTACATTTATACATATCTAACACTCTCCTCGTAACATGACATAACCATACCGTTTTCAGTTACCAGGGTAACAGAAAATGGTGTATAATAGTTGGCAGACATTTCACCTCTATCCACGAAGAAAAGGTTTTCGATCGTAACTTCTCTATTATTCAATTTATCTTCAATCTCGACTTTTGCCTTGAACTTGAACTAATGATTCTCGTTACCAAAATTTCGTAATACACTTACAATACTTACGTGAACTATAAGAGTCACGTCTTTCTGGAGTCGTAAAATCTCGTGTAGGTATTACTCTCTAAACTGCTTTGGTTTCGTTCACGTGTACATATGTACTTATATTCAGGACTAAGAGCCCGCGATTTTGTACGCGCTATTCTCACCTACAAATTGCCAGATGTGCAAGCAAGTCGGACAATGTTCTACGTGTGCCTCAAATTTCATCTTGGGTTCACTTTTGGTGGTCATAGGTAACAAACATGTCACATCTTCTGAATCGTTTTTGCCTTTATAATAGTAGGATGGATATTCTGTGATATTTTGACAGTATTCTGTTCAGCCTTCTGCATATTCGTTGTTTACCCAGGATGGAAGTTTATTTGATATCTTACGTGTTGTTAATTTAGGAGGTCAGGTTAGACAAGTAGGCAACTATTCGAAAGACGAAAATCAAATTTACAATTGCGTCAAGTGATCAAGGAATCAGTAACATAATATTTCCCTCATGATTCGGAGGTAACACACGTTATTTGATGACAGTAAAAGTTGTTACAGATCAGGACTGCACAAAAATGTGCATTCAAATATGGGCTTTAACTCGTAAAATAAAGACAGCTCGCGGGCTACTCGTTAGAATCTTGTGGTAAGCCATTTTGTCATTGTAAAATGTATCTAAAGATGCAAGAACGCGTTAAAGCTCATATTTGAATGTTTGTTTTTGTGTTGGGCATGGTGTTGGATGTATGTATGTGCTCAGGTTTTTCTCCTACATAACAGCAGAACAACACTCCGTATTCGTGAATCGTCGCAATTGTAATTCCTTGCCAGACGAAAAGAACAATAAAATCCAGTAATTTAGTTACCCAAACACAATTTGCCACGGCTGAGTGACAACGGGAAATGAAACAAAGCATTCCCAAATTTTACAAAGCGGTGGTTCTGCTCTATAGATATAAACTTGGCGTAAGTCTGCAAGTATCTTTAGCATTAGAAGTATTAGAACGCTAGACCTTCGGGCAGAGAGAGAGGTCGCATTGTCGACGAAAATATCGTTAGACGTAACGTAACATACGTGTAAACAAACGTGTAGCAGATAACTAGTCAATCTATCATCGCAGAGACAGATATTGCGCGTAAAGACTTGTTCACCACTTTAGGCCTAAGAGTGAGATCAGAGAGGAAAAGTGGCTATCACAATAAGCGTAGTACGGCTACCTTGACCCCAAAGCCACACTAAGCCTAAAAAAGGCCTAAGAGGCAAGATTTCATTCGCCGTTCGGATTTCAATAAATAATAAATGTATGTTTGAAATTATTAGTTTTATTTTACAGCTACACACCATTCAAAGTAGGATTACAAAATAACTTGCTTCATTCTTGTTTTAGGCTCACCGAAAAGTCTTATCTTCCGTACAATTGCTTCAAATTTTAGATCATTCAGTTCCGGGAATTCTAATAAGCAAACCCATATAAGTGACTTCGCGCCAAGTCATCATACATTCTACATGGTAATTCACAGCCTTGATTGGAAATTGAATTACCTATGCCAGAAACGTGACTTGGAAAACTTAGTTCAAATTAATTTGAAAACTTATCAAACTCTAATAGTTATACAACCTTCGGCAATTTCTTGTCGTGTCGTGCGTGACACACATATATATATATATACATATACATAACTTCTAATAGTTTCAAAAGGTTCAATAATATCATTCTCAATTCTCATTTATGCAAACTAACATATTTACCTACCATTATCATTTACCCTTGGTCCCTAATATCCTGCGTGCTCTGCTGTGTAGGCGAGGCATTACCGAGCTTTCGTTACGTAGGGATAGGGAATCAGGGTGTTAATCTCGACCACATTTGTGACGAAATAATGCGTATTTCTTGATATAACATGCTTATCAAGAAATTCGCATTTATTTCTATTCCGAAACAATTGATTAAGAGTACCTTCTTCTGCCTGTCCTAATCTGACTATGAGCGTCGCGTGTCGTCGTCGGCACAACATATACCTATTTGTCTTTCAATAATTGACGGTCGTCATTTCCGATTCCACATTTTAGACCACTCCTGACTTTGGTACTGTAAATTTACTTTATAATTTATTCTGATAAGAGTCTTCAGTCGCAAGTCTCTGTTGTATGTCGTTTGTTATACAAAATGTAAATTTTGTATCTTCAGTATTCGAATATGAAATGAAGCGTTCAGCTATGAAATTGTAATTTCATTTCATTTGATCAATGAAAGTTAAATTCTAACCTACATACGTTTATTTATATCATACGCTCCAATCCAATAAACAAGATAGCTTCTGTTTTTATATTTTCTAAAACTTGACAGCTTCTTCAATTTGATCAGTCGTCCAAGCATTTGGTCATATCGTTTCAATTCGGGTAGCTTACAAGCGTTGGATTTTACGAGTTTCTAGAATTGTCGGTTCGGCCCGAATCTTTACGACTATAGTTGCTAGATTCTTCTCAAAGTTTATGTAACGACTGAGATATGTCATCTGTTTCATTGTCAGGGTTCTTTTAATGCGTTGAATTTATGGCAACCCTGAATCTTCAACATCGGCTATTGACCTGTTCGGAGATTCGTAGATGATTGTTGATCAAAATTGTTCAAAGTTTATTGGCTAGTATAACAATCCCGTTTGAAACGAAAGAATAAGTACCGGCAGTCTTTCAGTGTCTTGGTTATGTGGTTTGACATTCACAGTTACGTGACCTGTTTTGTTTCTGGAAGCAGACAATTATTAGCCTGGGTTTGTGTTTGTTTGTCTTCATAGCGCGTTGTTTCACAAAATGTTAGTTCACTCATATCTCGTTGTTTCACAAAAGGTTTGGTCACTCATATCTCATTTAAGTTCAGACGAGCATTGAACGAGCATTACTTTTAAACAAATTTATTTTGCAATCTACTTTCATTTTCATTAGGTTTTTGTTTCCTTTGTCAATATTCCGATTGAATCTGGTATTTATGAGCCCGCGTAAATTGCGAGTTTTCTTTATCCACGTATTATTATAAAGTTAACCTGCGTCAGCGAACCTTTTTCGAAAATGTGGTTGAGTACAACATAACAATCATTGATGAGGGTTTCACAAATGTTTAGCTCAGTTTTAACTCTGTATTCCGACCTACATTATAAACAAGCGGCTATTTAAATTTCATGTACACAGTGAAACCCTGAAAACGTTAATTTTACATTTATGTTATGTTTTACTCTGTGGGTGTTCTGCCCCTAAAAAGCGTAATATTTATTTTCTGTTACAATAATCGTTGAGGTTCTGAAAGGTCGTAAAGGTGCCGAAAAAAGTAGCTGACTTGATCCTGTCCGTACATAACCAATGTGATACAAGTACGTACGTATATCTGGCTAGATAATATTATCTTGTTTATCATTACACAAGCTTCTAGCCGCGTCCTCGCACGCGCTTTACGCTATGAAAAATTCCAGCTCGACATGTCAGTAGTTGAGGTCTGAAGTGACAATCATCCTTTCAAACGTTCCGAAATCCGTTTTATAATAAAATTGTCCATGTAAAAAGCTGTCTTTCGTCGTCATCTTTCATAAAATTTTCCTTGTACCCCAATTAGACCGATTGAACGTCAAACACGATTCCGTAATTAGACTTTTCCGAAAGTAAAAACATTTTCAGTGTTCACATAAAACCTCCATTCACATTATATAATATTTTAAAGATTTAATGAGAGTAATAATCTTATCGAGTGTTTCTGTATTAGGTACACGTAGGTACATCTTGCTTCTTTAAGTTTACTTATTGCGAGTTTATATCAAGTGCCACTAAATTATTCTGGTCTTGTATTGCCCGTGCGTGGCATGTCATCGAACGAACACATGGCTTCCTTTCTTTATTATTCTATTGGACATTAACATCCACTAAGTGTGCCATACTAATAGACTTGCTTTGGTATGAATATGTGCTGTTTTTTGTACTCACTTTTAAAAATGTATGCACTTTATTATTCTACATTCATACGTTAATATGTTATTAAAACACATGATTTCGTATCGTTAAAATGAGTAGCAAAGGTTATCATCAAAATTTTCCTCAGTATTTTATTACATTATAACGTCCCCGAAAAATAAAACGCAGTGATAACGCAAAACTAAAACAACAAACTTTATTTCGTTCCTTAATTATCGAGAAACATTTTGATTTGATTGCAATGGCCTCCGTAAACTTTGTATAATCATATTAATTAATAATTTATAACGTAATTATAAAACAGATGATATCAAACAGCTCAAATTCAGGATCGGAGGCTAAGATCAACTATAATTTTTCATAATATTTATTACTTGTTGATTATTTCCTACGGAAGAAACGCAATGAACATGCTGACGCCACGCTCAGATAATAACCAGACTAATAAAAACACACAAGTTTATGTTATGGTACCTTACCTACTTCATATTATTTATTTCGCATGTTTCCACTCTTCTATACATTTTATTTGGTTCAAATGGCCTTCATCTTATAATATCACGATTTCCACAACAGGGTATCAACATTGTTATTAGCTTCTGACCTTTATAATTCTACTAATGATTATGAAAGGGTATCTTAGTTCTGCACTATATCTGCTTTCTAAGCCTAAGAAACTGCTTTTATTCTGTGCCTAGACTTGCATATCCGTTGATGTTACCAGTTTAAAATGTCAAACTCGTGTTCTTGGATGTCATTCATTCTTGTCTTGAAAGTTTAAGGTGTCAGAATAATCAAACTTTATTTATAACATTCCTTTCTACACCATTATTATTATTTATTTATTTATTTTGCTGGACAATCCACACAGCATCATCTAGCCCCAAAGTAAGCAGAGCTTGTGTTATGGGTACTAGATGACTGATAAACTTAATACAATACATAACATAGATAGATATTTTTATTATATATAGAAAATACCCAGAACACCCGGAACAAATATTTGCAGATCGTACAAACATTTGTCCCAAGGCGGGAATCGAACCCGCAACCTTCTGCGTCGCAGGCGGACCTTCGCCCGCCGCGCCACATCGGTTGTCATTACTTGCTTGTTCTATGACCTAAGTCAAACACACAAATTCAACAAAACATAAGTCGCCTTCAGCGATCAGGATCGCCCTGATTACGCTAAATCATCAGAATATCGCTGCGTTATGCTAATATGCCTTATCAAAACTGTTTTTAGGCGGATCAGAGTTCAAGATACTTAAAGTAATGTAACAAAGAGTTTATTATTGTTTGAAATAAGTAGATAAAATTTCAATTTCAATAGGATTAGAAAATACAAACATAAGTAGTACAAAATCTATTAGATTTCTGATCTATGGAAGAAACAAGAAGAATAATTTTGACAAGAAGTGTTACATTTTCACTTTCTTTCCTTCGCGAAACATCATCATATAATTTCTTAGTATTTTTAAAATTGATGAAGATAGTTTTAGTTTAATCTGTAAAAGCAATAAAGTTCTTGTTTCCTGCCAGCGTAATACATGTAGCAGAAAGCAATGCTAAGCCATGATTATACTGGGTCTTACAAAACAATAGTGTATAGCGCCCAATACCACTACCCATATCAAAGTTCGAAGACACCGGTCGGTAACTCGCTATTACGTAATTCGGAATCTATTGCTTGCTTCGGACTATTCCGTTCGTTTGTTAGGAAAACTTCGATCGGAGAAATATTTTTGTGTAAGAAAATACTTTTATATTTGCATTGCTCTTTAATTTCTGATCAAATCTGAGAAATGCCAATCATGCCAATAGTTTTCGTTCAGGCAATTATCTAAAAGCTTTCCAGCTGTTCAACAATAACACAACATTATTTCTAGCACTCAGTGAAATTGCGAGGAACTTATATACTATTGGGTTTGGGTCTATCGAATCAGGCTAAAGTGATATTCGATTTTCATTCGAGTGCAATGCCCAGAAATGTCTTTGTTAAATTAATTTAAGCGGTCGTCTATCTAAATAGAATCCTGTCTTCAGAACTAGTTGTGCGGTGACGCTATCAGAAATATAGATCAAGGTGCAACGAATTATGCAGTTGTTGTAGTTATGCTGAAAAACAGAGATATCTTGTTGGGATTTATTTGTTTGAGTTTGCGCTTACGTGGCTCACTAAACGCACGCTTGGCTTGGCTCCAGGAATTTTGTATATTATGAAAGTACCCTCAAAAATTGGCTCAACAGCCACATTGTTCTTCCTTGTTCCGTCGTCAATGTATTTTACCTATGTCACAGTTTTTAAATATTTTTATCTGCCCAATATTGCAATTTGTACTTATACTTCCTTCTGCAACGTCACCTTGATATAACGATTATCACATTCATTCATATCTTCTGATCCATAATATACGCTTATTAATAATTGGCTTAAGGCCGTTCTAATTACATAAATAAATATAATAAATAAATAATCCACCACCGCCAAATCCAATATGTATTATATTAACGAGTTCAGCCAGAAATGCCTTTAAAAACTTTTATCTTTCTACTTATATAATGCAATCAGTCGTGTTATCATCAGTCTAGGTAAAAATAAAAGTAGTTAAAATAGAAATTAGCTTTTGCTTTTTTATCACCTCGAGTTCATTGCTGCACGCAATGTCGATATTAGCTATAATGTTTAATTTCGAATCGTATAATTACTACTTTTACGGTACATATTTGTTTACCTTTTTTGTTGAGCTTGATAGGTGTGTGGCTATATCGCTTGTTATTTATTATCTCAAGTAGTCTAAGATAATGAATATCCTGGAAATCCAATACGACACTGACGGTTAACTTGTGACTAGTTATGACTGTAGTCAAGTGGTCATTAATTTTCCTCGTCTCATTTTCAGATCAGTGCAATGCAATAGCTTGTACCTACCTACCACCTAAGCGTCCCTTATTGTCAAAAGAATTGCTCTGTTCAATAGGATTACCTAATTCGTTCTCCTAAACTATTAGATAAGTTAACTTGATTTCTACGTTACCCGTTAACATACTCGAGCAGGCGAGTATGTTTTTATGTTTGCGACCTTAAGCATCTCAAATATTTTGTAAACCGAAACCTTAATCGAGTTCAGAATTCCGATCTTTATAAAAATGTTCAACTTAATCATTTATTATGGTATTAACCGATCCCCGGATCCCATGGTTCTTATTACCCCTTGTTTTACCTATTAATCTTTGTTAGTTCCGGCTTACTCTGGGTATTAATATTACGTATTATCTACGGACATTTCTTCTTACTATCCATTCAGTGAATAATGTTGCTCTCTGAATTTGATAACCTCACGTGAGAGATATTAAACACTAACTTCAAATAAATAATTTATCTATCCTAACTAGACATACAATCGATCAGCACCGTTTATATCGAACTTAATTCGAACAAACCTTTCACTTGACGAATAAGTGCTTGCAATGCTTTTTGTCCGTCCGTCCGTCTGTCAAAGGGCTCTATTCATGATGTAGGCAGTTGAAATTTTCAGAGATGTGTATTTCTCTTGCCGCAAACAATATAACAACAAATAAAAAAATAAAATAAATATCCAAATTAAAAAGCTTCCGTACAAAAAACGTAATTTTTATGGCTATTTTTGCTCTTCGTTTGTCAAGGCTGTATCTCTGGAACCACAATAGGAACCACATAAAACTTTCTATAAATAACTTCAACTATAATAACATGCTATATAAAAACAAGTGAAATTTTGATGTTGAAAAAATGCCTGATTTTACGGTACGGAACCCTTCTTATGCGAGTCGACTCACATTTGGCGATTTATTATTATCTCTCATGTTACACGATTTATTGTTATCATTTCATAACCTCGGCTTAATTTATTTAAGCGCAGGTTTATGAAACAATGCCGACATAGCTGTCGTGCGGCCTATGGCTACAAATTCTCGACTTTTCGACTCCTGAAACAAAGTTTGCGGTACTCATAAGCCTTACCAAGCGTTAGTATACTAAATCTATACGACTACTAGGTTCTGCCGGTGGGTTCGCATGTGTTTTTCCTGGATAAAAAGCCTGTCTATTTGCTGGTACAATATCAAGGAAATAATTTGGTTTATGAAGATCCTTTCAGCCGTTTTAACGTGAAAAGTTAACAGACAGTCTTTCGCGTTTATAATTATTAGTATGGGTACCACGAGCTCGCTCTGCCGACCTTTTCCTTACTGGCTGAGTCCGATAAGGGAACGGGACGCATTCTTTGTATATTTGATCTTAGATCTTGAACGAGGCCATTTCTACTATTCATTTTATCGTCCTCCTGTCCTTTTTTTTTTATTTTAAACAAATATTAAGGGACTTTGTCGCTAAGCGACCATTTATAATGGTGTATATTTGGCGGTCATCTAAACAAATTATGCAATGGTTTGATATACAATATTATTGTAGTTCGAGGTCACAAACGATTACCTTCATTGATAAGAAACGAATCTCTCTCAATGAACCTTCTGAAATGAATCTCCTCTAGAGATTCTGATCTTTTATAATGTTCTCAGTGTGTGCATATTGATCGTCTCAATATCTCATCATCTTCGATCAGAATCAGTCAGTAGGCATGTTAAACTCGGGTCGGATATACCATATTTGCTGTACACATTTCTCGTGACAAACATGCTTGATATAGATCTTAATATAGAATGGAATTCGTTGGTTGTTTTGGTTTAGTTTTATGTTATTGTTGTAACTGTATTGACAAAGAAAATTACAATTCAATAATAAAAACAAATAAGAACTAGTATTTACAATTGAAACAATTAAGCTAACTGCAGACTGTTGCAAACAATCTACAGGTAGCTCAACTGATCCACATCAATACCAGTCGGAAGCGTCCCCAAGACGCTGGATGCATTGCCCCGCTGTATGACCATGCTGATGCGCTGCGCCAGATATCCGCCAGCTCTCGGGTCACGCGTCGCGTCGACCAGACGCTCAGATAACTTTTTAAAAACCCCGAGAGCCTCGGTACCCCACGGACCTAGGGTCTCGACCCCAAAGGGAGCAAATATGTAGGATCTGTCGAGACCTGCATATTTGCGTCTCTTGAGATCCTCGGCCAAATCTGCCGCCGCACCAGCCCTTACGGATGTCCTCGGAAGATGGGAAGGCGCAAGTGTGTCGACGCATGTAGCGTCCCACACAATGGGCCTCCCCAACTCCCATGGGACTAGTGTCATGCCGTCAGGCCTCTTACCATCGTCACGCAACAGACCATTCGGTTCGAGAATAACTGTAACTGTTCAAAAAGCTTTTTACTGTGGCTTCAATAAGCACATTTTTAAAGCGTATCAGATAAACTTCTAGTCAAAGGTAAAAACGATTCGTCATTTCGATATTCTTATCGCACTATCAAAAGAAAATCTACGCAATCATGATTATGTATGACGCAAACTTAATTATGATAACATTCTGCAAAATCTGAAGGCCATTGTAAGCTTATCAATTTCCTTTTGCGACTACAAGTACCATTTTATTTTCGTCACTGATAAAATTTTCTAATTCAAACGCTCTCAAGTGATATTCAGATTCACCATAAAACGAAACTGAAGACTTCACTTGTCTCTATTATGTTTTCAATATCTAGTTCAATCATCAGAGTACCGATCGTTTTCTGAAAAATCGTGATTTCGCAAATAGCACATTTTACTTATGGCATATCATACTGAATCAATCAACTCGTATATCGTGGCTGTAGAAGCCAAATAAATAACTGATAAAACTAAAATCGGGAGAAAAACGTGATTAACTGTTTTTTTGCCATAATAATGGCAATATTTTTTTAAGAAAATTAAATTTTAAAAATTTTACTGTCTACTTTTTGATACTTTATAGATTATTACACTACCTATGTAGGTATGATTTATGAGAAAAAAAAAACAACTGTTTTTTTTTCCCTCGCCAGAGTTTTGAATGTTTATGTCAGTTATTTACTTTGTGTATGCTAGTTGTTTATTTTTCCTCCGACAAAGTTTTCCGCTGAACCTTAAAAAGCATAGGTACGGTAAATGCCCTTATTTAATTTTCCTACGTCAATGAAATCTTACCAATGCCTTCTTATTTACTTTATAATTCGTAAAACTACCCTATCCATTTGCAAACATTTCTATTATTTTTAATTAACTTCAAAATAATAGTATATTATTAATACTTTATCATTTCTTTTTATTTAGAGCAAGAAATAAGAATAAACAAAACTTCTGAAACGACCCATTTTACTGTCAGACTTAGAAGATCAATGTTTACGTTAGGTACTTAACAAACTTACGACTATTTAACATAAAATCAACAAAATTTAAACAACTTTAGAACACAACAATTATAAATTCTTTGAAAACATTTAGTACGTAAATTCAATAACTTATCTTATAAATTTTTTCCAATTCCATTTGCTCCTGGTGGACCATAAATGTGTTGAGGGAACACTAAATAAGTAATGTTATGGTCTTTACGCTGTCGCAAAGTGATCAATGATTTCATTTATCTATTTATGACAGCGTTATTTAATTTTCCTTCGCTACTTTTTTGGCTATTTTGAGTAGTTTATTTTCCATCTGTTTCGACTTGCAAGTTTCATTTTCAGATAACTTTTTGATAAATCATAATAGCGAAACGTTAGTATAGTAACACAGAAAGATGCAGCTTGAATTAGACTTTATAGAAATGCAATAAAGTTGATTTCGTAAAATGTGTTAGTTATTTAATTTGACTTCTACAGCCACGATATCTTCAAATGTGTTAACCACGTGATAACTGACTGGTCTTTTTGTTGCAGTGTTCTCCAAAGGGCAATGCGAGACTGGCCAGTACCGCTTCCTGGCCAAAGCCGGGGGCTACGCCTGGGTTCAGACCCAGGCCACCGTCATCACCGACAAGCAGCAGAAGCCAGTCAGCATCGTCTGCGTCAACTACGTCATAAGGTAGGACTAGAATAGGATACCTTACAACATTTATAACAGTGCCTTCTCTTTCAGCATTTTTGTTAGTGGTGCCATTTTAGGAAAATTTGGATCTTACATTGATCTCTATAACACGAACTCTAAATATTCAGAAGTAAGTATACTTTTCCATGTACTTTGTTGTTTTTGTAAGTTGTTTGGTCTGCCGCCATAACCTAGTTTTACGATAGGCGATAGTGCCCCCGTAGGTAATTCCTGTAGATTATACCTATCGGCGTGTCTTATCTTGATGAGCTGGGCCACTCCCTGTGACAGCACTTTCATTAATTTTAACCTAGGTACTTTAAAGGAGCAGGAGCTTCTATATGTTTGAGAATCTATACTTATAGTAAAACTTTACGTTACTGGTCCAGTTCTGTATAATGAAGATAGTTCAAATTGTTTTTAGGACTCTATTATAGATAAAAAGCACTGCTGTTTCGCACTTTTGGTCGAGATTTCAGGAACCCTGCCGTCTATTGAAATGTCTTATGTTTTGATTCGTAGGTTTTTACTAGAGGTAATTATTTGGTTACTTGAACCAGTTCCTTCATAAGTTGTGTAGTTTTCTTGTAAATAAGCAAAAACTAGATTTTTGCGCTTACGCCGTTCCAAAAACGTATGTTCTGTCCCGCTCCTATGAACGCGAAATTCTATGCCTGTCCTTTTCACAAAATGGCGCAAGTTGTGAGGTAACGAACATCCAAACTCTTGCTTTTATAATAATTAGGGTTATGTTATGGCTACTTTTGTGTTAATGTTAAAATTTGAGCTCAAACTACGTCGATAAGCAGCCCATACCATAATGCAAAATTGGAAAAGTAAGAAATCGAGACGCTTATGATGCAGAAGCCTTGGCACTACTAAGTCAAGCAAAAACGTTCACGTTTTGTTCAAAAATCACGAAGAACATTATATTCCTTTCAAGTTTTTTGACACAATACCCCGATGTTCAGATTTCTTTGATGTAAACACCAACAGGAAGAAAACCTTCTAGTAGTACGAAAATCACTCCTTTCAATTACTAAAAAAGGACTGTATTTCTTGAGTCCAAAACCAAATGGGTTGACCCTATTTTTATGTATTTTACTTATATATCACACAGGCGAATGTTTGGATGTTTGTCTATGTAAATTCTTCCATACTATAAACCAAAAAAATAATATAATGTTTTAATATTAATACTAATAATACAAATTCCTTCTGTCTGTCTGTTATCTTCAAACGCCTAAACGGCTGAACAGATCTCAATTAAATTTGACAGGGAGTTAAATGGTATCCCGGGGACGGACATAGGCTACTTAAAAAGCACGTGTGAAGCCACGAGCAGCAGCTGGTCATATATACTTTATATACGAGAATAGCGCATGCAACGCCGAAAGCAAATGATACCTACTAATACATTGTAAGAAATAAAACCTGTCTACGATAAAGTGCGTCACGCGAACTAAAATGTGCATGTAAAGCCGCGTTGACACGATCAGACTTCAGAGTCTGCTCAGACCGAGAGGACCCGGAAACCTACTCGGACGCAACTCCTATTGCGGCAATCCCTAATCCGAGCGCACTCGTACGACGGCGTCCGATCTACGCCTAGACTCGATACGAGTAGGAAAACAAAATTGCGTTTAGTAACAACAACCAAACGTCTCATGACATTTTTCGATATGGACTAAGAAAATGATTCGAGACTTCAACAGCTATCCTAGTATACACTAGGTAGCTACTCCTACGAGTCCACTTGGTCCGAGCCTTGTCCGAGCAGGCTGTGCTCGTGTCAACGCGGCTTATGAGTTATAGATAGGTAGTCGTTGAACGTTGCAATATCAAAGCCATTTGGCCACTATGTCAGGGGCAATAGTTTGGCTAGCTGTTCACGATAGTGTGAATACAAGCTTCCATTTTATATTCTAGTATTCACAATAAGTAGAATATCATTCTTGACCGTCGTCGTCGTAAGCTTCTTTTTCGTCTGTCTATTTCCATTTTGTGCTGGAAGCCAAGGGAAAGCCCTTGGAAACAGAGAGTCAATCAAGGTTTTTGTCAGTAAGTTATTACAAATTGTGATAACTTAATGTTGAATCAAGACTTCGTTCTCACATAACGACATGGGACCTGGCTCGACCTCTTCGGTACGTACTTTATGGGTAAGCCTACCCTTAAGGTAGGTATAGATAAAGGCAACTCAAGCGTTTATCTCTTACCCGATACGTTTAATTATTGAGAACATTGCATTAATGTGTTAACTTTTCATCTTACTTATAAATTAATTAAAAGCAATTACGTTTGTAATCTTATAATAATTAATAACTTATTTACCACACGGTAATAAAATAATTGCGTATATTATTTTGATAATAATGACATTAAACTTAAATGTTAACCGGTTGATAAAAAATAAATTAACCCTACACCTACTCAGTGTTTTTTAATACTTACATACGTAACCTATTCACGTTTTTTGTTTACTTAAAAAAATAGGAAATTCAATAAATTGTTCAATTATCACAAAGCTTTGCTTAACTAAAACCGATATAAACTTTTACAAAGTCCATACATAAAAGGCTTCTGGAAGTTCGTACTTTGAACTTTTCCGAAGTTTTTTTAATTGAGATACTTCGAGACTTAAAGCGAAATTAAGAAACATATTAAACTTTTTGTCGGAAACTCACTTCGCGGTGTTTCGTAATATTTTCGAATAGGTAATAACGAAACTACGCAAATAGCTAGGTGTCGCAGAGCCAAACGTTAAAAAACGTAAACGTTTTTCTTGTTAACCAAATTCGGTTACAAAAGGACGTTAACATTTCATTATACATTTACGACATACATTTTCGCTCGGCAATAACTTCAAACACTCATCAAAAACATAAAAATATTACTCCAAAACTCCAACTGGATATTACGTTTAATGGAGTTCCCTTGTTGCTGCATTAAAAGCCGCTGTAAATATTTTACGCTTTCAATCATCTCGGACATTTGTCAAGTCTTGCAAATTTCTGTCTTTCCAAGTCTTTTTTGTTGACTTTTCCAGATTTTGCCTTTAATAAATAACGCTGAAAATTTTACGCAATGATGTAATCTGCCACCAAACCTAAATTATATGTATGAATTATGTTCTTCCATGACATACCCCGCTGCTTTTCTACAAACAAAAAAAGCTGGCCGTTTTACACGTCATCCATCATGTATCCCTAAAGTTAGCAGAGCTTGGATACTAGAGACACTAGTACTATCCGGGCTATCCGGCTGTCCTGCCCTGAAGCACGGAACACCGATTCCGATAAAAGGGTTCTATATTAGGCACAATTTTATATTATGTTCTGTTTGAACAGTTTGGGGTCACGCCAAGCTTTAGGCTTTTATAGTGTTACTGTGCTACATTATTTGTGTGTACAACGAAACTGCTGATCCCTTCTTTTGTATGAATCGTAAGGTTTTATCCATTTGTTATTCATTTAAAAGCTCGAATATATTTCGGTTATTTGTACGTCACGCACTAAAAATCCTATTGTATTCGAAAAACGCCGTGGAATACGTTACTGTTTCATTTATTTTATGGAAAACCAAGTTAAAGAACTCGAGCGCTTTTTGAATTTTGTTTGGGGTAGGTACTTATAAATAGCTCTACTGACTTTGTTATTACCCTCTTATATAACTTTTATAGATAATTTACGATTCCGTTTCTCTAATAAGAAATTATTTTCTTTTGCCCACATTCGTTGAAGCTGGCAACACTTCACGATTGAATAACTGCTTAGGAAAAATCCTCGACAAGGTATACTATATCTTTCCTTTACTAACCTAACCTTCGCTTGTTTACTCCACGATAGCAGAAGCGAAACTATCTCAAGGATTAAACACTAAAAACTTCTCAAAAAACAAATGCCACTGAGAATCGGTATCTGCCCTTACATAATTATCAATTATTTCCGCAGTTATTCAACTGAAGTTTAAAATGTATAGTGAAAACAACCTCTTAGCTTATCGTTTCATTACCGGCTTTTATCTTATCTATTTGTGTTGACAGCTGCATATCTTGGTGGGTTATCGAAGAGGCATCCGTTGCTATGTGTTGCATTCTAGCTTTTATCTTGACTTCTAATCTTCGTTGAACCTGATATATTTTATGTCATCAGTCATTGCATTATCATCACTTAATCAGATACATCTGTATTATACATACTAGATACTTTGTTAAAATCCTATCATCGCTCAATGAATTCGAGTTTCTCTTAGATATTTAAACTGATAAAACCGCTTTATTGCTCGCGTTTCAGCAGTTTTGAAACAGTTTTCAATAAAAAATACAGTACTATTAGAGAACTGTTCGCGCTATACGCTATCGCGGTCGTTTTAAATGATGCAACTCAATATTTGAAATTCAATGGCTTCTATTGAATTGTAAACTAGTAAATGTTGTACCAGTTACAACAATTGTATTTGTTTTGTACCTGATAACAATGAGAGCAGCTTTGTCAGTGTTTCTTGTCGCAGTTTTAGAGCATCTTTTTCTGCTCTATGACTTGCTTGGTTGAAATATTGCAACATTTTCTTTTTGCTTAGTGTTCTTTTTTGTCTTTATCGTATGTGAGTTAGTCTTCCGATGTGAACCAGTATGACCTGATCATGCTGGTCTAAGGTGGCTTCTCATCCAGATGTGTCACAATCACACCTTGTGACGAAACCTTGTGTGAAATTCCTTCAGTTCGATATTTTCTGTCTAATGTTAACCAAACCCAAACCAAAATTTATCCTGAATATTTACTCAAACCGAATGCAAATCGAATTTTGTTTAACGCTTTAATTAACTTTCTACTGTTGTCTTACCTGAGTTCTGTTTTTGTTTAGGTACCTTAACAAGGTAAATAACTCGCTAAATTCAAATTAGACCTTGAGCAAACGTTTAAAAAGTTCTTACTAACTAACCCCTTATTTAAAAAAATATAATAATAAGCAGTGTTTTTCTTATTCTGGCGTACTATACCGACAGAAGAAAACAAGCTACTCTCAGCTATTCCTAAGGTTGAGAAAGATTTATAACTGGTTTAAATTGACTTGTAAACATCAGTGAAGTCACTATAGATTGTAGATAATGAACATTATACTATCACTAACTACAATTTGCGTTATGGAATAAACTAATCCATCGGTGAATCAGAGTGGAACTTGAAGTTGAAACTAATCCATCAGTGGATCAGAGTGGAAAAAAGTGAAAACTGATCCATTAATGGATTAGCATTGATCGAGTGGAATGGAGCAAATTCTTCCTGAAAACATTTTTGAAATTAATGGTTAATCCGTTAGATATCTTTTGACATTTCAATTACTTCGCACGTCCTGCGGTATTCTGATGGACACTGGGATAAACGAAGTGTTTTGATCCATGATATCACTTTCACACAATAGCCTAAAAAATTGGGACGGGTTCTACTCCAACTTGAAAGTAACAACTAACTAATGTTATTATAGGCTTCGTTTATGTTTTTCGAGTGTTTCTGTGTGGTTCGCGGATACTCTTTATTACCTCCAAGCATCAAAACTGCTAAATCGTTTTTTATGATGATAAACATAACTCTTAGCTACATTTTGGCGAAAAACAGTGAAAAAGCGAGGACGGGTTTTTTAATAGTTTTCAATTAATAACTTGCTTAAACTTATGCAACCTGAACGCACATTATAATGTAACAACTATACCCGAGAATATAACAATTAACTTATCACTTCTTACCTTACTCTATCTTGAAAAGAGCAAGATTTATTAGGATTACGACAGAGCCTAAAATAGTACATTAATTTATTAGTTACTTTTTAAGTATTGGACGTTTCTAAGTGTACGGTCTACTGAAATGGCAATACCATGACAAATTCTTAATAATTCCTTACAAAATGACAAAATTTTAATCGATATGCAATGCTCTTATTAGTATGAGCTGGATAGTGAATTCTCCAGCATTATTTATAACGTTAATTTCTTCTCAGGCGTTCAAGCGTTCCTTGATATCTCCTCTGGGTGTTAATCGCTCATAGAGTCGTGGTCGATAAAGCCGTGAAATGCAAACTGCAATATATTTTCACACCACATGTGGGTCAATGCGATATCACGTGTGCCTCACACTGACACACCTCGCTTTTTCTATAATTAGAAACAATCATGTCTTGGTTGCAGGCGCACTCAAGTCTGCGATCGTTGTAAAACATAAGCTTCATTTCAAGATAATTTGTCTCAACAAGGTAATAATGTAAAAAATCGAAAAAAACCGACGAAATTTTTGTTTAAACTATCATCATTCATCAAGCATCACGTTTGGAACGGACCGATTTTCTTCAAACATAACCTATTAAAACACTCAAGCACTCAAAGCAAAGCCGAAGAAAACATAAATCAAGGCTATTCGGTGTACCGTACCGCAAGGAACGAATTCAAATTTATTCATTACACCAATGAATACTGATTGTTCCAATGTATGCTGACCTGTATTGCGAACTAGACTCTAGACTGACAATATTTTCTGCGCATATACTTAGATACTAGGTAATTCTCTATTAATGCAGTAATTATATAAAAAAAATTTCGGTCGTACGCGATAAATATAGCGTACTTTTGCTTCATCCTGTGACCATGATAGAACACCAAACCGCAAATAAAACTAGTATCGTGAAATCACAATTTCTACAAGTAATCTTTCTAGCTATCTGTCGTGATTACGTTTTTTCTCTACAAGCTTTTAACATGCCGCATCCGATAACCATCACATTAATCTTCGCCATCTATAAACCTTGCCCCCAAACTTCATTTTATGTCATCAATCGTCAGCATTTGTTACTCTCCCCTGAAATGCCTTAAGAGGCGAATCTACCGGGTTTGGGTGTCAAACTAGGGCTAGATCTCAGTACCCTCGGTGTCTCGTGGTAAAAAAACACGAATTACACAAGATCCTAAATTTTTTCTTTGGTTCCTTGAATGTGAACCAGTTTCTTCATAAGTTGCGTAGTTTTCTTGTAAATACACAATAAATTGAAAACTGCGCTTACGCCGCGCCCTTTTCTAAAATCGAGTGCTTTTTGTCCCGCTTTTATGAACGCGAAATCCTATTGTTATCCTTTTCCCAATGCGCGCATTGCGCCCTCTTAAAGCTTAGAAGAAAATCGAATGGCAGACAGCGAATTCCAGTAACGGAGAAATTATAAGCATCGTGGGAATGCGAGTCTAGAATTTTGTATTCGAGGATTTCCTTTTACCGTTCCCTGTTGTGCTCAGTTTTGCGGTCGTCGGTCGTTTTATGCAGACTGCACCCCTACCTCCGGCCATTCACCCCACTTTCCTAGTGCAACTATGGAAGTACAAGTACTTGCAGGTTTCGTTTCAGCTTGAATGGGGCGTGGGTGTTACCCCGTTTGTTGAACCTAGCTCGTGACATAACTTAGATCCCGAGAGATCCCGAGTACCTGGTGCTTTGATGTAACTTTCTTGTGAGAAGAATTTGTAATGAAAGCACCAGGCGACACGACACAACAGCGAGGCAGTATTGCATTACTGGAATCAAATCGTAGTTTCTAGATGGTTCTTAATAGCGTTTTCCTGCTATTTTTTATGGTTTAACATGTTTTGAACATCTTACACTGAGTTGCAAGAGGAAAGGTATTGAAAAATAGGCGGTTAAACAAAATAAGTTTACTTATTATTATGGGGAGCAGAAAGATGTGCCACAGCACCATGAGGTCTACTCTGTGTTACATACAAGTCACACAACAAAGTAATTGAGCTGCTGTCGTTGTTACTTTTTATTGTCTGTGCGATCTAGATGAGAAAATTGCAAGCAGTGTACCAGTAGGTACATCAATGCCAGTGACATCTACGTCTACATTGTGCCTTGCACGTGACTCGGGACCTTGAATTTAAATAGTCTCATCTTCATTAAAATGAATGAATTCGCATTGGCTTATGCATTCTTATATAATCGATTTTGTAGTTATTATCGAAAATTATCGAAAAACTTTGTTAGATTCTACTAAATTCTCTAATCTTACATTTGGCTCACCTGATTTAAACTCTGCATAGTTTAAATCAGGTGAGCCAAATGTTGATACCAACATACTACATATTTCGCGTAAATATCGTGGAAATTCGCGTTAAATCCGGTTATATTTTATTCGCTTGATTGTTAACCAAATCTATTTACGTACGTCGTACCTATACGTAATTTGGGCAAATACAACCAGTTTTACCTGTGACGTGTTTTACCAGTCTGATGATAGCTTTTAAGAAAATTCGATCAGTTATCATTGTTACGGGGGCCTGGAAGGCGATTCTCACCAATTTATCACTCGATAAATATCAAAAGAACTGTCAAATTTGACAGATCTTTCATATAAAAACTGTCAAATTTGACAGTTCTTTTGATAATTATCGAGTGATAAATTGGCGAGAATTGCCTTCCTGTTGCTTTTAAGAAAATTCGATCAGTTATCATTGTTCGAAAAACTCGAAAAATAACAACTAACAGGCTAAAGTTTTCTTCGTCGCTTCTTTACTTTAGTCTACGTACCGAAGCGACTGAAATCAAAAATATCACTTTATTTCCGTGTCAGTGTTTAATTATTAAGAATTTGACCTTTTCTAAGTATACATTTATTGTATTTATGGAAATAAAGAGTTTTTGACTTTGACTTTGTTACGGGGGCCTGTTTGGGTTTGGTATTTGTTTTAAACACTGAGTTTAATTTAAAATAGATTTATTTCTCCAAAAAACGTGTACATTTCTCGTTTAGCAAATCGGAAGTCCTTTTTTATATCTAGCGGAAACGGAACTTAATATTTCCATAGAGTAATTACAGAGAGTTCGACATACATATACTATAACGAAAATTCACAGATAAGAAAATGTCGATAGCATAGACAAAGTTAGTTGAATTGTCAGCATGCTGGGGGCGGCGGCGGTGAAAGCCGGATCACTAATGAATTTGAAGTAATTATTGTTTTAAAATTGTAACTGAAATAGAGCCAGCATCTTGGTTTACAATAGCTAAGAATTAATTTATATTATAATATTTTCATGAAAGCTAGTTAACTTTATTAGACCTACTTTGAACAAATAAATAAAAGTTATGTTAAGTTACCTTGTCTTTACGTAATACCTGAAATTCTAGTTACATTCTAAAGCTACTTTCATAGCGTTGTTGGTACAAGTTCAAGAACTATTAATCAATTGAAATTGTATGACAAATTGTCATACAATTACAAGACTGGTAAAAACAAACCTATTTTCTTGTTCAAGAGTACAAAATTAAATTATTAGAAATCTACTAAAAAGTTTAACTTATATTCTATACAACATCTTAAAAGGCAGCAAAATGTCATTGCAATAATATCAAACTTAAAACTTATTCTATTATAACTTAAAACTTATATATTTATATATTACTTAGAAGCAAAAAAAATATGCCGGATTTAACGCGAATTTCCACGAAATTTACGCGAAATCAAATCATCAAATATTATAATGGTCTCTTTTAGTAATTGACTATTCAAAAACTGTATTAGTTGAATGATGTCCCTCTTAAAGAATCTCATGGTACCGTAACCATTGTTGATATGAATATGATTCATAGCAAAGTTTTTTGGACGTGATACGACGTTGTGTGTTCTATGTCTACGTGATACAAAACACAGAGGCTAGAATTTATTAGATCGAATCACTCTCTCTCCAGTTCTTATTATTTCGTTGTAGAACTTGTAGATTTTAGTCGACGTATCTTTATTCTTAACATGAGCTATTCATTCGACCATGTGGGCAACTCGTTAAACCAGCTACACCAGGATAATTCGGTTGGGGAAGTGACGCTGTCTGTCATAACGGTGATGATGTATGGTGTATGCAACTGGAGTCACGTAGCCAGAAACCAGGAGTGGGGCTGGCCAGGTCAATAACCACGGCCCTAATTGCACAATACTGCAGAATGCGTTCTGACATACGGTATATTACGCGAATGCTTCTGACCAATTAGCACCCTGACAGAGGAACTGCTAACACTAACCGTCGTAATTGAAGCGATAATCGAGTTGTTTATTGGAGATGTTCAGTTTCAGAACGCTAATGTTCGTAAACCCGTCATAATAAACGATAGCTTCTACCCGTGGTTTTAATCTTCAGGATAAAACGTATTTTATACCGCCCAGAAAAGTCGCGGAATGATGCTTGTATTTGCATTAAATATATTCAAGTTTATCGTTACGTTCATGACCAAACTAGCTATTTTCATTGTCAATATGCGCTGAGGAACTTCCAAACTAAAATAGCCTGATGAAAAAACTCAGACTGGCCAAATACGTGTTTTGTCATGCCGTAACTTTTACCTGGGTTCTAAATAAACAAAAATTGAAGCTCGACAGCGTTTATTTCGTCACGTAGCAACAGGACTTAATAAATAGTGACATGAGCACCTGTAGATTAGAATTCACTCATGCCACAATAGTTTTTACCTATAAAACCGCTAAGTTCTCCGTATCCTTAGTAATGGTTGTGAAATCACCGGAACTGTACAAAATCTTGCTTCAGCAAAAATAAGTACTACCGCTTTGGTGTCATGATTACGTTCGAATTCGTTATTTTTATTTTGTTTTAAATGTTGTTTTATTATTTTATTGTCTTCCCATACAAAAAAATATCATAAATTGGAATCCCTCTAAAATGTTAAATATTGGGCAATATTTTCAGAAACAACGTAAGCTTCCTAGCGCATGCTCCACAGATGGTGGTATATAGATATAATAGCTCTGTTGTGCGCCGAGACCCCTGGAATCTGGAATAACGGTAGACTTTCTCAAGTTTACTACAGCTACTCAAATATAATTGTTAAATTTTAAGTTGTTGAGCGTTTTATATACCTACAGTTTTTATTTGAATTCGCGTTTGTTTTTTTGTTTACGAAAGTACTCACACATACTATTTTACAAGAAAACGCATTCGCGACAACTGCCCGTCTAAGTTTAATGTTTCTACGGCTATTTGCATCATAAATGACGGCTTCTTGTAAATCAACGTGAAATAAGCTATAGTGCACACACAGAATGTGCAGGATCCATTAGTGTTGGGTTACCGTACACAGCGGAGAGTGGCAGTTGAAGAGAAGAGCATATTCGTGAATTACGTGTACTGTGGGCGAAAGTATGAATACGAACCCACCTTCAGCCAGCCAAAAACCAGCATCAGTAAGTTAAATGGATAATAAAAGAGTTTATAGGTAAATAAGCGGTCCTCGTTTCCAAGAGCAATTACTTTCAGAAACTCTAAAACAACAAAACGACGTCTCGTCGCATCGCTAAAAATGTCTTGTTTCCTTGCTAATTTTCAAGGTACAAGAAAACTTTAAATTTATCTGATTTTAATGAAAACTTTCCTTGAGTCCGTAGAATTTGAAGTCGTAGCTATATCTTTTCTCCATTTTGTCGCGGCTGTTGGTTTATTTTTTTTTCCACAAGACGGTAGCTATAATTTTTACGGCGTTGTAATCTTGTAAACTGGGCTACTTCGTGAATGGTTACAACTAGAAGTATGACGTTATTTCACTAGATAGTTAAATAAACGGTTAATGGAATTCCGTTCAAATCACGTTTAGCTGCGATTCAATAACTATCAATTTTCTCGAAATAAACTCGTTTTTTAGCGGTTAGCTTAACGTCAACATTTACGTATTTAGCTACATCTGTCGTGAAATTCTCAACGTCCTAGTTGTAAACGATTTTTAACGATATATAGTATTTTTAACGGCTATCGTTGCTCATTAGATAGTTTCTTGAAGTGAATAGAAATCATATTACCGACACTCCTAGTCACAACTTCACAAAGTTTTGTACTGAAGTTTTTTAAGAAGGTAAAGTCCTAATTTTTACAATTTTCTTCAGATCACATTGTCAATGATTTACATAACAAGCAGTTAAAAACTAATGCAGCGTGCAATTTCATCCTCTACAGCCATTAGTACGCCGTGTTATGTTTCGCGGATAAATTGCGGAACAACGCGGGAGTATCACATATCTTCACGTCTCCACATGGCTAGCTGTGTGATTGATCGATCTATTATAAGTACCTTCCAGCGATCTATAGCGGTATTGTTCTCGTACACCTGCTGAGCGTCTTAGAACAATCATACATGTTAGGTGTTAGCGTAATCCTTCCTGTAGATGCTGTATTGATAGATAGTCTCGTTCTCTGGTGTGTAGTTTTGAACATTCTCCTGACAATCACAAACACAACACAACAAAAAATAAAGGAATTAGCGAAATCGGTCCAGCCGTTCACGCGTGATGCCCAAGGGAAATAGGGATTCATTTTAATATACCTAATATAATATTTAATATATATTGATTACGTAATTTCACAGTATATACTTAACTCGAATTACGTTGTGTTATTTACTAGGAACCTATATTACCGCCTGTCTGCTACTTTCGTTGTTTGCACTCAGATATTACATAATCAATATAAAATGAGTGGCTATTTAATCTACTTTATATGTCCTTTGTAGACCTTTTTACACTCGGCTGTCTGAAAAATAACTTAGTACGATCACCCCGCGTTACCGTTTCATACCATGAATATTTCACTTGACCTGTTTCACCAAAATACCTACCTTAAAACGTTACCGTAAAATACCTCCGTGAAGTAATGTTACCAGGAGTTATTTATATTTAAATGCCTATTTGTCTATTATTCTCGTATCGTTACTGCATTTCTTACCTGTTTATGAATGGGTTGTAAAACGTGAACTGCGCAAATCTCGTGTTTCATACGAGTACCACTCGATCATCAGCCATAGGCTCGCCAACCTGCCCGTGATCGACAAGATAAAACACCAGCTAGGGTGCATCGTGATAATATTGAACCCTCTTATCGTATCGCGTGGCTGACGAATGGACAATCTCGAAAAATTCAACATTAACGTCTGATAGACCGCTCGCTTGTGTTTAGGCAGGCCGCGTGACGAGTGCGCCGCCGCCGCGCTCGCTCCATTCGCGCTTCAGTCGTCGTCGCAAGCACTACCGGGCACAGAATACCCTGAAACTCAACAAAACCCGCGGTTTCGATCAGCTGTTCTAAGTTACCGGCGTTTTACGTAACGCCCGAACTTTGTTTGACAACAACGAGGAATATTGCCGCATCATGGTAAGGAACGGTGCAGTGATAATTGTGCATTGCATTATGGACGTGCTTGTTCTAGTGATCTTATCGTGTGTTAATACGATGCATATAGTAAAAAGTAACTTCAGTTAATACCGTCTTGTAATTGCATTCTCAAGTGCTTGTTAGAAACCCCTTCATCCTCATTCATTTTTAGTTTGGATCAATATTGCCCCGTGATTTGTTGACATTATGTTTGTGAAGCACATTCTTGTTTAATAATAGTCTTGTTACTCGGAGGTGATGCCAAATGTCTTGTGTTTTATTGGTTTGCGTGGCATTTTTGCATTCATAAATGTGCAATGGATAGTGCGTTGAGTTGTTTGTCGTGGTGAGTGCGCGTGCGACTAAAATAGCGGGTCCTCGCCCCCCCACTGGCCGGCTAACCAGCCGGTTATATAATCGCGCCATCCACCGGCGGCGGCGGCCTTGACTCCCGCGCACGCTACTTGCCGATTGATCTCACAATCGATCCTCTCCATTAATACTGATTGTTCTTTATTTGTTAAAATCGCCTACTTTTCTATTGCTAGCGTAATGAAAACCGGGATGTTAAAATTAATTTGATTTTATATTCTTCTTTTGTGACTCCATTGTACTGTATTGCATTGCAATCTTATTCGACTACATTATGTAGCTGTAACATTTGAATGTACGGTTTCCCAAATTATCTACAGTTGTTTCACAATTTACTCCATCAATACTTACTACTTATATACTTTTTTGTGTAGTGTAACTCATGGACCTAACGTCTGAATAAACAAACATTTTAGTTTATTTGTATTTTTATAATACTTACCTACCACTTTTAAAAAAAACCTTTTTCACAAATCAAACGTTATTGTTTGTAGTATGGTAGTGACTTGCGCTTTCATGGGACTCTTAGAGTCAATTGACGTTCATTGAATAACCATTATGTGATTATTTTTAAGTCCCATCCTGTGACGACGATCTTTTTTTATTAAAACGTCCCATACTATATCGATGAACTTTAAAAATTATTGATATTCTTGCAGCAGCAAGATTAGAAGATTCAAGGTCTTTTTGAACTTGCATTCTTCTGAGCTCGAACGTTGGTGTTCTTCCAATACAAATCAGGTTCGCTTACATCCGTAATTAATTCGTGAAGCTCGTCTTATATCAATTACTTCAGAAGCAAGTTCAAAAAGACCTTGAATCTTCTAATCTTGTTTTCACGGCGTAATTACCGTATCTAATCATATCTAGAGATATCTTTCAAAGTTTTCCCATTCATACCTATTACCTACCAATAACTATCAACTAGAATGTTATCTCGGCAACTTCAGGTCTTGTGTTCTAATCTAAAGATAGAATGATTTATATGCTTCTATATTTTTAAACTATCGTTTCTCTCAATCATAAGCAAATGGGAATGTCTATTTATTGATCAGTCTTCTGAAAAATATTTCAATATTGACGTCGTCGTTACGAAATTTTTATAGTGACTTGTTCACCTGATTCTTTTATAAACTAGGTATGTTCTTATCGTTGTTTATAAATCATGTAAACTGTTAACTTTTAAACTCCAATAAAATAATACACATTATAATTGTATATTGTGTTGTTCATTTTGTTGAATGAATTTACTACTTGTTCTGTCAGAGAATTCGGTTGATGGTTATTCTCGTTCCACAATAGACACTTATTTAATGAATTCGTGCCAAATTAAAACGAATCCGATTATATTACTATCACACAATATAAAAGTCGCTAACCTTAGATGTACATTTTCTATCGCAAATTTTTGTCACAATAATCTGTATTCATTTAAGTTTTTGTCACGATTCGACCTCGACCGTGAAGAGAATTGTCGAATTGCGTCGGCAGCAGTACCACGGCCAAGTTCGTGGCCTGCTTTAAACAGCTGTTCCATCCTGATCTTTTCGTTTTACGCAACGCCTACGCTGCCATCTCCAAGAATCCTCCAGTTACTATCCCGATCACGGTTCTACTCTGCGGTCAAAATAATCAAAAGAAGAATTAAACTTCGTTTCTCTTGGATAATATCAAACCTTATTACTTTACTTCCATTGATTTATTTTTACAACGCATTGAATTGTTGGAATTTGTAGGGGTCCTCCGAATTCTTAGCGGTGCAATCGATACGGAACGCACCGCGTGTCTGGGATGCGCGCGCACGGCTGCTTCTGGTGAATGGCCCGTCTAGAGAAAACATGGGGAGGCTTATCTGAGCGGGTGAACAAGGTCGACAGCAAGGCCGACCGTACTATTTTCAGCACATCCCTCTCCCCCTACTTAGGTCACGATATACCGTCCTGCTCTAACAAACTCACTTTCGAATAGCGCGTAAATGCACCCACCAAAACACCCCTCGATTATGTATGGTTTGTTTACGACGCGACGCATAATTTTTCAAGAGTACCGCTACGCTATACTCGTAAATCTGAATAAAATCTGCTTTCATTCTAAAATGATCGGCAGGAATTCAAGATTATACGTTGCGCTGACTTCTATGCCGATTATGTATATTAGTTTTGCATAATCATAATTTCTACGATACGTAGTTTTCCGTTGTCAAATGATAGACAGCGAGTGGGATAGGCACAAAGCTTTATCTCGGGATGTTAATGAGAAATACAACACCGTTGTCAACAATATTTACATATATCTATCAAAACAAGAGTAAACTAGCGTGTTTTGATATCGATTGACGCAAGTCCCCAGCTAGGGCCAATCTTTAGGTTATCTTATAGCAAGATGATCATTAATTAATCCTTAATTTGTATAGCGCCGCAGTAAATATAGATTTAATCTTAGGTTATCTCATATCTGGTACTAGACTCATGCGGTCAGGTGATCCTTAAGTTTGAAGGCATACGGTCGTGTCTCTTGTAGTTTTATTTAATAATTTTAATCGCACTTTCAGTATTTTATTATAAAAATATTCATGTAATAAAAATAAATATTCTATTAACTTTTAAGTAATTTTATGTGCACTTCTGGTCGTTATGTGCATCGTTTATCGACATTCATTGCAAATCTATATAGTTACTGAAGTAAGTTCGCATTTCTGTCTAACAATCTTATCGTTGATGCTTCACTTGATTCATTAGACGCAAACACATTATTGAAAAGAGACGCGATGCAACGTTTCGACACCCCATGAGCGCATGTGCATTTCGTCGTGTCGGGTGTTTATAATGTGGTTCTGGCCATAGAAAATGAATAGGATTTGATTTAACTCAACACGCATTGCGCTTTGCTGGGTCGCGTGGCGTTTCAATAGTGTGTTTCCTTAATCCACCATTACGGACAATTCCCTAGTCGTGCTACTACGGAAAAGCGCATCATTATTCAGCTCAGACTTTGCATTAGGTGTGAGATCTAGGCTTGTGTGTATAGGTATTGTGTACTTCTTGCGTCACTCCCGACAACATTGCGACCTTGAGTTTTGTTGACTGATTACTCGCTATTGCGTATCTTCGTAGCTACATCATAGCATTAATTTATTCAGCTACCGCATTCAACTCTCATCGTACAATTTTCCATTCATTTTCTGTTCCTTCCAAAACATTTTTTTTTTTTTACGGGGCTATAGTACGAAACATAGGTTTTGATGGCAGACCAATACTTTAGAACCTGTGAGCCTGCCTAACAGGCCCACAACATTACCAAGTGTTTTGTTCACAGCGGTATCGAGTGCAAAGATGAGGTGTTTGCAGCACACCAAGTGCAGCATGTGGATCTGAAGCCGGCTGTGGTTCCAATAGCACCGGTCCCCGTGCCATCCGCACCCCTGCCTGCAGTTGAGCCCCCTGGCAACGGCGCTATAGTAGCCATCATACCTCCTGAAGAGAAGCGTCCGACTCCTGTCACTGATCTCATATTCGCACCGCTGAATCAAAAAATGAATAAAGGACTCTGTATGCCCTTACAAGACGAGGATCATACAAGTAAGCATCCCAAATGTATAATTCGACCACGCATTTAGACTTTTGCTTCTTTTAACATTTTGAAATGTTTATTTTTTCTTAAAGGACACAAACTAAACATTTTTTTTTTCAGTGCTTAAAGACGAGCCGGAAATCCTGGATCATTTGGCACCCTCAGCCGGTGACGCATGTATCCCTCTCGAAAACAGTCCTTTCGATGAGATGTTCAATGATTTCTTGAGCGACAACTACTGCAGCCTTACGTTCTTGGGCGATGACTTGGCAAATGGATCTCCAGTTGATTCCATGTCCCCAGATTCCTTACTACTATCATCGCCGGAATCTCGGGTAAAATAACTCGCCTTGCATATCAATTGATTTCCTAATTTTAACATCGAATTCTAATACTCAATGCTATTTCAGGAAAATGACTCTTCTTGCGAACAATCGTCACTTCTCACCGATTTATCATTGGACGCCTTCGACACCACTAGGTCTGACAATGACCTTGACGATGGAAATTCTTCATTTATCCCGACCAGAGACGAGCTCCCAGTTCTGGAGCCGGCAGTCATGTGGGGTGCCCTGCCTGACAGTGTCAGCATGGCGAGGCCCCAGCCTACGGAGCCGGTGACGGTCACATCCTCACCGGCACCAGCCCTGCAACGCTTGCTCATGGCAACTACCAATGGCCCACCGCCACAGGATCTAATATCTAACTTATACTCGGACCAAGGTATACTCTTACATATTTCTGACCTGATATATTTTAATACCTAGAGGGTATAATCTAAAAATAGTTTCGTTTTAGGGCTTACACCAAGCAGAAAACTATCAACGTGGGACACGGGCTGTAAAAGAGTTCTAAAGCACGAGCAAGAGCCGTGCGCGAAGCGTGCGAAGCGCAGCCCATCTCCAACGCAGCAGAAGCCCAGCAGTCAGTCGTCGAGCGTCCTCATGAACCTCCTGGTGAGCGGCTGTGACGTAGACGCCGGCTACATCTGCATGGTGCAGTGCCGGCCGAGGAAGGCCAAGGCATGAGGCCCGCGCCTCCGCCAAATAAACTGTGATAGCGTCCAGTGCTTTTACGTTTACTGTTTACCCTCACGCCTCGAATAGAGCCAAAAGTAGCTACAGTGCCGTCAATACTGACAGTTTAAACCGGTATCAGACTGAAACTGGTAAATTAAGGCGAAAGGACAATGAGAGCCGGATTAAAGTCGGGAAATCGAGTCCGAGGACTAAGGCTGTAGTTAATCTTCCAGACTTGCAATCTCGTGCTTGCTCGAGGGCGTTCACCATTAGTCGTTATCGTAACGGTGTAGATATAGAGATATCTTCACGTTTTAAGTCGTTGCCATATTCTCATGATATACGTTAGTTTTCATGCTTAAGTTGAGAGGAGTGGTGGTTATGTGATGAATTGTTCCTAGGTGTCGATGTAGTAACATTCGCTCGCCGCAATCAGTTTATGTTCATTATTTAACCGTGTCATACTAGGACATTTGCGCCCTGATATATAGGGCACTTGTTATTTATCTGGTTTAATCTCATTTGTAACATCGAGTTATTACTAGCGCTTAACGATAAACGTTGAACAAATGCACTGGTTGTAGTTGGATGATAGTAGGCCCGTTGTCCATCGACGTAAACAGTGGGTCTCTTACGGGGCAGTTGTAGTGTGAGAGAAAATATATCACTGCCAAACCATACAAAGTACAACTATGAACAATATATCTATCTAGTTATGTTTTAAAGTGTCATATAAAAACGCCTTCATAATAAAGAGATATTGGTATTATCGATTCGATATAAATATAATGATACTCGAAATTTTAGGGGTGCTTGGCACTCGATTTATATTTTAAATATAAGAGTTGTAGATTTATCACCGTTGAATGTTATTTTTAATATATTTATAGTGGATGATTGTGTAGATATGTTATAAGGGCTATTTATTTTTCCGATGATAAATAAATAATTGACGGAGATGTAAAAGTAAAAGAGAAATAGTATACTGTCAAATGGTGCACGTTTGTTTTTATTCCGACTATCCCCTCCTATATCCTTGCCTGGTATAAGCTTTGACCTAAATCGTATAGGTTCTATTTATATAGTATCATATAGTATAGTATGTAACAATAATGTTAATATTATTATATTTTTGGATAATATTTGCATATAAAACAAAGATGACAATAATACACAGCAACCAAATAACTTGTTGGTTAAATTTCACGTGCACGTACACTGCCGGCCAAAAGTTTGAGACCACTGTAAAAATCTTTGTCACCAACAAAATATTTCAAAGTACACATATGATAATGAGCTAATTTGAACACCTGCGTATTCTATTATTATTAAAGAATTTCTAAGAGTCATTATTTATGTTGTTGTTTAAGTTATCATCCTAAAAAGGTCTATTGTTTCAAAACATCAATGAGCGCCGCGCAAGGACCAGGTGGTAGAGTCATTGTAATATTTTTATGATCTGCTCATTACTTATTGTTTTGGGTTTGTTTCGCGTTAACCGATATCAGGGATTATGTTAGCTTCCTAAAACATATTTAGTACCTGAGTTTTTATGGAGTAAATTATTTTCTACCTTATTAGTCTGAGCTCGTCGTTGTTACAGTGAAGACATCTTAAAATGGGAAAAGTTCGCGAAATTAGCAGTGAAACTCGCTCTGCCATAGTTGTTTTATACGGCGAAGGCAAATCTGAACGTGCGATTGCCTCTCAACTTAAGTTGTCGAAGACTTGTGTTCATAACACAATAACCCGATACAAGGAGACTGGCAGTAATCAAGATCGTTCGCGTTCGGGAAGGCCGAGAACTACCACCTCTCGCGAGGATCACTTCATCATCACTACCAGCAAGCGGAATAGACGCCTAACAGCACCAGAAATCCGCGTAGAAGTGAACAAATCCCGATCAGAACCTGTATCATTGACTACAGTAAAAAGACGTTTGAGAGATGCTAAGTTATTTGGTCGCGTCGCCGTTCGAAAACCACTACTAAGGCCACAAAACAAAAAGAAACGGATGCAGTGGGCCCTTACCCATCGAGACTGGACTGAAGAAGACTTTAAACAAGTTCTTTGGTCAGATGAATCCAAATTTGAAATATTTGGTTCAAAACGACGAATTTTTGTTCGACGTAACGTCGAGGAAAAGATGATGCCAGACTGTGTGGTGCCAACAGTCAAGCATGGTGGTGGTTCCATTATGGTCTGGGGATGCTTCTCGGGCCATGGAACCGGAGATTTGGTACGAGTCGAAGGAATCATGAAAAAGGAGCAATATAAACGAATACTACAGCAAAATGCCATTCCGTCTGGTTCAAGAATAATTGGAGATGGATTTTTTTTCCAACAAGATAATGACCCAAAACATAGTTCAAAATTATGCAGGGGTTATTTAGAACACAAAGAAACAGAAGGGGTTTTAAAAAACATGGTGTGGCCCCCTCAGAGTCCGGATCTCAACCCGATTGAGCTTTTGTGGGAAGAGCTTGATAGAAATGTGCGCAGTTGTTGTCCCACTTCGCAAGAAGACATGTGGAAAGCTTTACAAGAAAGCTGGAACAATATATCACAAGATACAATCGACAAATTGATTGCTCGTATGCCAAGAATAGTGAAAGTAGTAATAAAATGCAAGGGAGGGTTTTTCGACGAAAAATCTGTATAAAATATGAGCGACATTTTTAAAGTAAATGGTTGATTTTTCTTGATTTTTTTGTTTTCTTCATAATGTATGTGTATTAGGAAATAAGTATTTTAATTCATAATTAAACCTCTTGCTTTGTATTTTGAGTTTTATTTCATTTTCCTACTTTGATGTAGGTGGTCTCAAACTTTTGGCCGGCAGTGTAGGTACATTTCACATCTCATGAAAAATTAGGTCCACTTGCAGATATACCAAATAGAGATGAGTTTTATAAAAATTACGTATTGAAACCTTTATTTAACTTAAATTGAGATTGAAATCAATGTTGCATAGCATCATTATAAATCGGTCTTCCATCAGTTCAATTCATATTTATTGGACTAGACGCCAGTATCAATTTAACACTGTCCATTGATTTAAAAACTCAATTCTCCGACTCTGATCCGCGAACAGGGGAATTTAGACCTTAACTTAATGAATATAAGAGATGTAAGCATCTCTATGCGCCTATCGCTCAAGATCTGTGCCGACAACTGAAGTCAAGAATCTAAACACCAGATTCTTAATATACTGCAGTTTGTTTGTCTGCAAACAACTCAGGATAATTTACGTTTACCTGCAATTTATCCTTATTTTTATTGAAACGTAAATTCCTGAACCAGGATGTTCGAGATTTTATGCAACCAAAACAATCGAAGAAATAAATAAATAGAATTAGCGTACCCTGCACCAATACCTATACAGATTTTATTTATAATACCATTATTAAATGTCATCAAATTATGTAAAATAAATCGGCCAAGTGCGAGTCGACTCGTACTCCAAGGGTTTCGTTCCATAATTGATATAATTTCGCAAAAAAAAAACAAGAGAAACCCTAAAAACAGATTTTTTTTTATTGGTCGCATAAAAAGCAAAAATCCAAAATAACGCGTTCACCCATCCAAGTACTGAACGCGCCCAACTTAACTTCTTTCATCGTTGTTCCACTTGGTATGGACGTTGTCCCCTTATTTATTAAATTAATTTTATTATTTGTTCTTATAGTGGCAATAGTAATGCACCCTCTAAAAAAATTCAACTGTCACCTTTCACGAGTTTCACGGTTCAAGAGCCGGAGCAAGAGCCTTGACAAAAGAGGAGCAATAATACCCAAAAAAAAACCACCTTTTTTGTATGGAAGTCCCCTTTAATTTGGATATTTATTTTATTTCTATATTATATTTGCTGAGAGAAATACACATTCACTGAAAATTTCAACTGTCTGCCTTATAAGTTCATGAGATAGAGGCCTCTGACAGACGGACAGCGAAAGATAAGTAATAGAGGTCCGTTTTCACCCTTTGGGTACGGAACCCTAAAAATAATAAATTGTCGCTATAATAAGGGCAAATTTTAAATTAATTAATGTCATACAAAACCATTTTTTTACTTGGGCTTAGGTGTGATCAGGTGGTAGTCGTTACTAGATAGTAGATAGTACGAAGGGCACGGGCGGCGTTACTATAACAACTTTTGATCATAGAACATGCTCCTACACTTGAAATGGATATATCCGGTTTAGAAAGGCCATAGTTATTAAGGCAACATACATATATCAATACAAGAAATAATGGTCAATTGATTGTACAACGTACCACATTGACAGCAGTAATAGTAGGGTATACTTAAACAGCTTTGAATGCATGCATCCTGCGTGTGCTGCTGATTTCAAAAGTGTGAAGAAATAGTTAGAAAATAGCTGGAGTTTCTTTGAAATTAGACAACGATCACTCGAAAAAAGGAAATTCAGCAAAAGAAAAACTCAAATTGATCTTGGCGAACGGCGCAAGTAAAACAAAGAAAACATTGGAATGCCGACGCCAGTACTTCGGTTGCCAGAGGCAGGCTATCTTCGGAAGTCCTTATCTGAATTCTGAAGATTCGCTAGGGACGGCTTACAAGGGAATCTCGTTTTACTTATTGCTGAGCTTCAAGCTTAAAATATATTGTGGCTGAAACCCTAGACTATTTATCGTAACTAGTTGGCTTTATGGCTGATTGGAGATCTACTTACTTACCTCAATAGAATATAATGATGATACAGACTTTCTTCGTAATCCTACGAGTGTTTGACTCTAATCCCTGTCGAAACCACTTTTACAAAAAAAAACTTAATTGAGGGCTTTGGGGATTTTTTTTTCAGTGACGGTAGTTAATAAATTTGATACGAGTAATATTTGTTTTCGAAAAAAAAACTTATATCGCAAATTGTACGCGAATATGTATTATTATATTTGATGCTGATTAGAATTAACCGAAATTCCTACTTCGTATGTGTCTATGTCGTATTTGCAGTGCACTACCAGACTCGCACTGAATACCTACCTACTAATAACGTTTGTGGCGATATTAACACAGCGCTTATCGACTAGACTTATCCTATTGTGAGTTCTATGGCAACTGGCCTTCCGAACACTTGAAGTGTCATCACTCCAAGAGCCTCAATACCGTCCTTATCCTGAAAAATTATTGCTTTATCAGACTAACTTTGTTTTTGTAATAGAATTCTGTAAGGGAATATGGAAAGTTTGTGTCAGCAAGATGAAAAAACTTTCAGATGTTATTCCGATGGGGCGCTTCCTTACTTGTTGACTTGACTTGTTCATGAATGTTTTATGATAAACTTAGGTTTCTACGAAACTGTGTTTTCACAATATGTAGAAATATAATAATTAATATATATTTTATTTATTTTTCAATATATTTTCAAATCTTGATACTAATATATAATATACCTACATTTAGGTTTACATTTAATGCTGACTTCAAACGTTTTGCGTGGACGGTGACACCGCTGTGTTTATTGTGTGCGTAACTGCCTACCGTGTTTACAAATTTGTCTATACATAGGTACATATTGCTATTTTTAGAGAACCCTAGTGTCTAGATAAACCTAACATAGGATTTAAGACACTACTAACCAAAAACACGTAATCTTTTTGACAATCAACGATATCTATCCATCTACATATCCAACGCTAGTTCAATGTCCTCCAATAGCTATGGAAACTGTAAGCATGTCTAGAGTCACTTTGCCCGTGACCATTACTACAATGTCTGATTAGGCCATTATCGGAAATCACTGAATCTCGACAAGAGCCCCGATTCCCCAGGGAGCGATAACATCACCATTCGCCATCGTTAGTCTTTTGCTACACAGGATAATTATGTTAATTACAAGAGCTTAGTTGAAGATAATTGATAGGAGGTTGATACTGCGACTATTTTGATGTTTAAGAAAGGCATAAAAAGACAATAATTATTATCCTATAACAGTTTAACTTCAACTTCTGTTTATGTCAGAATACCATCCCAGAAGAGGTCATATCCAGAAAAAGTCTGACAACTGGGTACATCAAGGAGAGGTGTTGTCAAATCCAGAACTGGTTACATCTAGAAAAAAGCATTTTACGAAATATAGATATCTTTCTTACTGAGGGATGAATTGATCGTAGTTTTCAAGGCTCTATGCAAATATCAAACCTATTTTGCTGACACACCCATTAGGCCCACCGGAATCAATAAATCGAAGCCAAGTCTGTCTATTCTAGAACTTGCTAAGTAAAACAGACAAACGCTTCAAACAATTAGAACCATCGATCTCTTGATGTTGATTTTATCCTCTTAGATCAAGCTGACACGGGTGATTGAGGGCTCTCGGACTTAAATACTTACTTAAATGTAACAGTCATTTGACTAAAATAGTTCTAGGCACAGTTTCCAACTGCTCGCTTAACAAATTGTTGTCCGGAGTCCGTAATGAATATTTGATTAGGTAGATACCTATAAGCGTAAAGTGACGTAGTTTCGTTGCTAGCTATTTCAAGTGCGTAGGCACAAAACGTTAGGTATGCAATATTTTAGTATATAAGTATATCTAGCCCTGCATTATTGGGCAATCATTTTGGGATTATATTTAGGAATAAGAAAAACTTTATTTATAGCAAAGAAAATAAAAATTTAAAGAATTGCACTAAGCAAGTTTCATAAATTACCCAACTCTATAAGAACTACATAACTACTAACTGTGTATAAAATTATATTTAAAATTTGACTACTTAAATAAAAATTGATTTATAGAATTTTAATATATTATTAATAGAAGTCATCATAAGGTAAATGAAAATAAAACGATATAGATAGATAGATAGAACATACTTTATTGCACACTTATAACTAAGAAACAATTAACAAAAAGAAACAATTATAACAAAGTGTAGTATATGTATACCTAACTATGTAAAGCCAAAATGCAGACTGATAAACTGTTGATAAAATTACATCATATCGAAACATCGTAGATCCTATCCTGTCTGATAATGGTTGCATATTGCTTATCACTTCACAATTACCCGGCCGTTCTTTATTAATACCTACCTACCTTTCGATTTCGTTCGACTTCGCGTTGATTGTAACTATGATAATCTAGCAACCAGCACCGCACCGGCTTCGCATGTTTATCAGAGCAGTTAAAAATATATCTTTGAGGAATAATTCCGTTATACCTATTTAATAATAATTGTTTTCATTTATGTAGTTAGGTAACTATCGGTTTACTTACTTCACGTGGTGCAGGTCAGCAAAAGCCAGTCGACATGATTTTTTCCGACATCTTAAACAATCATTGTCTTATTTCAGCCAATTGGCATAAAACCCTGAATTATACACCCAAACCTTCCTCATGATTCAGTATGACCATTGGTGATAATGAAAACCTGAAAATCCGTTTGGTCGTTTTTGAGTTTATCGCTGTCAGGACTCGGATTTTGTTTTATAATAATTACTAGCTTCTTCAGTCCACGGATTCGCTTGCATTTTTTTATAAATAAAAGGTAGGTAGCCTATGTTTTTCCAGGTCCAGATCTTTATGTGTGCAAAACTTCAGTCCGATCCTTTCAGTAATTTTGGAGTTGTCTTCTGCCGAACATCTTCACAACGGCACATACTTTCGCCTCTATAATACATGTTAGTAGTATGTAGTGATTTTGCAATATTAGTTCTAAGTGTGCAAAATCTAGCTCTATCACGCTATAAAGTCTCTAATAAGGCTAGGAACCCCAGCAGAAGCAGCGTTTTTGTGATTTTTAAAATCATCTGAGAGATAGAAAATAGTGTACATAACTAAAGACACTAAATATTTCTCAACAAATTCGCAGAGTTTCAATAAAATTATTTTCTTAATCACTATGTTTAATATACCTACAAAATGCACAAGCGCGGCGGGGGGCGGCGGCTTGGCAGGCGCGATCAGTCGCAGGAATACATTGCCTTAACAAAGGTCCTGAAAATTTACCTATATTTAAAGACCCTACATATATAGATACATGTTCTATACAGTTGTTAACTGGTTTCCAAGGTCGTATGTAGTATTTACCCGTATGTCTGCCATAATGAAAACAAAGAAAGAAAGAAAGAAAGATATACTTTATTTGTAGCTAAGAATTAAAACATGTACAAAAACTAATTAAATTACCAAACCCATATAAACTATATTATAATATTACACACTTATAAAATACCTTAAAGCTACAAAATGGCGTTCGACTCAGCATATGTTGTGGTAGCTATAGGTTATAGCTACTACAACGCTGATCTTCCGTCGAAACCATAACGTTACGTCACGTACGCGACTATACAAAGAAAAATTACTTTAACAATAAAACGAAACTTAAAAAAAACAAATGCACACAATACATCTCAGTTAGCACTATCCCGAGGTACTAATCCTAATCTTCCATTAAATCGTAAACCTTTGATGTACCTTTCTTTTTGCACCGTAAAATATTAGATTCGGCGAAGCATTCATACGAACGAGGTTCATAAAATGTATGAAAAGGTCATAGGTTTTACGGGTTGCTTTTATGAAAAGTGGCATGGGGTTTGTGATATAATTTGCGGTAACAAACCATGCAGAAAGATCTATCTGGAGGACTTTTTTAGATGGCCTAATATCAATAATAATAAAATAAATAATAAATAATGCTGTACAATTCACACAGCATCATCAAGCTCCAATAGAGTTAGTTACTGTAATTTGTCTAGTACTTGGGTACTAAACTGCGTGTAGATCTACGCATTTAAAACTTAACGGGATAAATAAAGAACTTTTAGAAGAATGAAACAACAAACCATGGACTCGTTTCTAGAACAAATAATATAGATTTTTTTCCATACCAACCAAAATATTTTATTTGCTACATTTTCCCAACTATTCTATAAATCGCTGTCGTATTAATACTTGTAGGCTGGGCCTTAAGGTAATTTAGTACGTTTCATCGATTTATAACGGCAGTGCCAGGTAAACCGCACTGCACCAGCTAGGCGTCTACAGGTCTACCTAATGTCCTAAATTCTATACATTTTCACGAAATACCAACAGGAAAAAAACTGTTTTTGTATTTTTAAGTACTTATCTAATTAATTACGAAATTACATTTTTATTCGTATTCTGTACAAATTTACGAAACTTTAAAAAATAAATATCATCATGGAATGGAACACAAAAAAAAAATTGTACATTGTTTTTTTTTTGTATTGTTTATCTCTTATCAAGTTATCACACGTACCTAACATATTACGTATCTAACATATTATTTGATTCAGTAGCAAGCTTATTCCTCAAAGGAAAGTAGGTTAAGATAGTCGCTCGATCAATGAAAATCAAACACAATAATTTATGATCCGGTTTCATTTGAGGGCACAATCAATATGGAGTTTCGTTGATTTATGTAACTCTTAAGTGAAAAATAGTACCTACATGTGAAACTTTATATATCACACTGAGAACAAGTGCTTGTTGTGTATTAGTAAATCAATTCAAATTTATTTAATATAACTGTTTAGTCTGCTTTAGAAACAACAAACATAATCATAAAGTCTGATGCGTATAATGTGAATATTTTATACGCATAAAAATTTAACAACCTAAAAAAAATTGTATCTATCTATCTACATAATTTTCGTTATTCTAAGATATTCTTATCCAAGGTCAAAGCTAATACCTCTTCCATTTATCCCTATACAACGTGCACCGACTATAGTTACGACTTATATAAAAATGTTTAGACCATATTATAACATTTCTAGTACCTACAATCTGTGATGAAGAACTTTTAAAGAACTTCTCTGACATTTGCCTTTATGTTTCCAGGACCAGCAGCCAGCTTTTCTGCAGAATCTACGTCCCAACTACATGGTGCCACCACAGCTCATCCAGCAGAACCTAATGAGTGCAAACAAGGAAATACGCACAGCAGTCATCAACCAGGCTCTACGCTCAAATATAGGTCCCATGTCTCCACTAACGTTGAATGTCGGGAGTCCAATATACTCCCTTCCATTGAGCCCTGCCGTCAGTCCAGCACAAAAGGACTGCGTCATGAGTCCTTGCAGCCCTAAATACTCCCTCCCATCAAGTACTAGCTACTCCCCGGCAATGAGTCCCACTCTAAAAGAACGTGTCATGAGCCCTTATACCCCCCAATCTATGTCCCCAGTAGGAAAGTACCTATACAGCCCAAACAGGCTTTCTCCAGCCATTCAGGGCAATGACCCCTATCTCACGACTAAGATGCAAGCTAGCCCGATCACACTACAATATGAGATTCCTCTCATGGAAACAAATGTGCAGATGAATTCGTCGGACTTCTGGCCGGATACAGAAATGCTGTCGGGGACCAGCGATCTACTTATTGCCTTCGATGACGTCAAACTGGTTTAGAGCTGTGTGCAGGGTGATTTGAAGTGAATACTGCCAAATGCCAGCATTTATTATCTGCTTTTAACGTATTCAGTTCGTAGAATAGACGGTAGTAATAAGTATCACTGTACGAATGCAGGGTATAGGCCAGAGGATTCCAAACCAAAGCTGTTTTGCTAACTTTGATATATTTTATACTGAACTATTGTAGTTTACACATTATGTTAATGGCTCTTTGAAATAAATGTAGCCGAAATAGTCATTTAAAAACTAGCCTAGAATCTCCCTGAATCGAGACGTAAAACAAATGACAGTGAAATTGAGTGAAATTGTCATACACAAAAGGCGTGATGATAATTTCATAAGGTCTTATTACAAATGCTTGATGTAATTGAATTGTTCATAATTGAAAAGTATATTTCTAAACGATGGGGAACATTCATTCGCTTATTGTGAATTAAAAGCTGATTGGCGTGGAATCCTAGATAACAACGATGTGACATGCGACATATAGAACGTGCATTATTTGCATAAGTAGAGGTATAGGAGGAGGACAACATAGATGCGTACATTTGGTTGTATCATCATAATTTGCAGCCAGATTGTACCCACTCTTGGGTAAAGGCATAGGGTTGTATAAAATAAATTACGAAATAATGGATAACATAATATTATTACGTAATGTATTCCAGACTACTTTGAAAATGAAAAACAAAATCTGTATAAAACACCTGAAAAAATAAATTTGAAGCATCTGTAAAAATCTTGAAATGGAATGCTTATATGTATATCTATGACAAATGTTTGATGTCAAAATATGTACTTTCAAGTATTAGGTCCTTACATATGAAATTGGCGTTTTGTATGGGAGGAACAAAAAGTCGAATATTTTTTAATATAATATATTTAATTAATCAAAGTATGAACCATTATTTTCTATGCACTTTTGCCATCATATAGGTAGTTCATTGATCCCTTTACTAAAAAAACCAGTCGGACGGGAATCAATAAAATCTTTGAAGGCGATTTGGACTGCCCCATCGGAGTTGATTTTTTTCCCTTGCAAGAAGTTATCCAAATTTCGAAAAAAATGGTAATCTGTTGGAGCAAGGTCCGGGGAGTACGGAGGATGTCTTAGACTTTCCAATTGAAGCTCTTCTAATTTAGTAGCCGTCTGTTGCGCAGTGTGTGGTCTAGCGTTGTCGTGAAGCAGCAGTGGCGTGGAGCGATTGACCAGCCTAGGTTGTTTAGCCGCTAGCTTTTCCATCATGGTTTGCAATTGCTGACAATAGACATCAGCCGTAATAGTCTGGCCAGATTTGAGAAAACTGTAATGAACAATACCGGCACTAGTCCACCAAACGCTTACAAGTAACTTTTTTGGGGTTAATTTTCGCTTGGGGCAGGATTTGGCTGGCTGGCCAGGATCCAACCATTGCGCTGAGCGCTTCCGATTATCGTAAAGAACCCATTTTTCATCACAGGTAATGATTCGGTTTAAAATACCTTCATTATTGTGCCGGTTTAGTAATGTAACGCAGCAGTCGACGCGCGTTTGCCGGTTTGCTTCAGTCAATTCGTGAGGTACCCACCTTTCAAGCTTTTTAATCTTCCCAATTTGCTTCAAGTGAATTAAAACAGTTTTATCACTAACATCGCAGCCTGCAGCTAACTCGGACGTGGTTTGCGATGGATCCGCTTCCTCAATAGCCTTCAACTCTTCATTATCAACTTGAGTCTCAGGCCGTCCACGGGGCTTGTTCTGCAGGTCAAAATTTCCAGAACGAAAACGTTGGAACCAAAAACGAACTGTGTTTTCTTTTGCAACACGACCGCCATACACATCATTCACCCTTCGAGTTGTTTCCGCAGCACTAGTGCCACGGCGGAACTCGTACTCGTAAATAATGCGATATTTTAAGTTTTCCATTTTGTAAAATGAGTGACGCAAACAGAAAAAAACAGAAGAAAAAAAACAAATGAATGACGATCATCGAAGCACAAATACATGAGTCTATAGCTGTACAAATTTGAATTTGGAATTCCTTACCAAAGAGGAGAAATTTGTGATTAAAGTGGCCAGTACGAAAAACGCCAATTTCATATGTAAGGACCTAATATATCTAAGTCTATACTTAACGATCAATATTATATAATAAAAATCGTTATAATTGATCGTTTCTTTATTAAGTTGGTGCAAATAGCATATCAACAACCAGCATCTGTCTTGTTAAGATACATATGTTGCTATGTCTATAATTTCTATATTTCAAAAAGAAAATTGGCATTATGTTCTTATTTATAATTCAGTTTGTAATCGTATATGCATGGTTCATTATTATAATTTTTATTCTCACGATGATCAATAATTATTATTAATACGTATGTACGTATACCTATGTACTTATTATAATTATTATAATAAGTACATAGGTATACGAGAAGTTATAATGTACGCTAAAATTATATTTACGATCAAAATTATATACTCAGTAGTAGATTAAGGAAACGTTATATTTCTTTATAATTATTTATTATACACGTAGATCTCTACGCGTACAATTAATAATTATACAAATAGAACACAATATATTACACTTTGACAGTCGGACTAAGCTACGCTGAGCGGTGCCGGCTTAATATTTGCATCACCCCAACTCATCCCGCGGGGGTCGTAAGAGGCGACTAAGGGATATCCACTGGTTGTGGGCAGCAGCGTCCTGCAGAACAATTCTACCACCGAACTGCGATCCCCAACCCGCATGCCCAGCGTGGAGATTATGGGCATTAGCCCCCGTGAGATAAAAGCCAACAAGGCGCTTATCAGGGGGAGGCCTGGGTCCAGCTGTGGACCAATATAGGCTGTAGAGTGGAGTGGAGTCGGACTAAAACTACGTATCTAGTGGGATTACTATGAGGTGCTATATTTAATATCAAGTATACAAACAAAAACATAAGAGAAACAGAGTGGATGACCCTCGTTAAGGGATGAAACATTATTTAATATAAAATACTAATTGCAATAAAATGACAAGTTCTATCATTATAAAAAGGGTGTTTATTCTACTAGGTCGCTCGAATAATTCTAATTTATTTAGTCTTTGGATCGATTATAATAATATAATAATACTCTAGCAATTTGTATAACACCGTACAAACAGTCTAAGTACAATAAAACACCAATTATACCTTATGTAATGCAATTTAAACTTAAATCTCGTAGTATTACCGTGTAATCAATTAGTTATGTTAATTTAAGATAGATTTATTTAAGTTTTAACAGATTGAATGTAACCAGTTATACAATTAAATACTAATTCAAAATATCCTAGGTACTTATTATAATAATATTGAGAAACAATCAAATATAATTTCACTAATAAGTAGGTAAGAAATTTCTGATAAATAGGCAATTCACTTTTGTATAACGCCTGCTGTATTTCAAAATAAATGTTAAGTTTTATACATGTCGTTATTAAATCTGTTGACATAAATGTTTTTTATTAAAAAACATATTGCCAATTTTCGCATATTTTTAAGATCACGTAATTTTGTTTAATACTTCGTTATCTTTCGATTTACTTATTGTCATTACATAATCATTATTACTGATGTCTATAATTGAAGATCTTTCTTTACGAACATATACAAGGCAGAAGAGTTTTATTATTACAGTACCAACAAAAAATACCTGCCGGTTTGTTTAGTTAAACGGCCTAGTTCCGAATTCGTCCATCTGAATTGGTATGTGAGTGGCGCTGGCTGTAAAGGAAAGATTATTAAGTTTTCTATTATAAGAGCACCATTTAGGGCGCCGGTAAAAGTCCGCACTGTGCCATAGACTATAAAGAGTGTCCATTTTCTGTAGGCCTTTTGATGGTTGGGACATGAATTCTAAAAATAAATAATATTGTTTTATCATAGGTGTATTTTTTAGAGAATAAATGAATGTCATTTTAAATTTCGTTTAATTTTGTGTTGCCGGTGACTAAGTACTACACTGTAACGTAGGATAGTTAACTACGTTAGTCATACTGCGCATTTTAGTACCCAACTATCAGCTAGAGGCGCTGTAAAAGTTTTAAAATTTTTTTTTACTACAGTCGCTAGCGAGTACTGCGAAAACTCACGGTAGATGATTAGTTACGAATACTACAGTCACATACGAGAAAGTATAGAAACGTAGGATACTAGGATCTTTGTCACTATACCTTTACTGCATGGTAACACCATCTATAGCGTAAATGCCAAAACTAGTTACTAAAAATCAAATCAGCGCCATCAAATTTTTTTCCCAAAAGGAAGGTAATACTTGCTCTGAGGTGAAAGTGAGACATTTGACGACTTGTTTTCTTTGATATTGGCATTATGTGACTGGTTTGTCACTTTTCTGCCAGTGTCTAGTTCGTGGAAATTTCATAGTCATGGAATAATATTAATTAAGATTTTCTATTACATAAATAAGTTGTGTTGTCCGTTTGTTGTAGCAAAATAATTTTGATGCAAAAATTTAAAATGTATGTTCCTAAAACTGATCATAATCCGTCTTTGAAGTTTATGACACTCCGACTCAGACACTGGCAGAGTCGTAGCGAAAAGCAAGCGGCACCATAAAGAAAGAAGTTGAAGTTGAATTTTGACAATCATGGGCGTCAAAAATCACTGTCATAGTGATTTGTCATGTCATCAATCAATCAATTAGTTTTACGTCGCTTGTTTCGTTTGGTGATGGTTGTTTCGTTCGGTGGACAAAAGTGCAATTTTAGCGTAAATAAATTAATAATTCGCCTATTTACGATAACCCAAGTGCTCGTATAACCTCAGTGGCCTAATCACTAAATTGAATAACATCTCATGCTGCAAAACTGCTGTAGAAGTGTTCCGCTAAGTTTTTGTTCATGCGACTGGTCGCTTACATAAATGGCATCAACACCAAAACAAGTAAACGGGTCTAGTTCTCTGGGAAAGCGGAAAAAATCTCGTAGCAGCAAGTCAGTTTATCTCTCTAAATGGCTAGACAAGACAATGCACCACATTCAGGAAGCGACACCTATTGAAACTTACGATTTTGTTAGTCCAAGTATGAACTGGCCGATTGGTGGTTCCCAGTTCGCGCCGGGATACGACCCGTATAGGCATATGTATGGAGCTCCAGAGCCTATGTCGCTGCCTACATTACCCAGCTACTACACCCCTGTGCCCCACAATATGCCAATGTACCCTCCTGACCAGCGCTACATCCAACATTTTAGAAGCATTCAAGGACATAGACCTCGAATGCGGCGACGGACCGATCAGCGAACGGAAGATAGTACTCTCAATGAGTCAATGCAGCCAAAGAATTCATCTGACCAGGACTATGCTAGCCTGCCGCCGATCATTACATCTGTAGGTGACACAAATTCCATCAGCAATATGAATGACAAAGACAAGGATGATGGTAGCAGTAACAGGCGGCACAGTGACCCTTGTGTCAGTGGGTTACCTGATATAGCCAGGCCGGCCAATGGTGAGCTTGATGCTGACTCAGATGACAGTTCCAGTGCCAGTCCACTGCCAGACGGCAGTAAAGTTGGCAGCAGATTGCTCTCATGCCTTCTTGATCAAATAGCATCCCTTAAAATAGCCAATGATAGACTGAACAAAGATTTATTGGATACAAGAGGTGTGTTTAACTTTCTCTCTAATTTAACTCTAAAATTTCACAGAGTAGTTCAGTAGGCCAATTTCCGATTAATAAGTAATTCACCTTGAATATTTCATTAGTTACACTTTTTGACTGACTAGCTAGTTGGAAAGCATACCATGTTTTTACCTCACTAAAGATTAATTTCTCTGGATATATTATTTTGTAGATTTCTTACACTTAATGCCACCCACAGAGAGCTAAACCTAAGGTCATCCTACCTCTAGTCACCCACTGTAAATCCCACACAATAGTCAAGTGCATTTAGCAAGGCCAAAAGGCACAAAACAGTTCTGTGACCAACCAGTAGTATTAAAGGTACATAAAAAAAAATTATGATGAGCTTGGAGTAATATTTAATAGAAGGGTGATTGATGCACAATAGGTACGCTCCAGAGAATATCATAATATTCTCTATTTATATGAGATATTAGGCAGATGTCAGAACTAGGGGTACTTAGAAAATTATTAGGTGGTTGATTCTACACAGTTAGGGTTACAAATCACACTGAAGGCAAATTTTAACAAATACCTATAGCTAATAAAATATATTTTGATAGCAAATTCCCCCATCTCCACAAAAAGTCACACATTCGGACGAATGCAACTCTTTTTATTTCGACTTTGAATGTGCGTTTACCTATTCATTCAACCTTTGACTCACATGTGTTTTAAACACACTGTCTAACTCCTTGTGTACAATGAAATGTAGAAGCTGTTGGTTTCCTCTTGATTTTGCCCTTGACAGATAAAACACTACAAGTTGCCAAAAAACATGTGTGGTGTACTAACACAGAATAACTAAGTACGTAGGTACTTAGTTATTCTGTGTTAACCAGAATCTCGCCTATTGGCTTGAGATTCCGGTTCCCAGGAGATCAAAATTATATTTGTTTTTAATGAATTAGTCTACTGCAAATAATTACTGATTTTTGAGATTTTCACATATAGTTTATATATTTAACATATAACATTCTTTGACGTTGTTGACGCGATCAGCCTTAGTAAGGCAGTGGCTGGGCAGTAAACGCGTTAATAATGGAAACCTTCACTTTCAAAGGTGCAAAGCAAGACCAAAATCGTCCAGACGGCATTTTGTCGACATTGTCCCAACTATTAGGTACTCACCAATTAAATAGTAATAAAATATATCTTGCAATGAGTAAAAAGCGCGTGTATTTTGCAGCGGAGCTGGAAAGCACAAGACAGCACAATGCCATACTGCACAAGAGTTCTGGATCCAGCTTAGGGGCCACACCCAATTCTATGGACAATGGTAAACATTTTTAATAGCATTTTGACATTGAGGCAAGGGCCCTATCTTACAGGGACGACATGCGCCACGACGTTGACGACGACGTCGTATCGCTGGCAACGTATCCATACCATTAATTCTGTATTGTATGACTCACTTGGCGACGGTTTGGCAACGTCTGCCATACAATAGTTTGAATACGTTGCCAGCGACGTCGCTGTGGCGTCTCAGTGAGGTAGGGCCCTAACATACGTGAGATAAGAGACGTGGATACCAGTCGGCAAGCTTGGAAAGCTTACTATTCAAGTGCATTCGCGAGTGTAAAGTCTGTGCAAAAAGAGATACGTCGTGGCGCACACGCGCGACCTCATTCCTAAGACGCTTCTCTTTTTGCACAGACTCTATCAATCATACTCTTCAATAAATTATACTTTATATAATACTAGCTGCAGCCCGCGGCTTCGCATGCTTTTTTCCGGAATAAAAGGTAGCCTATGTCCGGCCCCGGGATATCATCTACCTCGCTGCCAAATTTCACCGAGATCCGTTCAGCCGTTCTTGAGTTATAAATAGTGTAACTAAAACGACTTTCTTTTATATATAGATATAGATAATATATTGGAGCTCATACTATAAGCTCAGCTGCAGTCAATGAGCGGCGAAACAAGTATGCAAAATGCATTTTGAATGCGAATAAAAAACAAAAAAAATGAGCCAGTGAACAACAATAATAGTATGAGGAGTATCATTCATAGTAGGTACAGGTAGTTTAGTTCCTTGCAGAACGCAGAAAATATTATAAACCACTAAAATATTTGAATTTCGAGCGAATCTGTGTCAGATTCTGTGTGGATGATTCGGTAGCGGAGACTGAACAGCCCTGCTGAAGAGACCAACAGATGTATCGGCTTAATTAAAATTTAAATCCTTAGATATTATTTTTAAGTTAAAGCCATATGGCACAGTTTGCCATGACCTAAAGCAAGTATACATTTCAACTGATCAATTATTTTTTTAATAATTGATCAGTTGAAATGTATCTGAATGGTGTGAGAATGGTGTCATTTAATATGGCATGATGCGCATGTATAATTGCTACATGCGCATCATGCCATATTAAATGACAGGGATAGTTAGTGTAAAAGGATATTCTTCTACTAGTGTTTCGATAGGTCAGTGTAAAATGATACCAAGTCATTATCAAGTCATTGGCTTTATCTATGTTAAACCGACTTCGAAAAAAGGAGGTGGTTGTATGTTTTTAGGGTTTCGAAGATCGGAGATAAGTTTCGACACCCTTAGGGTCTCGCTTTTTCTATCTCAGCAAGTACAGCAGCAAATGTGTAACTTGAAATTTAAAAAGATTTCGTGCGCCTGTAAGAAAGAAAGAAAATTATTTATTAAACACTACACACACAAAAAAAACTTTAAGACAATAAAAATAAAAAGAGACTACTTAGTACTAGCATAAACTAACAAACAGCACAGACAAACACATGTGAACTAGGTAAGTAGTAAACTAACACAAACATTGGGTTAATTAATAGGTACTAAGTAGTCCACTCGGCAAGCAGACGAGCGCGTGTGTGTAGGTCTAACAGGTCCTGACTCAGCTTGTTGCTCTAACACAGAAACCTGGGGTAATTTGTGAAAGAGCGCTGGTTTTCAGTCAGAACCGTAGAGCAAGTGACAAACACACGGAGCAGATACAGAGTATCTGTATCAGCTCCGTGGACAGACACGATCTCAGATCCAGCGCACACAAGACACAAAGTAGGAAAATAAAAACGAAACAAGGTGGCAACACTGGATATTATTTGAAAACGGGGTGAGTAAATGATGCAGCAATTATTAAGGGTGATTAAGTAATATAATGATAGTAAGAATAGTATAAAATACAAATATGAATAATAATGTAACGCCTTGTATTTTATAAACGATTATTCGTTCCTGTACAGATTAAAAGAAAAAAAAGTGAAAATTTTGCAGTACAAATTGTGATGTCGCAATTTTAATAGACCTACAAGGTCAAGTGGGGTATCGACTGAAAGGTATCAGTTTGTAAATTTCAAAACAGTTATTGAAATTTCTGTGTTTCATACTTTTTAAAATATTTGGAAAACAGTCGAAAAATTACCCATTCCCCCCCCCCCTTTTATCTAAAAAGTTTGCGGAGCAATCCATCTGAAATGTGTGTAGCGTTTGTAGATATGGATCTATATTTTACAGGAAAAATATAGAGAAGTCTGTAAGTAGAACACTTGCTGAAAAATTTTCAAATAGGGGGTTTTTTTTCAAAAAGGGGCTTTCCTCTCCGAGTGGGGTATCAAATGAAAAGTATCGGTTTGTACATCTCAAACAGTTTTTAATTATTTAGTACAATCTCGAAAAAATAACCCCCTGCATTCTCTGAAGTTTGCAGAGCAATCCATCTGAAATGTATGAAGCGTTTTAGATATGGATCTATATTTTACAGGAAAGTTTGCAAACCGATCCATCTGAAATGTATCTTAAATTTTTAGATATTCATTAAATAGCAAAGTCTCTAATCGGTACCTGTAGTACATATTGATATACTTGACAAACATTCGAAACCTTCTGCGCGCGCGAGTTATGTTCGCACTTGACGGATCCTTTTTTATGTATGTTCGCTGAATTCTCCAAAAGTGGACCGATTTTGATGATTCTATTGGTTCTGTATAGAGAATGATCCTGAGATCGTGCCATAACATTTTTATTCCTGAGGGATTAGTAAGTACATATTTGTCCCGCATAACCATCGCATAACTTAAAAAACAATGTAAATACATGGACAAAGAAAAATTTTAGATAAGTACATTTTTAAATTGCCCATTGTACTTGTGTCTTATGTAATGTCTTTTGTATTGTATTGTATTGTATTTTTCTTTGTCCATGTGTATATATGTAGGAATTTTGATGGAATTTTGAGTACCTAGGTTTTAATTTTCAATAATCAAATTATATGGCATCAAGGCTAAGGGTGACTCCTTACCTACTTTTACTTATATGACATCAACAATCATTGTTCAATTCAATGATAATTTTTATATTAACTTGAAGCGTTTTATACATACTACCATATACCTACGTAAGCTTGTTGCACCTTATGAATACCAAAATTGAGATGATATTTGCACGTGATTCAAGTGGATCACGTGGGTACAACTTCGCACCGCGCCTTACAGCTACACTCGGACAGGACGGACGGTGACAACGCTGTGATTGTTGTGTGCGTAACTGCCCTGCCTACCGTGTGTACAAATTAATACTTATTGCTATTTTTAGAGAACCATAGTGTCTAGATAAACCTAACATAGGGTTTAAGACACTACTAACCAAAAACATGTAATCTCTTTGACAATAAACTATATCTATCTATCTATCTATCTATTCCAACGACAGTATTCACACCATAGATCTAAGTAAAATCTGTAGATATGGTACGTTCTCCCAGCGCTTACTCAACATCTGGCCTATGTTACAAGTTTACAATCATACCCAAACACTCACTCACAGGTACATTTTCAATCTTGTGCAATAATTATAATGAACAACAAAGATGGAAAGACGTAGGTATCTAGACCGAAGTGCGACTGAGACAACAAATACGCACGCGAAACACGAACGCCGGCCGAGATTTTCTTCATAGAATAAAAGTTGTCAGGAAAGCTGAGAACTGTTCTGTAAAAAAAAAATCAAGTCAAAATTCCGACTTTCGACCCTATGTTCATTTTTTTTTCAATTCGGAATCACTGCGCGCCGGTCCGACTATGACTGAGGTAGGTGGACCTAATTGCACCTAATTTGAGCCCTCCACTTTCGAGAGGCTGGTACCTTGTCTACCCTTTTTTCAATCGATGATTCATAGAGTTTTCGAATGCGCAACTTGTTGCCGACTCCATTATGCCAATTCGGACCTTTACCTATCTAGCTGTTGGTGAAATCAGGCTGTGAGTGATGGTTATCACGTGCTTGGTTATATCGACTACAAAATCACCTCGTATCAGAACTGATTAGCAATTAAGGGTGCGTTTCGGGTTGGCGCGAAATTATGTTGTTTGTGGATTTTAATTTTTTCGGCTTTCTACAAGGAATAACAATAACAGAAAAGTAATTTGCCGCAAATCATAAACCATATTCTATGAACCAATGATAAAACCAACTTCGATTCAATTGTATTTTGGGAGCGTTTAGGAAAATGTTGATTTTTTTACCTAAAATCTCTTATATTCCCAAATGCTCCAAAAATACCAGTTAATCGAAGTAATTTTTTTCAAAAGTTAATTCAAAATGTTTTACGATTAGCGGCAAATTACTTTTTCGCTTGTTCTATTCATTATAGAACGCAGAAAAAACTAAAAACTAGAAATAATTTAAATCTTGCGGCAACTCGAAACGATCAATTAATTAATTTGACCACCACACTAAGACCCGTATTATGAAAACTTGCTCAGTCATCGATCTTTGCTTTAGTGAAGTTTATTCCATAGAAAAGCGTTACTCAAGGATAGTTCGGTGACTGAGCAAGCTTTCATAATTCGGGCCTAAGTAACGTAGCGACTCGCGGCGCAAGAATCGACCTCTCCGACTCAGCACGTAGATATCGTAAGACCCGACTAAGGGAACTTTTCAGAAAGGCAGCAGCTTCCTTATTTGTATTTTTAATAACTGCATTGTGATCACCAATCTGCCTGCCAAGCGTGGTGATTATGTCAAAACTGGGGGTTGCTTGGACGCTAGCCTTGTTCAGTAGTGGATGTATCTATATGTGCTGCTGATCAGAGTAGTGAGTCTATTTCACGTTAGTAACGAGACGTGATGGTGACGTCTCCTTTTTGTACGGGATTACAAAAAGGAGAGAGGGCGTAGTTCCTTGTCCGCACGATAGAGGCGCTGCTGTACCAAATTGTATGCAAAAAATAGACTTCACGATCACGTTTCGTTACTAACGTCAAATAGACTCAACCCCCAGAACACTTAGTAGATAACGTACATATCAATTCAGTATTTGACCTACAGTTTGTTTATTTACTTTGGTATCATATAACATCACGTCATCGTCATGTAAGTTACCGTTTTTTGTTGTCCATGGTCCTATCACGAAGTCCCAACCCAGGGCCATTTTTTTTGCCCGTTGTACTACCCATACAACCATCTCTAGAAAATTATAGATAGATGGATAGATAGATATATAAGAATTTTTATTAAGTTCACACACAAACAGCACAGGTAAATATAACAAATCAACAAAAACAGTATTTAGGTAAGTATACATAAGGAGGCAGGTAAACAATTATAAATAACAGAAAAATAGAAAAAAAAACCAAAAAAAAGTAAAAGCAAAACAACCAAAATTATATATAAAAAATATAGAATTGTATTGGCATTGGTCCTACTGGTAGAGAAGGACCAAGGGGATAATTTTACCCGTTGTCTTATTCTCAGTTTTCTTACTTTACTGTTCTGTACACACCGCTAGCCGCTACCCAACCAGTTACTTGTAAATAACACGGTACCTAATTAAATAATAAATAAACTTTCATTCTGTAAAACCTAGGCTTTGTAACATGAGCGTTAGAATTTTCTACTTTGTGCCACATAGGCACAACAGGGTTTTTGCTGACTACAGAGTTGTAATATAGTATGGAGCGCCCGAGCGCCTACCTATCTGTGTTTATTTACATTTTGGTTGCATATCTGAATAATCCTTCAGTTAGTAAGCCAATAACCTGAGTACCTACTAACTGACTCGTGAAGGTTGGTTAGTTATACCTATTACCCTACTACACTCCATGTTATCAAGTCATCTGATAGGCTTCAAATGTTTTCTGTTTATGAGACAAGATAATATACAAAATTCGAATAGGTACGCTCGACGAAATTTTACTTTAACCGGCATAAGACTGAATATTAATCTGTGGTAGCAGGTTAATGAGCTTCAGTATTGTGCACTAATTTGACTAACACCCTTTATACGGCTGGACAGATTTTCCTCAGACATAGCTAAGAACACTCAATCAAGTCATCTTTCAAATAAAACTGCTGCGATGCTTCACGTCGAACTTTGAACGCTTTTTTGAGGTTTAAAAACTGTACAATATTCATATCGGGTTTTAAGCTTACAGTTCATACTAGACTGGCCTCAGCATGTAACTTCAGACTCTTTTGAACCATCTATATGCTCAGCTGGACGATACGAGACTCGACGCAGTTAATAATGAGCTCACTGAGGCCGTTCGTTATGTCTGCCATAAATAACCAAGTAAATCAATAATTTGCATGCGAGAAGTTAAAGAAAAACTTTATTAGCATGTCTTCGTTTTCCAATGAAGCTGAGTTCTTACTGTGTTATACGTTAACAGGTTTTTGAACATCTTTTTGAGGGGATGAAGTGCCCTAAAAGGCATCTTTATGGTGGATGCAAAGACCACCATATTGATCATGGTTTGATTCCTAAGTGTAGGTAAATTTTTAAAGCTGGAGCGATTGTTCTTTGTATTCATACAATTATTCGCGCTGAAGCGTCACAAATCCAGTTTGCCATGATCACCACGCTTGGAAGGCGGATTGTCGATCGCAGTAGTGAAAGAAAGAAAGAAAGAAAATTATTTATTAGACACTACATACAAACAAACTTAAGTACAGAACTAAAAGACTTCTTTACTAGATAACACGTAGGCAGACAAAAACAGGTGAACATTAGTTAAGTATACTTACTAACATTTATAAAATCCGAATCACTTTGCTGCTGCTAAATAATTGCAATATATTGCTGCATAAATATTTAATTGGCTGTCCAATGTCACATTACTTGCTGACAAATTTAGTTATTTTTGCCGACCACGAGATGCAGCTCTCAATGCACATTTGTGCTGGCAAAATCAATTTTGCGGCTCACCAAAACCTGTTTAATGATACCCGTTAAAAATGCACTGACTATAGTATAATTACATACTAATCAACCCAGAGAACAGCTGGAAAATGAGACTTAAATTGTGGTAAATTATCGCATCGCATGATCTAACTAACTAAGCGATTCTAAAACGAACTTTCAAACTTCTAACCTTAACAAAAGTTTTCCTTGCACGTAAATCAACTAGAAAATGCAAACTATGTCTTAAGACGGTACGCCATTTGTGCTAACAGCATAGGAATAGGACTTCGCATTCATAGGAGCGGAACAGAGCATATATATATTTGGACAGGCGTAAGCGTATAAATAACATTATTGTTTATTACAAGAAAACTACACAACTAATTAAGAAACTGGCTTAGAGGAACCAAATAATTAGTAATACTAATAACCTACGAACCTACATAGATTTAAGTAAAATCTGTAGATATGGTACGTTCTCCCAGCGCTTGCACAACAACTGGCCTGTGTTACAACTACCTACACGCAAACACTCGCTCACAGTTACATTTTCAATCTTGTACAATAATTATAATGGACAAACACGAGGGCATTGCTGTAGTCTTTTAATCAATAAATCATACTAAAGTACGTCGTAACAAGCACGCGTAACACAAACGCCGGTCCGACTATGAATGAGGTGGGTAGACCTAATTGCACCTAACTTGAGCCTTCCACTTTCGAGAAGCTAGTACCTCATCTGTCCTTGTTTACTTAACGCGCCGCGGCGGCGCCGCCGCCACCGCCGCCGCGCCGCCGCCGGTTCGACTACCTATGACTGAGGTGCGGTGGCGGCTTTCGTGTTACGCGTACTTGCTACGACGTACTTTAGTGTGATTTATTGACTAAAAGACTGCAGCAATGCCCTCGTTCATTATAATTATTGCACATGATTGAAAAAATAACTGTGAGCGAGTGTTTGCGTGTAGGTAGTTGTAACAAAGGCCAGTTGTTGAGTAAGCGCTGGGAGAACGTACCATGTCTACAGATTTTACTTAGATCTATGCTTTTATTGAATGTAATCGAGTAGCGAGTGACCCGAGATAGCCTCGGACATAAACAACGCACTCTACGGCGGCGCGGCGGTGAAAATTGAAACATACTGGTAGAAACCGTCTGGGTGACTTAGGTCTTGGATCTAGAAGTATCACGCTAGATAAAGATGCGAAAATTTGGATGGATTGACGTATGTCTGTTACTTCTTCACGCCAAAACTATTAAAAAGATCGGGTTGAAATTTTGTGTAGGTGCAGCTCTTAACCTGGAATCAAACATGGGCTACTTTTAATCCCATAAATCAGTTCCCATGGGATAGATATAACCATTAAACGTTTCCCTAGAAACAACGCGTGCGAGGCCGCGGGCAGAAAATAGTTTGTATTATAAATGCGAAAGTTTGGATGGATTTTTTGGATGTTTGTTACTTCTTCACGTCAAAACTACTGAACGGATTGGGCTGAAACATTTCGTACAGGTAGTTCTAGACCCAGAATAATACATAGGTTTAAAATGTCATAAAATAGTTCCCACGAAATATAAATAACTTTTACACTTTTCCGTAGCAACAAAGCGTGTGAATCCGCGGGCGGAAGCTTTTAGTCAATAATGTCGGTAAATAATTAGTTGCCAGTCTCCAGTCTGGTTTCCTCGATACAGGCTCAGCCTAGTGAGGAAACCGACGAAAATCGCTTATAAAATTAACTCAGCAAACTACAAAATGTACAATGCTAATGTAATTTAGGGTTGTCAAAATTGCCTGTCAGTCATCTCATCTTAGAAGACTGAAAAGCATATCTCCCATTTCATTTAAATAATCTTTGGATAAAAATAAACGAATTAAATGATCACGGTCATCCTATCTCGATGATCACGGTACATAATATCCTCGGTCGTAATCGGTGTTTAAGTCTGATTTCTTATTGAATAGGCAAATCTAGACTGAATTCCATTGAAAGTGGAGCTAGACAATAGGACTATTATATCATCGTGGACTCATGAGTATCTACTGAGTACTCTAAAACTGAATGGAATTATTTAAACGATGTAGAGATCGCACTAAGCGGTTTTCCTCCACCTACCCTACCACGGAACTTACGAGAGGAAGAACAGCAGCTTTCTTCTGTGAATTTTAACATATCTACTGCAATCACCAATCTGGCTGGCAAGCGTGGTGATTGTAGCAAACCCCCCAATTTTGGGGGAGGTACGTTCAGCCATGGACGACATAAGTGTGCTAGTTTTGTGTTTATCATTGTGTTTTGTTAACCCATAACATAAGCTGTTAACTTTGGAGCCCGATGATGGTCTTATATTAAAGCATATTATTATACATATTACTGCTTGCGTAAAATATGAGATTGATATGAAATAATTTGATTGTTTTCAATAATTACAAAAGTACTTAGAATTCCTTAATTTACACTATTTTTTTTAGTTTTGAGGGACAAATACTACTTAATGCCTCGAAAATATTTTTTATGGATCATCTCTGGATCGTTCTCTTTACAATAGCGAGACTACACAAGAACCATCAAAATTGGTCCACAACTGAAGGAGAACTCGGCGAGTAGGTATATGTACATAAAAAAACATGCATACTTACAGCCGACATAGAACACTTAACATAGAACCTCCTCCTGTTTCGAAGTCGGTTAAACAACAATCAAGAACTTCATGATAAGTTTATTTACATAACTCGGTATGTTTGATCTTTTATCTTCGCAATATGGTCCAGATTAAATAACGTTTTATATTGCTACCGTTCTCTTTCGAATAATAATTATCGATTACAACGGGACCTAGCTAGAGAAAGTAACTTGGTTTAAAAAAAAAATAAGCAATAATGTTCTGCCATTTTATAAAGTTGCCGATCGAAATTGGTGTTCTTCGTCTTGGATATAGATCTCAAATTCTATTGAAGCTGGTGTATCGTTAAATTTTCCCATAGACACTATGAATTTGCGAAGTCTGCAAGTTACACGTATAAATTAAAACAGTAGTAAGAAAGTTGATCCCACGGTCCCACGTACACCCATTGAAAGTAAAGTTTATATTTTAGTTATATTCGCTAACCGATCGTGAGGCGACGTCAGAATACATGAGATGTGTGATTCAAGACGATTCAGGCAAGGTAATCATTATTCTGTGTAAGAAAAACGGCCAAAATAATATTCCTTTCTTGTGAATGTGGAGTGCGGAAGATATCGACAATAATAACAATAATATTAGGGGTTAAAGTATGAAATTGCCGATTTGTACTGAAAAATTAAAAGTATTTTTTTTTTTTAATTTAATGTATTTTTTAATCAAAATAATTACCTACCATTATTATCAAAATCTTTATTGACAAAGAAAATTACAATTCAATAATAAAAACAAATTAGAACCAGTATTTACAATTGAAACAATTAAGCTAACTGCAGACGGTTGCAAACAATCTTCAGGTAGCTCAACTGATCCATATCAATACCAGTCGGAAGCGTCCCCAAGACGCTGGCTGCATTGCCCCGCTGTATGGCAATGCTGATGCGCTGCGTTATTAGCTATACATTGCTGCCATCTAATAGGAAGGTCATTTATGCATTTGCGATAGAACTCTGGTGATTCGACAAACTGTGTGAAAGCGTTTTGTACTGCCTCCTGGGAAGAAAACTTTTTAACACGTAGAAAATTGTTCAAATCACGAAAAAAATAGTAGTCCGTTGGACCAAAGTCTGGCGAATACGGAGGGTGACGAATGGTTTCTAATTGCAGTCCCCTCTCCAAACGCAACATTGATATTGCGAGCTGTTTCTGCCGCGTTAGTTCCGCGTCGGAAGTCGTATTCAAAAATCACTCGAATATTCAAAGTATCCAAAAACAACTAAAAGTCGATAATGTCGATAATGTTGCACATTTTTTAAAAGAACCTCATAGGTACCATTTGAAAAAAGTTTCGCTCAAAAACCTCAAACCATGAAGGTTCTATGTCAATTCGAAGTACCTATTACAATAAAACGAAAATTTCATACATTAACCCCTATTATTTTGTCTCGTTTACATGTTATGCCTTAGTTAAACTAGACCAGAAATAGACTAACAAAATTGTCCGAGGATCTCAAGAGACGCAAATATGCAGGTCTCGACAGAGAGATATTTGCTCCCTTTGGGGTCGAGACCCTAGGTCCGTGGGGTACCGAGGCTCTCCGGGTGTAAAATTTTAAATACACAAATATACTTTCGAAATAAAAAGTACTCGAAAAAGAGTTTAATTTTGTATATAAAATTATTTATTATTATTTTGTATATAGAAGAATCGGAGAATATTCCCTAAAGTCTGCTCCGAAGCCTTACTATACGTTTACTACAGTTTACTATAGTTTAAAAGAAAGCTGATAAAATTTGCAATAATAACTTTTTTTATTTTAAATCTCTTAACTTCTACAGTTGAAGAAATTGAAATTTAAAAAGTGTGATACTTGGTTTTGCAGGCCAGTGTGTATCATCGGCCTTTGTCTGCAGCAATACCTTGAATATTGCTCCAGACAAAGGTTTGGAAGATGGAACAATGTTTGTTAGTGAAAATAGATTTATTGATGTTTTATTTATTTATTTAGGAATAACAAACGTCTACACTACACTACTTTCACACGTTATTTACATTACATTATTTTAAATTAATTTTGTACATGTTTCAGGGCTAATCGGGCAGTACAGTCCGGGATTCCTTACCGACTTGGTGCGCGAGATACGAGACGCTGCGAGGATCCGGGAGGAAGCCATGTACACTAGAGTCAAGGCTATGGTTCTGGAGAGGACTGATGTGAGTATGATCTTCCGTCACAGCTGTTCACAGCAGGACATGAGCCTCCCCAACCGCGACTTGTCAAACGTAATGTAGACACCTTCCAGCCAGGATTTGTCGACCTAGGCAGATGCTTCATGCGGCAAGCTGAATACAGGGCGCTATGGCGCTAATTAAGGGAAACCTCTGCCTATAAGTGCAATAGGTTTGCCATAATCGCTTGGCAGTTGGGTTGGCGGTCGGATTACCTATAGCATTAAGTGACTTGGAAAGTACAGTCTATTGCGCCACTGAGATACCACTGTATTGTTTTGTTTTATATTCCACAAAGGTGGCAAACAAAACATGAGCTCCATATGATGGGAAGCCTCAGCCTGGACGCTTGTAAGATCTGAGATGTTACACACGCGCTGCCGATCCATTATCATTTCTACAAAAATAATGTATATACAAAATAAGTTTAAATACAAACCATCTAGACTCAAACTCTTAGAACCTTGAGAGTCAGCTCTATCGATAATGACATTAGCAATGATAACCCTACAGCATACAAACACGTTATCAAAATAAATTATATAAATTTTTCAACTGTAACTGGACACGGCATTTAGAGAAATTGGCCGTTCTCCAGACACCGCGAGATATACTTGGAACATAATACAGTTCAATGAACTTTTGAATGTCACCAACTAGTAGCAGTTTAGGTGGACAAATTTGGAGCTAAGACAGTTAGTTTAAAATTACTCGGCGCTAGAGTCAACTGCACAGATAGTTTGGTGGCACTACAAATGTCATGGAACCAAGCGTTTTTTTTTGCTTACTGCAATGAACACAGCTTTGACCTTTTTACCAAAAGCACCAAAGTCGTCGGCCCACCTTGCACCAGCAGATTAAACATTTACAAAACAATGCAATATTTGTACATCGAAAGATCTACACAAGTCAATAAAGGGTAGCGTAGCAAGCAATGTTTCAGACTCGTTTCTTTCTATGTAAAGTGACCAAAAAGAGTTTAATTTATCCCAAAGCAAAGGTTTACTTACATGTAAAACATTTAGGCCCGTATTATGAAAGCTTGCTCAGTCATAGATCTATGCTTGAGTGACGTTTATACCGTAGAAAAGCGTTACTCAAGCATAGATTGATGACTGAGCAAGCTTCATAATACGGGCCTAACAATCTCCAAAGTTTGTTATTCCATCCGGATGTCCCAATAGACGTAGTTAACTAGATGTGTTCATAGCATACTCCACTCCTCCACAGCCTATATTGGTCCACTGCTGGAACCAGGTCTCCCCCTGATAAGCTCCTTATTAGCTTTTATCTCACGGGGGGTAATGCCCATAATCCCCATGCTGGGCATGCGGGTTGGGGATCGCGGTGGTAGAATTGTTCTGCAGGGGGCGCTGATGCCCTCCCCGGTGGATATCCTTTAGTCGCCTTTTACGACACCCGCGGGAAGTGAAAATTGGGGTGGTGAAAATTCTAAGCTGGCACCACACAGCAATGTTCATAGCATAGCATTATCCATATAGGGCTCAATTGAAATAGAATCTTAGAAAATCCTTTCGAGTTAAGAATAATTTTTACAATTTAACCACTCATGAATAATAGAGGTGTAGAATAAAGTATTGCTGTGCTATTATCAAATTATTGGTCTTATTTTCAGGATTTGGCGTCAACGGAAGCAAAACTAACCGAGAAAACACTGGAGGAGATAAAGGTAGGTGTTTGAGTTATTTTTTAAACAGCGCCATCTGTTGTTACTCTTATGTAGTAAGCTGTGCAGAGATTTTTAAGAGCCTTTCGCTTCTCGAGCTATGTTGTTTACTTATGCACGTCGTAGTTCGACGGCTGCTAAATAGATGGCGTTGTTGTGAAGTTTTACGTTAAACAATGCCAAAACAATATTTGAAAATTGGGCACGAAATAAATCATCCAATAACAGAGTACTAAAATAAATAAATGCAATAAGGAAATCAAAGTTATACTTCATGTCAACTGTCAAGTGTTTTCTTTACCGAATTCAACGGGTTCTATTAGGAACCTAAAAATGCAAACCCCACTTGAATGATAAAACTAACATTTTTTCATATTTTCGTATACACATAGAGTTTTTGTGGTAACCTCATTTCGGCGGTTTTATGGCCTGTTTGCTTCCGACATGGGTGGTCCGTGGAGTGGTCCGTACACTTCTCACCTTTGCTCGGTCGTCGAGAGACTGGGTAATGTTTGTGGCGGCTAGGTAACTCGATGCAAATTATAACATCTTATGCAATTAGTAATTTCTATTAATACTTCATTGGTATTAATTTATAAATTGGCTTATGAATGACCGTTCGGCACTTTTTCCAATTTCTAGCGGATCGTACAAGCATTGGGCTAAGCTAAGGCCTTTCTTACCTGTTTCCTGATTTTGACCCTGAAACCAAACAGTGTTCATATTTACCCATATTAAATACTAAATTTAAAACTCAAGTCAATGGTTTCTTCGTCGTCACGTCACATTTTTTGTCGATGTAAGTAAAAAAGGGGAGATGAGGTACTAGTGTCCCGAAAGTGGAAGGCTCAATTTAGATGCAATTAGGTCCACCCACCTCAGTCATAGGCGTGCATGGTACGCGTGCTTCTATGACGTACTTTACTGTGATTTATTGACCATAACAGTACAGCAATGCCTTCGTGGTTGTTTAGTCTAATGATTGCACTAGATTGGAAATGTAACTGTGAGCGAGTGTTGCGTCTAGTTGTAACACAGTCCAGTTGTTGAATAAGCGCTGGGTGTACCATATCTATAGATTTTACTTAGATCTATGGATGGCCCTATGTTGTTGCTTAAAATGACTGGAGTATGACCTGCACAATGCACATACTATATGCGGCGCTCATTGTTTGTTTGTCTGCGGGTATTCAAAACGTAACCAAGATCAGCCGTTGAACTATTAGTTTTTGCATATGATCATAGACGGAACATTCAATTACAACGGTCAAACAAATAACAACTTAGACTAAATAATTAAGACTAAAATAATACTATCAAATTTAAATGAAACTATTTATTAAGGGTTTTAATTACAATAAAAGAATAAAACAATTACAGCTAGTATATACACTTAATATCTATTTCTTAAAAATCTAAGCTGTCACCTGAAGGCAGAGTGCCCAGAATGCTGGCAGCATTAAGTAATGAGAACTAAGTAGAAAATTTAAATTTCAAATAAATAGCCAGACTAAAATTCAGATTCAATAATACATTTTAAAATGTCAAATTTCAAGTAAAATGGCAACAATAAAATATGTCAAATTAATTACATTACAGCAATTTACGGCTAAATCTATTTTAATTTAAATACTATCGTAGTTTGACGAATTCATTACGGATGTAAGCGGGTTAACTACGAACATTATTTGTGTTGGAAGAACACAAACGTTTCATCCCTTAACTTAACTTCTTCAGGGTGAGTGCAGTTCGCGACGCGCCTGTACCGCTGCCGTGCAGCTAAGTCATTCATTACATTATGTACATAATAAAAATCACGAAAACGAAAATAGTATAAGTAGGTACCCATATCGATACCTACAACACAGAATGAAAAATGTACGTGTGTGTGATATCTGTATAATCTTATACAGATGAAAAATCATACAAAATTTCAATAAAATGGCACCAAAAACAAACTTATACAAGTATACAAAAATATACAGTAAAAATTATATAAGTTAGGTGATCTAGCTGACATATTTTTAACTATATCTCGCACGTCACAGAATTTGTGCAAAACGCCTACATTCGAGTACTATTGACTACGCAATCTTGTTTCTCGTTAATGTTGCACGCTTGCCCGACCGCGACCGGAGGAGGGTGTGATTTTAAACACTGTTTTGCCCGTGATGACGCCAAGTGCTGTTGTGAGTTTAAATCGTGATGTAAGGTAGAATAGGTACAATCTAGAGGCATTTCAAATATCGCAAGAGAAACCAAAGCCCTCTTACAAGTATTTTACCTAACCCCGCGGGTCAACTCTACTGTCATACGTTTTGGAGGTTCATCAAGACCAAGTTCGGTCTTCTTTTAGTCATGAGCACTATTATGATTGAAATAGGTATCCATCATCGCTAGAGTTGAAATGAAATTATATTTTTATTGCATATAATATGGTAACCAAGGTGATTAAAATTAATTATGAGCTCATTTTTAGCTATTCTATAGCATGCAATGAATTATGTCTACGGCTTAAAATTAATAAATTCTTTAATGCCATAAAGTTGCGTTCATTTAGCCAGCTAAATACTTTATTTTTAAATAAATTTAAATTCATTAGGTAGGTACTTTATTATAAATTTTTACACACATATTTCAAACAGCTTTCTTGATGTCTCGCTGATTTTACAGTTTCTTTTAGAATAAGCCTATTCGATTCTCTACATTGCCTAGGACTTTTGTCACATGCTTTGTGGAACAAATATCCATGATTCCTTTGTGATCATGATTCCATGAGTTGCCGTCATCAGGCCTAGGTATATGTATTTAGAACTGTTTTACAATAAAGATAGGTAGGTAGTACTTTTGTTTTACTTTTTTTAGTATGTCAAGCTTGGTTCGGCTAAATAATTCGTCAATAGTCTGGAAGAGGAAGAGATCACGCGATAAGGCCGCCCTTATGTATACTTCCGCGATTCTCGGCATATTTTCTCTTTTATTTTTTGTATTTGTGGGGTATAATAATGTGTTATTTAAGTATCATCATCATGTAGGTACTCGAATCTATTAGGTATTCTTATAAAGTCAATTTGGGACACTTGGTTTAACAGAAAATGGACTACAGTCATTAACGGTAGCAATAAGCTCACATCAGAAGTTAAATAAAAAATCCTATTTGTCATAAAAATATATAAATTTTATACGACTTTGCAGAGAACCCTCAGTGCGCGGGTCACACTCATTTAGTAATTTCTAAATATATTTTTCGTTTTAGATTTATATTCAATAAATGAAATATTTGTCAGGTTTTTTAATTCAGTTATGGCACACGTCTAGAAAGTTTCTGTTTTTATCTTTCGTAGTTTCGATATATTACCATCAAAATACGGGCCACTTCTGCTTTTTCCTATAGAAATTCCTAGACAAACTTACAAAATAAAATGGTTTTTTTTTTGCAGTGAAGCAGCGGCTCTAGAAATGGTGTAGTTTAGCTGTTTCTATTGTCTTGTGCTTGTGCTTAGGTACACGGCGTTCTGGATTCTTCTTCTGTCCAATATTTTTTGACGGTAAATGCACATTGACACCCCTATGTGGTTTAAAAAGATTCAGTTTTGCATCTTTTAGTACCTTTACTATCAAAATACGTGCCATTTCACCTACGGAAATACCTACACAACAAAATGTAAAAATAAAGCGTTGAATATTCACAGGCGATCGGATATATCCGGGGCTTACAAAATCGTGCGCTCGGATAGCGCACGCATCGATTTAACTAAACGCGAGGGCATTCCGTGCGATTTTGATGGATGCATTTACACTGGCGTGTAACGTTATGTATAGGTACTAGCTTCTTACGCGGAATCGCTCACGCAGTACCTGCATGAAACTTAGCCTGTGCCACTCAGGGATAGTTTAGATTTAGGTATATAGTACTAGCTGCTTCCCGCGGCTTCGCATGCTTTTTTCCGGGATAAAAAGTAGTCTACGTATTATCTACCTCCCTGCCAAATTTCACTTAGACCTGTTCAGCCGTTTTGGCATGAAAAGGTAACAATAATATTAGTATGGACAAGAATTTTCAAAATCAGACCAGTAGTTCCTGACATTACTGCGCACAAACAAACATAAAAGTTAGGTAAGTAGGTACCTATGAAGTTGCTGTTATAATTATAACTAGAGATTTTAAAAAAATATGTACAAAATGAAATTAAGTGAAAAAACGGCAAAGGTTTCTTGTTCGCTTGTTTACTTTACCATAAAAAGATAGTAGTGAACAAAAAATCAAAGTGATCACTTTATTTCCTAGTTTTACTTATGCAATTTGAATTTTGTGACGTGTCCAAGAGTCCCGTAAGGTCTAAAAGAAATAAATCACTTTGAATTTGATCTTCCAGCACACTACAGTGCATATTCATTCCATTGCTGGTATTTCGTAGTCGTACACTCCCCACATCACAGCATTGAAATATGAACGGGTGCGCGGGGGGAGGGGGGTGGCGCTAGGTAAATATTGGCAGATGTGAGTGGATGGCTGCAACGCGGCGCCACCCTTCTGTGACGTCACGCCGAGGGCACTACCCGATCTCTCGAGCTCACTGCCGACCACCTGCACGACGAAATAAACTCAAAATCTAAGCTATTAGAATCCATTTTGCTTCGATTCGGGGAGATAACGATAAGGATCGAGTTTCGGTGTTTCGTTTCGATGATTTAGATGCTTGTTTTAAGGTACCGGAGAATGTACGTAGTGTCCATTGCTTAAGATGCTATTTTGATCGGAGTCAAGCATCTCGTGGACTGTTTGATTTCGTAATTTAAGCTCTGTTTTCTTGACTCCTTTCCTCTAACTATTGCTTAAGAATAACAATATTGATAGACGTTCAATCTTAACAGGGTCATAGATTATAAGGTCTTTCTCATTGGCTGTAAGGTACAAACCAGGTGTCATATTCTCTGTTGAATCTTCCGTAATGAAAGTGAAAATGTTCCACAGTAAAAGCTACATTATTCCGTGGCGTGAGCGAGGGTAGTACCTACCCCAGGACCAGTATTGTTGCAATTGTCTGATGCTTTTGAATTTAATTATTTTAAGCCCCGTGTCGCGCCAGTCCCTACACAATGTGATGTTATTCTACTTTGATAATTATGTTTGGGAAAGGTGTATGCAAACTCGATGCTTTGATACTTATGAAAAGGCAAAATAGCAAACAGTAGATTGTGTCTTTTAAATTGATCTCTACCTCTAAATATTATAATAACAATAAAGCCATTTTATAACATTAATAAAATAAAATTTACAAGATAATAATAATATAAAACTAATTTATATAATAATTAGATTAGATAATAACATAAATTATAGTAATATTATTATGGAACTCTCATCGAGTGAAAGCCTCCTCCATTTTACTCCAAGCTTTTCTTTCTAAAACATTTTGGTTTCTAAATTGTTTGCATCAGATGTTGGAGCATAAACTTATATGAATGACATTTTTGTATTATCGAATTAGTGATTCAAAATACATACATACCTATACGTACTATACGTATGTACGTTCTATACGTACTCCTAAACAGCTCTATGTATTTCACTTTTAAATTTTCTTTTTTGTTTAGTATTTTTTTTTAAATATAAACAGAGGTTCCGCTTAGGTTGGGCAATGAATTAGACAAGCATTATTCTTGTTTAAATTTTATTGTTGTCTGTAATTCAAAAATTGGTTTGACATACTTAAGCTATTAGCGGAAGAAGTAAATAAAATCGCAAATACTTACCAGAGAAAGATAGAAAGTATAAGGCAATTCGATGGAATAATTTTTGTTTGAACTAAAACTTCAGAAAGTATCAAACAAACGAATCAGAGCCTTCCTAAGGATTATGTCCTTGTAGAACTTATTATATAATATTACTTCTATTGCGCCAATCTGTCCGGTCATAGGTACTTATGCACCATCAGAGGAACCTAATGTGTTTATTATCATAACCCGCAAACGTCCACTGCCGTAGGCCAAGCACGGGGATGGTTCTCTAGGGTAGATTAGACAATAATGACATCGCATCATTATACATTGCGTATATTATTAAAAATATCTATCCATGTGTGTATCAACTATATGACTGATATACTTAATATCCAGTCACCCATAACAAAAGCTCTGCATAGTACAAACATTATGTTTATTTATTGTATATATATAATTGTTATGGATATTTTTTTATGTATAATAAAAAATATCTATCTATGTAATATATTGTATTAAATTTATCAGTCATCTAGTACCCATAACACAAACTCTGTTTAGCTGCGTGGATTGTCCAGCATTATTATTATTATTCACATCATTTATTTTAAATCTCTTTATAAAATACATTTTTTACTATAGAAAATAAAATATTATAAAACTATTCTAGCGGCTATTATTATTATTAATTAAGGCAATGCCAACCAACCACATAATGATTCTTTTTATAGAAACATTATGTAGTGCAAAGATTATCTACAGTAGGTATAATCTTTTTCTATATAGGGGATGGTTCTCTAGGGTGTTTTTTTTTGACTCGCTAGTTTTAGCATTTGCCATATTGCATATTTTATATACATAGTTAGTATATTTATTTTTTACTTAAAAAATTTGGGAAACATTTACAACTTATTTTATCAACCTATCTACTGATCAATATTTGCCAGAAAAATTAAAATTTTAATTTCGGTGGGAAAAAACACGACCGCCCTGTTTGATGCTTCCCGCCTTTTTCTATAACAGGCTTGCATAACATTTGCATTAACAAACTACAGCTAATATAAAGAAATACAGTAAAAAAGAAAATAATATTGAATAAGTAACACTAAACAAATAACACTTAAGTACAAGTACAAATAAGTAGGTAAGGTGAATAGACAGAAAGATAGATAATTCTTTATTGTACCACACAAAGACAGAAAACAATACAGAAATGGATGCTAAGAGTATACGAAGTACAAAGGCGGCCTTATCGCTATGAGCGATCTCTTACAGACAACCTTGGGATGGACTGGATATGTAAGAACCAAATAGACGGTGGCACTCGAAGAATAAAAGAAAAACAATATTAGTTAAACTACATACTATAATAGGTACCTACAAACATTATAATAAACTAACACACACACACAGCATACATTAAAGTAAATCAATAATAGTAATATACATTATAGTAAATCTTAATTTGTACAGTATAACTTACGTATATACATATGTACCTACATGTACCTACTACACAAAATCGCCCACCGTTGTTGTCTGTGGGACATGCGAAATACCAGAATAGTGTGAGTTTCACACTATTCACACTTAATATGGAGACTTCCATAAACGTTCAGGTAATTTCTGAGTTATAAAACTGTACTCATTACTGATTCTAGTAAAAGGGGTCGTTAAGACCAAGATTTTTTCTAGTAAAATAAGAAGGGATACTGAATATTTTTGGTATTCGCTTTCTAAGATAGTTAAACGGAAATGTAAGAGAAATTCTACTGATAAAGCTATTGTATGTATCCACATTTCCAGTTAATAATTTTGAAGAGACAAATGTGATCATTCATTCATGTACGGCGACTTTTAAGAGAAATTGGTTTAAAGTATTTAAGACATTGAGTATAAGGTGATTTGTGAAATGTAGGTCAAGCATAGCGATCGTTGTTAAGGGTAGAATAGACAAAAATTACATCGCATCTTCATACAATGCGTAAATTATTGTTGTTAAAGGAATTAATTAGATATATTTCACGCATTCGATGACGATGCGATGTAATTTTTGTCTATTCTACCGTAGAACACAATCGCTATGCTTGGCCGACTGGAGTGATAAATGCAAGATGTCGGGAAAAGTTTCTTAAGAGGTTTTCGATTCTTTGAGAGCGGACAGCATAGAAAGGGTTCCAGCCAACTCTAGATAACTAGCATTAAAGTGTATGATTTTAGTATGGGTGTGCTTCAAGGCCTTATTACGCTTTATAATACCAACCATTTGAGCAGACTTTGGACTATGCTATCCAGGAGATCATTAAAACTTGTCCATAATGATTGCATATCCAGGCTTCAACGTGTCGCAATTTCCCTTGTCAGATTTCACGTTGTGTTACCAACACTAAAAACAGATTACCTGGCTGTTTTTCTTCTTACTAAAAACCCACCTCACACTTAGTTAGCGTTTATTATCCGTGGCAGGTTTATCGTACATTATTGTATAAGTGCGAATGCGTTGCGTCCTATGTTTTTGCACTTCAATCAACTTATTAAGAGCCGGGCGCGGCGCTGGGGTGCTAATTGCCGACGTAAACTTGCATTTGTCTGTTGCCAGTGTTGCCACATGAGGTTTGACTATTGCTACTGGAGGTACGCGGTGAGATTGTGCTTTGGATTGAAAGCTGGAGGTGAAATGCACGGGCCGAATTCTGTTAACCAATCGCTTTACTATGACAATGGTATCGTCGCAGAATCGTCCATAGATGACATAAACTCTAGATAGTGCGTGCGGTGCTATTTGCACGGAGAGTGACAGAATGGTTTCAACCTTGAAACTTTTGACACCCATCTGTAGTTTCTTCTATCAAAGATAAAATGCCAAAATATGTAATTCTGAGACGATACCTATGTTATGCGAAGCGATTAATTCAGGAATAAGGGCCCAGGAAGTCTGTTTATGATCTTCACTGAGTTACTCGCTCAGCTCGCTCACTGTTTTCGCTGCTACATTCTGAATAGCGCAGAAAAAGAATACACAGCGAAAATAGTCAGCGATTCAGTGAATTTCATAAATTGATTTATTTGGAAATGGGAGTTTTTACCCACTATGACACTTGGACACCTTAGACCAGATTTTGTCTTTATATTAACTGTAGGTATTCGTTTAGGGTTTAATACGTCCGAATTAGAAACGGAATCGCAATTTGAAAGACTTTCGGTATAATATCTGATAAACTGACAAAGTGCAACTTTTTTTTTTCTTCTTTGGCTCAATCCGTTACATTAGTACCTACATCTGCGACTAACAAAACTTACCTTCTTTGTGCGAGATTATCAGCGACCACAGATTAGTGGTCGCTGATATTGATTAATGAAAGATATGCTGCTACCTTGCGTGAGAATACACTCATAATATATCAGACATTGATACTTAGTAACCCTGTGTGAGAATAAACTCATAAAGTCGTGTCAGGATGGCCAATATACCAACAGTAACGAAAAGATCGGAACAAATAAAATTAGCCGTTCGCCCTGTCCGTCTGTTTGTCCGCGCATATAGACATTGCCAGTGTAATCTTACTTAACGCGAGCCGAATGGTGGTAAGCTATGGGCTGTCGCCATAGCGAAAATAAATAAATAATGCTGGACAATTTACACAGCATCATAGGTAGGTATGTTATGGGCGCCTGGATAACTGATTCCTAGACTTGCACTCGTTTATATGACTTTATGACATGTTGTCTTATGTTTGCGATTTCCTGAGTGTTTTATTTTTGTATATTTCTTTCGGGATTCCTATATATGCATAAAGATTATACAATTTTGCTTTGTCTCCTGATATCAACCTAATTCTTGTTGTCTCTTCAATGCATTATGAATAGGTGTCGTCTAATCTAGACCTTCGTGATACCCGGTGAAGTCGTGATACATCGTTGGTAATATCGTCACTTAAGAATAATTAAGGTTCCGCGCAAAATAAAAACCTCTGAAATTAACTCAAAAAAAGTGACGCAATTACCATTAGGGTGACAAATCAACATCGAGCTATGCTGCGCTGTACTGCGCTGTGCTATGTTTGGTCAACTCGCTCTTCTAATATTTTAATGAAGATACAAACAAGCCATGCTGTGCTGCGCTGTGTGAGGCTACGCTCTGTTTAAAAACGCAGTAGTCGCGAGCGAGGCGCGCTACCCGCCGCCGTGCTGAGCCGCGCTGTGCCGAACTGTGCTATGTTATCCGCTTCTTCTTTACTTTCATCTTCATCGGATTCAACTATGTCGTAATGTTTACGTTTTTTTGAAAATAAAGTCGTTTTTGACGAGATAAACGACTACACTACACGAGCTGCTAATTACTTTTAATACTGAGCTAAGCAAAGCGCAGCACAGGCTGCTCGTCTACTATCGAATAAATGAATAAAACTGTGAATTAAACGCGGGCGAAGTCGCGGTCACAGCTAGTTCGGAATATTTATATTCAGTCAGTAATTAGATTGGCCGAATAAACCTACAGTAAACTATTCGAAGAAAGGCTTATTTCCAACAAGCACATCATTAACTATGTAGAAAAGAAGTCGCTTTCTCCTCATAATTCGATTACCTACGCATTTTCATTACCAACAAAATCCACTTGTTCAGGGTCATTTAGCAAATATAGGATAACTTATGCTCCAAGTGACATTGGATCCATGGGGGCGCCCATGGATCCAATGTCACTTGGCGCATACCCAATGAGAACGCTACCGCGAAACTTAGTGTCGCTTGGCATTGGCAACTTTCGTGTCATCTTCTATAGGTACCTACAGGAGTTTTAAGAAATGATTAAAAAGAGTTATGAGAAATAAACCTCAAAATTCCAGGCACTGTATAAGATTGTTGGGAGTTCGCCAGTATAATTTGATTGATTTTTCTTAAAATTTATTTCAAGTTCCTTGAGAACTTTAGTTATACTGTTTTTTTAAATGTTTCGGGACAAATACAAATTTCTCGGTTTTTTTATGGGAATATCACGGGATTATTCATATTTATATTATTTATTGTGATTTTATGCATACAGGTATTGTGCTTAGGTGTATGTAGTCTTAGTGGTACACAATGCATAAAAACCCTGTCAGGGCGCTACAATTATTTTTTGTTCTCTCTTGTTAGATTTGATACTTCTTATTTAAAGAATTTATGAATTTAGGAATGTCATGATTAAAATTAGTATTAGTTATATAAGGATATATAAATATATATTATCTAAACAGTAGCAAAATAATCTAAAAATCGGTCTACAAATGACGGAGAAATTGGTGAACATACATTAAAAACACTCATAGCCGAACATAGACCCTTTTTTTTTGAAGTCGGTTTAAAATATATGGCGTTTTTTTTCACTGTAGCCTTCGGTATATTTCACACGGCCCGCCCCGATCACGTTTCGCCAATGCATTCACTGACACACACTGCGCTGACCGCGCGAGTATTCCGCGCTAAGCGTGCGCTACACAACATGGGAATAAATCTAGAAGGCCGCGCCAGGCTAAAAACCTCAAAATTACAGGCACTTTAAGATTGCTGAGGGTACTCTGGTAAGAATATAAAGCGTCTGTTTCACTGAGCCCTCGCTTTATTTCACCCGGCCTACGGTCACGTATCGCTAATGTATTCTCGGACATGCTGCGCTGACCGCGCGAGTATTCCGCGCTAAGCGTGCGCTATACAACATAGTAATAAAACCTGTACGCTTCTTCATGTTTTATTTCGTGGTACGCTTCACGTGTTCAATGTTTGAAATTGTCTCAGAGCAGTTTCGTGTTTTATTTGATTTTACGTGTTTTATGATCTAATACTCAGAAAATCTTTAAAATTAACTAGTCAATATGAATAGTTTGAGGAAGATTATACTTTGAACCATAACATAAGAAGACAGCTGCGCCAAATTTATTCAAACATAGCTTAACTTAAAACAAAATCGATTCATCAGTTTGGAGGCTACGATGCCACAGAAAAACATACATCGACACACGTCAAACTAAAAACTCAATTCTTTTTATTAGGGGTTAAAATAAGTGGTTGCTAAACAAATCTTGCAAGCTTTTAAAATACGTTGTGGACGACATCTGTGACGCAGCGGGCAAAGGTCCGCCTGTAACGCAGGAGGTTGCGCGTTCAATTCCCCTCGGGACGAAGGTTTGTACGACTGGCAGATACTTTATTCCGCGTGTTCTGGGTGTTTTCTACGTGTTACAAAAAATATATGTATCAGTTATCTATACGCTAGCCAAACTCCATGTAGAATGTTTGTAATCAAACCGTACATACTTGTCAGTGTTGCCGCGTCTTTTTATAAGCAATTTACATTCATTGTCGATTTGAGATTCTTCCTTCAATAAATATTGCTTACAATTATATCTGAAACTCAACGCCGAGCAATTGAGTTTTAGATATAATTTGTGTCGTGATTTGTTTACAAGCATTCTACACCGAGTTTGGCTAGTGTACCTATAGTACCTACCCATAACACAAGCTTTGCTTACTTTGATGGTGCTGTGTGGACTGTCGTCTAGCATAATTATTGTGGCATAGAAAGGGAGCGTGGGGCGCTGGCGGTACGAGGAAACATGCTGATCCGCAGGCTCGCTCATTGTTCAGTAGATGTTAAAATCTCTTTATTTAAATCCCACTGTCAATCTTTTTACATCAGCGGCCTGTGGGTTACTTTCACCAAGGCGTCCATCAGTTCCCTACGCGTCCTTTATAATAATTTGTTTAGTTTAGAGCAATGGTGGGGCTGCCCAGATAAGTACTGTAGTGCGTCGGGCATGTTGGCTGGCGCACACGTAAAGAACTTTTACGCTGTGATTCGCAATAAAATAACATCTATAAAACGCAGGATGCTGGCCAACTGAGTCTGATAGGAGTTCTGGCTGACAGACATTGCAATTAACTGCAAAGGCACTGGATGTCAAGTCTAATCAACCCTTGTGTCAAACAAATTTATTGTTTAAATTAATTCTGTTATGTGTACCTTTTTGTTTATCTGAAACTGTGTAAATTAAATTACTCTAATCTATGGATCTTTGTTTTGTCTGAATTAATAAATGAGTTGAGGCTCTCCGGGTTTTGGAAAAGTTATCTGAGCGTCTGGTCGACGCGACGTGTGACCCGAGAGTTGTGGGTATCTGGCGCAGTGCATCAGCATTGCATACAGCGGGGTAATGCAGCCAGCGTCATGGGTACGCTTCCCACTGGTATTGATTTGGATCAGTTGAGCTACCTGTAGATTGTTTGCAACAGTATGCTTACTTGTTTCAATTGTAAATACTAGTTCAGATTTGTTTTTATTATTGAATTGTAATTTTCTTTGTCAATATAGAATAAGATAATAAATGAATTTTATTTAATTATTTATTTTTTTATTATTTGTTGTCTGCAGAGCTCTCTACGTGCTTCGGAAGCAGAAAAGCGGCGGATGATGGATCGGATGAATAAACTGGAGGACGAGGTGCTCGCGCTACGGCTGGCCAATGGGTACGTGTTGTTCTTATCAGTTATCAAAAGCTAATACTCTAAATCCCGATAATTCATCATATATATTTGATAGGAAACCCATAACGATGAAAGGAAACCCATAACGCTAAGGCAGCTAACGTTAACGATTGACCATCGTATACTATATCCGTATTTTTAAGTGCGTTTTTATGTTGGCTATTTTGCCCAGAATGGGAAAGGACGAAGTCGCGCTAGCCAGGTAGGACATTGTCAGAACATGTCTAAGGGGCCAGGATTTGTAAAGTTATAATGATACAGCTCGTGTTTTAAATAAATTGAATAAAAGAAGTATTAAGGTTTTTATTATTATAGTGTGTAAGCCTCGCACTGGGTTAATTTATAAAAATAAAAAAAAACCCAAAAATTTTTCGACTTCGACGGGACTTGAACCCGCGTCTTTCTTCAGTACGGGAACGTGCTAACCAACTACACAACGAGGTCAAGTGAAGTAGGACTCGAAAAATTTTTGGGATATTATTTGATTTCTTATAAAAGAAGTATTCTAGCTACATTTAAATGTTTTTCTGTTAATGTTTTTCTTCAACAAGCACACCACTTTAATCTAAAATAATGTGAGTGTGTTTGGTGAGATTCTCACCAAACACGAATAATTTCGTCGAGGGTTAAAATTATTTTGGATTTAATACCTTCAACCTTCAGCAGACTGGAAACGAACGACAAAATAACGAACGGTATACTCGAAGACCCGGAGACGGAACGAAACCGGCTGCGCAAAGACCTCGCGGAGGCGCGCAGGGCCAAACAGATCGCGGAGGAGAATGTTCACAAGTGAGTTTAATTTATGTAGAAGATGTAGAATAGAGTAAAGTTGACTCTGGTTTAACATTCAGAGGTATTTATTGTGTTTGTTCTTTGATTTCCCTTTCAGCAGTATTACAATCTGCCATTGTTGTCACGGGAGGATTGAAAGGCAACAAAAATGCTTATAATAATCGTTGAAAAGTAAATACATAAATGCGAAAAATACCTATGAATATATCTATAAATACCGAAATTAACGTAATATAGTTTAATACGGTTTAGGTGATTTTAGTATTAAGTCAACTCAGATGTCGCCAAAACGAAAGTTAACTAATTTTATGGTACTAAAAATTTTACAGTCCCTTTCATAAAGATCGAAGTAAAAAGCTTGACTTCATTTTTATTTCGATCTTAATGAAAGGGGAAGTTTTGCCAAAGTAATTTAGTTTCAGCGACGACGCCTGTATTGACACCATTGCGATGCGGTTTCATCAAAATTTAGCAGTAGAATTGTCACCATCGCTCAACGCATGAAAAACCACTTCTAGCTCGCACTGTTTACGCTTATTATCTGAAGGAACTCTTGCTTTTCTGTAAAAGCAACAATTGGTTGCAGTAAGAGTTCTTAATATTTGGTGAAGAGTTAGGAAATGTAGTTAGTAATTTGGTGAAACCGCACCTAAGGGGGTTATATGTGTTACCTTCGTTAATGTTACCTTTTATTTTACCGTATTTATAAATTAAATATCTTTTATTGTGGTGAAGGGTAATAACTTAATATTTATTTTATAATTAATTGTGTGTCTACACATATCGGTTGGTTTATGTGTAGGTAGCTAATACGCTTTGTGTCTTGTCTTTTGTGTTCGACCTATCTTTTTAGTACTACCACAATATGCTCAGCACGGAACTTATTCTTATCTCAACTGAATGAAGTTTAAAACCGCGTAGCACGAATGCACAGTTGGTCAGGCTTTGCAGTGCACGTCAGTTGTAATGGCATTTAGAAAGGCATAATTTTGGGTAGAAAGTGTTTATTTTTTACCTTATTGTTTGCGTGGTTGTAGTATTTTAGTACATTTCGCAGTCGGCTGCTCGTCGGGTTTTGTTGATCAAATAAGAAAAACTTTAATTTTATCAATTTCTTGGGAATTTTCAGAGATAATGGGGAGAGTTCGAATGATTAGTAAGTACTGCAGCTGGTTTAAAAGGGTTTAGCTTGTATTCATAAGATTGTAACCACCCATTTTCATATCATTATAAATTAGAAAATCTGTACGGACTGCCTACGTTATAGATTCATGATTCATGTATTTGAGAATTCATGGACATAATTTTTACATGCCTTTTTGCTGTAGATCCATTAGTAACAAAATGGGATAACGTGACTAATAATGGTCAAATATAGACCTATCTAACTGGCACAGCGTAGAAATCATTATTTAAACCACCAGTAAGTTGATCAACAAAAGCCGACTGCAAAAAAGCGTGGCACTAACTGAACCTCGTGATCCAGACTCGAAAGGCTCGTGACCCAGCTGCGTTGCGCGAAGTACAGCAACGTCAACGGTCACGCGAACGGGCCCGACTCTCTTCCGAGCGAGCCCGAACACGAGCCGAACGCGCGAATCCGCCGCGCCAGCCTCAATTCCTCCAACAACTCCACGGTTGTATACGGACCAGTAACTGACTTGTAGCGAACGCTCTACAGACACCTCGTCTGGCCTCTTGCCGCAGACTTACTTTGGTCTCTTATCTATAAGGTTTTAAAAAAGTGATTTTGTGGATCTCTTGAACTCTGAAGCACGGACTCAAAATTTTAGACTAACATGTAAATTACCGACATCTTAAGTATTATTGTGGTTGTCAAATTAATCTTATTCGATGCAAATCGCAGCTTTAATGTAGCTCGACAAGAGAATAGTGTGCTTACCCACTTTCAATGTCCAGTCGACAATCGTGCTCACTCTCTTTGCGTGCTATGTTATGTGCCGCGTACTGTACTAAGCTTTTTGTGATGTGACTAATCCATTGTTAGAAACATTTAAACTCTGTAATGCTTGAATTTTGATTTGTTTTAGGAAATGGTACTTTTCGGTGTAGTTTTGCTTCGAAGCTACTTGTTGTCCGCAATTTTGACGTCGAATCTCTCCGACTTGTTGGAACCCTATTACCTACTAAAGAATGATTGTGAAAATTATTAATTACTTACCTTTATCAAAAACCTCTTATCATAAGGCTTAAAAGTGATGTTTTCACAATTACTGCTTAGACATTATGACTCACAAAAATAATATTTTAAACTTTACCAATTAGAAAATGATTTACTCATGAAACTGTATTTTTGCCTTTGATACGCCCCGTCCTTAGGTAATTCTTAACAATAACAATTTCATCGCTTTCGAATTCCTTGAAAATTTTGATATGTTTCTTGTACTACTTAATACTTGTCTGATTGACAGGCCTTCAATATAATGATTATATAGGCATTTCAACTACAAAAGGACTTACTAATTTCTACGTCTACGTTGTATAGGTAGTATAAAATATTTGTCCTAGTGCTAGATTCATAATTGCTCACATAGCTTGTAAGAGGTTTTGCACCAAAATGATGTGTATCCAAATATGTCGAATTTCATTAAATATTGTGTTTCTTTTTTAGGCTAGATATTTTTCTTAATATGCCCGAGTTTGTGAACGGACCAAATGATTATTGAATGGTCTATTGATTTTTATTTTCTAATACGTGTTGAGCCACACTATTTCGCAAATAACGCTTTGTTTAACAAATTATCAAATTATGCAGTTTTATTTTATGTTTACAACCATAATTTGTTTCATTGACTTTTAAATTTTCATCTATTCCGATTTATCACCTTTAATACCTTTCTTGAAGCACTGTTTATTCAAAAAGTGTTTGTCTGTTTGCACGAGTGTGTATACGAATTATGACAATATTATAAGAAATCAAATAATATCACAAAATTTTTTGACTTCGACGGGACTTGAACGGCGCTGTAGTCCGATGAATGTCCCAAAGTGTTTCGTCTTCTACGTCACTTGACCTTGTGGTGTAGTAGGTTAGCACGTTCCCTTACTGAGGGAATGACGTGGGTTCAAGTCCCGTCGAAGTCGAAAAATTTTTGGGATTTTTTTGATTTCTTATAAATTAACCCAGTGTGAGGCTTACGCACTATAATAATAAAATCTTAATGACAATATTATTAGTAGATAATAGGTACAATTAAAATTCTTTATTGACAAAGAAAATTACAATTCAATAATAAAAACAAATTAGAACTAGTATTTACAATTGAAACAATTAAGCTGCAATTAACTGCAGACTGTTGCAAACAATCTACTGGTAGCTCAACTGATCCATATCAATACCAGTAGGAAGCGTCCCCAAGACGCTGGCCGCATTGCCCCGCTGTATGGCAGATAGATAATTGAATTGTCATTTAGCTGTTATATTACTTGAAAACATATTTTTTTCACTATCATTATCACGATTAATTGAATTATCAGATAATTATTTGTGAATTTGATTTTAATAATATCTTGATAGTTTGCTAGTTGTAGACTTTGTGTTGTGTGCTAACATATAAACATTCTAATAGTAATATTTAACTGATTAATATCAAAGGTTTTAAATAATGCAGTGTTCATTTTGTTTTCATTTATATTATATGACAGCGTGTTCTTTTCAATATAATGTTATTTTAAACAATTAGAGATAAGTAAGACAGTGAATAGTTGAATCATATTAATATGTTTTATATATAATTTTATAATTGATATCAGGTGTTCGACATAAAAAATTACATGATATTATATTATATGTGGTAAATTATAAAAACAATAGAAATCATTTCATATTTTAACTAAATTAATTCTATATAATCATCACATTCACCACCGACATTTTATTTAGCATAGACTGAAATTACTAATTTATTGTACTTTAATATTTAAGTAACATACCAAATTGAAATTATCACTAATTTCTTATGTAAGCGTAGAACTAGAAATATGTTTGTAAATTTGACTTTTCGGATTTAATCAAAATTGTATCTACTTATTGGGCCTCGGAATAGTTTAGCTAGACATGTTAGAATAATTAAATGAGTAAAGTGTGCTCTAAATTAATAATCATTTAGAACTTAGATAATTTTGATAGTCACTTTACGGATGTAGGTATTTTAAAGCAAACAAAACATATAATTTATTTTACATAGATCATCGACTAACATAGAGGTTTTGTAATTTTACAATAATTTTATGTTGTTGGTATCATTGTTTAAAGCAAAAGCAAGGTTTAATATGTGTTTGTTAAATTTACCCGCAGCTTGTGTAACGACGTACCTTTGCAGTAAAATTTGGCCATTTCTGCAAACTTTAAACTATAATTCTACTAAATAAATTTAAGAATAATGGTGCCTTAAATAATTGTAACTTTTCCGCCCATAGGTAAATGCTGTAAACTTGCTTAGTAACTAAATAACTATCATTAAAATAAGCAAATTATTTGATATCCTTTGTAGCCAAATAATAGTTATTAACTTTAATGGGTAGCAATAAGATAATTTTATAACAAAATGGTACAGTAGAATCACTATCATAACCATGATTTGTGTTGTTTTGAGCTCTCGTGTATTCCGGCACAGGTTACATGCGCCATGATCACTTAATCGCGTAAAGGTTACCAGTTAACTTCAGTTATTTTGTATGTATATTTTAGTTATTGGCAAACAACATAATACAACCAGGAGAATATGATGAGATAAAAGTAAGCAAGTAGGACTATACGTCAGCCATATTGAATGTGGAATGTTTGTAAACAAACGGCCCATACTTGACCTGAAATTCACTCTTTTATTTTTGGACGCAATTAATTTTTCCGCATTTTATTACTTGTTGATTTCAGATCATTACTTCAATAAATATTGGGAACAATTATTATCTGAAAATCGACGCCAAGCATGCGTGTCTTTTTTTTGTAGTTTGTTTACAAACACTTCACGTCGGATTTGGCTAGAATAAAGGCCATATTTCTAAGAATCCATGCATGTTATACATATTTTATTATAGAGAGCAGATAGTTATTCCGTGATCATGGTGCATGTAACAGTGCCGAAATATCGTAAAACTCAAAATAACAGAAATCATGGTAATTTTAGTGTTAATAGCCAGTTTGAAAAGTATAATGGCAGAGAAAAATGGAATATAAATAAAATAAATCGTTTCGCCTGTGCCTTAGTAAAGGTCAGACGAGATCTACGCGGTATTTGCTACCCAGGGCGGTAGTGTAAGCCGAGGGCATGCGGTAATCTTACTGTTCACTAAAATACCCGGTAGGATACCGCACTAAACGAGGCTAAATATGAGCGGAAACCGCTACTGCTCTAGATAGCCAATGCCGCGTAAGTCTGAACAGACCTTTAGTTCGTAGACAAGTATGACTTTTTAGATCGATCTATATTGTGTGTGAGTTAAAACGCGTTACTACGATTTTCTATGCGTTGTATTCTTTAAATACTCTATAGCACGGAAATCGGCCCTACTGAGAAGGAATTTCCGTTGAACGACAATCAATTTTATATTAATAGTTAAGTGTTATACAGGTTGCCACGGAAAGGGTGTACTAGGCCGAAAGGGGGATTCTGGATATCGAAGGGGTAACGTTTATTTTAAGATTTTTTGAATTTATTTTTTATTTTATTTCTAATTTTGAACATAATTAGAAACTAAAGTCATTTACACCGGGATATTTACAATGATTTGAGTATTTATAGCTTTAGTGTTAATAACCATGATGAATTTAAAAGAGTTAAAATTAGAAACGTAGGTATTTTCGTGTATTTTTACATAATTTTTTTGAAATTTCAAAGTATAGGTACATTGTAATAATTTCATGACAAAACACTGGTTTTGATGAATAAACAACCAAAAAAACATTTTTGAAATATTTTGTAATGTTTCATAAATGTTTTTTTTTTTGCGTGTTGTTATGAAATTTTAGTGTGCGTGTAAAATAACAGGAATAGAAAGAATTAAAAAAAAAAACATTTACTCGTTGATACTCTCGGGGTCCAGAACCACCTCTTGGCTTAGTACACCCTTTCCGTGGCACCCAGTGTAACAACTTTACTTGATAATAAGTAAACACATTTCTCACATACAGCTACGGGTGCTCTTCTTTAAATCTGGGTACAACCCAGATTTAAAGAAGAACGGGGCCTAATTTACCATTCGCAGATAGCGTGATACGTTACGCAGTGTGCTACTCCGTTTCGTTGCTCGTTGCGAGCGTCTTCTTTCCCCGTACTGACTGCACGAACGCTCGCTGTGTAGCACGTTACATTACGGCCTGTAACGCCGGTCAGTACCCGGCGAAATATTCGTATTCTTAGAAGCTTCGTTTGTCAAATTTTACGTATAATGTTGGAAACTGTCTGGTGTCAAACGCATCGATTAAATTGTATGAATGATCATCCGATTATTTTGTAAAAGAATACCTTTACAATATAAGAAATAATACACAAGGAACTTCTGAAGTTCTAACACAAAGGTGCCTATATTAATATACTCATATATCAATAGGTATGTTGCGAGTTTAAAAAAAATAACACTGTTTTTATTTTATAATTCATTATCCAATTGAAATATTATGCCGATTAATAAATGTATAATCAATTATTAAAATTGTATTTTCTTGTTTTTCCCTGTTTTCCCCGAAATTTTTGTATGAGGTTCGTTTTCTTTATGTCAAATAATAGTTCGACGAAACTGAAAAGATAGCGCTTTTTGTTTCAAATAAAATGGCACAGAACTTGCATAGGTGGACATGCCACACTCAACCGCAACGTTTATTCTTCCGCGAAATATCCCTGCCATCTATCTAAGGTAAATAGAGTATTTTTTATGGAAAACGCCTGATTGAAAACGGAATGGATATAAAGCTTTTAACCACCATTTTATCCCAACGAACTTTAAGTAAATTTCATGTACCCGGGGGCCCCGGTGGATAATACAGTAATTTCGCGCGATCTTACAGTAATTTTGATGTTATAACATATTACATTCGTTCAAAAATTATTGGGATTCATAATAATCAGCTCTCATTCTTTATATTGAATTACTAGCTTTTGCCCGCGGCTCCGCACGCGTTGATTTATAGGTTTGGAATATAGCCTATACTATATTCCAAACCTAGAACTACCACTATGAAAAATTTAAGCCTAATCCGTTCAGTAGTTTTGGCGTGAAGCGGTAATAAACATCCATGCGAACATCTTGACATCCAAACCAAACTTCTATGCGCCAAACTCAAACATCTGCTTGCTATGTTTGGAGTTTGTATATCCCTCGCCAAATTTCATTGAGATCATTTCAGCCGGTTAGGCGTTAAAATGTAACAGACAGAGTGACAGAATTACATACTTTCCAATTTATAATATATTGGTGGATTTTCTTTACTTTCAACCATTTAATTGACATATTGTAGCACTACAAATTCGCCACGGGGAACAATATATTCTTATGCGTTAATAATGAGTTCAATTACATTTTAACCCCTGCCCGGAACCAATTTATTCAAGAGTAAAATAACACTGAATGTTTTCATATCTTTTCGTATGTTTTCGTTCGTTTTATTGTAATGAGACGGACGCGTGGCGGTCGCGTGGCGCTTGCGTGGCGGGTGCGGCGATCGTGCGACGATCGTGGTGGGTGGGTGTGGGTGGGAACATCCTGAGGACACGTCATGGTGGGAAAGTGAGGTGATGCTCACTTGATGCTCGTATGGTAAGTAATGGGTTGATTTTTCCAAACTTAAGTTTATAATTTTGTATGAATTTTTGGGTGAGACCGAGAGCTGGAGAGCAAACAGGCTAATGAAAAAAATTGTTACTGATAAGTTGCATTAATATATAGGCTTAATTATGTTATCTAGGAAGGTAAGCAAATTCTAAGCCGGCACCGCACGGCCGTTGTAAACATACACCTTCCTAACGCAGTAGTAGGTAGGTAGAATACCCATTCTACCTACCTAAAAAAACAAAACCCAAAATGAGCGGTAAATAGTTTTTCAAAAACTATTTACCGCTCATAGTAGACAACTATTCTGGACTTCTGGAGTTTCTGCCCGCGGCTTCGCAAGCGTCATTCTATGGATAGGTTTAATGGTTATATATATCCCATAGGTACGGTTTTGTGGGATAAAAAGTAACCTTTGTTTGATTCCAATTTGCAAAATTTCAGCCCGATTGGTTCAGTCGTTATGGCGTGAAGAGTTAACAAACATCTTAACATCCCACCTTTCGCGTTTATAATATTAGTGTGATTAAGGCTGACAAAATTACTTAATAGATTAAATAAACCAAGTTCGAGTCGACTCGCACACGAAGGGTTCCGTACTGTAAAAATCAGGCAACTTTTTCAAAGAACATAAAATTTTCACTTATTCGGAGACCCGTTTAAAATTTTAACTTTATTTTTTTTTTAGTTACCTATTTGTTATTATTACAGTTGAAGTGTTACTTAATTATAGAAAGCCCTATTGTAGTCAAAAATGGCCAAAAAAAACAAGTTTGTTGTATGGCAGCCCACTTTAATTTTGATATTTATACTATTTATATTATTTGTTGTTATAGCAGCAAGAGAAATACACATTATCTGAAAATTTCGACTGTCTACCTCTTACGGTTCATGAGATATAGCCACGTGACAGACGGACGGACGGACGAACAGCGGAGGCTTAGTAATAGGGTTCCGTTTTTACCCTTTGGGTACGGAACCCTAAAAAGACATTACAAAACCAATGTGTCACCAAATCCATATCAGACCATCGAGTAAAAGTATAATTTGAATAATTGTATAAACCTCTATTACCGGAATATTTGAGCCTACGCCAAGCTGCTGATAAAACATGCAGTCGACCGCAGAGCGACAAATTGGGCACAAATCAATCGCGGTTACTAGTCGCATTTAATGCTGACGACACGACTTCTTATGAAAAGTTATATTTGATTCAGAATTTTGTTACAAGCTTTGTATAAACTTTTGGTTATGTTTTGGTAAAAAATTTCATCTGGTTATTTAAGAGTTTAGAGATTTATAACAAAATCAATTGATTACCAAAGGCTTCAAACGTAGGTTCTTACCATTGAATAGAAGTTTGTTAAAACATGGGTTGATACACTATGGTTAATGATTTGCGGCAATCTACCTACTACCCAGCAGTTTTATTCCTCGTAGAGAAGGCATAAATAATTATTAATAACCGCACAAAAATAATTGAATCTCGCGGCAGTTAAAATCCTAGACCTTAACTAGGGTAGAGTAGCAAAAATTGTCTGTATCTAATTTATTTAATTTATGTTTTTATTAAGATTCCCGTTAATTTGGTTGTAAACGGGCTAAAAATGCTAAAATTAATATTATAAACGGTCGGATCGGCTGGTTAAAAAAAGGTCAGTAGGTATAGGCACTGACCAAGCTAAAAAGCACGACCTCATTACTACGTATGAATTAATCACACTTGTCGATGCCTAGTGATGGGCAATTGGATATATCGATATAGTGATTTTATCGATATCAGTAAAACCATACAATGTAAACTAAATAAGCCGACCTACCTGAGCCTAAAGGCTCAGGCCAAACGAGCGTAATTTTTTGGTTAGTGATTAGAATTGCGTATAATTGTTTTTTTTTCTTATTGTATAGCCTACGACTCACGTACGCTATTATAGTAATATTTATATATATATATATATATATATATACATATAATTTGAAGTTAATGATTAATATGTCATAATAGTTTTTGTATTAAGTATATTAGTCGAGTTGCCTTGATTTATGCGCTTGCTGCAGCTGCCTAAAAATTAGAGAGCGCTAGACCTAAGAACCCTTTCAATGTTATTTAATTTATTTTTGTGTTTTCTCTAGTTGGTAGTCCTAATTAATAAATAAATAATGAGTCGCTTTAAACAAAAGTTATGTTTGTGCCACACGATGAGTGGTAATTTCTGTTAAAAGAAGAAAGACTCGCGTCACAATTTGACGACCGATGTGGCGCGGCGGGCGAAGGTCCGCCTGCGACGCAGAAGGTTGCGGGTTCGATTCCTGCCTTGGGACAAATGTTTGTACGATCTGCAAATATTTGTTCCGGTTGTTCTGGGTATTTTCTATATATAATAAAAAATATCTATCTATGTTATATATTGTATTAAGTTTATCAGTCATCTAGTACCCATAACACAAGCTCTGCTTACTTTGGGGCTAGATGATGCTGTGTGGATTGTCCAGCATTATTTATTTATTTATTTAATCACAACTTAAAAAAATACGCTCGTTTGGCCACATTTGTGAGCTGAAAGTTCGTCACCAATATTAAAATATTAAATGGTAAGTGCTTAACTACAGCCAGATAGAAAAAGGGAAATTTTATCATAACAAAATAATACATTACTTAACTCCTATTTTAAAATAGGTAGATACATTACTAGTTTTTTTGTGGTCTTATCATCCCATCCATAAATACCATTATTTCCTTGTTTTATTTAGGTAAGTAGCGAATTTTAAATGTCTTACGTCTCCAAGAGTCCTGTAAGGTATAAAAATGATGCACTTACTCAAAACGCATTCAGAAGGAACAGATTTAAATATTGGCACAGTTCGTTCAGTAAAGATGACTGCATTTATCGATAAAGCGCTTCCCTAGTCATGAATATTGTATGTTGCAATTTGTATAATTCGACTTTGTCCCCACTCGCGTTGCGACGGGTCAAACCACAGCGAAACGTTGGTTAATAATGGTAGAATACTTAACCTACCACAGCATGTCTGTAGTACGTACTTACTACAGTCGTACAGTATCGGTAGAGGAAGATCTTAGATTTGATGTGCTCCCGTTGTCCTCCTTGACGCTGTCCCCATTACGGGGACAACGAGAATGTAGCTTTTTGCAAGTTGTTTTGGTCAATTGGGAACTCTACAGCGATTAGCTGTACGGACACGCAAATTTGGATCAGATCAGTATGTAGGTAATAAATATAGGACGGTTTTCTTTTGACACCTACCTTTTCGCAATGAAGAGCTCGTTTTTTTAAAGATAGATAATGCTTTCATTTCATAGCCGATTTATGACCCACTTACTAAACCAAAAATTTATAAGTTTGAAGTTTTCTTATCTGATAAGTTTTCTTCTTGCCTATTAGCATGCATTGCATAAACAAACCAAAGGTCGAACTTTTGATAACGAGGAAACTGCGTCAATATGGGTTTGTGAAATTAGAGATAAAGATAAAGAATTTATTGCTGTAAAACTAGGTGTTAACATTACAATAATATATAATATTAGGTCTTATGTCAAATATATCTCTATGTATCTCTAGTCTGCCGGATAGGCTATTACAGCATTGGTACAGCATTGGTACCTATTACATTGATCGTTATTGTAATTTTATTTTTATGTGCCTTGACTAACCACTAGGTCATACTTAATACTAAAAAAAACCCCGACAACCCCCGTCTTTCCCCTTAAAAAACTATTACAGATGGATTCATACTCAATTACGAGAACGGAAGTGAGTGTGCGTTTTATGCAATATGGCACGCGCCCCTCACCTGTCACGTTTCTAATACTATTTCAATGAATTATTTCTCATTTTCGTCAACTCTGTTACAGTATTGAAATTACATATAGCTTTGCAACTAAATCAAATGATTTCATTATATTTAGGATTTGTTTAAAGAAAGACTTCATTTGGAAGGCTCGTAATTTCAGGCTCTTAATATGGAAGCCTATATGTTCTGCAGTGTACGTCTTGAGGCTGATGAAAAGACCCAGTAGTCGAAGAATATTAAAGCACAAGAACTTCTAGAACCGCATTCATCTTTCCATACTAGTCTGTTGGAGATAGGCCTCCCCTAATGAACGCCGTAGCGAACTGTCTTCAGCTTGCCGCATCCAGCATCTGCCGACAGTCTTTCGCAGGTCGTCATCTCACCTGGCCGGATGGCATCCTACACTACGGGCTACGACTGTCTCAAATTATTATGCACAAGAGGTACCTACTCTAGAACCGCATTCACCCCTTGACGATGTCGTTAAGGGATGAAACGTTGGTGTTCTTCAAACACAAACAAGCTTCGTAGTTCCCCCAGGAGTCATATCACTCCATTTTTAAACAGGGCGTCCATGCTCAACATGGACTCAAGGAGCGAACTGCATCTTGCGGGGCTCCTCTTCGATGTCATTAAGTCTATAAGCAACCAGAATACTTGTATGCGAAGCTCAACTTTGCAAATCAGAACTCCACAAGGCAGCTAAGACCCATAAGATCAGCGCTACTGTATCACGAACATAGAACGGCGGCATTTACTGGTAGCTTCCGGTATGCGGCTGCGGCGACGAAGTGCTGGAATAATATACCCCCTCCCCTAAAAAATCTTCTATCAAAATATACGTTAAAATGTAAACTTAAAATCCATTTACTTGATAAACAAAAACAGAGAATTCCTAAGCACTTCGATCGCTGACAATAGGGTACGCGCGAAACGATGCAATACTCTGTCAGGTAGTAGGTATTTGAGCATATAATTTAAATGCATATTTTATTTATTTTGCTGCATAGGTGGGTGGCTCTCCAATGTTGCCCAGACTCTTATGAGATTGGTGTTCTCAGAGGTGAGTGCACCCATCTTATAGTTACATTTGTAGTTAGTATGTTGAATAGGTTATAGGTATTTGTAATAAATATATTTTGTAGATTTAACTTCTATTATAATTGTAGGCTATAGGTACATTTACTGACAGACGTGTGTCGCTGGGCTCGCCTTGTCTCGTCACCCTGAAGGTGGTAGCTGAAAATCAGTGTGTGCTCATAGAGCAATGTTATCACTGAGCTAATACCCATTTGCCACTGCTACACACACGTATTTTTGTTTAAGATAATCACAGTGCCCTGTATTGTAAGCAGGTACTTAGTGTTTAAACCCGGTTCCTCTAAACTACCGTAAATCATTAAAATGTCGAAAACTCAAGTGTTCGCAGCAAAATGCGAGATGTTTGATGTAATTCAGTAATAGGAACCTAGCGGCGGGGTTAGCACGTGTAAAAGAGGTGCCTCTTCTTTTTGTTTTTACTCGCAATTTTTATATTTAAGTTGTGTTACATTTTACCAATCTGTAATGAGTAAACTAACTGTATGTGTGTGTTTTATGTGTGCAAATAAAGGATTTACTTACTTACTTACTTAGTTAATTACCTGAACCGTTACACATTCCAATGAATTCGTTAAACTACGATTCATAGTAAAATACGACCACATTATAAAGAATTTGTCAAACTATGATTTAAGTTAAAATAAATAAAAGCCTTTCGAAGAGGCAGCTCTTAAAACGGCCCTTAAACAGCTACATTTTCATGCGCTTAAATTGTAGTTCGTGTGTTATCACCACCACGCGACTCATCTTATGCAACCCCATATCATTACGCGCTTAACCACCTATCTGTATTGTGCACACTTATTTAATCAATCAAACACCCTCACTTCCCGACAAATTACATGCTGGCAACACTAAAAACGTGCTGTCAAACTGACAGTTGTCTGGCAAACACGGTGTCTCCGGCCGGACCGACGACCATTTGTTCAGCACCAAATTCCTATTCAAAGTTAGGGAACTGTATTTTATCTGCACTGATATCCCGCATGGGAGTGTTTTGCGCATTATCTTACTGCCTAACAAGGTCTCACCAGCCCAAGTCCTTAAAATAGCGTACCTAGAGTACCTACCTAATACAAATCACTGTGAATCACTTAACCCCGAATACTCAAACGCAACTTAGCTTTAAGTATGTCTCAAGTCGCGATTTTTTCAATGAAAATCTGTCTAAAATCGTTATTTGATACCTGCTCAAATCTGAGTTGCGTTTGAGTATTCGGGGTTTAGTGAGTTTGTATTAGGTAGGTACTCTAAGGTTTGATTATTCGGACGAAACCTAGATAAAATTATTGTAGTTAGAATTGTAGTAACACATTAAGAATTATCCGACCTTTATCCTATTCTTCTAAAAGAAGAGACACGTCATTATTTTCGTTGTAGGCGTAAAAGCTCGAAAAAAGTCTTAGATACCCCTGTGTGGTCCGAAGCCATTTTCGACCGTGTGTAATGTAATAAAACTAACGGTTAACAGGGTACCTTCAGAATCAGCGGAAGCTCTGACGCGCGTATGATAATTTTATTATTACAAGTATTTTTTAATGTGAGGGATGCTCGTGGGAAGAGGGTGGCAGGTAAGGGATGAACTCGATGGTAATGTAATGAGTGATTTTAAGTCGCCAGGTGTGTAGGGAACTATGACTTTTGATAATGCGCTAGTCGAACTTAGTTGGGTAAATTGGGGTTGGCAACATTATCGGAGATAGGTACTAAGAAGGTTCATCAGACGTAGATGTTTGTATAGTTTGTTCATAAATAAATAAATCGTCATTTCAACAAATATGTATACCTACCTTAATTGGGACCCACTGGAAAAACTAAGATTTAATAGTTAGGAAATTTTAATAATCTAACAATAATAGACCCGCGATTATAGTTAAGTGCAAGCACAAACTTCCCTATGCATCGACTTTGTCTCTGGTGCAGATAAAATTCGGTAAAAACTGTCTGTTTATGTCGAATTTTATCAAGTTGGTACGATGTAAAGCCAAAACTGTAACAATAATTCATACACGTATACGACGCGATAAAAAGGACCTCTTCAATTATGCCTAACCAAAATTATTTTTCAAAATTGGAACATAGGGTGAATAATAGGGTGAAATATTGCGCGGGAAACTACCAAGGAGTTTCTTATAAAGCGTGCGAGTTTCGTTCGGTAACCGGTCATCCGTGTCGCGAGAAGTGGGCGCGCTCGTCAGACACGCGCTTAACTATTTGGATTTAATTTAATTAATTGAACTTGTGACGAATCTGTTTGCGGGGTGAAATAATTATTATCTCTCGATTGTTTTTTTAGCATATAAGAGGTACTTGTAATTTTTTATTTAATTTTAGCATTCCGTTTAAGTTATTTATAATTATAACCTTTAAAAAAACTTCCTGTAATGCTTAAACATAATGCAATAAAACCTGTCAATATTAGATTCATCGGATTTAATAAAAAAATCACACAACTCTTGTACGTGACCACCAAAACCTTTCCCACAAAAAATACCACCGTTTCGTTCAAAAACGCGAAGTCATGTGATTTTCGACGAGGCCATAGAGTGGTCAAGAAGACCACCCACGTTTGTGTACTCTACGCCCCCGTTTAATTGTCTATGCAAACATTGATTAGGAGGCTTTTTGACTTCGCGGGGTTTTTTCTCAGTAGGTTGGTTCATCAACCACTAACAGCACGGATGAAAATCGACCTTGTGTTGTTTGCAATAAAGCACATAGGCTTTACTAGGTACATATATGAGCTATGAATAGGTAGGTACGTATGTGGGTGCAGGTCGTATTGCCTATTATAGGTTTAATCCTGCTTTGTTTCTTTATGCCTTTTAGGACGTTTGTTTGATATTTTTATTAGCATATCCTTGTATGGGTAGATAGAAAGTAAAGTAATAGTTTATTTTAAAAGTAAAATTGCACTATATATAGTTAAGGGTTACAATTATAGTAAGTTATGTAAGTTTTTGTATTTATAACATGATTCGCTGTAGCGTTTTTTTATTACTGTGTTAAAGTTGGAAGATAAACATGGGATAAACGCCAATAAGGTGCTTATCAGGGGGAGGCCTGCGTCCATTAGTGGACTAATATTAGGCTGTTGAGGTAAGGTAGGAAGTTTGGATCTCCCCCAAATAATAGGTGTTAAGATAAGTAGTGTAAGCTTAACATATTTACTTAATTGATAATTCACGTTTAAATTCACCCACTTAATTTATTATTTTGTATACCTACCTATTGTTCTTAAAAAAATATTTTTTTATTAAAATAATATTTTAATTTTTTTTATTAAATTATTTGGTAGATCAAGATGCAGATTATAGTTAAAAATATAATGGGTTACAATAAATTTATTTAAATGAATATAAATTTGTAAAAAAAAGATAAGAAACATAGGTAGATACATATTTATCTAGACTTATATTAAAGAAAAGTTTATACAACATAAGAAGTAGGTACCTTACTGAGTAAGAACCCGGCTAGTTTTGAGTGCATGTAAATTGTAAGTAAACTAGCTGGCCCCGCGGCTTCGCCCGCGTGGAAGTTGATTGCATAGGGGTAGTTATGTAAATAAATACAAAATACGTGTATCATTATTTACTTTCTAGTTTATTACGAAATATGTATTAAAAGATCCTGAAAAACGTGTTCAATAGTTTTGTATTCTTAGTATTCTTTGTTAGTTTCAAGCTCATTGGGCCACTGGTTAAAGAGTTACAAAAAAAAATTAAAACTTCAACCTTCATTTTACCCTTTTTAAGAGTTTTTTTTAAAATTTCCCGAAATGCATGTTTTAATTATTTATTATTTTGATTTATACAGAACATTTCAGGTCAATAGCATTATGCATTAAAAAGTTACACACATTTCAGTACGGAGCCAAATTACGAATCACAAACTTTAATACGCCGATTTACCTCATTTTCACTTAAATTTTGAAAAATCCTGAAATACGTGTGCTTTAGTTTTGTATATTTTTAGTACTCTCTGTAAGTTTCAAGCTAATTGGGCCACTGGTTAAGGAGTTACAAAAAACTTCAACTCCCCTTTTCACCCATTTAGGGGAGGAATTTCCAAAAATCCCTTCTTAGCGGGAGGTTGTGTAGTAACAGGTACCTGCTTTTCAACATGCTTTCATAATACGGCATTATGAAAGCTTGCTCCGACACCGATCTATGCTTGTTTGACGTTTATGCCATAGACAATCGTTACTCAAGCTTAGATCGAAGACTGAGGAAGTATTCATAATACGGGCCTAAATAAGATGTTTTGGTTAATTGTAGTAGATAATGTCAATTACCTACTAGGTATAACTTTGAGAAGGTATCTAGGTGCACAAAACACCAAGACCGAAAAAAATAAACGTATGAACCAGAGGTACAAACCAACCAAAATAATTTGTCAAATAGGCAGTCCACTACCACTTTCTACGACAAATCTTTCACTGTACAAGCTACCCGTCTATGGAATGCTCTGCCCCTGGACATCAGACGTGCCAAATCACTCCCTATCTTTAAAAAACTGCTTCATCTATCCTTGTAAAAGTTAGAAAACCTAAATTTTATGTTTAATTAAGTTTCTTATAATGTTTGTAGGTACCTATTATAGTATGTATTTTAACTAATATTGTTTTTCTTTTATTCTTCGAGTGCCACCGTCTATTTTGTTCTTACATGTCCAGTCCATCCCAAGGTTGCCTGGATGAGATCGCTCATAGCGATAAGGCCGCTTTTGTACTTCGTCTACTTTTAGCATCTATTTCTGTATTGTTTTCTGTCTTTGTGTAGTACAATAAAGAATTATCTATCTTTCTATCTATCAGTCCAATTGCTTTATGCAACCCTTTCCAGACAACCTTAGAAAATGAGAAAGCTAGTAAGTTCCCCAAACCAAACCAGTTCCAAAGATACTATGATTACTACTACCTTTGACCAGTTCACACTGGTTCACACTCCTACACAACACGAGCACCTTGTTAGAGACACTGAAATAAAAACAGTGTGGGGTGGCATAATAATTAAAGGGAGGTCCGGTAGCGCGCTAAGTGGCACTTGTAGGAACCGTCTAGAGTTGTCTGCGAGTACCCTCGCACGATGTGTTGGATCGTAGACTAGAGATGTTATTTAGAACTGTTTCTGCTTGGGCTTCTCAGACGTTTTTCCGGGATTAAAAGTAACGAAGATAGATATCATGCTTGTAAAATTATAGCGCGTTTACTTCGGTTGTCTTAGTGATGTCTTGTGAGAAACACATCTTTACAGCATCTTGACATTTTCGTCGTCATTACACTTAATATTCGTAGGATGAGGAGAGAAAGATAATTTATTTCGTTCATAAGCCACCGTCTATATGCCGTTTAGGACTGTTGTCTTGCTCTACCATTTTGCTCTACCTAACAACTGTGTTTTAGCAATGCTTACCATGCACCTTACATTGCACATTTGTTAAACCGACCCTCTCTCCTGCAAAGCTATTAACCGAAATGTAACAATTTTTTTTTCAATTCACTAAAGGCAATGTATTGTAAAAAGTTCTTACATTGTCCTCCGACTACTCACTTCAGATTTAAGCAAGTCTCAAGTGACGAATTTGTGGCAGATGTTCACTGAAAACTAAAAAAATTGCGTCTCGAGACGTGCTTTTTAAGTTGCATTGTCGGGGTATCTAATCTATCCTAAAAACCAAACAGTCCGAATTCCGATCATAATTCCTAATAAGGTGTTCATCTCTCGCTAACATCGCCTGTACCCACACCGACCACCCATATGAAGCGCACTCATAGTCAAGCCTTTAGGAACATCCCGAAACGTCTACCTACCACCGGTGCCTTCTATACCGTACGGTCCTAGCCCTTCACAAGTGCCTATAGTTACGAGCGTATTTGCAATAGTTTACATTTGAAGGTACCTGTACCTTAAGAGTCATTAAGAAAATCCTAATCCTGGGTTGATCCTCTAGCCTAGCCAATACTGGTTTAGGTAACGCCTACCCTAAAATAATAGTATTTCAGTATTTTATATAATCGCCATTTCGTCACTAAATAACTCTGGGAAATTAATGGCTATTAGGTATTGATCAGCTAGCTAGTTAGGATCAGATTCAGATTAATTTATTGGTACAAGTAATTTCGTTAAGATACAAGTTTTGTTACAAAACAAAAACAAGTTTTTTAAAAACATATATAGATTCAATACACAGTCAAAAAAACAATAAATTGGTACAACGAAATAAATTAACAAGTAAAAAATAAAAAGAGTCATAGATAGAGTAGTGCAACAGTTAGGTATTATATTGAAGTAGGGTTAACCTTCAAACACAAAAACTATTCCACCGTGTAGAAGGTCTGCTCGTAAAACCACTTACCATTTGCTGCCTAGCCAGTCGGGCTGCAAGAACAAGTTGTGAGTCGTAGCACTCAAAGTGTTATTGAAAGCAACTTTATTAAATATCTTAGGTATTTTCTTTGGTCTGCGGAAAAATATCTATCAAATAGGTACCTCTGTACACCTATTTGATAGATATTTAAAAATATCTCTAAGAACGGGACCCGTATTCTGCCCATTTTTGAGTGCGAATAGAGTAACCTTAAGAACTAAGGAAAAAATATCTGGTCCATTCTATTTAAATCATAAGGCAGAGGTAGATTTATATTTTCTCCACAAAAGGGACCTAATTAAACTCCTATTAATTTCCGTCCATTCTTTATCAACCCTTAAACAATAGGGCAGTAAAATCCCAGAAGGGTGGGAGTTTCACTACAACTTTTAATATAGAAGATTAGCGGTGCCAGCCCGTAGGGTTACCACAAATTAATACCTTATTACGACTGCTAAATATTCCAATCTGTAGCAGCCCTTGGCTTTGTCGATAGTGTGGGAGCTAGTGGTTTCTTCTCCACGGCTTGTGCTTGGCTCTGTCTAAATAAAAATAGGCGGGGATAGAGGAATACTTTCTTCTTCTTCTTCTTAGTAAGCAGATAATTAGGGATGGTAAAAAGTGTATAGAGTTCTTGCCATCAAAACTTACGAACATAAGTCAGGTAGCGGTCAATATTTCTAAAATAAAATGGTCAAATGGTACGTAAGTACGGACAATTTATCTTGGCAGGTCTGAATACAGGCTCTGCGAACTTTTGGTAAAAAAGAAAAGTTTTTGCTTGAAAAGTTGTTACCAATAATAATAAAAAAAAATTATATTCGATTTTATAATGAAGTTTTGAATGTTCTCAAACAGTCGTTACTCAGGAAGTATTTATTAGATTTCTAAAATTTCAGTAAATCATGTCTTTTAACCGAGAAAACATAATGTGTATACATTATAATGAATGAATTCGAAATGAAACTAATCGATTACGATATTCGATCGTATAAATAAAGGATTGATTGTGTATATGTAAGGTGCGTCTCTAGCCTAGACCACCGCCCCGCGCACCCCGCCTCATGTCACCATTTGGTTCATAAAAAATGTTACTGCGCAGCCTTCTGTGCGTAGTTCGGATCTCCCAACATAAATTGTCAGTACTATAGTCATGGTAGCTGAATTGTTTTTTAGCCGCAAAATAGGAGGTAATCGGCCGGACGTCTTTCAAATTCACATACCATGAAGGTGTATAGGCCTTCATCCCTTCATCGTCATCATCATCATTAATTCTGGGGATCATCCAATGCCATCCATCTATCCATGGACCTCTTTCCGCTTTTGTCAGCCACCTCTGTCATATCTTACACCCGCACTCTGCGACTTTGATAATATTTTAAAGATCTATTCACAATAAAAAATACTCATCTTGTAAAACGACAATTTAAATGCATCCCTAAAGTTGCTTTCAGCATTAATTATGCATTTTAAACTTATGTCTTATACTACACTCAAACCTTTGATGATTAGTTTCATGTGCAAATGACTTTTTAAGCTGGTCTCTTAGACTACACCCATGCTTAAACAGTTCCCGGGATTACAGCTAGTAGATTCCCAGGCATCCCGGGGGCCCGGAGCACTTGCCCCGGATTAGCCCGCGGGCTTCCAATCCATGTAATAATTAACTTACCGAGGCAATAACAAGTTGATTTTGATTTACTTTCCCGAACCAACGAAGCGATCTGTTTTACTTAACTGTAGTTACATACGTACCTAGGTAGGTAGTTCTGTTTCCTATATAGGTTTAAAGAATTTTATTCTCATTCAAACACATGGTTCATTTATAATGAGATACATAAAGAAGAAATTAATCTAAGTTTTCCAATATTTAACCTCTGGTACCTAAAATAAAATATAACAAAATATTATGTATAATAATATTGATATGGATCAGTTCAGCTACCTGTAGATTGTTTGCAACAGTCTACAGTTTACAGCTTAATTGTTTCAATTGTATATACTAATTCTAATTTATTTTTATTATTTGATTGTATTTATTTGTTAATAAATCTTTAAATGTATAATAATATTATAAAAGTACTAAACATTATTATAACAATTACACTTTAATATAGATATAGGTACCTACCTACTATTTTCGAGCGGAAATTACATAGTACGGTTGAGCACCGCTATAAGATGCATCTGCGGAGCAAAGTTTTTTAGTGCTCCCATTACGCAACTTGGGTACCTACATACAGATAACTCCTATATTGACGACGTCTATGGCGTAGCGGGAGTAAGTCCGCCTGCGACGCAGGTGGTTGTGGGTTCGATTCCCGCCTCGGGACAAATGTTTGTGCGATCTGCAGATATTTGTTCTGGATGTTTTCTATGTATAATATAAAAATATCTATCTACATATGTAAAGTATTGTATTTAGAATATCAGAAATACTAATAAATGATGCTGGACAACCCACACAGCCCCAAGCTAAGCAGAGCTTGTGTTATGGGTACTAGATGACTGATAAACTTAATACAATACATTACGTAGATAGATATTTTTTATTATACCTACATAGAAAATACCCGGAACAAATATTTACAGATCGCACAAACATTTGTCCCAGTTATCTAGTACCCATAACACAAGCTCTGCTTAGCTTGGGGCTAGATAATCTAGTCCCAACTAGATTATCTAGCCCCAAGCTAAGCAAAAGTGTGTGTAAGTGTGTAAACTGTCCAGGATTATTTATTTATATTTATTAGACATGCGCGAGAGATATGTTAAACTAATACACATGACACAGCTCTATACCTGAGAAGATAATAACCCACCCAAAACGGTAACTTTTATCAACAAACATCTCGATTTATATATACATATCATACTAGCTGCTGCCCGCGACATCGCACGCTGCATTCCGGGATAAAAAGTAGCCTATGTCCGTCTCCGGGATACCATCTACCTCCCTGCCAAATTTTACTGTGACCTATACAGCTGTTTAGGCGTGAAATGGTAACAACAAACAGAGGAACTTTCGAATTTATAATAATTAGTATGGATATTATATCGATCACATTATCTGAAGAATATGATAGGATTCGTAACGAATACTTACATCCAACAGAGAACCAAAGTTATCGACATAGCTCAAAAAATTAGTAAGCTGAGGTGGCAGTGGGCCGGCCATATCTCGCGAAGAACCGACATCCGCAGTGATAAAAGTGTTCTTGAGTGGAGACCGCGACTCGGCAAACGTGTAGGACGCCCTCCAGCCAGGTGGGACGACGACCTGCGAAAGACTGCAGGCAGATGCGGCAAGCTGAAGACAGGGCGCTATGGCGCTCATTAGGTGACGTCTATATCCAGCATTGGACTAATATAGGTTGGTGATGATGATGATGATGTTGAATCTAAAACTAAATTGTCCACACGTGAAATCCCCTCAAAACATTCGCGGTATAGCTTTAATTGTTTTTGAAGTGCGCGCGCGCCGCCGCCCCCCTGCTAGAGCAGTGTGGGAACAATCGCGATGGCCCTTCAAAAGGTGGAGAGCGCTTAGGAATAGCGATGCTGAATTTTTAATAAGCGGTTGATCGTGGGTATTTTTTTTATTATTAGGCACAATAATAATATGCTAAATAATTCACACAGCATATCTAGCCCCAATTTAATTAAATTTTAAATTATTTATCATATTATAGATTCACAGGGAACACTTAGTCGAGTCAAACAGATTCAATACATTTCAAAACACATACCTAATAAAATTATAAATTATACAGATAAAATAACACAAGCTTCGCAATAGCATTGTCAAAATGTAAAATAACATAAAATAAAATACATTATTCAATCAAATTATTTAATGTTTTAATATTTTTATTAGCAAAAGCTTCGTCCAATCGATAATAGCCTTTATCTAATAATCTGTTTTTGATAAACAGTTTAAATTTTATATCAGGCATAGATCTTACATTAATTGGTAACATGTACCTATAATTCGATTGAATTGCAAACAGCAATTGCAAACTCAAGCTAAGCAGAGCCTGTGTTATAAGTACTAGATAACTGTTATAATTAATACAATACATTACATAGATAGATATTTTTTATTATACATAGAAAAGATCCAAAACACCCGGAACAAACATCTGCAGATCGTACAAACATTTGTCCCGAGGCGGGAATCGACCTCCGCCCACCGCACCACAGAGGTCGTCGACAATAGATAGTAACATTTATCCGCTTCTTCGCACTCGTTTTTCCAAGATAGGGCGTAACATTATTATGTTATTCTAGTTTTCCAAAGTTATTATAGCCGTCCAGTAGTTTTGGTGTGTCTTCCGACAACATACATGTTTCCAAACCATCGCTTATAAAACACTAGAGCTGCCCCCGGCATCGCACGCTTTTTTCCGGGTTAAAATACGTCGATGTCCTTCCCCAGGATACAATCTATTCCCTTGTCTTTCATTAAGTTCCGTTCATCCGTGAAATGGACATAATTAATTACTTATGCATTTTTACAATATAAGTATAGATAATTAGCAATATCGGTGCTTTGTCAATAGGGAATTACTGGGACTACTAGCTCTTCCTCTCCCACCTAATTTCTTCACTTCTAATGAAATAAATAAATTAATAAAAAATACGACAACATCTAGTAAAAAACATTCAACAACAACTTTAGCTAACTCTCAAATTTACAGATATAAACATGCACACATGCTCTTTCTGCTTTCAATATTCGACTGCGCTCTTGCCAAAAGGATATTCTAGCTAGTTATCCAGTAATTCATTAAGAGTTATCTTCCGTGACGTCACCAAACGGTTCTGTCAGAAAAACAGCGTTGATTGTAACGTTTTTACAACTAGCTCATGTTGAGTGAGACAGAGACCGTTTTGTGGCTCAATGCAAAAACTAATACCTGACCTTTGTCTTTTATTGGGATTTAGAAGATCGGAGATCGGTTTCGGAACCCTTAAGGTCTCGCTTTTTCTGTCCTTTTTTCCGTCTTTAATAGCTCAGCAAGTACAGCAGCAAATGACTTAAATTTAAAATAATAATACATTTGGTGCACCTGTACAGATTAAAAGGCCAAAAATTATAATTAAAATTATTTTTTTTTACAATTTGTGATGTTGAAATTGTAAAAGAGACCTACAAGGTCAAGTGGGGTTTCAAATGAAAGGTCACATATCTTTTGAAATATATCTACTAAAAAAAGTCGAACATTTTACCGTTAGCCTATACTCTGAAGTTTACAAACCGATCTACCTGAAATGTACCTGAAGGTGAAGGCCTACCTTACATTTTTAGGTATTCATTAAATAGCAAACTCTCTAACCGGTACTTATAGTACATACTTGACAAAAGTTCGAAACCCTCGGCGCGCGAGTCATACTCGCACTTGACGCATCTTGTTTTTAAAATCATGTTTGTTTTTGTTCTCATTTATTGTTTGTGAATCATACGTATTACAGTCAGTTCAAATGACTTATTTCTTCTTTATTGCACACACAAGTTAAATCATACATAAAAGTTAACAAATAATGGACATGTACAAAGGCGAGCTTAACAGTAAAAGAGTTTTCTTACAGCAAACCTATGGAGGTACCTGGACTTATTTTAGATCGTTGGTTTCTGCCACTTGGGCGTATAAACATTTAATTATATGGTAGGGGAATCATATTTATTATACCTACTTATTAGTTATGAAGTTTCGTATTTGATCACTGACAAACTTGAAAGGTAGGTGAATGTTAAATTCAAATTTATATATAAATCCCGTGTTGAACGATAGTCTTAGAGAATTCACTTAGATATATTTTATTTCATAAATTTTATTAATTTTTTTTTATTTGTTTATTATATTTCATAGATTATAATCACTATAGTTATAAATTGACATATTTTTTGTGTATAATGCAAATCTACGCACTAAAGCTTTTCCTACCAGAAAACCAGCGTTGCTCAACTTTCTGTTGAGCTGTTGTTTCTATAATTTCTTTTAATATGAGAATGAAGTGGTCAGGATAATAATCTGCACCATCTGGTCATAATGTGCACAAACTACCAATAATCTTAACTCCTGATCCAGTAGCCTTAGCAACATCCATATTGTCTTTATTTGCGTCATCTGTTTCAGATTTTAATTTTGTTTGCTTTGTTAGGAAGTTTTGAATGATCTTAGGATAATCGCCACCAACCAACCCATTTTTTTTATTCAATTATTTTTGTCTCTCTACTAGGTAGAGGCCTCCCCCATAGATAGACAGATAGATAGATAAGGATTTAAATTAAGTTTACACACAAACAGCACAGGAAAACATAACAAATCAACAAAAACAGTATTTAGGTATGTATACATAAGGAAAAAAATAATAATTAAAGCAAAAGCAAAACAACCAAAAATAAACATAATACCCAAAATAGACACCTACCTACCACCAGTGCACAAGCCCTAATAACGACCATAGACTTCCAATTTACAAAACAGATCAATAAAAAAAAAATACGCGTTCTTTTGTCCAGCCACCATTACTTCCATTGTTGGATTTAATATTTTTTGCTCAAAGTCAAAGTCAAAAACTCTTTATTTCCATAAATACAATAAATGTACACTTAGAAAAGGTAAAATTCTTAATAATTAAACACTGACACGGAAATAAAGTGATATTTTTGATTTCAGTTGCTTCGGTATGTAGACTAAAGTAAAGAAAGCAAGCAAAGTTCAAGCAGTTCAACTACTATTCGATCTACCACCCTATCGATGTGAAAATGTCCACGTTAGTACCTACTAACGTGGCCCGGGGTAGGTATGTTTAGTCTAAAAGGAACTCACGGTCACGTATGTCTGTTGTTTCATTACCGTATAGGAAACAAGTCCTTAAGCCGCGTACCTGCGCAGACGCACCGTACCTGACCTAGGAAAACAAACATGGCGGCGAGGTGGAATAGTGAGGACACGACTAGTTTTTTTTAAATTAATACACCATGGTCTGTTTTTTGCTAACTTAGTAATACGTAGAAATTACCTATGTAGGTAATAGTTATTTTAAAGAAAAACGCTTTTGACTAAACATTGCATTAAAACATTCAAAAGATCTTGTAGATAGAGTAAGTAGTGAAGTAGAAGGAATAAAATGATCCGTAAATAAAACTTCAAGTGCGAGTCATACTCGCGCACCAAGGATTCCGTATAATTGTAAGACCTTGTTTCTTGCCAAATATCATGATTCTAGGTCAACGGGAAGTAGGCCCTATAGGTTTTGGTCCATGGCGAGAATCAATTTTTTTTTGTATGAATAAACCAAAATTTTTGGATTTTTCCTGTACTTGTGCTATAAGACCTTGCTTGCCAAATTTTATGATTCCAGGTCAACGGGAAGTGCCCTATAGGTCCATGGCGAGAATCAAAAATGTTTTTTGTGAATTATCTACAATTTTGCGATTTTCAGATTTTTTCCTTTACTTGTGCTATAAGACCTTGCTTCTTGCCAAATTTTATAATTCTAGGTCAACGGGACATGCGCACAAAACCTTTTTATTTCCCTTGGAAATTTCAATATATTCGGACATAAACGGCTGTAACTTTTGATTGCGTTGACTTAGAAGTTTTATTTATAGCACGGCTCCAAGAAGTTACAGATTTGAGTATCTGATGTTAATTTCAACTCAATACCTCTTCGCGTTCCTGAGAAAAGATGGTTGACAGACGGACAACAAAGTGATCCTTCAACGGTTCCTTTTTCCCATTTGAGGTACGAAACCCTAAAAAATGGCCAATTTGACCTATTTTTGGCCGCTTTTCTCGCAAGACCAATTATTTTTTTATGCCAAAGCTGTTAGCCTTATGTTCCTAAGGAAGTGTACTTTTTCCTCTGGTTATGAGGCAACCATACTGTCGCAGTTAGAAAAACACTGTATATCACTGTACCCATTAAGTACACCTTTATGTTTATTATTATTATTATTTTTATTTTCAGCCGTTCTTGTCCCACCCAATATATATTAATTATGTGTAAACAACAAGAATAAATAACTATTAATTCATTAATTTATTTAAATACTGTTTTTATAATTTACAAGAGTTCTTGGAGCTGTAGGTGCTTAGTGTGTTTCCTTGTATATTTTTTTTCTTTTGTCAAATTTTAATTCTTATTTCTTAAAAATTGTTTTGCTTCCTATAGAAGTAAACATTTGTTTTTAAGTCGTATCGTGTTAGATATAAGTTTTTTATAAGCTGTAGCACATTGCTACTTTTTCCTAATTAATTAAATCCATTCCTACCGTTAGGTAGGTGTTGGCAATATATCGTAGTGCCTTAGCCGGGTCCATGTTTGAAACTGTTTTCTATTATAAGACAATAAACAATATGGTATCAATAAAAAATTGAGTTTGCGTTTGACCCAGTTCTGAACAAAAGCCTCTCTTTTCTTCTTCCACTCCTAGCAAAATAACGCAACCACAGCCCATGATCGAGTATCATATCTTCCCAGCCATATCCACCCTCTCCTAACCTGTTATCCGCAGACGTTTCCATATTTCGGTGGTTGTTTTTGTGTGACGCGCTAAGTGCTGTGATAGACCACCCATGGAGGCCCTCAACACCTATAATAAAATCATCAACTCTGGACAAACATTGGGTTGGTTTCGCCAGCTATTCGTGAACTTGCGTTGGTTTTGTAGGACAAGACTACGATGATATTATCAATAGACAAAGTGCTACAAGATAATGCGTAGATTGTTACGGAAAAAAGCCTAAAGACATTTATTTATTAAAACTTAATAGAAGCTCACAGTTTACGCCAAACTGCTTAATATCTAAGGTACAAACTAATTAAAACTAAAGTAGAATCTAAGATACATATAAATATAAGGTAGGCTGTCATTAAACAGGTCTACATGTTAAAGCAAAAAAGGTAGGCAAAATCACGCGGGCTGAAGTGCATGTAATACAAAACTTGTTATTTCGGACAGCTAGTATGTAGTCTTATTTGGTTTAACTATATCTTTAAATTAGATTTTGGGTTTTTTGATATTTCGGGGAACTGGAATCTCTTTCAGGCCTTGACGAGCAGCAATTTAGGCAACTTTGAACTGTGTGAAGTTGAAATCGATCATACATTGCCCCGGCGTGATATTAACCCTGAAAGCTTGAGCAAAAGCAGAGTTTATACTGCATGCATCTAATTACCACCTGCATGTTAAACATTAGTTTCTTACCACATACATCTGAATAATAAGTATTATTTAGATTTCTATGTTTCTAACAGATATTAGCAAGATTGTCTAGTAAATTATTTAATCTAATTTGGACATAGGACAGTACGAATGGATATGTAAATAATTTTTTTGTAGAATCTTGTAGAGGCAGGTTTTTGAACAGTAGCCATAATGTAGGTGTTATTGTTCTTAGAGCTACTTTAACCTCAGAAGTGGTCCTCAATGAAGATGTACGCAGACGACTCGCTCTATGTAAATAGCTAATAGAACTTATGTTATTGTGACGTGGGTAGTAGGTAAGTAGACATATAGGTACTTATAGTGGCAAGATATAATTGACCTACGATATTCCTGGGAAAAATAAAATAAATTTCATTTAATTTATTCAAAGAAACGTAAATATACAATACATTAGTGCACTAAACGAATAAATATAGCTAAGTATAACAATTTAGCCTGAACTAGGTAATCCTGTGTTTCAGGCGACAGTAGTGCTAATCTATACTTATTTATTTTACATATATACATATATTTAATTGTACAATTTGTGTATAATATGTAGGTACTACCATGCCAACACGCATGCTCAGCGTAGGGATTATGGGCATTACCCCTGAGATAAAAGCCAACAAGGCGCTTATCAGGGGGAGGCCTAGGTCCAGCGGTGGACCAATAAAGGCTGTGGAGAAGGAGATGGAGGTGTGGTACTTAAATTGAGTAAAACTAGATTAATTACTATTCTAACTAGGTTAACTTTATGTATAAAAAAAACAACAACATCAACACAGCGAGCTCTTGGAAGGCTTAGACAACATAATAAAGAATACTCTATCATCGGTTTTGAATGTCGATTTAGATGACAGGGCATGGTCGCAGGCCCCCTGCCTGTCAAATTGGGAGGCTTAGGTATACGCAAAATTTCAAGTGTAGCCCTTCCAGCGTTCCTGTCTTCCGTCTACAGCACTAGTTCTTTAGTTGAAAAAATTTTAAAGTCATCTTGTTTGGGCCCACCTGCAATTTCATTCAAAATTTTATTTTTAGACGAAGCTCGAACGGCTAGGCATAGTGCTTGCCCCAATGCTGCTCCCCCAAAATCTCTTTTGTCCCAACGGCAATGGGACGGGCCTCTGTGTGAGTTGACACGGAATTGTTTGTTACAAACGTGCTCCAGCTCTGCGGATCGTCCCCGTCTCCTGGCCGTTTCTAAATGGGAGTCAGGACATTGGTTGCAAGCATTTCCTTCATTTAACACTGGCACTTTATTGGATCCCGTAACTTTCCGTATCGCAACATGTCTTCGGTTGGGTGCAATGTGTTGCGCGCCTCATCAATACCAGTGCGGTACTGCTGTCGAACAGCTTGGTCATCACGGATTATCGTGTACTAGGGCCGCCGGTCGGATGTCTCGTCATGCCAGCCTTAACGACGTCATCCGGCGGGCCTTTGTCACCGCTAACGTACCAGCTATTCTCGAACCGAATGGTCTGTTGCGTGACGATGGTAAGAGGCCCGACGGCATGACACTAGTCCCATGGGAGTTGGGGAGGCCCATTGTGTGGGACGCTACATGCGTCGACACTCTTGCTTCCCATCTACCGAGGATATCCGTGAGGGCTGGTGCGGCGACAGATTTGGACGAGGATCTCAAGAGACGCAAATATGCAGGTCTCGACAGAGCATACACATTTGCTCCCTTTGGGGTCGAGACCCTGGGTCCGTGGGGTACCGAGGCTCTCCGGGTTTTCAAAAAGTTATCTGAGCGTCTGGTCGACGCGACGCGTGACCCGAGAGCGGGCGGGTACCTGGCGCAGCGCATCAGCATTGCCATACAGCGGGGCAATGCAGCCAGCGTCTTGGGGACGCTTCCCACTGGTATTGATATGAATCAGTTGAGCTACTTGTAGATTGTTTGCAACAGTCTGCAGTTAGCTTAATTGTTTCAATTGTAAATACTAGTTCTAATTAATTTTTTATTTTTGAATTGTAATTTTCTTTGTCAATAAAGATGTATAAAGATATAATTTACTTGATAATATCTAACTGCTTCTCTGTATCATCGTAGGATAGACTTTGAAGTGTACATTTTATAGATGGGATGACCAATAAAGAAGAAGACTAAACATTTATTTTGACACAAGTACAACACCAAAGCCAATCATTTATGATATATTTTCAACGTAACAAAACTTGAAAGTTTTGTAATATTTTTTAGGAAGTTTGTAGAAAATGATTGTCAAAAATGTCAACATTTATTCAAATGTACGAACCTACTAGATTTTAGCTTTTTTGTTGTCTTAAACCTACCAACGTCCACTGCTGAACATTACACCATCAAACAGGGGGGCGCGTTATGCAAACCCCTCGTTTGCCATAACGCATGACGGACGATAGTGACATAGGTGTTAAAAAGGTGTTAAAAATATACAGAAGAGAGCTGCATTTGCGGGATGAGTTGAAGAGGTCGATTTCGATTATTGCCTATTTTTGTACCATATTAATATTATTTTATCATAAGAGTTACAACCACAGAAATAACTGCCTGGGCGGCCCTAGAGACGCCCTGTCAAAAAGCTCACGTCACTTTCAGCTCTATCTTGCAAACAATAGCAAATCCGAATCACCTGACACCTATGATGGAACAGAATCCTTACGTGCCGTCCTCTCTTTCTCCAAGATTAGGTACCTTTACCTGTCACATGCAACAGATAAATATTTCGTTGCTCTAAGGTCCATCCGTCCGTCTGTTTTGACTAAACGTAGGCTTATCATAATCCTTTATTTTCTTTGTTAGTGTGATTTGTTGAGTTATGGCTGACCACATAGTAGTTGACTTGTAATTGTGGATAATTCTATATTGTTGACTTACCTATTTTGGGTTTTATGAGGTTGTCACTCTTCGTCAAATTGCGAAGCTTTGAAAATAAAAGTTAACTGCGTCACTATATGGATCTGGTGTATGTGCCACGTAACATGTAAAGAAATCAAATAATATCCCAAAAAGTTTTCGACTTCGACGGGCCTAGAACCCGCGTCTTGCCCTCAGTACGGGAACGTGTTAACCAACTACACTACGAGGTCAAGTGGCGTAGGAGTCGAAAAACTCTGGGAGTTCCTTCGAACTCTAGCGCCGTTAGCTCCACCTACAGGGGAAACATTGAAGTTTATCCAATCCTGTTCAAAGACTATGTTGATCCCTGAGAGCATCAACTTGTGAATAACGATTTTTTGAATTACGAATATTTTTTTTTCAAAAAAACATTTTTTTTTCTTTTTGTTCGTGTTTTTTACACGCACTTTGCAATATTTTACATAAAATATTTCGCAAATTTTTTTTTCTAATTTTTTCAGGAAAACTAGTGTTTTAAATGACTTCAAAAATATGATGTAGTTAATGTGTTTACAAAAATATCTTTGAATTAATAAAAAAAAAATTGTGTAAGAATACACGAATATGAAGAATACAAGTTTCTAAGTTTTTTCATTTAGAAAAAAAATCGTAATTATAGAATCATAGAACAAAACCTGATCCCCTCGGGGTCCAGAATCAGCCCCAGGCTTAGTACATACACATGTTTCGTGGCAACCAGAATAATATGCGCATTATTTGATATAATATGACGTTAGAATGTAAGTTAACTGTGTCTTTTTACAAAAAAAAAAATACTTTTTATTATTATTATATCAGTTAAAAACAAAAACGTTACAAAATATATATCGTAAACAACCATTAAACTTTAAAGACCTACCTCACCTACCTAATTAGTAGCAATAACAAATCGCATAGTTAGAGACAAAAATAATTAGTGAACCCTACTCCCGTGATATGTTTACTTACGATTAGTGAACTATTTAACTTGTCTCTAGCTTGGAGATGTGTTTCTATGGTGCAAAGAAGAACGTATAAGTATTATATATAGTATTACATACTATAATATAGTACCTATATAACGTACTATAGAGGTATATACGAGCCATCACCCCGAAGAAAATCCTACAGTTCCTAGCAGCTGCAAGGTCTAGTGGCGAACTATGAACGTCGCAGCTTCAGGGCTGAACACTCTAGTGGCGATCAGAATAGGCCTATCATGGCCGTAGTGACACGAAAGCCACCTAAAGCAAATAAATAAAATAAAAGATCTATTCACAGACCACAGATGTGCATATCTACATCCATACTAATATTATAAAAGCGAAAGTAGTTCTGTTTGTCTGTTTGTTAACATTTCACGCCTAAACGGCTGACGGATCTTTATGACATTTGGCAGGGAGGTAAACTGTATCCCTGGAACGAACACTGAAAAGTGCGTGTGAAACCGCGGGCAGAAACTAGTCTTTTCATAAGTTTACTATTATGTGTGTAGAGACATACATATCTACATTAATGTAATGTACTTACATACGTGAAGTTTAAAGTAACGGGCGCATGGAGATCAGGTTTCGAGGAACACGCATCCACCATTAGGGGGATCCGGTGTCTGGTTACGTGGGCGCGCTCTTGTTGGCTCCCGGACTAAATCCTCATTGGTTTTAAAGCTATTCAACCATAACAAGGTACGTGTACATGTACAAGCTATCGTCTAAATTCAATGACCCATCACCTAAACATCCAACATTTTTCATTGTTTCTAAATGACTTCCGGAGTATCTTGATATTTTATCTATTTATCTATCTATAGTATAACAATAATAATGTATATGCCCAAAAACTACATGCATATTTTAGTTTTAAGCTTTGCCGTCAACTCACTGTCTTTTTAGCACCTTTTGCTATTGATCATAAGGTTCTGCATCTAAAATAAGTATAAATAAGGGACTCTGTAATCATTATATTCGGAGGAAGGCGTTAATGCTCGCGACACAGAGCTAAATCTTCGTGGTTTTAATTGAATGAATTATTTTGTTACACTTCTAAGTATATGGGATAGTTATGTCTGAATCACCCGGGGACCTATTCTGCTAAATTAATAGCTTCACTATTTGCATGTATACAATACCATTGTCGGTACCAGTAACACTGCTGTAAATTTTAAAATAAAGATTACCGCGGCGACCGAAGATAGTGCGTCGAGATCAATAAACCTTCTATGGTTTAAAGTGTCTTATAAATAAAAATAGAATAAGTTTTGATTGATTAGGAAAACAAAAAATTCAAATGGTGGACGGCTAAATCTTCGGAAGACCCACTAAGCCCAGCAGTGAGTAAAATCCGGGTGCAAATAATGATGCTGGCGTAGGCGTCAGGCCAGTCTCCAACTACCAGTTTTCTACGTACTCCTCACACATTTCCATTATATCATCCAATTACCAAGGCCATTGATTTCAATCCACGCTCAAAAAAAAAACGGAATCAAGAAAGAAAGTTTTTTGAAAATCTGAAAAACAAGAGCCAAATAGAACACACCCGTTTATTACCCCCATTGACTGCCGTATCCCAGCTTATATCAGTAACTTTATCTCAATGTATTTACCCACATTTATACGAGAAACTAAAATAAGTAGATAGAGGTTATGTATTCATTCATTTATGTTTAAGTTGGAGGGTAAGTGACTTGGCAATTTTATATTGCGTAAGTCTGTTTTTTACCTTCTCTGATTGCATGCTGTGTGTTGCCGGCTTAGAATCTGTACCACCCCAACTCTTCCCGCGGATGTCCTAAGGGCGACTAAGGGATATCTTCCCTGGGATGGGCAGCAGCGCCTCCTGCAGAACAATTCTACCACCGAACTACGATCCCCAACCGGATTAATATTAATTTTAATCGCCCAGCGTGGGGATTATGGCATTACCCCCAGTGAAATAAAAGCCAATAAGGCGCTTATCAGGGGAAGGCCTGTGTCCAGCATTGGACCAATATAGGCTTTGGAAGTGGAGGAGGATTGCATGGCATGTCGATTTGTGAGAGAAAGAGCGGTGCACGCGAATGCGTTTTGTTGAATCTTATCAAATAAGTTTTTGCGCGGTGTTACTAAATATTTTTAACCTAATATTTTGCAAAGAATTTTCGCAAATTAACGCCTGAATCTATTGTTTTTATTCATGCAATAAAGGGTTCATAATAATGTATTATTTAGGTACTGTCTAAAAGTTAGGTTACTCACTTACTTACTCTATTTCAATGGCGATTTCGATCACAATAATTCAAATTTCGGTATCAGTGGTTCCAAATATTTACTAAATAGGGCAAAATAATACACCCAAATTATAATAACATCATACAACTTTATTTGGTTTATAAATTGATTCCTCCTCAATCGTGCGCATATCATTTTCAGATCACGATTCCACATAATCGCGTAAAAATTTTTCGATGTTTCCAATCCAAATTTTTTTTATACCTTATGTTTTTGAATCTAATGATGCTTTAGATAACAACTCGCACACAAAGTGTTTTGTTTTAAATGAAATAAATAAACTTTAATAGGTATCTAAATATCATGTATAATATGTCGCCGCCCGGATCATAGAATCAGCCAATTTGTAGAATTACAAAACGAGCGCAGATTTGTTGGGAAAACCTAATTAATTTCATTCCATGAGATGTTTAAGTCATGTTTAGCCATGTTGTAGAACGTTGAGCGTTCAACAATCGGCAAAGACAATTAATTACCTAAAGTGTGTCAATGGCCTTCATTAACAAAGAAAATTACAATCAAATAATAGAAATAAATTAAAACTAGTATTCCCAATTGAAACAATCAAGCTAACTGCAGACTGTTGCAAACAATCTACAGGTAGCTCAACTGATCCAGATCAATACAATTAATTAAATTGCGCCGTTTTGCAGTCTCCCTAGCCATTCTACAAACGGGGTAGTTCTACGATCTGTCGGCGACATATATGTAATAATACCAACCTCCTACTTAATAAATTAACTTAGAATTTTACAATCTCCATAATTTCTTACAGCCTGTGTAAGCTTCCTCCTTTCTTCATTGTAGCATCATGCAATTAACACCATAAATTAAAAAACACCATAACAAGTGTCAGAAGTACTCGTAGGTATAGTTTTATGTCGCAAACAGCACGCTCGTAAACTTAGCAAACACCATTAGACTTCAGGAAACTAGGCTTACTGCTGGTCGATTCTGAATGCGTGAGTGTACTCATACTATGTTCGCCGCTCATTGGCTGCATACTATTAAAAACAAAAGAAAATTAATCAATGTGCTGCGAAAATAGTGAGGCATGTGTGCTAGGTAAATTCTACACTCACGAATCTGAATCGACCTACTAGTAGGACCTACGCGACGTGGGTATTTGAAAGTAGACTGCCAATCGCACCAACGCAAGCATTTTTTTCTATTAAGACGCTATCTTGACCGACACTAGCGCCGCCACCTATTTTATCTTATTATTACGTTCAACAAAGGAATTTTCAAAAATCCATTGTGATACCTATCTTGGGCTTTCTTTAATGTCTCTGTAATAGTTTTATTTTGTATAGTTTATGCAGAGATGCGAAACTGCTCTTAGTGGCAACTAAATTCTGGTTTCGGACTCCGACCGTCTCCGGGATACCATTTACGTCCCTGCCAAATTTCATTGAGATCCGTTCAGCCGTTTAGGCGTGAAAAGGTAACAGACAGACAGATAGAGTTACTTTCGAATTTATATTAATAGTATGGTTAAGGATGGCTAATCTTATTTAAATTTGACGTATTTTGTATGGATTGACAACTCAGCAACCATGTTAAGCTAGTTTAATATAATTTTTGCAAGCACAGCTAATTTTTATTTCGATGTGTTTCGTTGATTTAAATTTTTGAGATAACCTCAAATAGCGCACGGTCTAACTAATGCTTTTACATACCTATATACAGATTTTAAATGTAAATGTTTAATATTGGAATGGACGATCGGGACAAGTTCTAGGTCCGTGGCTTAGATACCGAGAATCTCCGGGTTTAAAAAACATTATCTGAGCATCTGGTCGAAGCGACGCGAGAGCAGAGAGCTGGTGAGTATCTGGCGCAGCGCATCAGTATTGCCATACCTACAGCGGGGCAAAGCAGCCAGCGTCTTGGGAACGCTTCCGACTGGTATGGATCAGTTGAGCTACATGTAGATTGTTTGCAACTGTCTACAGTTAGCTCAATTGTTTCAATTGTAAATACTAGTTCTAATTTGTTTCTATTATATGATTGTAATTTTCTACGATGACATAATTACATATTTTTGCTACGTAGAACCCTTAGGAGGTGAATTTGTGGCGCTGAATACTTAATTAAATAAATTGTTAGCACTAATTTATGCATTTTACTAGGTAATGTTAAATAGAACCTTTACTATGGACATCGACTTGCTCCATAGTCGCTGCTCATAAAAATAAAAACAATCGTAAAGCTGTTAATGACCTCCTGCCTACTTAGCTAATAACTTGCTGCTAACTTGTTTACGAACTGTGCATTAGAATTTATCAGAAAAACAAATACTTAAATGTTATCGCTAGTACTGTTGTGTAAGATAAACATTATGATAGTTAAAACCTAGACATATGTAGGTACTTATACCTAAGTTCTAACCTAAACTAAGACTAAATTTTTTTTGTTTTTATTCTAAATTGATTTAAATAAATAATGCTGGTCTATCCACACAGCGGCATCTAGCTTCCTTCCAATTAAGCAGAGCTTGGGTTACTACCAGAATACTTTATTAACAAAGAAAATTACAATCAAATAATAGAAACAAATTAGAACTAGTATTTACAATAACTGAAACAGTTGTGCTAACTGCAGACTGTTGCAAACAATCTACAGATAGCTCAAGGATCCATCAGGATAATAAAAGATATCTAAAATACTTACAATTACTTACGTTACATACATAGATAGATATTTTTATTACACACAGAAAACACACGGAACAAATATCTGCAGATCATGAAAAAAAATTTTTAAGTATTCGGTATTGCAGTTTTTTTTTCAGCTCTAGATGGCCTATACTACTTTTTTCAACCCTTGAAAAACTAATCTGAATTTCTCAAAACAACAATACATTTGCCCGCCTAAATAACGAAATTAATAACGAATAAATAATTATTTCTACGTTTAACTTAATACTACTTGCGTGTTCTTAGGTAGAGTTTCGAGTTTAGGTTCTAAATTACTCTTTTTCCCGACGAAAGAATGAACTTTGTAGATTTTTTTAATATTATTATTGACTAAAAGACTAGCTAAGTACCTACAGTTAGTAAATTTTTTGACTATATCAATAATATGTTTTTTGACACTCGACTCTACCATCTCTAAGTACCTACTTACCTACTCTATGTTTTGGAAAGTGAATTATTTATTTGACTTTAGGTTTTACTTCTATATTTTGTTGTTATGATAAGAAAAGTTAGTGCTTAGTTATTAATCGACTTGATGGTCTGATTAGTGTGTTGTGTGACTTTACCTCACTTCATAGAAGAACAAAGGAAAATCATTCCGAATCTAACGCCACACAACCAACTTAGAGAAACACGCGCGCCGACCGATCGATACCAAACCTGGCATCGAGAACAAACTCCCAAAGAGATTACGAGGACAATACAATAACTGAAATATAATACTCTCTCTATCAAAGTTCACATTCCTTCCAAAGCACTTATGATAATTCCATGTTTTTATCGTTGGAGCTGCGGTATTATTAGCGGCGGAGCGGCACATCGCCGACGCTGCGAGCCTGAGGGGGTGCGCGGGGGGGTGGTGCGCGCGCCGGGGCGGGGCGGGCGCGGCCCCGCCCAGGCGCGCGCCAATCCGGGGAGGCGTGGAGGGGCGCACGGGCCCCCGGCCACTATTTGCTCTTTCAATCAGTGCGAGTGTTTGCGACGGGCCGGCGTGCACGCGCGCGGGTGATGCGCTAGCCATGATCTCGCAGAAGTTGTCGTACGGCGACGTGCCGACGTCCGCGTCGCTGTCCTCGCTGTCGCCGGGCCTCGCGCCGCCATACGTGAACGGCATGGGCTGCATGCCAGCGCAGCCCTACCCGAACCTATACTCCAACAACATGGTGGCGGGCGGCTCGTGCATGGGCTCGCCCGGCGTGGGCTACAGCCCACCCAGCACCATGGCCTCCTGCATGGGCGGCGGCGGCGCCGTGTACGGCTCGCTCCCTCGCGACCAGGAGCCCGCCTCGCCCACCTCGGCACTGCAGCGCGCGCGCAACGACAAGACGTACCGCCGCTCCTACACGCACGCCAAGCCGCCCTACTCCTACATCTCCCTCATCACGATGGCCATCCAGAACAACCCCTCGCGCATGCTCACGCTCTCCGAGATCTACCAGTTCATCATGGACCTGTTCCCGTTCTACCGGCAGAACCAGCAGCGCTGGCAGAACTCGATCCGGCACTCGCTGTCCTTCAACGACTGCTTCGTGAAGGTGCCTCGCACGCCGGACAAGCCGGGCAAGGGCTCCTTCTGGACGCTGCACCCGGACTCAGGGAATATGTTCGAGAACGGCTGCTTTCTGCGCCGCCAGAAGCGGTTCAAGGACGAGAAGAAAGAGACGATTCGGCAGGCGCAGAAGACGACGAGCCACGGGCACGGACACCACGGCGGGCACGACAAGCGCGAGCACGGGCACGAGAAGGCGGGCGGTGAGGAGAAGGAGATGCGCGACGAGCTGCTAGCGCAGCTGCACGCGGCGCCCGAGCTGTGCCTGCCCGAGCACGCGCCGCTCGCGCTGGAGCATTACGCGCAGCTGAAGCAAGAGCCGCCGGGGTACGCGCCCGCGCAGCACCCCTTCAGCATCACGCGCCTGCTGCCCGGCGCCGACACCAAGGCCGACCTCAAGATGTACGACGTCAACTACGGCTACGGCCACTCGCCCGCGGACAACTACTACCAGTCGCCGCTGTACCACCACCACCACGCGCACGCGCACGCGCAGCCGCCCTTGTGACAGTATCCGCTGGCGTAGGCGGCCCGCCGCGCGCCAGCCTGGTGCCTTCCCGTCGACTCCGTCGGGCAATAGGGATCCAGTGTTGGAGCGCCCGCCTACGTCTCGGTACTCGACCGAACAATCTCATCTGATATTTAATGGACTCGTTGTGAGCGTTGTGTTCTGGTGATATTATAGCGTCCTGCCCCGGGAACGCTTGTGTACATATTTCCGTTTTGTGTGTTAGTCTAGGTGTCACGGAGCCGCGGCGGGGCGGCGAGCACGGTAGGCCTAAATTGTTATTGGAACTTCTGAGAAAGGTTCCTTTTTTGTAGTCATAATTTGGGCACTTGTTTGCACACCAATTCTATTTTCAAGCTTTTAATCGAATTAATCCTCAACTTGCCTATCACCTTTAGCTTTTGCCCAATGTTTGCCTTATAAAGCACAAAACTTTGCCCGCTCTACTGTATCATTACAATAAATAATGCGATCAATATGATACGTTATCATCTAGTATTTTATTATCTATCGATTGAGATAAACCAAAAGTTAGTATTTGTTTGCTGGACAAGCGCGTTTAAATCTTTTGTTCGACGAATCTTAAACAAAATTGTTTATGTGTTTACTTTATTGAGAAATTTAAGTTAAAGTTTGACAATGGTGGTTAAGTTTTACTTTTAAACAAAGAATTAAGATTTGGTGTACAAAAAAGGGCGATGACGTCATATCGTGGACTTTAAACAGTGCAATGTGTAAAAAATGTGTAAAATAATATTATTATTAACTAGATAGGTGAAATGGAATTTAAGCTCGTCATCGACCATCATTTTAGGATTGTAGATAAGAATTGTATATATAGTTTATAAGTTATATAAACTTCTAACAAGTAAAAATTTTGTTTAACTTGTTATAAAAGTGGTCACTAAGAGTTTTTGAATGAAATGTAGCGATCTACAAGACTTACAGTCAAATTTAAACAATCGCAGATTCCACGTAAATACATTTCGAAGTACGTTTGTTAAAACTTCTTCCTTTTATAATTTTATTAATAATAAAAAGAACTTATATCCTTGCGGACAGAAAATTATGTTGTAATTTTTTTCATCCATGTTTCAATTTTGATATTTCAAAATTGAAAGAGCATAGCCATAGCAAAGATAAACTTTAGGTCTAGCCTAAAGTTTGTCTTTGGGCAAAGTTAACACGATTTCAAACAAAATACAATTTTTTTTAAATCTGCGGTAAATGTTACATTGCATCAATCCTCTTATGTGAACACTTAAAGACTATGAATATGGTGTTTGGTGTAAAATAGGTTCCTATCAGCTTCAGCACATTCCATTTGAATTATATTTATATGCAAGCGTCAATTTAGCAGCTGGCAAACGTGTAAAGTATGATTTTATATTATTTTTAGTTAAATTTTGTGAATAAAACCTATATTTTTATATTTACTTACTTTTTTATTCGTTATAACTAAATTAAAACAAAAAACATCAATGATACAATTTTAGCAACAATCACATCGCAATAATCTATATAAATAAATAATGCTGAACAATTCACTCAGCATTATCTAGTCCCAAGCTATGCAGAGCTTGTAATATAACTAGATAACCGAAGTATAAATATTACTCAGTAGAATTGACGTTTTTAAGGAGCAAAGCAAGCTTCCAGTCATTTCAATCATCTAAAAATAACTGGCAAACTTTTTCATAACAAAAGGTGATCTAAACGCGCTATAACGGAATGTCAAGTGGTCAAGCAAACCATCGTCAAAGGTTGACCAAAACTAGAACCTACATGTTTAATCATGTTTGCCTTGGCGAAGCCTTGAGTGCGAGGTGACGTCGGTACTTGATATTACTTGGAACTTAAGGTTGTGAAGACATAGGTAACTTACGGTTTCGTTAAATTTTGTAATAATATGTTAGAGTAAATTTTCCGATCGATGTTTTTTATTTAAGCAATTTACGATATAAGCATTAGGATAAAATTATAAATATAAACGCGTTCTTGTTTTTACACACAAAATAATTAAAGGTGCAAACATCAAATTAACTACGCCGCGTGATTTTAAGTTTTTTTTTGCTGGTAGATATTTTAACATTTATTTTATAAGCGTTAAATTGTTGCCGTCCCTTTTTTCGATCGTAAAAAATGGAACGGCAACATTTTTGCCAGTGTAGGTTTTGTGCCTACATAATCACTACTAATGAATTTATTTCGGTTTGTGCCTACTTAATGCGTTTGCCTAAAATATTTATCGGTTAAGTAGTAACTTGATGGTTAACGCTAAATTTATTCTTGTAGTTATAAATATTATTTCTCGAATCTAGATAGGATACTTATATCATCTGTTAGTTTCAGAGTAAATAAAATAAGTAAATATTTACAATAAATTTGTTTTCCTTACAACCTTTTTATCTGAATAATTTCTTGATATACTTAATACGTGTAGAGCAAAGCTTAATTAAAGTGATAAATAAAATTTTTATTTATATCATTTTGATAAAATTTTAACGTGTTATCAATTGAATTAAATTTCTATACATCTTAAAATTCCGTTTTATATGTTGCTTAAATAAGAAAGGTGTTCTCAAGGAAACTAAGTAAAATAGCAGTTCGTTGCAACTTCCGACCCATTCTCAAACAAAACTACCTATCCATAATTACCCACCTATTAAATTGCCCATTCATTCTTAACCCTTTAACTAAACAATAACCGGCGCTAGTAAAATTGTAAAATCTATAACAAAAAATAAAAACCTTATCAGTACTGGCAACTTATACTGGCTATTTTCACTTTTGTCGGCTTGCGCAAGTTTGCTTCGGACAGGTTATCTTGCCACAGAATAATGCTAAATTCTCTGACAAAAGCCTCAATAAAAGTATAAAAACTTACAAAAGGTTTAACACGTGGATGCCGGTGTCAATTTCTTTAGAGAACGCTTGTCCCATTGACTTACAATGTTAAGTTTTTTATTAGTTTTTATTGCGATGGTGGTGAAATATTTTTGGGACTTATGTCGATGGTTTTGCCTTGGCAAAATATTAAATACCTACCATCTGGTTCTAAGAACAAATCTGAATCCGATTCAATACTGCAGATCAATTTAGATGTAGGTGTTTGATCGAAGAGCAAGATAATGAATGATCAAGCGTGTTCAGAAAACCCACTTTGAATTGAATTTGGAATGGAACTTACTGCCTGCTTCTGTTTTTCGTGTTAAGTACAACCTGGGTCTCTTCAATATAAGAGTGAATAAGTGTCTTCTAGGACTTCGTGATACACCGTCGTCGCCACATCTTCACTTACCATTAATTGAGATTGTGGTCAAACGAAGGTATATTGCCATCCAAAACATTCTAGTATATTTACCTAAAACATGGGCTATTCCAAAACTTCGTATTTTGTTGTCAAAGCAGAACTTTTAACAATGAATATTGATCTATCTGCACACTTATCCAAAGTTCAGAAAACATTCAATCCAATTGTCAATTGTCTAGTACCCATAACACAAGCTCTGCTTAACTAGATGATGCTAATTCAAATTCAAATTCAAATTCAAAGTACTTTATTTCCTTAAAACCTTACAGAACTCTTGGACACGTCACAAAATTCAAATTACATAAGTAAAACTAGAAAATAAAGTGATCACTTTGATTTTGGTTTACTCAATCTTATTATGGTAAAGTAAAGAAGCGAACAAGAAACCTTTACCTTGTTAGGTTGTTAGTTTTCGAGTTGGAGCAAAACTTGCCCCAGGTTTTTTTATCCTCTAGATAATCTGATATTTTGTAGTAAGCCTTTTCACAAAGGATATGTTTGACGTTTTGAATGAATTTATTTATTGTGATTTTTTCAACCTATTTGGTGTTTTGTTGTAGAAGCGTATGCATTGCCCTTTAAAAGATACAGTAATCTTGTGTAGCCTAGTTGTGGGCACAGCGAGTTTATTCTTATTTCTAGTATTTAAATTATATATGTCTCTATTTTTATGGAACCGATTGATATTCCAATGAGTGTACAACAAGTTTTCATAAATATATCGATATTATGTTTATTACTTTGAATTTTTCATGTAGGGTTTCTCTGGGACCCATATTATAGATTGCACGAACAGCCCTCTTCTGCAGCAGAAATACGGTGTTAATATCTGCAGCATTCCCCCACAGCAGTATGCCATAAGACATAACACTATGGAAGTAGCTAAAATAGACTAGTCTAGAAGTATCAACGTCTGTAAGATGACGGATTTTTTTGACTGCATACGCTGCAGAACTAAGTCTCTTCGATAGCTTGTCTATGTGTGGGCCCCATTAAAGTTTACTATCTAAGGTTATTCCTAAGAATACGGTACTTTCAACAATTTCTAACGTTTCTCCGTTGACGTTTACATCACCCTTAACTTGTTTTACATTAGGTAGAATAAATCTGTGTGAAATAGTACAGCATTTTTTTTATCCTATGGTCGTTCTCTATCATTCTCATGCAAATTCTTGGTATTCTTTTCCCTCACTATCATTTCATTCACAACACGTTTAATAATCATATTTAGTCGTACAATTAGTAAATCCATTCATTTTTTCGTTACTTAGCGCGCGCCGCGGGTGGTATATTGTGGTCATAAAGCCTCCAGGAGGAAGCCATTGTTGCATGACACGTTCGAGAAAAGGGTTTTCTGTAGGAACTTATTATTTTCATAACAAAAATATTAATCTTTAAAGTTATATTTTTTCTGTATATTTAGACTTTTATAATTGCAACTTTGCCCGTGTTGGGAAAGTTGTAAACGTAAGTGAAAAAAATTATGTTTTAGGAAATATCTAATACTTGTTTGTAGGTAGGTAAAGTACGCGGGACGTAAGTATCGTTGTAACTCTCCTCACCTCTAGTTTAATAAGTAATTTTTTGAATACCTACCTACCAACAATTCATCAACAGAAACTTTAACAAAAAAAATTTACAAATGTTCATAGCTAGGAACTTACAAACAGCTAACAATAATAATGTATAATAAAAAAAATACAAATGTGCAAAAGTTTTTTTTTTTATATTAATGATTGACCATATAATAAATATTTGTTCAACAAGTGAGCAAAACTATTTTTTGTTGCACGTGCCGATATTAAATCCCGAGCTAGCGAAGCAGTCTAGAGTAGAGTCACGAGCGTAGAGAGTGGCTTTAATGTAGACTGCTGAGCTAGCGAGGGATTTAAAAGGCACGAAACTAAAAACACAATGCTATCGAGTTCAACATACTACTTTTCACCTTGACTAGCGAGAAAATATTTTATAATTTATAAAAGAGGTCGAATGTCAGGAACTCATTTTGGCCAACAACCATTTATTTTACCATGGAGGGTACGAATGCTATACACCTCTTTCAAACCATGAACAAACGAAATTATGCAGTTCTGTGAAGGTTGAACGCTATCTAACCTCCTTCCCTACGATAAGCTACAATGAGTGCAGCTCACATAGGTGCAAGTCCCATATAAATTCCAAACCTGTTGTTTGGTAGATTATAAATAAACAAATAACTATATTTCATTTAAAATACACTTATTTAATTTCATTTATGTATGTTTAAGAAACAAGTAGTAACATTTTGATTCCCAGAATACTTACTTGTTCCTTCCCACCATGTGTGGGCGATAGTAGTTTATTTATTTGTTTATTGATTTCGTATGTCATTCCATTCATCTTGTTAACCGCTGGGCTACCGAGCTACGGAACTCTTCACTCTATAAAACACTCTCAATCAATTAGAAACCTTAGATTCAAAAGTTAAAGATTCATTTCGTGTAACACCGCGAGGGAATCACTTGAGTCAATCCTTATTTTTCTATTTTGGTTTTTGTTATGAACATTTTATTTGAATACGATATTATGTCAGCGGGTTCTCGATATATTTGTGTGTTTTGAGGTGATAATGAAAATAAAATGTCTCCTTTTGTTCGATGTAACGGTTCGGTTAAATCACGAGTGTATTGGGGTCGGTAGAATTAACGGAAAAACATGTAGTTTTCTGTGTGTCCCATTTTGATAATAATTTGTAGTTAATCCGCGGCTTCGCTCGTGTTTTTTCTAGATTTTGAGGAGCATAGTTGGTTTTTATTATGTTAACGCATTCACTGCCCAGCCTTGTCCAGCCTTGGCGGTGCGACCCTCAGGGGTACGCCAGTGGAAGTACCTGCAGGTGGACATGAGTGTTGTGGGCCATGAAAGTGTTAAGCCAGGTCTAGAATAAGGTCATCTAGGCGATATTTCAGCCAACAGTTTTAACGTGTTAAACAGGATTTCTAGACAAATAACATCGTTAGTAACTTGCTATTTTTTATTTTTCGGTCTTCTTCTATTCACATGTTAAAGAAAGAGCAGGAACATGTGTGAATGACCATCGTTCATGACTGAAAACGCAAAATCATTCTACGTTGCCCTTTTCTTTTACTGTTTAAAGGTCATCGCTCATTGAAGCCACCGGGCACCCGACCCGTACTGCCTCGCCTCGTGCGGACGCCGCCGCGGCTTTAACCAGTGAACCTCGCGTGGGCCACGTGTAGACGCCGCGTGGTCAACCAGTGAACCTCGTTTTGTGAACGTTGGCAATGCGCTGTCAACGCAAGGCAAGAATGTGAGCAGCGAGTTGAGTCATCCAGTGGTCCACGCGCCGTCCGCGCGTCGACGGCGCGGCGGGTGGTCCAATTCAGATGTCCCCAAAACGAATTTGACAGGACTAAAAATGTTGCCGTCCCTTTCATTACAATCTAAATAAAAACGATCATTTTGAGTGCTGTCAAATAATTTTAGTTTAATTTTGGTGAAATCTGAGTTGACATCATTTATTAAAGATACTTTTTAAAACTTTGACATACATATATATCTTTCCGCAGAGACGGCAGACGTCATGACGTACTATCATCGATATCAAAGGCTGGCAGTTTCCTCACGTCATCTCGAGGTTTAGATGAGGACTCCTCTGCGAAATGAGTAGGGACCGGGAAAAACTGTTTAATCATTGACCTGTAATGTCGGTGAATTATGCTGGCTAAATGCGCCACGATTAAACAATCTCCTTCAATAGAGTTTGATGATCAAGTAGAAAAGTATTTTGCTTTTGTATCGCGAATGGGCGAATGACCAGTAAAATATAAAAAAAAGTTTAAAAATAAAGAGATTTGAAGTTACTTCAGTTTTTTCAAACAAACAATAACTTCTTCTAAATAGAGGAAAATGAAAGAAAAAGACGGCGAAGGCCTTCTTTTCCACCTTCCAATCTTCTATACTATCGTATAATTACACAAAAAAATAGTAAAATCACACATGCAGCTGAACATAGAACTCCTTCTTTTGAAGTGGCTTAAAAATGTATGCTAAAACTTACCTTCAAAACGTGTTTCTAAAACTGAACACAACGAAGTAGTGACCACGATCATAAATTGAAAACTATTTACTGAACAAACACCATCCATCATGGGACGCACTTAGCTGTATTGGATGGGGCAGCCGCATTTTGAACTGAGGAATCCAATTTTGTTTCCCTATTATTCAATATTATGGACCAACGGTAAAGTTCAGAGCTGGACATTAGCTGGACGCTATAAAATAACATTGAGTTAGATAGACTAACTTTTAGGACATTACTAGGTCAAAAAAGTTCAGATAAAGTCTTCCATCAATAAATTCCGAAGAACTTTGTGACGTGTCCAAGAGTCCTGTAAGATCTAAACAAAATATAGCAGTTTGTAAACTGATGTTCCTGCCTAGAAATGTCAAAATCCTTAGGTACTCGTACTTGCTTAATATTATAAATTCGAAAGTAACTCTGTCTATCTGCCTGTCTGTCTGTTACATTTTCACGCCTAAACGGGTCAACGGATGTTAATTAAATTTGGCAGGGAGGTAAATGGTATCCAGAGTAAAGCAGCCCAGGCAACAGCTAGTGTAAAAGACTTTGAAAGACATTTCAAAGAAGTAAAAGACACTGCATTGGAGGGAGAAAAGTGAAGGAAATTTCATCATTACAACGGCAAGAGCTAGGCTCTTTTATTTATAATAACAACAACATACATACCTGCCGAATATTAAGAACTGGAAGAACTCCGAAGAATTTTATAAAAATAATGAATTTTTCCATAGGTGGTAAGTTTCCCGCCAAGTCATCCATCTTGCAGACAGTTTGCTTGCAGTTGGCGCCATAAATCATCTGGACATGTCGTGGTCAGGTGGAGTAGGCGAGGTAAAATATTCCTAGAGTTTTTGTGGAATTCTATTACTCTGAGCTTTCCAATCTCAAAGTACCTACTTATTTTATCACGGACGCATCTCGGAGTCGATCAGTAATTTGATTTAAATTCACCTTGCTGTTGGTAAGTTAGTAGCAGGCAATGTAGGTACTTGGCTTTGATGGTTGCTGATTTGTGAATCGGATACAGTAGGTAAGGTAAATAATAGGGCCCAATTCTGCTAACACCCTTTGACATTGATATCGTCGCAGAATCGTCACGAAGAATCCTGGGATGAAAGTGCGTGCGATGCGATTTGCAGATAGATTGATAAGTAGAATGGTTTCAAACCTGACAGTTTTACGTGCATCCATCTGTAGTTTTATTTCTTTGGTAAAATTTCTGTCTCGTAGAATACCAAAATGTGTCATTCTATACGATATCATTATTGTAAGTTAATATAATAACCTAACCGTAAGTTAGGTTATTAAGGTTAGAACTGTTTAGATATAAGGGCTGTTGATTTTGTTAAACAATAAAAAAATAAAAAATAAAAAAAAATAAAAAAAATTGTCATAATAAAGCGATTAGTTGCGCAGAATAGAGTCGCTGGACAACGCTTCAGTCTTATTTCAGTTGATGAAAAGTTGTACCCACTTTTGAATCAACGCACTAACCGTGTAGGTACCTACTTGTAAAGTTTACGAGCAGTGCTGTTAGAAATTGGATAGGATCAGGTAATTGGTCACTACAAGCAATAATAGTGATAGGGTGACCCCAAATAAAACGTGATATCGATAAACCAGTGGCAAGGTAGGCCAGGCGGAACGAGTTGAGAGTTTTAGGTCTCTCTACCTACTTTGTAAGTGTTGGAAACGCTGCTTATTCTTAACTGACTTCAAAAAACAGGTTCTCGATTCGGCTGTAAGTAAGTAACCTATGTTTTTAGTCTTACACCTCCATTGACTGTATGGTTCATATGTGTCACAATCTGCTTTATCTTGTAGATAATAAAATGTGGCAGCTGTCATCTCTTCTCTTTGCATTAAAAAATAAATAAGCTTTTTCATCTCTATTAGATAAATTCATTATTGTTAGAAGTCAAAACACTTTAAACGTCACGTCTCAGGCTGTTTCATAGTTATCCAGACTCAGTATAAATATATTGCATCTAAATTTGCTTTCTCCGTCCCTGCCGATATGAAGTTTCCGTCTCGCCTAGTATGAAAGAGCCTGAAACAACGCACAACACTATAACAACTATCCTGCAATGGCGATGGAGTGCATTGACCCGGCGGCCATTTTGTTCCATCTTCTAATTATTGCATCACGGTTGTTAATCGGGACTAATGGATGCTAACGAATATCTCGAATATCATTGTACTGTCAATAACACGGAGACAAACAAGGGCGTTTGATACGACTGAAGATCATTGATGTAGATACCTAGTAGGTAGGTAAGTGTTATTCTAACTAGTAAATAGGTCGTTTGTCTGTTTGTTTTGGAATTGAAGCGTTTCGAAAATAGTTCGACTAGAGAGACTTAAAGGGGGCGCTTTTAACTTGGGGCTGTTAAATTGAAAAGACAACTACCCTGCATTGGCCGAGAATTACGAGTATCATCCCTTTGACATCCTCTCCTCTTCGTGAAAGATACTAAAGTAACATGAGTATGAGTTAGTTAAGAGTGAAAGAACTCTACTTTTATGACTCAACCGTTTTCACGCACATTCGCGCTCAGGCAATCTTCGTGCTATTACATTCTGGTAGCAGCCTAAGTTATTTATTTTTTATGTTTACACCCCAATTATTGACATTGTAAACAAAATAATTTCCTTATCGTCAATGTTTTCTTTCGGAACTCTACAACTGGATGATTCGTTCAATATTTGTGCTATCGATTAGTGCTGATTACAATCAAATCGCAAATCAATCGTCAAAACAATCGAATGTGTGCGCATGCTTGTCGCACAATACTTATTCGAATACCGAAAAAAAACAATAGGTTCTTATTTCTAATGTTCATGAGAATGTTCAATTTTCAAAATTCTCAGTCTGTCATTCATTTTGTAATAGTCTAGTAATTTGTTTCGTCCATGGGTAGAGTAGGTAGGTACCTAGAACTTTTAAAATTAGAATGTTCTCTTATTCAGGTAAATTAGCCTAGTGAAAAAAGGTTCCTATGTGTAAGTATTTGTAAAAAAGTTTCAATGAGAACAGAACATCAATATTTTGTTGAATGAGGTTTACTTAGAAGGTATTGTATTGATGACGGTAACAGTCATGAGCTTGGTATGCATGAGTTCGCACCTTTTTATGCCATGGAGCTATCTTAGAATTTGATAATTTATCAAAGTCCCTACCTCCTTACATTCAAGGCTATGGCAATGGCGACGTTCATGTACGGTACTTATAATAACCTACCTACCTACGAGAGTTTTTTATGTAAGTACATCTAATCGAATGTAGTTTGCGTTTGGCCTAACCCTAACGCGACTTTTGATGAAAAAGCCAAAAGAGGCTGAAATATTGTCTTTAATTTTCCTATAAAAACTTATTAGGTCAAGTCAAGCTCAGCCCTTAACCATCAAGCAAACCTGAAAAATGTTTATCATTTCATAAACCGGTGAACTCAGCGAGACAACTCAGGGACGGAATGCTTCAGAATTTCAGATACACAGGCATACCTACCACTGCCCCAGTGTTGCCAGCTACCTACCTACCCCGCCATTATTGACCGAGCGCAGCGCGCCTGCGCGGGATATGCCTCGGGATCATAAACACGATGAAAATATTTGCTTGCTCGTTACCTTCGTAGGTTTCAAACATGTCTGCTTAGCTTACTTGAACTTTCAGTGGCTAGTAAATGAACTTATGTTGTAAGCCGGTTTATGGTTGTTTTACGTTCTGGGAACCGAAAACTCTTTGTAATTTGATTGTACAAATAGCAGACGTGCAAATTTCTGCATTTAGTCACGACGCGACCAAAGCTAAAAACAATGCAATCCTGATTGAAATAAAAAAGTAAGTATTCATTTTATCAAAAAGTAGAGCTTCTTGATAAACCTAGAATTTTGTAATCACTGCCCAACAATCATGCCAATAGGTTTGGACCATAGAGGTTGGTTCTAAGCGTGTAAAAACAAAAAATATTACAAATCTGAATAAAGAACAATCCATTACCACAACCAATAAAAAAGAAAACGCGATCTCTGATTGGCTGCTAGACGGGAGTGGGATTGGGCGCGTACGAAACACGATACTTTTTAATAATGGCTGCTTTGTCTAATGCGATCGGCTTTTATTTATATTACATCGACGTAGGTGTATTATTACGCGACGTAGGTGTATTCTGGTGTATTTTATTACATGGGTGCAAAGTGGCTGTATGAAGGGGAGTGTTTTGGATTTCTGTTGCGGTGCGATTAGGATCGGATAAGCTGGGGTGGTCTCGCGGTTTGTTATAAGAGAGACAAGTTTGGTTAATTATTGTTGATAAATTACCTTAGAATATGAAAGGTACCTTTATTGGTGGTGTTCTCTGAAAGATTCGACGATTAGGAGCCTCGGCGAAACTTTTGTCAGAAACGTCAATTAAAATGTACTAATAATCTTCCGAATATCTTTAAAGGTGAGACTCTAGAAGTCTAGAGGATTTGCTTGAGCATTACAATGTAATGTTACGTTCGTACAAATAGAACAATACAGACAAATGTTTCCTAGAGCATTTCCATGTAATGTAACGTTCTTGCGAATACTCGACGCTCTGTTTGACGCTGTGTTGCTCACGGTAAGTGACCTGTAATATTTCGTTGTACCTTGAGTACATTTTCAACCGGCCCACGAACCTCACTCCTCGCGCCGCCGCTCGTCACCCGCGCTCGGGCCTTTGTCAAATGAGTCCTCTATCGTCTTCCTAGGACTTACCGTATTTCATCCCCGTGTAGACGGCAAGACGGTAGCTCGAGCAAGCCCGGACACGCTGTGGTGAAATACGGTAAATTTTATCGACAAATCACTAGGTATCCCTATTTTTTTTCTCTCTCTCCATGATAAAATGGCAGCCATTTTGTTTTATTTTGCCTCGAAGCACGGGTGCTTGTTCTGATAAAGCTATAGCTACCCATGTAGAAGTCCTAGGAAGACAATAGAGGACTCATTTGATAGCCAATAATGTAGACAATAAAGCAATGATAATATTGTTGCAATTTATATTTTATAATAGAGAAAAAGAGAATGTATAAAATTAAAATTGTTTTTTTTTTTAATTATTAGCTTTTTCATATAATCGAAACTGTCAAGCTACATGTTTTTTGTTTTTGAACGATAGTTCAGAATGTATATGAAAATGAATGCGTGAACGACTGGACCGATTTCGCTAATTCTTTTTTGTTGTGTTTTGTTAATGTCAGGAGAAGGTTCTTATGAAAGAAAAAAATAAGAAAGTAGTGGCAAGTAACAATTCTGCAATACTTAATAACATAATATCACTAGTCTCTGCCCGCGGCTTCGCACGCATTGAATCTATGGGAAAGTTCAAAGGTGATTTCCATTCCATGTTATCTGTTTTATAGGATAAAAAGTAGCCTATGTTTGATTCCAGGATTACAATTACCTATATGCAAAATATCAGACAGATCCTTTGAATAGTTTTGGCGTGAAGAGGTAGCAAACATGCATACATCTGATATGTGTGATTATTTATTAGGTATATACATAATGTAGTATGGAAAATTAAAAACACCACTTAATAATACCAATTCGAATTCAATATGACAGGACAACTTCTGTCGGCTCAGCTTGTTGATTGTAATAAACAGTTGCGCACACAATTGTGCACTAAAATATGTCCTGCGCCCATTTCTAGACTTCTTTGTGACTGGCCGCCGCCGTGGCCAAAATTCGGCTAGGAGGGCATTATCATATAGCCTACCTCGTTGCTAAGGAGTGTTACTTCTCACTTTTACTTTTTCTATTGACATAAGTTAGAGTGAGAAAGAACACTGATGGGCAATAAGAGTTTGTCCATAGTTATTCCATTCACAAAGCTCTGCAAAAATCATGAAATCACCTAATCAGAACTGCGAAGTATTATCAAACAAGTTATTGCTCAAATACGCAAGATATACTCGAGTCATTGATGGTTGTGGGCAAACAAATCGACTATCGAGCTATCTATCGAGTATCGATTCGATAAAATCGATATAGCTGACCCGGTGATAGCCGCGTTAGTATCACACTAAAGCCCCTGGCCCACTGCAGCACACGCTGTGCACAGTCACGCGGCACATTTTAGCTGCGTGGGTTCGTTTGTTTGACAACGTGGGTCTACGTTTCCACTGCAGCACTCACTACACATGAAAATTGACCCAAGACTATGTACAACTGTAGCACAGCACAGTTTTCATAAGAAAGTGAGTGAAGCTTCGTTTACCGCGTGCATAGCGTTGACAGCGTTGAGTTGCGTGGGCGCCACATTCGAGCAAGCCACGCGTGTAGCAAACACGTCATTAATCTCGTATTCGTGCGTAGCGTGTTCGTGAGTTGCAATGGACGTTATCACATACATTTTCTTGCAAAGCGGAGCTAGACACACGTGCGTAGCCTCTACGTACGCAGCAGTGTGGCTTTATGTTATAAATGTGAAAGTTTGGATGTATTGAAGTTTTTTTTTGTTGTTTGTTACGCCAAAACTACGGAATGGGTCAGACAATTGCATACAGGTAGTTCGAAGCCTGGAATAAAACATAGGCTAGTTTTTATCCCATAAATCATTTCCAATAGAAACAACGCGAGCGAAGCCGCAGGCATGAGCTAGTTGCATGATAAAAGTTTCAATCAGTTTATAAAGACTTTGATATTAATCCTCAACGGAAAATTCTCATGTATATGGATAGAAATTAAAGTTCTTATATTTAATACAAGTTACTGTCTGCGGCTTCATACGCGTTTTTCACGTCTATGGAAACGTTTGAAGGTTATTTCTCATCCTTGGAATAAATAGGGATAAATATGTACCTAGGCTTATGTTTTATTCCAGGCATTGAACTACATCTATGCAATTTTACAGCCCGCACCGTTCAGTAGTTTTGACGTGAAGAAGTAACAAACATCCATACCTACATCTAAACATCCAAACTTTCACATTTATAATATTAGTGTGACTAGTTTCTGCCCGCGACTTCGCACGCTTTGTTTCTATGGAAACGTTCAAATGTTATTTCTATCCCATGGGCTAGAAATAACATTTGAACGTTTCCATTTACGAACGAACATTTTATGGGATAAAAAGTAGCCTGTTTTATTCCAAGTCTAGAGCTATGCAAAAATTTCATTTTATTATTGGACCTTTTGGGTACTGACCGACGTTACAGGGCGTAATGTAACATGTTACATTACGCCCTGTGCGAGCATTCGTGCAGTCAGTACCTACGGGGAAATAAGGCGCTCGCAACGAGCAAGGAGACGGATTTTTACCGTTAATGATAATGAAGTATCTACCCGGCTTTAACCGTTAATGATAATGAAGGCAGCCTTTTCTAAATAAACCGCCAAGTGCGAGTCCACTCGCACACGAAGGGTTCCGTACCGTAAAATTCAGGCAACTTTTTCAAAGAATATCAAATTTTCACTTGTTCGGAGACCCCTTTAAGTTTTCAACTATTTATATTTTTAGTATTTGTTTTTATTACAGTTGAAGTGTTACATATTTTATAGAAAGTTTCATGTACCTACCTATTGTGGTTCTACCTATTCCAGCCTTGACAAACGAAGAGCAAAAATAGCCAAAAAAATCACGTTTATTCTATACAAGCCCTAGGTTTCTGTTTAAGCCTACTGGTACGGAACCAAAAAACGATATCTCAAGTTTCAAAGTTACTTAGAAATGCAAACATAAGCAAAAGTGATTTAAAAGTTAGATTTTGAAATTACCGGAAAAATCGTAATAAAGAAAGCAAACCTTCATAATGGAATTAAGATGCAAAGTTGTAATGAGATCAAACAATCGTTAAGGCCCGCGAGGAATTTTTTAAGTTCAATTGAATGGAAAGATCGGCTCTGCTAATCACAAGGAAACTGGACTTGGATTGGGATATGCAGTAAGGAGCAATGCAGGAGATAAAGGTACATATTTAGCTTTACAAGAACAGCACAACCATCTTACCAAACTAGTTTAGCTACATTCGCGGCTTCGCACGCGTTGATTCTATGGGAAAGTTTAAAGGTTATTTCCATCCCATGTGCACTGATTTATGTGATAAAAAGTAATCTATGTTATATTCGAGGCCTAGAACTACCTATATTCAAAATTTAAGCCCGGTCCGTTTAGTAGTTTTGGCGTGAAGATGTAACAAACAATCATCCCTCCATACATCTAGACATCCAAACGTTCACATTTATAATATTAGTATGATATAGGCACAAACTTAAATGAACAGGTAGTAGGTATCACAGGTATATAGTACTCGTGAGTAAGTATTCAGGGTGCCACGGAAAGGGCAAGCCACCGAAAGGGGGTTATTCTGGACCCCGAGGGGATCAACTTGTGAAATAATAAAAGTAGTAAATACAAAAGCAGCATACGGTAAGTAGGTACATAATGAAAAAACAGCTATTCTTCCTTATAACATAAAATTAAATAGTATGTATGTAGAACTAACTTCAAAACATAAAAGTAAGGAGATCATATAAGAAATCAAATAATATCCTAAATAAATTCGACTTCTTTTGGGATATCATTTGATTTTTTAGAAATCACCCTTAGTGTTTTTTTTAAGTAACTATCTAATGTCTTTACGTAATACTACTGCAACTTTTTTGTTATTTAAATGTGGTATGAACTTCTTCTTCATCAGCGCATAATATAAAAACCATCCTTATCATGCTTTCCTTATTACAAGTGAAGATATTGAAGGGATCTGGTATTTTAGATATGAATTGAAACAATTAATTTCGACTTTTCATATGGTGTATTAAACTAAAGGTGAAAACTAAAACAGGCAGAGAGAATAATCATGGCGGCTGATTACAAAATGTATCAATGACAATAAGGTCATTGACTTAATCTACAAAATGACGCGGGAAATTTAAATTCCATGTTTGGATTATAAACATTAAACAGTAGATATGCCATAATCGCCAAACTTGGAAAGCGTATTGATGAACATGGAGGAGATGATAAAAACACACAAAATGAAGTTTTGCTCTTTCTGGATCCCTTGGTAGGCTCTGACGACATCCACGGTCTGAGTTCAAGGGGTCGATTCTTATGCCAGGATCGCCACTGCGAATAGCGCTATAAATAAATCAATAAGATACACTTATCTTGGAAAATATTATTTATTGGCACTCTCTTGCATATCACCACCCCGCTAACAATTAAGGCTGAATTTTAAAATATTCCTTATTTTAAATCGGCCGTAAGAAAAAGGTAATTCTTTCAAATCTTTTAAATTTCCCGATCTCTGTTTAATGAAGTACTGGACATGTTTATTTTAACTTTTAGATTTGATTTGTACTGAACTGTTAAAGTTCTTTATTGGGTTATCGATTTTATGTAACAATAATTTTATTAAAAGGGCTACAACCGTCTTGCAACATGACGGCCCTGAGTTCTTTTTGATACCCACTTGAAGTTTTTCCTTGGAAATAAGTACTAGGTAGTTTTAAATAAATAAATAATTCTGGAAAATTCACACATCATCATCTATAAGCTATGTTATGGTTACTTGATAACCGATATAGGCACCCACATAATTAAAAAAGAAAATTACAATCTTATAATAAAAACAAATTAGAACTAGTATTTACAATTGAAACAATTGAGCTAACTGCAGACTGTTGCAAACAATCTACAGGTAGCTCAACTGATCCATATCAATACCAGTCGGAAGCGTCCCCATGACGCTGGCTGTATTGCTCCGCTGTATGGCAATGCTGATGCGCTGCGCCGAATACTTACCCGCTTTTGGGACATGCGTCGCATCGACCAGATGCTCAGATAACTTTGTAAAAACCCGGAGAGCCTCGGTACCGGTACATAATACAATACATATAGGTATGCAAAGATCATACAAACATTTGTTATAAAGCGGGACTCGAACCAGCAACCTCCTGCGATGCGAGCGGACTTGCGCCCGCTGCCACAGTGGTCATCGAAGTGGTCTATATCCATTTACCGAATCAGGTAAATGCCCCAAGTAGCAAAAACTTGTCGTTTAAAAGTATATAGAACGTTTTGTGAATTTAAAAAGAAGAAGGTACATTTTATTCAAAAGTGGCCCATTTATATATCTGTTCAGTTCTAAAAAGAACGAGCAGCGTTACACATGACAAATCAGCCCTATACACGCTAGGTGACTCGGGACACAAAATAACTAAGTAATGTTGTGTGTTAATAAAGGATCTCAAAGGATCTCAAGGACTTTTTCATAAAATATATAACTAGAGTTTGTTTTCCTTACCTCACAGTATTCATTCACCATTGCTTGTTTTATAATTCGTGACTGTGCAGAGTGTAGAGGTAGAAATAAGAAATAAAAATTCAAAATGATTCAAGCAGTTTTAGCTAATTAAAAATTTATTTTGTTATTATAATATTTGCCTTTGGAGTGTGGAAATAGCGTGCGAACGCAATTATACTAATAAAATATGATTGGGTTTACAGTAAATTCTAAGTCTTTTCATCCAATTATTGAGCTTTTATTATAATAATATTTTAAAAAATTATCGAAGAATAAGACACTCGCCGAATTCACGCTGGATAGAAAATGTCTGAGTTTTGTTGTAAAAGTGAGATAAGAAATCTATTTCAGGATATAAAAAATTACCATTTAACAGCAATATTTATCTACTTTTACGTGTCGTTTTTGCATCATTAAATAAATCGGTTCACTGTCATAATACTATCATGTACTTAATATGGAACTAAACAGTCATTATACAACGATACTGCTCTAAAACAATATGTGTGTAGTACGCTTATCTGTAAAACTATAAAAGGCATCTAAAAACCAATATAGTAAAGTTACATAATATAGTCATAATCTGGAACTAAAATACATCACAAAATTACTCTATTATGAGTTTTTTGTGACTACTAACGTATTAAGTACTACCTCTATAACAACGATCTGAATATCCATAATCCGACAAAGTCGCGTTATAGTTGAATGCGCATCACTGCTTAACCGAAAGGTTTCTGTAATTCTGTAATTCTTTATTGTACACAATAATACATTAGCATGATTTAATTTAATAGAATATGGACATAGGCGAGCTTAACCCTGAAAAGAGTTTTCTTCCAGCAAACCTTAGAGTTATAGGAGAGGCGATGGAACAGGTAGAGGAAGTGTACAAAAACAAATCTAACAAGATAAACTCACAATTAAAGTAATAGTAGGTAGCTATATACAGTACACATGCATATAATAAACATACTTAAATTAAAATAATAATCACTAAATAAACCTAATAAATACCTTTTATAATAATATACTATAGATAGATAATATTAATGATAATGATAAAAAAGAGTTTTCTTCCAGCAAACCTTAGAGTTATAGGAGAGGCGATGGAACAGGTAGAGGAAGTGTACAAAAACAAATCTAACAAGATAAACTCACAATTAAAGTAATAGTAGGTAGCTATATACAGTACACATGCATATAATAAACATACTTAAATTAAAATAATAATCACTAAATAAACCTAATAAATACCTTTTATAATAATATACTATAGATAGATAATATTAATGATAGTAGGAAGTGCTCTTTTACCCTAGCTTTAAATATGTTTAGCGACGGACTGGCTCGGATATCATGGGGGATAGAGTTTCACAATCTAGCAGCTTGCGCATCTGATTTGCGTAATAAGGATTACACATAATACGCAAATCAGATGAATAAAGTTATTTGTTAAAACTTATATAGAGCAGTATTTTTTCTGCAATAATTATAATAGCGCTACGCTGCTCTTGCTATAGCATTTAACTTTATCGATTGTATAAAATGGTTTAGTAAATGTTTACATCATTTATTTATAGGTAATTTTGCTTTTTAAGCTTAAAGAGCAAAAGTGTGTTGTCGAACACTTTTATACAACACGATGTCACCGCTAATACCTTAATAACTTGTTTACGCATCTTTTTAGTGATATAATCTTGGATTATTGGACTACTTTGTTAGTTGGCGTGGTCATAGTCGACAGTTAGATAATTCAAAGAGCATCATCTATTAACCAGTATTATTTATTTACCTACCAATTAAACAAAGAATACTTTCTTTACTAAGCACGTCAAAGTGGGACATAATAAAAGTCTACATATTGCCCTCTAAGTCTGGAGATAAGGGTGTTTGCACATTGGGTCCGGGATGTCGCTGCGTTATCAGAGCTGATAGTAGGTATAATAGCCTCTCACACGGGCGGGACGTGATGACCCTGTCTTAGGATTTGGCATCTACATAGAGTTACTGTTATGAGAATTTTTGGAGGTTGGAGTCAACCTTAATGCTGAAAATCTGCAATTTGTCACTCACTATATAGAAAGAGTGTCACAATTTGGCACTCTTTCTCTACCTCCTACCTCAGTGCAGTGTTATCTATGGATGATGTAAAGAAATACCTCAACCGAAAATTAAGACGGAGAAGAGGATTATTTAGGATTTGATAAAAAAAAATAAAGTACATAGGTGATAACTGGTTGGCACCGAACAAAAATTCAAATTATATTCGTAAGTTTTTTCGTTATTCGAAATGAATACCAACTACCAAATACGACAGTTGCCGACAGCGAGGGATGGCATTTGAAGATAGGTGATGTACTGACAGCATCATCAACTAGTAACCCTCTAGCGGTAGAAGTGTAAACGTTAAAGGGGTCAAATGATGCTGTTCTCCGTACCTAGGCATTATGATATCTTATCTCTAAAGAAGAATTATGAATACTTACCTCTATAATGCAAGACAATTATTCGTTCTGAAAAAAATAAAACGTTTGCAGAAGACAATGTAACCTACTTAATTTAGACAAACCTGTTCTGTTTTTATAGCTTTTTCCCATGGTAATGCTGCGTATGAAATGCTGCAGCCACGCAGACGTACGGAACGGTTCCGCGTCATCGCACCTCCGCCCGCCATCTTGTGTGTGATGTACCGACAGAAGAACAATCTTATCAGGTATTTAAAGACGATGATAGCTTGCAACGTAAGGAGGTTTTAGGAGCTTTATTGCACTGGCGATTTGCGAGCGATTTCAAAGCGAGGCGAGTGCGCAGCGAGCACACCGCGCCGCCGTGACGACGCCGCGGGCACGCAGCGAGTTCGCGTGCACGCGCTTTATTGGTAAGTTATTCTTTAGTAACTATATTTACTTTTTTGGTCCTTACATAATAAATAAAATTCAAATAAAGGAACATTCCAAATATGATTTACCGAAAGAGCGGGATATTTATTTATACGCAATGCTAGAATTTTCTTTGTTCAGAAAATTTTACGTTTGCTAAAGTCAAAAAGTTTTTGTGTTTTTAGAATGTTTTAGATCTTTTCCCCATAGTATCTAATGCTGCGTAAGAAATGCTGCAGCCACGCAGATGGACGAAACGGTTCCGCGTGATCGCACCTCCGACTGCCATCTTGTGTGTGATGTACCGACAGAAGAACAATCTTATTTTGTGAAGACTAGACAACATTGGGGTTTGCTTTAATAGTTTTATTTACGTATCGGCTTTCTTGAAAGCTAGGAATTTCACGAAATAAATAAATAAAACTATTTATTCAATAAATCTTAGGTCTAAATGGATTACAAAAGAGTCAATAAAATCGTATATTCTTCTTTTATTGCTTGTCTTATTAAAGGTACCTACAAGCTATTTACTTATATTATCATGAGCATACAGAGGTTTATGCTAAACCGATAGGTAGGTACCTACCTACTGAGTAGTTATTTCTCTTTTGTTTTTTGGTAAGGTTCTACGTTTCGTGCGGTCCGTCATCCGAAACTTTGAATTTCGTGGTTCAAAGGAAGCCTCCAGAACAAGATGGACGTATCGTTAATGTATTCTATAATTAGCCTATTTCCTATCCCGAGCAAGTGAGAGCAAAAAATACTTAGGTATCTGTAGATTTATCTGCCATCAGTACAAGCTTATCAGACTAAATATTTTCGAAATCGCTCGCAGAGCAGGTTTGGCCGTTTTTACGTGTCAACTGTTTAAACACGGTGCTTCAAGGAAAAAGACAGAAATGGTCGCTGCAACGCCCTGTTTGAACAACTTGTAATTATTATTCCGAAATGCGACCTAGCATCACAAAAGCATTTAGATTTTTTTAATTTATGAATACTTGTTTGAAATCTTGAAATTGGATTCAGGTCACCTGACACATCCGATAAAGGATTAGTCTAACATTAAACTTACTAGCCTACACCTACGGGTTCGCACGCGTTTTTTGGGATAAAATATTGCTTAAAAAGTATATGTTCATCTTACTCAAGAGCTGCGTCTATGCAATATTTCTGCCCGATCTATTCTGTAGTTTATGCGTGAAGAGGAACATCTAAACATTCAAACATTCCAATTTATATTATTAGCTTTAGCCCGTGGCTTCGCACGCGTTATTTCACGATAAAAGAAAGAAAGAAAATAAATATGTTAATAACTTGTAATAACCTGACTGTAATTATGAATTAGGAAACGGCTCAGCATGAATGCTGCGTGTGCTGGTAAACCGAACACGCGTAGCGCTGATCTTCCGCCATTTCCTACAAACCGTAGCAGGCAGCATACGCAATGACAAGATAGACAACGACTTAAAGTAGACTATGTCGATCCCGGTCTAGAATTAAGTACATCTGTGCAAATTTCATACCAATCTCTTCAGCAGTTAGATAATGCGAGAAGAGATAACAGACATCCATTCATTCATCCAAACTTTCACTTTAGTATTCGTGTGATGTGATGATTCTATTAGTGTGATACTGCAATGAACTAAATTATGTTGGGCGTCCATTTTTATAGGTATCTTTATAGGTACCTAATTTTTTTATGTTTTCGTTTACAATTTTTTTTTATTATATTTTTTTAGTAAGGTTTGCAAATCTTTGGTAGGTCAATCACACAAAAGAGGGATACTTACTTTTATGTTATTTAACACACATACTCAATAGCAAAAAATATAGTCATGGTGGGTTTTCCCCGGCTAATTAACTACATTATATTTACCTACGGGTTAGTAGTTAATGAGCAGGAATTTCCCAACACACCTTAGGTGAGGGCTAGTGCGGCGGCAGATTTGGCCGAGGATCTCAAGAGGCGCAGATATGCAGGTCTCGACAGAGCCTACACATTTGCTCCCTTTGGGGTCGAGACCTTAGGTCAGTGCTCACCAAGGCTCTCAAGGCTCGGGTTTTCAAAAAGTTATCTGAGCGTCTGGTCGAAGCGACGTGACCCGAGAGCTGGTGGTATCTGCCGCAGCGCATCAGCATTGCCATACAGCGGGGCAATGCAGCCAGCGTCTTGCGGACGATTCCGACAGGTATTGATATGGATCAGTTGAGCTACCTGTAGATTTTTTGCTACAGTCTGCAGTTAGCTTAATTGTTTCAATTGTAAATACTAGTTCTAATTTGTTTTTATTATTTGATTGTAATTTCTTAATAGTGCTGTTTATTTCACACATCATCATCCAGCCCCAAAACAAATTGAGTATGAAAAATGTTCCTGCATGCTCTACCTTACGACTTAGGTCAAACTCTTGTATAAAGCACATAATTCGTGCGCGTTCATTAGGGACAGAATCTTGTCAACGTAAATATTTTACATCACATTTCTCATACATAATCAGATTATACTTGGAATAGCATAATATAAATAAGTTAATAAACGATCAGGGGCCCTATTCTGCTAAACCAATCGATTCACCTCATCACCTAGAGTTTTTTTCATCCCAGATTTCTACGTGACTATTCCGCGACGATATCTTTGTGGTAGTTATGCGATTAATTTAGCAGAATTTGTTTGTAGACTTTCTAAGCCCAACTAGCGAAGCTTATCCAAGCCAGAAATGAATTGGGCCCCTGGATAATGAATTGGGTCCCTGAAAAATGAATTGAGTCCCTGGAAAATGAATTGAGCCCCTGGAAAACCAAATGGGCCCTGGAAAATGAATTGGGACCCAGGAAAATCCCATCAACCCAATAAATAAGCTGCTATACCTACTAGATATAATGAGACAGTAAACATTACCCAAGAAGCTCAGATAACGCTCAAGTAGTGATATCGGGCACCTTGATACTAAACTTGTCGCAGGTTCGATGCCCGATTGCGTGACAATGAAAGCTGGAGTGCTAACGGTATTTTTGATTAAATATCTTATACTTGTTATCGATGTATTTGGTAATATGATAAAGTTGGTACGAATGTGTTAGTTTTATGTCTAGGAGCGTAGATCGCGTTGAAATCGTTTGGTGAAATCGAAAACCAAACTCAAATTGCGCTCGACCTCAGAATTTGTGTAATATAATATGGAAAAAATCTGTTTTAAAATGTATAAATCGATACCTTTCATTTAATACCCCACTCGATGAAGTAGCACCCTTTTGAAATTACCCCAATGACGTTTCTTCAAAAGTTAGCACACATACTAATAATAGGTAAATTAAATATTGATATAACTAAACAAGAGCTCTTAATTATAAATGCTATCACAATTTATTTAATAATTTATTCTACTTTGCCGTAAAATGATTTTTGCATCTCGTTCATCGACTGGCCACAGGAGTTGGTATTTTGTACCATAACAATAAATTTGCAAGACTAGGTATTTCACAACTCTTTCATGTCCAGACCATCTCAAGGTTGCCTGGAAGAGATCGCTCATAGTGATAAGAACACCCTTTATACTTCCTCTATTATAAGGATGTTTGTATTGTTTACTTTCTTTGTGTGGTAATAATTTCCATGATTGTTTTGAATTAAATCTGCATTATCAATGGCTGAAAAAAATGTATCAGAGATAAATAATGATGGGCGAAAAGATAGAACGAGAAACCCATGATCCAGGAAGCAGTAAGTATCAAAATAGTCGTTACCAATTTCAACGTGCATACGAAACTTTATCATGGTCATCAGATTTCTACACTACATTTTTAGTATAATTGAAATGTATCTTTGCAAGTACATAGACAAGGATCCCGCGGGATTAAATTTTGCTATCCCTTGCGACAAAAGAGCGATAAAACAAAGTTCAAGTGCTCATCTTTATCAGTGAAGGTCATCCTAGCAAACCGTCGAAAGTTTTATTCCAACCCAAACAAAGTACATCAAAATGTGTTTTTTTCTAGCCTTTTGTCGGTCAACAACAAAAAAGATGTTGAGACCTATTAAAAAAGCAGTTCGGTGATGATTGGCGAGCACTAGAAGAAGTTACATGGTACAAAACTATAATCGATGATCATCAATCGAGAAGGCCAGAGGAGGCCAGTGAAGAATGTGATTGTGTAGAAATGGATTGTAAGGAATTAAAGGTTTGAAAAATAAAAGTAAATAGATATACACATCAAAATTATTGTTTCATTAAAGTTATTATATTCATAAGCAGGTAGGTTCTGTACAAAGGGACTTATTTCCAAAAGTGGTTTATACAAAAGGTCTTATTGTCTAGACTCTAGAGTTTACACCAAAAGGGCACATTTCCATTCTATTTTTATTTATATCTAAGAAAATAATGTAAAATAATCAGTTTATTAAATTTATATACATTTTAATTAACGCTGAAAAACCATAATATATTACCTGATAACTGTTGCTCATAAGCAATATTAAAATTTTAGTGAACATGGAAATATGCCTCTATGAAAAATCACTCCTCAATTATACTACACAAAGAAAGTAAACAAGCTCGAAATCACTAGCTCTATATGTTTTTCTTTTTAACTTATTTCCTCTGTACCTACCTACAATTAAGATTAGTTATTATTTATGTTGCTTTGGCATAATTATAATAGATATTAGTTGGAGATGCCACTGGCTCCTGAAACACAGTTTTTAACTAGTTCAGGAGCCTATGGACTCGTATTGTCTGTTACACTAGCTTATACATATGTCAATAAACAATTTATTATTTAAAAAAAAAATTATAAATGCTAGAGTTATGAGCATACTAATATTAAGAATGGCATAAGAATACATTTGTTAAATACATTATTAAAAGCATTTTCTATCTAGCCTAGAGCTAGATATTAGGCAAATTTTAATTAAATTGCTTAAAGATGCAATTTTTACTTTAATTTATCAAAAACTGGGTTTATTATACGGCGCGTATTACTTTTGCTACAATTATCAAACTTATTATTAAAAGATTCTATAATGTCATAATTGGTTGATTGGCGCTTACTTCGGTCTACGGATTGATTCATTAGGCCCGGTCTGCATCATTTTTGGTTTTGACATAGGCTTAAGTATGGAAAATGCTTATTTGTTCAAGTTATCTTGGTCTTCTACGTTAAAACAAGTTTATTTTTAAATAATTTACTACTTTCACTTCGTAAATCTGATAAACACATGCAAGATACCTAGGAACTCTAATAATATAAAATTCCATGTCTTTTCATAGTCACGTTTTGTTTTTTAAACACGTCTATATGCCTTAAAATTTCAGATCCTTTCCGAATTTTCCCCTATCACCGGCAGAAGCGGTAAATATGGCAACACTAATGGACTCTTTCCTTTGAGCCGTCGCTGTAGATGCGGTCTTCAAAGGTCGCTCAAACAAGGGATCTAATCTTGTACCTACCTATTTGGCTCTTGAGTGGGTAGTGGCCGGCTGGGTTTAGGGTTGCCAGGTTACAAAAGTTTTAAATGGAATAGATATTTCTTTATTTATATCACTTCTGCAGTTTAAGGCGGAATTACCAATAAAACTTTTGAAATCTTTTGCGACGACGGGATGTAACACGCACCAGTGGTCCTGTCGGAATTGAAACTTTCAATGAGCACAATGAATGTTATTGTTTTTTTTCTAACTTTTACTTACAAACTTTATCGTACACCTTACCCAACAAAACATAAAATAATATATTATAAATCCATCATGGTTATTAACACCAAAGTCACGGGATATATACGAGTATAATGATTTGAGTGAGAGAGTTCAGTTGTTTGGTGATCATGGCGCATGAAACTGTACCGAAATATTGGAAAACTCAAAATTCAAATCATGGTAAATAAATCATTGTAAATTACTTTAGTACCTACTATAAAAATAATGGGTGTTTTTTTAGTTCCTGATAGTTCCAAGTAACGTGGTGGCCCAACGCTTGCGTTGGGCCACCACGTTACTTGAATCTAAGGTGGAGTGCAGGTGGAGTGGAATGTGTTCTAATGATCTCTGATCTGGAAGATCACCAGCATCGTCTTTGACGTCTTATCCGTAACAAAACTTCTTACAGAAACGTTAATTATAATGAAATCGTCCCTAATTTTTCCAAATATTTAAATAGCACCACCATTCTGTGGAGCCATGGTTGAGCCAAAGGTGGAACTGGTTTTTGCCAGTTTTAACCAAATGTGCGTTTTGAACCTGGCAACCCTGCCCCGCCTGCTAATTCTTCGCCACAGCGCAGCCAGATTATAGAGAATTGAGCCATCTAATATTCCCTCTGACCCGTCTCGGGGCTGTTCTAAATGCATGCGCTGTGCAAGGGTGCAGTCGTTACACTTTAAAAAAGTTTCAGCAAATATTCTAGTTTGGCTGTAGAAAGCTGATTAACAGTAGAATTATTTAACGTAAAGTCGTGTGCTAAAACCAGTTTTCTCTCATAGCTGTACGGTACTGGTGCTCAATACCGGTCTATCCCGATTGTTCGACACGACCCACGAAACCACAAACTTTCCAAATCTCATTCTCACTCCAAAACGGTCTCGTGCGCAAGTAAACAAACTCGCACGTTAAAGACGTTCATGCGCGGCGTTCTTTGATCCGCCCGTGATCGCCGCGCCGCGCCGCGCCTATTCAGCGGAAACTAAAATACATGAGCATAAGTAAGGAAATTTTAAACTTGTTTTGTTGGTTTTATGTTGGTATTATATGAAATCATATAAAATACTAGCATCCGCCCACGACTTCGCACGCAATTTTTCGGAATAAAAAGCCTATGTTCTTCATAATAGTAGTAGTCTTAATAGTCATACCTAATTAATAGTCTACCTCTCTGCCAAATTTCATTCAGATCCGTTAAGCCTTTTCGTCGACAGAGAGACAGAATAACTTTTGATTTTATAAATTAGCAATATGACTTTTTAAAAACGCACTGAAGGAATTTAAGAACTCTTATTACGAATTCTATGAATACTCGAACACTTGTCTTCGCAAAGTGCTTTCTCTCTAAGCCGAAAGTAAAAAAAAAGAAAAAAAAGAGAAAGAGAAAGAAAAAAAGAGGAAGAGAGAGAGGTGAGCAAGTAGAAGAATAAAGAAAGAAAATCAATTTATTGGCTCACATTACAAGAAAACAAAATAATACAAAAACCTTATAAATAATTAATGATGTTTTTTCTTCTGAGCGAGCCGAAAGAAACATATTTTGGAATTATTTCTATGAAATCCTTAGAATCCTTGTAGCCTACCTAAGTAGGTACACTTGCTCTCGTCAGGTCGGACGAATTGTCAGAATTCATTTGTTTTCTTTGACGCCCTTCGGCCTTCGGCGCTTTACTTAAGTAATAATAAGAACATTTTATGACTATTACCTAGCTTTTCCTCTGTAAAGACATTTATTGCTATATTATGTATTAGCTCCTATTTACTTGCGTCTAGTTTGAGACGCCGAGACGGGTCCTGGAATGGAGATCTCTATCGCAATTTAGTTTATTGTCTTGTCTGAATGCTTGGAAGCGGTACAGTGATCTTCAAATGTGTGTGGAAATGTTAAAATAAATGTAATAGTGTGGAAAATATTTAACGAGACTGTTATCATCGGCGCAAATCCAAGAAGACGAAACATTTTTTGGTACATATTAGAAGTTTTCATTAATCATTTCATGTCGTCCGTATTCGAACTCGAATTTGTACCTATTTCGTTGCGCTTGTGCATATTATGCAGTGTTGTAGTTTCAGTTTTTTTTTTTTTTTTGGTTATTGTTATGTCTTCATTCCTACGTCTTTATTGACATATAATATCTTGGATTATTCTACGAGTATTATTCTACGAATTACTTTTCTTAGGATTTCATGGAAATAAATACTTACTGTTATCACAAATAATTTAGCTCGAGCTCCTATGAAGAGACATCAAAACCTAAATCTCCATAAAATTAGGAAAACGAAATCTAGTTTGTAGAAAATGCCATCTAAATGGCGCAATCATCAAATGGGAGAATCTCAGCATATACAGGACGTCCCACGGCTATGCCACATGGAGGGAAAGTACCTTAAATATTGTAGATGGAACATTTTACTGAAAGAAGACATTATTTTATAGGTTTTTTTTTTCAGATTAGGGAAAATGTAGAAAATATTTCTGATTTCTACAAAAAAATAGGAACTTACATACCAAGAATGTGAAGATAACGACATGCACTCTTAGCTAAGCACCTACGCTAAAAACCTTAGCTAACAGACGTTTGATAACCAACATCAAATTCCAACAAATTCGATAACCAACTGCAATTCGCCTGTAGGTTTTTTTTTGTCATACAATGCTTAGCCACTGCTTAAATACGATATTTTTTTTGAGAGTAAAGGAATTACCCAATGCTTCTAGAGGTACCTAGAGGCCAGATATCTAAGGGTCCAGATACCTGGTAGCACTTGCGCACGAACCAGTCCCGCCAATAAGCTGGACAATGTCAATATTGGCGGAGCAGAGACAGCAGTTTTTGAGAATCTCCTATGTACGTAGTGTTTGTCTGTATGTAATAGTTTGCCCGCGGCCTCACGTATTGGTGGAAAATGTACATTTCGTTTGTACCTGCTTTTAGTTTATTGCCTTTTCGCTTCTCCTCTGTAACCCACAGTAAAAAAAACATTTTAAAATGCTACTACATTTTACAGTTTCAGCATGGCTTTTGAAAACACGAAAATATACACAAATCAGTGGCTATTTGATCCAACGATGTATTAAATGACGTCCCAAAATCCGCTCTAGAAAGCGGCTATAAATTTGATTAATTGCCTACGATTTTAAAAATAATTTAAAGCTGGCGCAATTGTCTTTAGTTTTTTCATACACGCTGACGTCATAAATCCAGGCCTCCAGTATATGTAGGTACTAAAAAGAAAAAGGGCAGCGTGCCAGCTGTTAAAATTTATAATTTTATTGTTTTTTTTTATTGATGGCGTCTGTGGCAACCCTAATTCAATAAAGGCGATAATAAAGTTTGCTTACAACCAAATTACTAAACTATTGGCACGTTTTCTATAAAAAAAACCCTTTGATCTAAGTTTCTCACGAAAACACTTAAGTCTCTCGGTATTCCAAGATTTTCATCACAAATTACGTAAAAACTTACAAGCTCGGAGAAATTTAAGAGCTCTAACGAGGTAGATGGCTCTCGCGAAATCGTCGAACCGTCAAGCAGAGTTGATTAGCACCTCATTACGAAAGTGGGTTAGCACCTCGTGGCACCTTGTACCTGGACACTTGCATAGTGTCAATATTTCCATGAAGGGACAAGGAAATGTGGAGACGTGTCAAATAGTTGGTGCAGAGTTTATTTCTAAGGGTGTTTGAGGTGGACGAAAAAGGGGCCTTATTCAAAAGACTTTAAAAAGGAGTAGTTTCTCAATTCGATTGTGTAGGTTAGGGTACGTTCCCACAACACGTGAACTTTTTTTTGGATATCTTCGCTAGTAAGGCATTTTCCAAAAAAGAAAAAAACCCCGACATCTATTGGGTTCTAAGATACATAGAAACCAATAGACGGCAGGGATCTTTCGCGAAGAATAAACGTTGTGGTAGAGTGTGTCGTATGCAGGTTCTATGCCATTTTATTTGAAAGCGCCATCTTTTTAGTTTCGGCGAAATATTATTTGACTAATGTCAAATAATATTTCGCCGAAACTAAAAAGATAACAATGAGTGCTTTCATAATTGAAAGCCCTCATTGTTATCCGATTTTGATAATTCTCCTGTTTTTGTCACCGTTTTTTATTATAGATGTTTTTTTTATTATAGATGCGCAAGTTTGGATGTTTGGGTTCATGTTACCCATTCCTGAAATACAGGTAGTTCTAGGCCTGTAATGAAACTTCTACTACTTTTTATGCCATAAATCAGTTTCCTTGGGGTATAACGTAACAACGCGTGCGAAGCCGCGGGCAGAAACTGTACAGAATATGATTTCGGGCCCGTATTAGTTTGATTCCTGAGAGATTTCTAAATGTCCCGTAAAACAGTTTAAATATTCAGGGACTTTTAGTCGGCGTTTTGTTTTTTGTAAAAAACGATAGACGTTACTGGTCGTAATGTAACGTACACAGCGAGCGTTCGCGCAGTGAGCACGGGGAATCAGGCGCTACGAACGCTCGCTGCGAATGATACGTTACGCTCCGTAACACAGATCAGTGCCCGGTTTTACGATTCACTACTTGTCCGACATGCCTCCAATCTGAATTTAGTTTCACTTATAAGTAGATAATGTACTTAGTAATCTATTATGTCGTGAACTGCTCGCAAATTTAGTCTCTCTAACTTTATCTAAGTGCTTTTGCCGCTGCCATCTATCGTCTACCAAACGCTGTTCTGTACATTTATCAGCTACGCGTGAGTAGGTATACGTCTACCTCCAATACAGATGACTTCAATCAAATTACCGTGCATCAAGGAGCATTAATCAATATTCCACAACACACGACAGAGGGCGCTGAAGTGGCTACAAACGCCTTTGATGTGGCGCTTTGAGGCTGTTCTTTGACGGTTCGCGCAGTTGATGGAATTTACATATTTTATGAGATTCCACGTATGACAGAGGATTGATGCTGTATTTTCAGCAAGGGTTTTATGATGCGTTGGGGAAATATGAAGAGCTTTACATGAGTGTTTTGTTATAGATAGTATTTAAGTTATCTATAGATCACTGTCGCATTAGGTGTGCCTGTAAGGATAGCTGTACAATATTTTTAATAAATATAAATAAACTTTTCTACTATAATTTTTGGACTCGCATTGTACCTAGGTATCATAACTAAAGTTAGGTACACACAGGTAGGTAGTAATTTCTAATTTGACTGTACTCATATTGTTCGAATTTTTTCCCTCCCCAAAATACAATACAAATATTAGACATCTTGCAAAAATTTACAATTTTAAAACCTTTCATCTAGAAAAGTACCTATAGACAGAGTTACTATCTTTAAGTACATTTGCGTAACTTTTTCTTACATTTCCCGACGTTTCCACTGCTTTGCAACAATCGATTGACGAATAAACGACGCCATTCAAATGATAAGATCATTTGCACTTCTTCTTCACTTATAATATAACCTATAGTGACGTAGGTGTACCCCATCAAACCCTATAGGTAAATTAGGTACATACATACTTGTACTTAGTGACATCGGGCATAGCATAAGGCTTACAAAAAGTCATAAAACAATTAATCCCACTCAAGGGCAGGCACTGACAGAATGCGGCTGCAATAACTCAGAATACCCACTTGTGGTGATTTAGGCTTTTATTAAAAAGCACACAATACTCCCCCTTCCACGCAGATCGCTCGTCTATTTTATTTTTAATATTAAACCCCCGGGCAGTCTGCGTAGAGTAGTGTGAAGACAGAGAGTTTTCAATGTAGGTAAATAGAGGGTAGGGCAAGATATCACCTACATGTGAAATAAATTAATAATGCTGGACATGACTACATTTTATGTAGGTAACAACAGATTCTTAACTAAAGCAAATTAAGCCAAAGACACTCATAACACACACACATACTCACACCCACTCACACCCATATGAGTCATATGACTCATAGTAGAAGCAGAAGACAGTAGAGTAGAAGTTTTGAAAACTTATTTTACAAGATGGGTGATAAAAAGAAAACACAAATAAAATAAGTAAAGAAATTATAAACTCAATTTCGTAGACCCTCTACGAGCTACGTCGTAGCAAAAACGTTTCTAATTTTTACTTTTCTTCTAGAAAACAAGTAGGTAAGTCTTTGTTCCTGGTTCCTGGTTCCTGGTTAACCTATTATGATTTACTATGCTACCTGGATCAATTAGTTCAATGCAATCGGCATCGAATGATCCCCATATGTTTTACGATTTTTCCATTGAGAAGTTATAGCCGACTTTGTTCCCGATTTTTGAACATTATCAAAAATAAAAATAAAATAAATAATGCTGGACTATCCACACAGCATCATCTAGCCCCAAAGTAAGAAGAGCTTGTGTTATGGGTACTAGATGACTGATAAACTTAATACAATACATGTTTCTTGTAAAATCTAGGTTATTGTAAAAAAAACGGTTAATTCCTTACTTACTGGCGTGGCGCAGTGACCCTAAGTGAATTTTGGCCCGCGACACCAGAGATCGCCAGTTGTCTCGATCCCTTGCCGTTTCAGTTCTGTCGACGCGACGGCACGAAGAGTTCGCGAAGGCCAATCAGTCGTCCAAGGTACCGCTGGAGCGATGAAGTTGAGAAAGACTTATTTAAATCGGTTTTTATTGATTCAGCAGTTTCAGTAACGAGTTCTTGAGTGTTTAAGATGGAAAAACATTCTCTAGAATGCCATTACTCTATGGGTCCTCTCCCTGAGGCTGTTGATGGCCCTCGACTGCCATTATTGAGGTCCAGACGGTGAATGCTCTTCATCATATCTTCAGGAATCCTCCTGAAGTTACACAACTTACTACACAATTCTACAATCGAGATTTGTTTTTTGTTTGCCTTCGTTAATATCAAAGTTATAGATCTAACTAATTAACACTGATTCTCTAAGATAGGACATTTTAATAAAGAACCTCTAAACTAGACTAAGATGACTGTATATTCTAAATGCACATTAAATTTCATCTTGATCTGTTCGGCAGTTTTGGAGATCTTTGGTAACAGAATAACGTTCACAAACTTTCGGCTTTACAATATTAGTAGGATATACCGCACTTAATGAAGTTGTGCAGCTCGTATGGCAGCCGCAGAGGATGGGTAGTGAATGAGTTAAAAATACAATATAATTATTCGACATAATTATTTATAAAATATCCATTTTATTTCACAAACATTCTACGAATAGGTGTCTGGTCGAAGCGACGCGTGACCCGAGAGCTGGTGAGTACCAGGCGCGGCGCATCATTATTGCTATTTATTTATTTATTTATTCAAGCATGACTTACAGAATTACAATACATTCCAAAACGTCAAACACTATTACAACATCTAAGGTAGAATATGCTTTTAGGTAGAATTGCTATGCAGCGGGGCATAGCAGCCAGTGTCTTGGGGACGATATTAGGATCAGTTCAGCTACCTGTAGATTGTTTGCAACAGTCTGCACTTCTGCAGTTAGCTTAATTATTATGAATACTAGTTCTAATTTGTTTCTATTATTTCATTGTAGTTTTCTCTGTTAGTAAAGGCCAAAAAAAACAAATAGGTGTGAGGTATTATATTATTTAGCCGCGCCGGTGGCGGCGTAAGAATCGACCCCTCCAAATAACCGGTGGATGTCATAAAAGTCGACTAAGCTGAACCAGAGGCAGTGCAACAGTTTCTTTCTGTGTATTTTAACACCTTTACTTCGATTTTGCGATCTGCCTTCCAACTGAACAAAACTGGTGGTCATGGCAACAAGCCCCCTGAGGAGGCATGTCTGATGACATACATCATTCATGTTGAATGTTACGTATTCACAAAAACATTAATAAGTATTGCCTAGGCTGTATGTTAACGATTTTCGGAAAATTTGCCACCAGTTCTCCGAACGTAAATAAGTTAATGGTATCCAAGAATACCTCGAACACTCGAATACTTTGAACAAGGATAAATATCTATGTTAATAATAGTAGTTTGTTTTACTAGAGACGAAACCACCGCAGTACTCTAAAATTAAAAACCTAACAAGGTAAAGGTTTCCTGCTCGCTTTTTTACTTTACCTTAAAACGATTGAAGTGAACAAAAATCCAAGTGATCACTTTATTAAGTAAAACTAGGGTTTTACTTATGTAATTTGAATTTTGACACGTGTCCAAGAGTCCCGTAAGGTCTAAAGGAAATAAAGCACTTTGAATTTGAATTTGAGTATAAGAGGGGTTGGTTTACTCCCGAGTGCAGCTTGGGGTCAACACCGAGTTATAATGGCTGGTTTTGGCCCGAGCGTAACACTACTTCTTTTTCTTTACTTTTCACTTTCATTGCGAGAAAACAAAACAGTCAAAACTTACCTTCAGGAAAATAATGCTTACGTTTTCTACTTCTCTACTTCACGAATTTGTCGTAAGTCTTTAAATATATTTTCACGTGATTTCGACCGCAACAGATTCATATTAATTCGCAGATTCATATGTAATCGCCCAAAAAAAGACAGAAAAATTGGTGGAGAGCGGCATAAATTTCAAAGCTATCTAAGGAAATGTATATGTTTAAAAAATTATTCGATATATTGTTCCATTAGAAATTGTCGCAGCCGAAAATAGCGTCTAATGGAGTTTTCCATGGACTTTCGGTTGAAAAGAAATTTCGATCGAAAAAGAAATTGTTCCAATCCGCTGCCGCTTCCCGCTGTCCACTAAAAACGCATTTAATGTCATTTAAAACACTCGTGTTTTATATGACATTGAATCAACCGTAATATAACAAAGACGCTGCTTGGCAATATTTAGTTTAGCACCAGTATAAGGTACCAGGTCTCATCTGATCATCAGCCTACGTTAGTCCACGGCTGGATGTCCAGCCGTGGAATAACATCGGTTGAATATATAGGTTACTGATGAATCATCATCATCTTCATTAAATACATAGGTTGTTGATGAAGATGATGATGATATCAGGCCTACTGGCAAGTTGAGACAGACAGATAAGCCAAATTACCCTCAATCACACCGCTAAGGAATGGACTCGCTGCCTGCTGCTATTTTCAAATAACAACTTGGGTCTCTGTCTCTCCTGGGAAGATAAGAGTGAATAGGTGTGTTTTAGACCTTCGTGATACCATGGATGAAAATGGTGATACATAGTTGGCCACATCGTCACTATGCATGAGGCCCAGGAAGCCCAGGAGGTGAGATTGTGGTCAAACGAAGAGTATATTAAACTAAATTATGAAAGTCGCTTAGCACTGCGACTTTCGCAATTTTTAGGGTTCCGTACCCGAAGGGTGAAAACGGAACCCTTTTACTAAGCCTCTGCTGTCCGTTCGTCCGTCCGTCTGTCACAGAGCTATATGTCATAAGAAATAAGAGGTACACAGTTGTAATATTCGGAGAATGTGTATTTCTCTTGCCGCTAGAAAAGCAAAGAATAGAAATAAAATAAATATCCAAATTAAAGGGAGCTTAAATACAAAAAAACGTGCTTTATTTGGCTATTTTTGCTCTTCGTTTGTCAAGGCTCTTGGACCACAATAGAACACATAAAACTTTTTATAAATAAGTAACACTTCAACCGTAATAACAACAAATACTTACTTAAATTATAGTAAAGTTGAAAATTTAAAGGGATCTCCGAACAAGTGAAAATTTGATGTTCTTTGCAAAAATTGCCTGATTTTTACGGTAACTTCGTGTCCGCGTCGACTCGCACAGGGCAGAGTGACACCAGGGGTTGGAGACGTACGACGTGGATCCCCTGATGATGATACTTTAATATACCAGTACGTAGGATATAAACGGAGTGTTCGGAGACCATCTCGATGGACCGAAGACATTGTAGCGGTGGCAGAAAGAATAGGATAGAGCATTTAAGAAAATAGGAGATTTTGGGCTACCTAAATCAACATTTTCCCAAATACTCCCAAAATACAATAGAATCGAAGTTGACTTTATCATGTGTTCATAGAAAATATTTTACGTTGTCGGCCAATTACTTTTCCGTGGTTTTATTCCTTGTAGAACGAAGAAATATATTAAAAAAACACGAAAAAAAAAAAATCTCGCGCCAACCAGTTACGGTCAAGCTGCTATGGCACCTGCCATAGCAGCGCTGGTTTTCAGCGGTGCCAAATGCAGCTCGCTACACCAATGACATAGGTACGAGGGAGTTCAATGTATTCTCGGTATTGGTATGAAAGAATAAGCAAAAAATTCTGAATAAAATTTAATTTTTAATGTAGTCTCCTAGAATCTCAATACACTTATTTGTTCGGGAAAGTAACTTTTCAATTCCCTCTAAAAAATATTTTTCTTCCTGGCCTGAAAAATGTTCATTTATTGCTGCCTTCAACTCTTCATCGTCGGAAAAATACTTTCCACGAAGGACTTTTTTAAGATTAGGGAATAGAAAGTAATGACTAGGGGCTATGTCCGGGCTGTAGGGTGGATGATTGATTTCTTCAAATCCGCACTCCCGCACAGCAGCCTTGGCAATACGCGCCTTGTGAACCGGCGCGTTGTCGTGAAGCAGCAAGACACCTGCAGTCAATTTTCCACGTCTTTTTTCTTTTATTACCTCCTTTAAATTACGCAGGGTGTTTGCGTAAGATGCACCAGTAATACTTGACCTTTTTTTGTGTACGAATTTGACGTTTTCTTCAGTAGTGGCAGTAACCGGCCCACCGGCACGGGGATCGTCTTCAATGCTCTCTCTACCCCGTTTGAATTCACTTGACCACTTCTGAATTGTAGATAATGAAGGCGCAGAATCTTGGTAAACAGCCACCATTTCTTCGTGAATTAATTTTTGAGTTTTTCCTTGTTTTGTGAGGAATTTAATCACAGCGCGATGCTCGATTTTTTTCATCATTGTCGAATCAGTCATCGTAGTTGTCTTTTCGCAATGATATCTTGAATACTAATGGTGACAATTAAATGAAATTATGTATTTATACCCTCAAAGAGTGTCATTAACTAATGAGATAATTTACCTACCCTCATCATTAGTATATCACTTCGATACCGAGAATACATTGAACGCCCTGGTAGCTTTATAAAAATTATAAACAAAGCGTATCCTAACTCTAATAAAATGTAAGTTAAAGATAAACACAAATTGAGCGAAAATATATTAAAAGATTATTTATCGAGTATTTATCGCGTACCTTTTGTTTTATTTTCCTCTACCGCCCCGTGACCTCGATCACTGCAACGCGATGGAAACAGAGGGGAAAACTAAAAGGTACGCGATAAATACCTTTTAACAGACCGCGAAAGTTTGACAGTTTTCCAGCCAAAATAGATATGGTAATAAAATAGTAATGGTAGGGCCAATTCTAGAATAGATAGATAAATAAGTCGAGAGTCGATGGATGACGCCTCAGGACCGCTATTTGTGGCGTCGTCGTATGAGGGAAGCCCATATCTATCCGGTATATGTACGCAGGTAGTTTGGTTCGTAAAGTCAAGGTGGTTTTACCCGGTTAATTATGACGAAGACAGCGGCCGGTAAACACTGGCCAGTACAATTACTTTGGGACATGCCCTCCGCGTGCGATCCTTATCGCCCGGCTCTATTGTACTTTAGCGTGCGCTCCGTCTAACGTAGGGATGGTGCAAGAAGAAGGTGCAAGCGGTTTAAGGTTGGTATGAACCCACGGCCTTGAGAACACAAAATAATTATCTGCAGCCGTATAAATAATTTGTTTTATTCGTGAAAAGTTCAATTAGTGTAAAATACTTTCACAAATATGTGAGTGAAAGAAAAATACTCAAACTCAATAGCGTTTAGAAGAAATATCCAAATTAATAATTAAAAAAAATATTTGAAATTCGGATATTTCAACGATGTTGCACGCTTTTTTCTCGTGGTAGAATTGTGTCCCCTGCAGAACAATTCTACCACCGAGCTGCGATCCCCAACCCGCATGCCCAGCGTGGGGATTATGGGCATTACCCCCCGTGAGATAAAAGCCAATAAGGCGCCTATCAGGGGGAGGCCTGGGTCCAGCAGTGAACCAATATATAAGCTGAGGAGGTGAAGGTGAAGGCACGCCTTTTTATTGTTGTTGACCTTGTGTGGTTGGCAGACAGAAAATGCCATCGGCATTATGCCCACCATTTGAGTACTCGTTTAAATAGCGTGCAATAAGGTATTAAAATAAAATAAAATGGTAGCGGATAAATTTCAGTTTTTCGCAGGTTTTCTACGTTGGGCCTATGAGCGACGTTCGCCTATGTCTTAGGGCTCATTAGGTCGTCTAGTGGGCAGGTCGATGGGCGGGCAATTATAGAGGTTGTGTAAAGTTTAATATAGGCTAATGCTATGCAACTTAGGTAGGCTATATCCACCTTATGTGTAGGTCGAAACTTTACTGCTACTACATATACTCTTAACTAACTCCTATATATATATTCTAGTAGTTTCTGCCCTCGGCTTCGCACGCGTTGTTTCTATGGAAACGTTTGGTGGTTTATATACCACAGGAACTGATTTTTATGATAAAAAGTAGCCTATGTTTGATTCAATGATTAGAACTACATCTATGCAAAATTTCAGCACGATCCGTTCAGTAGTTTTGGCGTGTAGAAGTAACAAACATCCATACCTACTTACATCTAAACATCCAAACTTTCGCATTTTTAATATTAGTGTGACTAGATGCTGCCCGCGCTTCCTAAATAGCCAATGTCTGTCCCTGGGATACCATTTATCTCCCTGCCAAATTTCATTGAAATCAGTTCAGCCGTTTAGGCGTGAAAAGGTAACAGACAGACAGACAGACAGACAGAGTTACTTTCGAATTTAAAATATTAGTATGGATAACTCTCAATCAAATCTAACACTGGAGACCACGTCAATAAATTTTGAAAATAGTAATTACCTTTAGATTAATTTTATCAGTGCTGAAAAAGTACAGTCATATGCAAAACACTTATCAACTTTTAATGGCTAAACGACCCGATGTATGTCTTGGCCTCCGATAAAAGACAATGCAGTTTTGGTCAGTTTCCTGTCAGTTTTGCGTTTGCAGCTCTCGCATGTCCGCTTCCACATTTTCGGAAAACTAAATCAAAAGATTTATGTGTCCTTGCAACAATAAAAACTGAACACATTCAATGCCTTGACTTCTCTGCTCTACTACGACTCCAAAATCGGTACTTTATTTGTTAAGGTTATCTTCTTGCTAAGGTTATACCTACTTAAAAAATTAAGAAAACTTTATGCATCTGGAATTATACCCTTCCCTGCACCACAAAACTAAAACAGGCTAAATGTTGCTACATTAAAACCTACAAACTAAATCCCTAAACTTATATACAAATAAACAAACCGACAACAGACCAACTTCTCCATAAGCCTCTAAAACTTCGCGTGTAGGCAATTCGCAATCGGTAAACACCGACAGGTGCCGAATAGGGCCACGACTAATAGTTCAAAATTCAAAGTTCCACTCAAACAGGTCGAGTAAACACTACGCCATCTGTCGGGGTATGTTGGTACTAGCCCTTTGTGAGTTGACGGGTTGATTGAGATCGCGTACGGAGTAAAAAGCTGTTGTCTTTTTAATTAGACGTATGACTTTATGGAAGAAAATAAATGAGGTCATCAACCGTTGAATAATAAATAAATAACTTATTATTATTATTGCCTACTTATTTATAATATAGGTAAGTATCAATCAAACTCCTAAAAAACTGATTGTTATTTGGTCAAGCTGTTCACGCTTTTTCGAGCAAAACGTGTCAAGGAAACCAATGGCATCAAATTTTGAAGTTAGTTGTTCGTTGCAGTTTGAAATAATCGTATGAAACTTCGCACACTTGTCGTCGCTGCCTCGAACGAATCGTCAGAATTTAATATTTCAAATAGTTTTCTTCAGCTCCGTCAGCGCATGAAGAAATAACATTTAGATACCTAAGTAGGAAGCCCTAACTTATCCGTGGTAAGTGGATCAGAAAGATGCAGATAGATGTTATATATGTGAAAGGTAAAAACCTTTCACTTAAAAAATTAGTTTTTTATATGTTCTTATTTATTAAGGCGTGGATTACAAGTTTTGCCAGGGCAGTTAAAATTAAGCCGTATAAAACCCAGCAGCATGTGTCAAGTGAGCATGTGCGGATGCGTGAGCCCGTCTTGAGGGGGCGTAATTGACAGTTTGACTGCGAAAACATGGCGAATTTCATTAGAACTGTCAACTGTCAAACCACTTGTGCTCGCGACTGTAAACGTGTGTTTCGGTTCATTGGAGACCATTTGATAAATTTAGATAGTTTTGTTCTTATCTGTATTGCTTAAAAAGTGATGAAAGATATCTGTTCAGCCACCGGAATATCTAAGATTCTTGAATATAAAATGACCAACTCCTGTGATTGGATAAGAAAATGAAAAAAAATATGATGAATCAACCCCTAGTATCTGACTAATGTCACGGTTCCATGAGCGTTAGCTAATGTCCCGTTGTTATCAAATTTATTTTTTTATTTATTTTAATTATCTAAGACGTCTCATTAATATTAGAACATGTGGTTTACCGTCAAATAAAAATTATAATGAACCCCAAACGTTATCAAAATTGAAACATTTTATCAGCAGTTAACCCTCAAGTGGTCCCAGCGGGGTCGCGTGTACCCCACGCGGGGTACCAAGTACCCTATCTGTACCCTGGGGTATTCCATGTTTATTGCTGCGCCAAGCCGCGGGCGTCGCTTTGTCTACCCCTAAATTGAATAATTTAAACTTGTATTTCAGAAAATACTTTGTTTAATAATAAATGTGACGGACAGAGCCGCAACCGAAGATAAAACAGTCCTCTTTCATCCCTTTCTTTGTATCCCCGTCGCTTTCTTACGTTCGTAAATATAATTGCCAAATGTATAAAATACGTCGCTCGCCCGCCCCGTTACGGTGGCGGGAATAGATTTCCTTTATAAGTAGCGCAGTTTTTGAGTAAAAATGTTGTTCAAGTCAGTCAGTCAGTCATCACTAATAATTGTAAACAAGTAATAGAAACAAGTTTGAAATAAAGTTATACAGTCCACACAGTTTTTGATTGAAGAGAAGCACAGGAACCTAACAGTTTGGTCCTCCGGCTCCGGATAAAAGAAGCCAGCCTTCAGAGGAACCCGCGGCAACTACGCAGTCTCGGTGCAGTGAAGCCTTGCAGTTCCAGCTATCGTCGAAGAAAGAAGAGGAGCGGAACCAGCGGCGGCTGTGCAGTTTCGGTGGAGTGGAGCCTGGCGGTTTCCAGCTATCGTCGAAGAAAGAAGAGGAACCCGCGGCAACTACGCAGTCTCGGTGCAGTGAAGCCTTGCAGTTCCAGCTATCGTCGAAGAAAGAAGAGGAGCGGAACCAGCGGCGGCTGTGCAGTTTCGGTGTAGTGGAGCCTGGCGGTTTCCAGCCTTCGTCGAAGAAAGAAGAGCGGTACCCGCGGCAGCTACCGAGATCTGACTCAGCGTCCATTTGAGCGGTCTCGGCGTAGTGTAGCCTTGCGGTTTCCCACATCGCACCACGCCAGACCACAGGGCGTGGCTGTCGAGTAAGGGAGTACCTGAAGAAAGAACCCGCCAACCGGCGCAACGTGCATACTCGTCGGGGCGCACTGGGCGTTCGAAAAACCCCGAACGGGGCAGCGTGCATCGTTGTCAAGACCTGCGCCAGGGGCACGGGGTGCCTGAAGATCACCGAACGGTGCTACGTCTGAAAACACGCGTTACCGCGGCCCGTTGACTTACGGATACCTAACGGTGATATTACGAAGTAGTCAACGGGTAAACGCCTTCGGGCGGTGTGGTGTTTGTGCGGCATCACCAGTCCAACAAGAGCGCAAGGACAGCGCGGGCTGAAGTGCACTCCTCGCCGGTAAGGGACACACGACACGGGTCGCCAGACTGCAGGCACACGCCCAAGGGGATCGGACATTCCAGCCGATTCGCGAGCACCCCGTGTTTGTTGTGTTCCCCTCTGCTGGGTGGAACCCCCCCCCTCCTATCCCAACGTATCCATTCCCGAAGGAGCGAACGTCAGCCTTGGGGCGGGCACCTCCTGACGGACTGATAGGGACTGATAGGGACCGTTAGGGGCATTCAAGTGCCGAAGAAGATGACCACAAGAAGCCCACCAGTCACAAGAATGAAGACCGCCGCACTAAGGGTATACCATGATTACCCTGCATCACCGTCAGACAGCACGCACCCCGACGCACCAACCGTACCGAACCCCCACGCGCGAGTAGAACCCGGACCGTCTGCACCTGAAGCACGGAATACTAGTGATGCTATGATGACGACAACCAACCCCGCCGCGAACGTTCTTACCGCCCGGGACATGGCCGAGCGAGGCGCGACCGAACCTCGACGACAACCGGGTAGTCGCGCTCCTTCAGTATGTTCGCAGCAATCAAACGCTAGCATTGCGCTGCGTATCCGACAAGCGGAGCTTGAAGCAGAAGAACGGCTCGCAGAAATACGCCGAAAGGAACTTCAAATCCAAGAAAATCTTATTAAAAAGAGATTAGCCGCCGATATCGCTGGGATACGTGAAGAAACCGATGCAGTTAGCGTTAACAGAGATGAAGATTGTACTGCAGAGAGAAACGTTAACGAGTGGCTCCAACAGCATCGTTTACGAGGGGAGCAAAGACCATACAACGATCCAATAGAAATGGATATGGGTACCAGAATCCGCTCATCTTCAGAGGAACGAACTGCTCCACGACAGCCATCAGCAAACCAAATCGCACATGGATTAAGACAGAGACAGAGATCCCCAGTACCGGAACAACATAGAGATGAAAACGCTTTCGATAGATTAACAACAGCGCTGGAGAGAATGGCATCGAATAGACCACCGACAAGACAGATGCAAGAACTACCTATCTTCAGCGGGGGAGCCAAGGAGTGGCTACCGTTCAGAGCAGCCATGCGAGACTCTACGAAGCTTTTCAAGCTCTCACCGGGGGAGAATCTAGCCAGACTTAGAGCGTGCCTGCGAGGCGAAGCACGCACTACGGTATCGGCACTGTTGTTTACGGCGAATGATCCATCTGTGATTATGAACACTCTAGAACAATGCTACGGGCGTCCAGAGATGATAATAGATGACGCGATTGAGGACATCAGAAGAATGCCACGTTTAGGAACGACCGTAACAGAGTTGAATGGTTTCGCGATAAAGCTTCAGAACATAGTGACGGTTATCGCAAGTCTGGATGAACGAGGATATCTGCAGAATCCCATGTTGGCGCGTCAAGTCACAGAAAAGCTGACCCCATACATGAAGACAAGATGGTGCGACTATGCCGAGGAACACGGACACCGAAGGGAAGCGGAGATCATAACGCTATCCAAGTTTCTCATGAAGGAGGCAGATCGCGCCGTACGTTACGCCTACTCTGCCGCTGTAGCTCGCGGAAATAGCTCGCGGCCGAACGAGGGAGGGGCGAAACGCGGGAATGAACGAATCCGTGCGAATGAACGAATCCGCGGGACTGTTCTAACTACAACCGAAGAAAAGGACAACGCAAAAGCTAAGAAAGATGAATGTCTCTGCTGCGGCGGTGGCCACCAAACGCCACGGTGCCGGAAGCTGGTAGCCATGACCGTGAGCGAACGATGGTCATGGGCAAAAGAGGCACGAGTCTGCTTTCGATGTCTACATAGCAAACATAGACGATTCCGCTGCAATGGCAAGAAATGTGGAATTAACGAATGCACCCAGGCGCATCATGCGTTGCTGCACACGCCAGAGGATAAAAAAGAAGCATCTGTAGCTCAGATCGAAGAGTCGGCGCTAACAGCATCAGCGAGGGCACCTGAGGAGACGTTGCAAATATTGTTGAAGGTCTGTCCAATCACGATCAGAGGCCGAAGCGGGAAAGAACTGAACACTCACGCATTGCTTGATGAAGGGTCGACGATAACTCTAGTCGACGAAGAGATCGCCGCACTGCTAGAAACGAAAGGACCAGTGAGAGCGCTAAATATTATCGGAGCTACATCAAGTCAGCGGGAACCCGGCAGCCAGACTGTAACAATCGAAGTGCGTGGACAGAATCAGGATAACTTTCAACAGATAAAAGCCAGGACGGTTAAGAATCTAACCCTGGGAAAACATTCGGTCGGAACAAAACTTCTTACGCTTCCGCACTTACGAGAGCTGGAACCAGAGGCCGTCTGCTACTCGAACGTGAGACCACGCGTACTTATCGGCGCCGACAACTGGCATCTTATCGTCACACGGAAACTACTAACAGGCAAGCGAAATCAACCGGCTGCCTCACTCACAGAGTTGGGTTGGATAATCCATGGAACCGCCCCTCTAAGAGCGATAGAGAGAGACGATGAAATTATATGTCATGTACGCACACTTCAAGGTATCACAGAAAGAGACGACGAGCTGAACGAACTCGTAAAGGCACATTTCGACATAGACGCTCTCGGAGTCTCCTTGAAGAGGAAACCTAACCCTAAGGAGGAGCGCGCTAAAGAAATATTTGAGCAAACAGTCAAGCGAAAGAACGATTGTTTTGAGGTGGGATTACCGTGGGCAACCGATGAGCTAGTAATGCCACCGAGCTACGATATGGCCGTACGCAGGTTACATGGCATAGAGCGCAAGATGGATAAATCGCCAGAGTTCAAAAACGTATACACAGCGCAGGTGACGAAGCTATTCGATAAAGGGTATGCGGCCAAGTGTGATGAGGATCACCCGCGGAAGGAACGGTTGTGGTACCTACCGCACTTTGCTGTCACGAATCCCAACAAACCAGGAAAAGTTCGAATGGTATTTGATGCAGCCGCGCGCTCAAACGGAATTTGTCTCAACGACGCGCTTTTGGATGGACCGGACTTACTGCAGTCGCTCTATGGCATACTATTTCGCTTCCGAATGAAGCCAGTAGCTATCACTGCTGACATACGCGAGATGTTTCTTCGAGTGAAGATAAGGCCTGAAGATAGAGTAGCACAACACTTTCTATGGCGAGGCGATGACCGCTCCACTCCGCCACAGAAGTACGTGATGACGTCTATGATCTTTGGAGCACGGAGTTCACCCTTTCTGGCACATAGCGTGAGGGATCGAAACGCGGCGGACTTCAAGGAATCACATCCGCTTGCGTACGACGCTATCACCGGCAGCCATTACATGGATGACTGGGTACAAAGCTTTGACGATGAAGAAACAGCCGCGCGAACAATGTCAGAAGTGCAAGAAGTGCACAACAAAGCCGGTTTCGAATTAGCCAGCTGGAATAGCAACAAAGAACATCTACTCAGTGAGATACCCGAGGAAAACCGCGCGCGTGCGCCGAAAGAGCTTGCCGCTAATACACACATGTACGAGAAAGCGTTGGGAATTCTATGGATACCTACTTCAGACGAACTAGGATTCAACACTGCAATGAACCGAGTATCCGCGGAGGTAAAAAACGCTCAAAGGTCGCCGACGAAGCGCGAAGCTTTAGGGGCAGTGATGTCTTTGTTCGACCCGCTAGGCTTACTGAGCCCATACACGATAACTGCTAAGATCATGCTTCAAGAATCATGGAAGAAGAAAGTGGGTTGGGATGATCCGTTACCACCCGAAGAAGCATTGACTTTCGATGAATGGCAGTCTGATCTGAGACACATCGACGAGTTAAGATTACCGCGATGCTACGATCAAAGAAGTGACGTAACGCAGCGACAACTTCATGTATTCTGTGACGCGAGTGAACAAGCGTATGCAGCCGTCGCATACTGGCGCTTGTCAAGCCATGAAGGCGTTAGCGTTTCAATAATCGCAGGAAAAGCGAAAGTCGCACCATTAAAAGCGCAAAGCATACCACGGATGGAGCTACAAGCCAGTCTAATCGGAGCGCGATTAGCAGCGGATATCGTACGCTGTCACCAATGGGATACCGAAGTGATATTTTGGAGCGATTCGAAAACGGTATTACACTGGATCAGAAACGACGCGGTTCGCTACACACCGTTCGTCGCACATCGGCTGGGAGAGATAGCCGAACTGACCCATCCAAACCAATGGCGATGGGTACCGACAGCTTTGAATGTAGCAGATGACGCTACACGCGCGGGTAATACGGAATTGAAACGAGACAGTCGATGGTTCACTGGACCTCAATTCCTACATGAAAGCGAAGACTGCTGGCCCCTCCCACATGCTCGTGAAGAAACCACGGAAGAGGAAGTTGTGGTAACGCACACCAGCGAAAAGTCATCACTAGTAGACGTATCCCGTTTCTCCTCCTACGAACGTTTAGTTCGAACAATGGCGTATGTACTCGCCTTCATCGACATATGCAGAAAACGAGCGAAGAAACTCGAATTAAAGCATATACAAGAGGCCGAGCTCCTGCTAATACAAGAATCCCAAAACGATAGCTTCACAGATGAACTAACGCGACTATCAAAAGGACAGAACGTCGATCGCACGAGTCGTCTTTATAAGCTGGATCCCGTTTATATCAAAGATAACATAATCCGTTTGAACGGAAGAATTAACGCCGCAACAGTGCCCGATGAGATGAAACAGCCCCCAATCTTAGATGGGAATCACCCGATCACGCGTCTGATAATACGCCAAGAACATTTAAAAAACGGTCATGTGGGAAGAGAACAGATCGTGAATAACCTCCGCCAACGGTATTGGATTCTACGCCTTCGGACAAATGTACGAGCTATGCTGTATAAATGTGTATGGTGTAAAGCTAAGAGATCCAACCCAGAAAAGCCGGTGAAAGGTGACCTGCCCCAGATACGTTTAAATACACACACGAGACCATTCTCACGCTGTGGAGTCGACTGTTTCGGCCCTATGTGGGTGACGATTGGCAGACGACGAGAGAAAAGATGGGGAATGTTATTCACGTGTCTTACGACCAGAGCAATACACGTAGAGCTGATCGCTAATCTAGATGTGGATTCTGCTATAATGGCAATAAGACGAATAGCAGCACGCAGGGGAATGCCCTGCCTGATAATGTCCGACAACGGAACGAACTTCCATGGAGCTGACGCAGAGCTGAGCAGGGCTTTCACAGAATGGCTCCCCGCCCTTAGGGATTACGCACTTACGAAGCGTATCGAGTGGAGATATATCGATCCTGGAGCGCCGAACCAAGGGGGAGCCTGGGAAAGAATGATTAAGTCAGTAAAAAACGCTCTCGCAGTAACGCTCACCGAACGAGCGCCTAAAGAAGAAATACTCGCCACCCTAATGACAGAGATCGAGCATACCGTCAATTCAAGGCCGCTAACTCACGTACCAGTGGAAGCAGAAGACCAAGAAGCCCTTACGCCCAATCACTTCTTGCTGGGGACTTCAGTGGGACTGCCCTACGTGGGAGAATGCGATAAAGCCGACAGACGAACTTGGCGCGCTGCTCAGGCCCTAGCTAACATGTTCTGGACGCGATGGATCAGAGAGTACTTACCAACCTTAGCGCCGCGTGGTGACGTCAGACGAAAACCTAAGAATGTTAAACCAGGTGACATCGTGATAATAGCAGACGGAACGCTACCGAGGAACATCTGGCCCAGAGGTCAAGTCGAACGCGTTCATCCGGGGTCGGACGGTGTGGTGCGAAGCGTAGAAGTGCGAACAAGAGGAGGGATCTTCAGACGACCTGCAAGAAGGCTCATTGTCCTACCGATGGTGTGAAGGCTGCGAAGATCTACGCCCGGGGGAGACTGTGACGGACAGAGCCGCAACCGAAGATAAAACAGTCCTCTTTCATCCCTTTCTTTGTATCCCCGTCGCTTTCTTACGTTCGTAAATATAATTGCCAAATGTATAAAATACGTCGCTCGCCCGCCCCGTTACGGTGGCGGGAATAGATTTCCTTTATAAGTAGCGCAGTTTTTGAGTAAAAATGTTGTTCAAGTCAGTCAGTCAGTCATCACTAATAATTGTAAACAAGTAATAGAAACAAGTTTGAAATAAAGTTATACAGTCCACACAGTTTTTGATTGAAGAGAAGCACAGGAACCTAACAATAAATGTTTAATTAGATTTCTCAATTCAAATTTATAAATACTGTACCTAAATATCACTTTCTTGATGCTGATTTTTTGATAAATTTGCACTTCGTACTTATCGATTTAAGCTCTGCTGATAATTAGCATTATCAAAAAGAATTTCGGAAAAAATCCGAAATTCTTTTCGCGGCGTGGCGAGTTATCTTTTTCAAGTATTTCTATGTGGTTAATCTGTTAAAACAAAAGAAAATTAACCAATGAGCGTGTAAAATAGTGTGAGTGATACACCCACCCATCGACCAGCTGAACATGCCTCCTCTAAACAAGGGGGGCTTTGTCATAATCACCAACTTGGCTGGCGGATTGATGAGAGCAGTGGAGTTGTTAAAAATATACCTACTGAAGGACGTACCCTTCGGTACGTTCCCTCAGTCGGCTCTTACGAGTTCCACGGGCTGAGTTAACGGGGTCGATTCTTAAGCCACGACCACCACGGCAAGTATTTACGTACGGACTGACAGATATCGGAGCTTATGATTTGATATTACTTAGATTAGATATAGGTATATAAACTTACAATAAAAAGGTATGTACATCATTAATCAGAACGTAGATATAGACAAACAAAAGGAGAAATAAGCGAACCTAACGGGTCTAGTTGTCCACCTAGGCCTAGATCTCAGTACTCACGGGTGAAAAACTCGAATTACATAAAATTCTACATTTTTCTTTGGTTCCTAGAATGTGTGGTGTGTGTATGTGCGGCTAAGAAAAATATACGTTAAAAAAATTAAAGTGCACTGTTTCGCACATAATTTGGCCGAGATCTAAGGAACCTGCGGTCTATTGAAATTTATTTTTATTTTATTTTTATTTTTATTGTTTATCAAAATCAATGGCTTATGTTTTGATTCGTAGGTACCTATTACGGTATTCGTGCGTACATACATTAGGTACACGAATTATTTGGCTTCTTGAACCCGTTTCTTCATAAGTTGCGTAGTTTTCTTGTAAATAAACTTGATTTTTGCGCTTACGCCATTCTAAAAACTTATGCTTTGTTCCGCTCCTATGAAAGCGAAATCCTATGCATATCCTTTTCCTTAAAAATTATTGGTGGAACTTCTTCGCAGCTCCTACAATTTAATGATGATTTTGACAATTGTTTTTGTTTGTTTTTTAAAGTTCTTTATTTACAGAAAAGTTTTACATGCGAAGATTAACTAAACACTGTTTAGAATCTAACTAAGTACAAGACCAATTAATAATTAACTCAACAGGCTAAGGACGCCTTTAAAAGTTTTTTGATAAAATTTCTATTTATACTACTACTATAACATACTATAACACTTAATAAATCATTAACTAATAAAATTATACAAAAGTTTTAGCCAGAACTTGCATACTAGTAGGTACGTAGTATGAGCACTTTGTGTAGCGCGCATTTTTATAGATAAGTTTTATCAAGCTTTTTAACCTTTTAAACAATGAAGGTTATTCTTAATAAACGACAAATATTTGGACATAATTAATTCCTTCTATTCAAACATATGTAAGAAAATAAAAATAAGAACATGGGTACTTATAGCATAATGCGGACGGCAAACGTTTCTCGCTACCCGCGGACCAAACACGAAACGGGTGAGGCCCGCCCGGACAACAATAGCAAGCGCGTAGTAACTGCTAGTTAACCAGTTGCTTGTCATACACACCATATTAATTTACTTATTACGTAATGTTAAATACCAATGGTAAACTAAAATAAAATTACGGCGTAGATTATGTTTGTAGTTTGCGAAATTTTTAGGGACATAGGTGTTATTGATTAAATCAAGACATGAAATTGATTGAGCTGGTTTTGACAATTAATAACATCACAAATGGCAAATCGGCAGTAAGCCAAAGCAAAATATGGAACACAAAACATTTATGATTTAAATGGACATTATTAGAGCTGTGCAAAATGTAGTGTGTGCATATGGTTAATATTACTGACGGATTTTATTAACTCTAGCTGTCACTCTATTCGGAGTATTAGTGGTGATTTGGCTGTATACAGGATGGTTAAAAAAATAAAGTGATTTTGGTAGGCTATGAAAAGTAAGCAACCTATATTATTAAAATTTATAACGTCGCGCGTCGTCATTATGAATAAAAAGCAGAAATATTTTGATATTTCGAAAATAGTTTAAAGGTGGGTAAAATAAGCCCGGTCAATTATTTCTAAATTTTAATTTATCTGAATACCAATGCAATTAGGCCAAACTTTAATTTTGATTTTTTTATTGCAAAATTATATTCTACTATTTAAACAATTAGTTTCACTCGGAGAAAAAAGTCACCTCAAAACACCATCAAAATCAAACATCCCCTACACACCCCTAATAAGCAATAACCGCAGGCGTTTAGCTGACAAGCATTGTGCCACCCTAACATTATCCGCGCCAAGCCGTGCGCAAGAGTCGAACCTACGACCGTGGCTCAACATTCACAACCCCCGTGTTGTGGAACATATATAATTGATTTAGTTGCGCGTGAAATTCCTGAATACAACTTAAATATGGAGGTTCGATACATTGTTGGTGGAGTATGAATTTATTGAAGGTGAATGGTAAATATTTGGAATAACAATAGACTGCTACCCACAGGGTCAAAATAGGTTAAATTTGACAGGAATGAGCACATTTTCTCCTACATTCTTCTAAAACATATTATTCACAAATAATGTAGACTCCTGCTCAACTAGCACTAGGTATCAACTTTCTGTTACCGTTATTGCCCTATTATGTAATTGTTACAATTCGTGGACAACGGGGCTGATTATACTTAGAGTAAGACTACTTAACTTACTTTGTAATTAACTAGTGTAATTGGTTGTTATGTAATCGTGCTAGTTAATAATTAAATAAATAAATAAATTAAGTTTTAATTTTAGTTTACAGTAAGAACTAAGTGTAATTTTATTGTTTTTTGTCGTGAATAAATAAAAATAAGGTAAGTACTAAAACTTACGCGGTTTCAGCAAATGAGCGTCATTTCCTATGAATGTTTCCTTTGTGATGATCATCAGCTTGTACGAATTACTTCCCCTGGACATCAGACGTGTGATATCACTCCCTATCTTCATAAACTGTTTCATCAGTATTATTTATCCGTGTAATTTTTTTTACAACTTTATGTATGAGGCATGTTTATGTAATTGTTTTCATTTCCTTAACTTTTTCAAACGCCACCGTCTATATTGTTCTCTTATGTCCAGTCCATCCCAAGGTTGCCTGGAAGAGATCGTTCAAAGCGATAAGGCCGCCCTTTGTAATTCCTTGATTCTCAGCATTTTCTCCGTATTATATTTTGTGTTTGTGTGGTACTATAAAGAGTTATCTATCTATCTACTCCACTGCTCACTACTGGGCATAGGCCTCCCCTAATCAGCGCTACGGCGCGCCGCCGCCGCCGCCGACGTGGCGCTCCTGCGCCGCACCGCAGCGCCCTGTCTTCAGCTTGCATCCAGCATACACAATAATACGAACTGAAATTCGGTCATGTAAGCGTTAGTTATTTGTGACTAGCATCTGCCCGCGGCTTCGCATGCACTTCATCATCATCATCAACCAATATTAGTCCACTGGACTTAGGCCTCTCCTAATGAGCGCCATAGCGCCCTGTCTTCACCTTGCCGCATCCAGCATCTGCCTGCAGTCTTTCGCAGGTCGTCGTCCCACCTGGCTGGAGGACGTGCTACACTACGTTTGCCGAGTCACGGTCTCCCCTCAAGAGCACGTTTACCCCAGCGGTTGTCGGTTCTTCGCGAGATATGGCCAGCCCACTGCCACTTGAGCTTGCTAATTCTCTGAGCTATGTCGATAACTTTGGTTCTCTGTCGGATGTATTCGTAACGAATACTATCTTTCCGAGAAACTCCGAGCATAGTTCTTTCCATAGCTCGCTGAGCGACTTATAACTGGTGGAACAGCCCTACCGTGAGTGTCCACGACTCGGCTCCGAGTACGGAGCCGAGTCGTGGACACTTCCGAGGTAAAAAGTATCCTATGTCCGTCCTTGGGATACCGTCTACCTTCCCTACCAAATTTCATTAAAATCTGTTTAGCCGTTTAGTTTTGAAAAGGTAATTGACAGAGTTACATTCAAATTTATAATATTAAGTATGGATTCAATGAAACGTCATTTTTAACCGACTTCAAAAAGGAGGAGATTCTCAGTTCGACTGTATGCTTTTCTTTTATATGTATGTACGAGTATGTTACTTGATATTTCACCGGAACACCGATTTTACTGATTCTTTTACTATTGTACCTCTATAGTACCTATAGAGAATGATCCCGAGATAAAAATTGTACTCCCGAAGGATTAGTATTTATCCCGTTAAACTTAAAAAGCAACATAATATTTTTGGAGAATCACGACTAGCTACAACAGTTGGTTCCCATAGCAACTGGCGTCAAAGTGACTAAATTAGACTTGAATTACAACTAGATGTCGCCAGTGTAAACTCAATTTTTTGCACGTGAACATAGACCTTCGGTCAGGGAAAGTAAGGGAGGGGTGATTTCGTTCGTCCGATAGCTGAATATTATCTACCGGAATTTGAAGTCGGGTTATCGTTTTTTTAAAACACGCCAAATTATAGATACTCCAGTACCCTTTCCAAATGCAAAGCGAAATACTGTCATTTTAACGCTAGCCTTGTTTAGGCCGAAATTTTACTTGAATTGTTATGACGTAGGTACCTATTGGCTATAATTACGCTGGAAAATTATTTAAATGTACGACAATACACACACACACACGACAGTGTAAGAATATTTTCCACTCACACAGTGTTTTAAATGTGTTGTGTGTCTAATGTAGGTAGTATTTATAGGTACCTACTATTGTATTTCCTCCATCTATACTATATAAATTCGAAGGTGACTGTGAAGGTGGTGTTACCTTTTCACGCCCTAACGGCCGAACGGATCTCAGTGAAATTCGGCAGGGAGGTAGATGGTATCCCGGAGACGGGCATAGGCTACTTAATATTCCAAAAAAAGCGTAAGAAGCCGCGGGAAGCAGCTATAAATTCTTTTAAATCTTTTTTCCACTAAAAAGTTTCCATTCAAACAATAAAAAGGATTACCGGAGTAAATTAAATAAAAATAAACTAAGACATGTGTCCGCCCGTAGCTATTCCCCATAAAACAGCGATAATTTATTCAGAGGGTAGTCCAATCCGCTTGCCATCACAATAAAAATCTCAGCACTCCCTATTTTTAGGGTAACTTGCACATTTGCTCTCTGAATGATAAGTTCTTGTTTACCTTATTTTGAATTGAATTGATGATGTGACAATCATCTCATAGACATCATTTCTTAGTTCTTCAGTGGTCAAATTTATGACTAAATTTGTGACTGCCACTGACGTAGGTACTTAGCCTTCTTCGGTGGCTTGTTGCTTCCCACCAAATCGCATCGCTGAAGCTTGGCAGTAAACGTGTTAAGCTTAAATGAATTAGCTAAACGAATCTTCTGGTTAAAAATATGACTGCTTATATATTTACGTCACTTTTGCAAACCTATAGAGTTCTGTTTGTTACTGTGTTACATAAATGTAATGTTGCTTTTGGAAGCATTTGCTGCCCTAAAAATATTAGAAAGCTTATATTGGAAGATCAGCGCTGGCTAGGCCTCCTACAGGAGCTTAGCCAGCATTATGCTGAGTTAGGACCTTTTTATAACAACTTTATATATGTACCTATCCTATAAGTGTGTCTTGTCTTTTTAACTATTCATATTGTGGTTGTTATAAATAAATGTCTTCTATTCTATTCTATATAACCAACGTATTTTTGATATAGATACAGGACAATGGCTGATTAAACCAACTCGAAACCATGTGAGGCTGGACACTTCAGCATATTTAAATATCAAGCAAATTTAGGAGACTAAATTCAAGCAGGTTTACTCCTTGTCTACGTCTCTTTACTTTTGTTAAATTTACGCTATCTATAAAAGTTAGCAAAAGAACAATCGCGAGCACAACAGCATAAACGCGGGCATTGCGCCCCTAAATCCAGCCGGGGTAAAGCGGCGGGGTGCAAACCGAAAACAACACGATCTGTATTTATATCTAAACCGTGCTTTTGTGTAGCGATTAGCGATATGTAGGGGCATGTGGGTGATAGGGCTTTTGGAAATTGCGGAAAATCGTGTTCAATTCTTTAACTATTGTGCTATAGGGATTTGCATTATTTGACAAGTATTTCGATGTTCTGAGAGTTTTGTCTACTTTAGTCGAAAATTCGTCATAGAATATAGGTACCTGGAAGGTACCATGTTTGAGGTAGGTTGATAAGGAAGTGCTTACATTCTTGCTTAGGTGTCCTACCTAAGCGCGCTCGGGAAACTACGTCGAGTCTTCTCGTCATCCATATCGCAATGCTTGAAAACGAAAATATTCAACCAGTGCGTCCTACCCTAACGGGTAGGACGCACTGGTTGAAAATTTTCGTTTCATAACTGACCTACGGAGCTGAGAGGTGGACACTCACGGTAGAGCTGGTCCACCAGTTCAAAGTCGCTCAGCGAGCTATGGAAAGAGCTATGCTCGGAGTTTCTCTGAAAGATAGTATTCGTAACGAATACATCCGACAGAGAACCAAAGTTATCGACATAGCTCAAATAATTAGCAAGCTGAAATGGCAGTGGGCGGGCCATATCTCGCGAAGAACCGACAACCGCTGGGTAAACGTTTTCTCGAGTGGAGACCGCAACTCGGCAAACGTAGTGTAGGACGCCCTCCGGCCAGGTGGGATGACGATCTGCGAAAGACTGTAGGCAGATGCTGGATGCGGCAAGCTGAAGACAGGGCGCTATGGCGCTCATTGGGGGAGGCGTATGTCCGGCAGTGGACTAAGATAGGTTGATGATGATGATGATGATGATCCTACCTACCTAGCTGTCTGAAAACCGCGTGCAATGTAAGGTAAAAAATAAATAAAAGTAACAAAGAATGTATGCATGACGAAGAATTAATAACAAAAATAAATACTAGTAATATACCCATCTATTTCTAACACTGATTCTTTAGTCGAACAAAGTGTTGTCTGTTAGAGATCTCTTTTCAGCGATAGGACCGCTAATTGCCACTTATTCACGTTCGTTTCTTTTGTAAATTGTAAATTTGTCATTTATAATAATTTTCTATCTGTCGATCAAACCCACACCATAATAAAATGAATATCTACTCGTAACTCTGTATTATACCTACGTTTATATAAATTATGAAGAAAACTTCCTTTGAAAAGTACTGTAAGTAGAAAACGTTATATTGCAGGATGCGGCTTAGAAGCTTCATCTCCTGAAATTAACTTTCAAATATTAAATTTTCCCTCAAGAAAGACACCCTGTTTTATTCACTAGGTACTAGAGATTTTTACCTTCAATTTCTTAGTGAGCTACTATCCAAACATAGATATGCTTTTATTTTTTTTGAAGGAGAGATAATAAGAATTAAATGTAGTGTTATTGGAAGTGTCTTTCTGTACTCGTTCAATAAATAAAAAATAATAAGTTTTGGGCACAAAAAACCTAAAAAAATACCTATCAACTTAGGAAATTTTACTTCCCTGCTATAGGAACTGTAGGTACCATAAAATCAAATATCTACGATTTCAGGATTGAGTTCCTGGGTCCGTCTCTGTCTGTTTTTTACCTTTCCACAGCAAAACGTCTGAAGGGATTTAAATGAAAATACAGTAGTGTAGATACAGGAGAAGAACATAGCCTACCTTTTGTGTTTTTATAACGACAAAATAAACAAACTGACATAATAAAAATCAAAAATTTAATAACTTGCGTAGACTAGACAACTAGTAGGTACCTATACCAACTACTCACCTTAGTACCTATATATTTTTATCAAAACCAACCTCGGTCTGCCTTCCACTTGTTGTGTACGCCCAACAGCGTTCACATTGTGGTACTTACATTTTAGTAATTTATTTATTTTAATTTATCCATACTATAGATTCACAGGGAACACTTAGTCAAGTCAAACAGATTCAATACATTTCAAAAAAATAAAATAAAATTCTTAATATATACAGATAAAATAACACAAGCTTCGTAGCTGCAATAGAATTGTCAAAGTGTAAAATAAAATATCCAATTTCAAATGTAGATATGTACATTATTCAATCAAATTTAATGTATAAATATTTTTATCAGCAAAAGCTATATAAACCTACCAATTAAGCCAATGTAATGACAACAATAAATATAATAAGTATTTGTCTTAATAAATAAGAGTGATGCTGTGTGGATTGTCCAGCATTATTTATTTATTTTATTATTTATTTAGTTAGTAGACGAAGTCAACGTTACAGTATTTATTTTAAATCGTGATTTCATATCGCTGTCTACCCCTGTTTTTCCGGCCAGCTTCAACCCGGGTCTCTTCAAGACATGAGTATTTCGATCTTCGTGAAACACCGTCGGCCAATCGTCACTTACCAAATAAATAAATAAATAATGCTGGACAATTCACACAGTATTATTTAGCCCCAAGCTAAGCAGAGCTTGTGTTATGGGTACTAGATAACTGATATACTTATTACAATACACTAAATAGATAGATATATGTTTTATTATACATATATCTGCAGATCGTACAAACATTTGTCCCGAGCCGGGAATCGAACCCGCAACCCCACCCATCTATATTTATATGTGTATTTTTAATTAGGCCTTTTGTTAATATGTTCTATAAAACACCCCCATGCTTACCATGGCGTAATAAGCGCCATACGTAAACGAAATGTGCTACATTTGTTCATAATATAATTGTCCAATAAAATAAACAATAGCAAGATAGGGCTGCTATCGCACCTCACAGAGGGTAAGCAGAATCAAGGCTGTGTCACTCACACCCCCTTTATACATACATACGTAAGGAAGGCCCGTTGAAAAGCTCTTCCAAATGGAAATTCTGATAAATAGTACGACACCCACCCAATCCACTTAGAAGTAAAAAAATATCTACATCAAAACGTACACCACGTTTTGATGTAGATATTTTGTTTTCTTCTAAGTAGATTGCAATTAACTTTGCAGAAATAGTTGATCTAAGTAGGTACTGACTTGATTGAAAACTATACTAAAAATGCGACTCGCTCTCCGCTTCTTTACTTTTTTTCGCAAAGGCCTACAAAATGTACCTAGGAACCAATAGGAATCCAGACGAGTGGGTATTACATCAGTTACCAAAATCGCTTTAGCCGTTTGGATCAAGAGTATTAATAACTAATTAAGAAATCGCGAACAAAATAACCCTCGCGGGTAAAAAATAAATAGAATCAATTCTGGGCTAACGGGCTTTCGTTTTTTTATCCTGATTATTGAAGTCGCTGGAATTAGTAGTACAATATATGTATAAAACGGGCTTTAGATCATCCATATGATTTTGCCAAAGCAAGGATATTGCATTCTGTTGTTTGCAAAAAGTATCATCAAACAGTGCTAAAAGAAACACAGTGAAAAAGAAAGGGTCGCAGATTAATACACAGTCAGTTATCGGTGATCAGAAGTGAAAGTTCAGCAAAGAGGGTAAGAACAGGGCATAGGGCGAATCAGAGCGCAGGGATTATGTCTTATTAGCTGAGGTACGCGCTCGTGCGTGACAACCCTACGGGGACTCTAGTGATATCTGATTTTGATCAGAGGTTGCGGTCATTTACTCTCTTGGATAAGGTATAAGATTCAATCAGATTCTAACACTAGCTTTGTAAAAGAGTGCTCACAAGGGAAGGATGAAAAGGTTGAAAGCAGAAGTGTTTGGGCTAGTTAGGAGACAAACATATTAAAAGTCCCCTTTCTCGAGGTGAACTCTAGGGAAGGGGGGAAGATTTTGATTTGGACAAATTTTTACTCGATTTGGACTTTGCTGTTGCTTTTAGATGTAAATAAATAAACCGCCAATTGCGAGTCGAAGGGTTCCGTACCGTAAAAATACCTGTTCGGAGACATCATTAAATTTTCAACTTTATTATATTAGGTCCTTACATATGAAATTGGCGTTTTGTATGGGAGGAACAAAAAGTCGAATATTTTTTAATATAATATATTTAATTAATCAAAGTATGAACCATTATTTTCTATGCACTTTTGCCATCTTATAGGTAGTTCATTGATCCCTTTACTAAAAAAACCAGTCGGACGGGAATCAATAAAATCTTTGAAGGCGATTTGGACTGCCCCATCGGAGTTGAATTTTTTCCCTTGCAAGAAGTTATCCAAATTTCGAAAAAAATGGTAATCTGTTGGAGCAAGGTCCGGGGAGTACGGAGGATGTCTTAGACTTTCCAATTGAAGCTCTTCTAATTTAGTAGCCGTCTGTTGCGCAGTGTGTGGTCTAGCGTTGTCGTGAAGCAGCAGTGGCGTGGAGCGATTGACCAGCCTAGGTTGTTTAGCCGCTAGCTTTTCCATCATGGTTTGCAATTGCTGACAATAGACATCAGCCGTAATAGTCTGGCCAGATTTGAGAAAACTGTAATGAACAATACCGGCACTAGTCCACCAAACGCTTACAAGTAACTTTTTTGGGGTTAATTTTCGCTTGGGGCAGGATTTGGCTGGCTGGCCAGGATCCAACCATTGCGCTGAGCGCTTCCGATTATCGTAAAGAACCCATTTTTCATCACAGGTAATGATTCGGTTTAAAATACCTTCATTATTGTGCCGGTTTAGTAATGTAACGCAGCAGTCGACGCGCGTTTGCCGGTTTGCTTCAGTCAATTCGTGAGGTACCCACCTTTCAAGCTTTTTAATCTTCCCAATTTGCTTCAAGTGAATTAAAACAGTTTTATCACTAACATCGCAGCCTGCAGCTAACTCGGACGTGGTTTGCGATGGATCCGCTTCCACAATAGCCTTCAACTCTTCATTATCAACTTGAGTCTCAGGCCGTCCACGGGGCTTGTTCTGCAGGTCAAAATTTCCAGAACGAAAACGTTGGAACCAAAAACGAACTGTGTTTTCTTTTGCAACACGACCGCCATACACATCATTCACCCTTCGAGTTGTTTCCGCAGCACTAGTGCCACGGCGGAACTCGTACTCGTAAATAATGCGATATTTTAAGTTTTCCATTTTGTAAAATGAGTGACGCAAACAGAAAAAAACAGAAGAAAAAAACAAATTAATGACGATCATCGAAGCACAAATACATGAGTCTATAGCTGTACAAATTTGAATTTGAAATTCCTTACCAAAGAGGAGAAATTTGTGATTAAAGTGGCCAGTACGAAAAACGCCAATTTCATATGTAAGGACCTAATATTTTTAGTATTTGTTATTATTACAGTTGCAGTGTTACTTATTTATAAAAAGTTTCATGTGTCTACCTATTGTATTTCAAAAGATACAGCCTTGACAAACAAAGAGCCAAAATAGCCAAAAAAACTAGTTTTTATAGAAGTCCCCTTTAATTTGAATATTTATTTTATTTCTATATTTGACGTTATAGCGGCAAGAGAAATACACACACTCTCTGAAAATTCCACCTGTCTACCTCTTACGGCTCATGAGATAGAGCCCTGTGACAGACGGACGGACGGACAGCGGAGGCTTAGGTTGCGTTTTCACCCTTATAGGGCTATACCCAGGGACAGTTGACGCAGTGGATGATGAATACTGTAGAGAAACAACAGTATGATTATAGGCAAGTGCCTGATACCTAACTGTCAGTCAAACAAAATACTGACGACGCAAACAGACCACTGTCGGATGGCAAGCAAACAGCATTTGAATAGAAAGTGGACTATGATTGAAGAACCAGTGCTGTTTGTATGTTTGTTTGATAGCACGCGAGCGCACACGAGTGTCGGTTATTAGCTGCAGATCGTAGATCAACATAACTTAACTAAGGTAATTTTTATTAACAAAGAAAATTACAATAAAATAATAGAAAGAAATTAGAACTAGTATTTTTAATTTTTGTTATTTAAATTTAACTATTATTTTTAAATTTGTTGTGTGTGTGTATGGGGCCACCTTGCGCACCACGGTCTCAACGGAAGACCAGCGCTATGGCACAATCTGCTCTACCATAGCACATGTTGAGTGGAGTCCGATTTTGTCAGATTACTAATTAATGTATGGTTTATTTTTATATGTATATTTTTCTCTGTATGTTCTAGCAAAATAAATATATTTTACTTTACTTTACTTTAATTAAAACAATTGCGCTAACTGCAGATTGTTGTAAACAATCTACAGGTAGCTCAACTGATCCACATCAATCTTCTTGATCGAAGATATCAATACTAGTCGAAAGCGTCCCCATGCTCGCTGTATTGCTCCGCTGTATGGCAATGCTGATGCGCTGCGCCAGATACTCACCAGCTCTCGGGTCACGCGTCGCTTCGACCAGACGCTCAGATATTTTTTTAAAAACCTGGAGAGCCTCGGTACTGCGGACCTAGGGTCTCATCTTCAAGGGGATCAAATGTGTAGGCTCTGTCGAGACCTGCATATTTACGCCTCTTGAGATCCTCGGCCAAATCTGTTGGGTAGTAGGTTTATCATTCGTACCGCTAAGGATTGGAACTCGCTGCCTGACTCTCTTTTTCCTGCTAACCACAACCTGGGTCTCTTCAAAATGAGAATGACAAGGTGTCTTTTAGACTTTCGTGATACATCTTCGTCCCATCATCACTTACTTATCCGGTGAGATAGGGGTCAAACGAAGGTCTTTTGAGGATAAAAATTATTTTCTGTGACCTGATCTAAATTGTATAGCTAATTTTACAAAAAATCTCGATCTCGATCTCGATGAAACTACTTAGAACGATCATAACAAAACTAAATCCAAATCAGTTCATCTGTTTGGGAGCTACAAAGCTACAGACAGACAAACAAATATTACGACACAGTCTGTACCAACATTAAACTACTAAAGGTGCAAACCAACAAAGGAATTCGAAGTGATGTCGATTCGATAGAAACTAGCAAGAACCTAAAATTAGTTAACATAGAAAATTAAAATAACAGAATAAAACAATTATAACCAGTATTCACACTTATATCTATTTCCTAAAAATTTAAGCCGTCATCAGAGTGCCTAGAATGGCAATGCTAATTCGTTGACCGAAATAGAAGCCAGCATGCCGATCACCTGTAGACTCAATGAAAAGTTATGTTAGACCTTTTAAAAATTAAATTATTTAGCTATTAATCAAAGGCCTGACAGCATTTGCAGTAAATCACTGGTAAGAAAACAACTCTTTGCATAAAAGACATCAGGCATTTCATCGCTCGATGAAGGTCCCCCATGTTAATAAATAAATATCTACCTGGCAGATTAAAGAACGATCACGCATTAACGTATTTTGGACAATTAAAACAGGCCTCCTGACAGGGAGATGCCAAAAAAAATTTGGCACAATTTTTTTTAAATACTAGTTATTCTATATTTATTTCTTTACATGAGGGTTCATCTTTTCCGTTTGAGGTACGGTACACTAAAATTAAAACTCAACCTAGTATATTTGCATAGACAATGATGACCACGGCCGCACCCGTGGCAGCAACCAACTGCTACCTCGCGAATAACCACGAATTGTCTATATTGTCTATGTTAATGAGCATATTGTTTGATGTCCCACCTGTGGCATTAACGGGCTTGGCCTGGTACAGTTGATTGGGAAGATTTCTCCAAACACAACACACAAGAGCCATCATCATCATCACCATCGTAACAGCCTGGTCAGTCAGCCAGTTCACTGCTATCTCCGTATACGTCTACGTCTTTTTATACGTCTTGATACTTTCGTCAAACTGAACTCAAGGCTCAGAATTTTTAGTCTAGAAATTACCTATTACATACAGTCCTTTTTTTATTATTGTCTAGCATACATATGTATTTAACGCATTCACTGCCTGTCATAAATAAACTAGAATAACATTACATTTAGCCATAGATTTGGCTAATGGGTAATTTTGTTTTAACTTAATTTCATAAAAATATAATATATCACTAAGACGGTGTCCATCGGCACTTTTGTTAATTTCTCTACTTAAGGGGAAGATACTTGGTTCATGTGTTCTTATAAATTAGCACTTATGCACTTTCACCATAACTATCACTACACTAACTCAAAAGGTTTAGTTCTTTTGAGTCTTCTCACTATGTCCGTGTTGTCAAGAATAGATCGATGAAGCTTCTTTTTAACGCAAAGCTGAAGACAAGGAGGCCTATAGCAGTAAACTGGCAGACTGACCTCTGGATTGTCAAACCGAAGTCAGGGTTCTGATTGGCTGGAGGCTGCAAGGCATGTATACAATTTATCCAGGTTTATAACGAAAGCGAAGCCGCGGGCTGAAGCTAGTAACACCGTTAACTTCAGACTTAGGTCTGAAGTTAACGCTGTTACTAGATACTAGGTAGTAGTTCTAGGAAGTAGATCTTTGCTGTTGCTTTACGATGTAAATAAAAAACTATCCCTCTTTTTACACTTTTTTTTTATAATTGATGTGATAGCGTTTGGTGACCATCCCATTTGGTTAGACAAATATAGATGAGACATTGAATGGAGCAATAAAAACTATACCGAATAAGCAACTTCTTTATAAAAATACAATCAAACTCAAGACATACCTACGAGTATTGTGCGATCGGAATTTAGGTCATCGTCATCGCCACACCTGCCCAAACACGCTCGCGATGAATTATTAAAAATTCCACCTCGCTGGCTCGCGCACCCTGACGTTACAACAGGCTAAGAGACACCCCACACGCTAAGATTCCAACCACAATACTGACTACTTACCGATAATCACAATACATAATAATGGACCTATTTATAATATTCAGTCAACGAACAAGAGTAAACGCCAAGAAAAAAAAAATGCTGGACAATCCGCACAGTATCATCTAGCCCCAAGCTAAGCAGAGCTTGTTTTAAAGGTCAATGATTCTTCTGTTCAGCGTTATTGGACGTCGGTCTGTCTCATAATAAAGTACAACAGGTAGTTGGACTTTTTGAACCAGCTTATATATATTACAATTTTCTGCCCGCGGCTTCGCACGCGTATTTTAAGTTGCCTACGTCCGTCCTTGCGAAACCGTATACCACCCTGCCAAATTTCATTAAGACCGTTCAGCCGTAGGCGTGGAAAGGTATCAGTCCGACAGACAGAATTAAATACTTCCATTTACTATAAGTACTACTACTACTTTTACTTAGACTAGTTTCTGCCCGCGGCTTCGCACGCGTTCTATAGAAAGGTTTAAAGGTTATTTCTATCCCATGGGAACTATTTTATGGGATAAAAAGTAGCCTATGTTTGTGTAGAAATAACATCCATACATCCAAACCTCCATACATCCAGTGTGAACTATGGATAGTATGGATTTTAGATTCTGTCGGCCGTAGTTGGCCATGATAGCGTTACCGGATTACAGCCAGCGCGGAAGCTCTACGACCGACCAAAAGTTAGATTGAGACAACATGCACAATGGCATCACTCGTTCAGTGATGCCATCAGCATCACTGAACGAGTCGATCAGCTTATCACACTAATAATAATATTATTATTCACATCAATTATTTAAAATCTCACTATAAAATACGTGTTTAAATCGTGGTAATTCACCGTTACGATATATTTTTTACTGTAGAATAGTTTTATAATATTTTATTTTCAATAGTAAAATGTATTTTATAACGAGATTTTAAATAGATGAAGAGAATAATACTTAATATTATAATATTATAAATATGGATATAGAAATTTGTATGGATGTTAAGTACCTGTTCACGCCAAAACTACTGAACGGATCAAGCTTTAATTTTGCATACAGGTAGTTCTAATCCTGGAATCAAACATAGAATCTTTTCATCCCATAAATCAGTTCCAATACGTATAATCACCTTTAAACGTTTCCATAGAAACAACGCGTGCGAAGCCGCATGCAGAAACTCGTAGATTAATATATTTCCCATGTCTCTACCTACTTCTTATCTACTAAATTGTGTTGGTACAATTGGGTTGTCCAACCCCTAAACTGACTGTCCCTTATGAATGGATATCCTGAGAGGATTTTACTTAATTATGTAAGTGAAGTATTTCCCTGTTCGGAGTATTTACAGATTGCCCTCTTTTTAGGGTTCCGAACCTCGAAAGGTAAAAAGGAACCCTTATAGGATCACTTTGTTGTCCGTATGTCTGTCTGTCAAAGCCCTTTTCTCAAGAACGCGTGGAGGTATCGAGTTGAAATTAACATAAAATACTCAACTCCGTAACCTCTTGGAGCCGTGATATAAATAAAACTACTAAGTCATTGCAATCAAAAGTTACAGCCGGCTATGCCCGAAAATTTTGAAATTTTCAAGGGATTCACTTGCACACAAAACCTATAGGGTACTTCCCATAAAGATAAAGATAAAGATAAATTTATTTGCTTCAACATAATGTAGGTTACAGTTGTAGGTCTTAAATATATTAAATGTTTCAATTATGTTCTACCTTAAAATTAGGCATGCAAATATTTAAAACTATATTTGTACCTATTACTCAAATTATCCATAAAATTAAATAGTCAAAGTTTCAGATCATCCATTAAAAAGTCATTAATATTGTAATAGCACTTACTTACTAATAATTGTTTTAATTTAGCTTTATACATAATCTCACTAAGATTTAAAAAGGACTTCGGTATCTTATTGTAAATTTTAGGTGCCATACAGACTATGCTTTTTTGTAACAGTGCAGTTTTGCGAGTAGGCATACAGAGTCTGCTATCTCGTCTGTTACGTACTGCTATATCAGACATTTTTACGAACAGATGATGGTTTTTTCTTACAAATAATGCAACTTCAAATATATAAAGTGACGGAAGTGTGAGAATTTTATGCTTAATAAATAATGGTTTGCAACTTTCAGTCATAGGCATGCCGAACATGGATCGAACAGTTCGTTTTTGCGCTTTAAATATTATATCCTTGTCGGTAGAGTTGCCCCAAAATATTATCCCAAATCTGAGTATAGATTCTACTGTCCCGTAATACGCAGTGAGCAATGATTGTATATTAACAGTTCTGGATAGTTTGAATAGAGCATATGCTGAACTACTGATTCGTTTACTTAGTATGTCTATGTGGCATTTCCAATTTAGTTTTTGGTCAATTTGTATACCTAAAAATCGTGTAGATTCAACTCTATTAACATTACAACCTTGGTATTCTAGATTAATATCCATTGGCATTTGAGCTCTTTGACTAAAATGAATTACATTTGTTTTAGATATATTTATATTTAGATTGTTATTATCAAGCCAGGAAATTATTGAATTAAGAGAATTATTGATGTCATATTTATAAGAATTAATGTCATTATACTTAATTGTCACTGTGCTATCATCAGCAAATAATGTCATAGGTTGATTAATTGTGTTTGGAAGGTCATTTATATATATGATAAAGAATAAGGGTCCTAATACACTTCCCTGGGGTACTCCATATTTGATTTTCCTAACTGCAGACTTGTAAGATATTTCGCACTTGGTTTTCCTTTCCAATCTCGTTATTTCTGTTATTTGTCGTCGATCTTTGAGATACGACGAGAGCAAGCCTAAAATATTTCCTCTGATCCCGTAGGCCTCCAGTTTTTTTATCAAAATGTCATGGTCCACATAATCGAATGCCTGAGTCATATCGCAGAAAACAGCGCAAACAGGAATTCTGTTATCTATTTGGGACATTATATATTTTAAGAAGTCATATATCGCTAAATTAATTGTTTTTTTTCGTCGAAACCCTTTTTGTTCATTGCACAATATATTATTTCTCTCTAAATATGAATAAATTTCACCATATAAATATTTTTCAAATATTTTTGAGAATATTGACAACAGTGCTATAGGCCTATAGCAGTCAGTTTGTTCTTTACTTCCTTTTTTAAAGAGCGGCTTTACAGTGGCAAGTTTTAGTTGCTGTGGAAATGTTCCACTTACAATACCTACTTAGGTTCATCAAGTAGCTAAGATGAGGACTAATAATTTCATTTACAGCCTTAACTATTTTTCTTGTAACACCGTCAAAACCAGTGCTGCTAGAGTTCTTTAGATTTTTTATGATTTTGTTTATAGACTGCGGTACACAAGACCTAGAATCATGAAATTTGGCAAAAAGCAAGGTCTTATAGCAAAATTAAAGGAAAATATCCGAAAACTGTAAACTTAAAGTTTATTTTTAAAAAAATACGTTTGATTCTCGCCATCGACCTATACTGTTCCCGTTGACTTAGAATCATGATATTTGGCAAGACCATATAACCAGGTCTTATTATACGGAATCCTTGGTGCGCGAGTCCGACTCGCACTTGACGTTTTTTTCTATAGATGCTGGAATTTTCACTAGATACCTACAATGTTTGAAAAGCTCCATCACATCTTGCAAACATTTTTACAACAGTTCACAATAGTATAGCAATTACTATCAGCAAACAACAATTATCGGAAACCCAAATAGAAAAAGTAAGATTTAAGGGGAGGCCCTCTGAGGAATAGTGCTATGTTTGCGCCGCATCTCATTAAGGCGATGACTGACGGACCGTGAGGATCAACAAATCGCAACCCCTTGCATTTCGGTTTTGTGCGTTGAATCTTGCCATGCGAAGGAATTATTTGTTATGTTTGTTTGTTCTAACGAAAAAATCCTAAAAGAAAATGTTATTCCTTCTTATCTTGTTTCATACTTACTATCTGAAAGCTATTGCTTGTTCTGCTGCAACGCTAGTTTATAGAATTCATGGCCGTTGTCTTTGGTAGGCAAGATGTGCTCAGGTGGATAACTTCAGACTGTCACTTCATCTTCTATTTGCACATTCGTGGTGTCAACCAAACTTGCAATTTCACAAACACCACCACCTGGAAATCTTTTACAGTATCAATAAACAAATGATTACGTTCATCACAAATAACCATAACCATTACAAACTCGATAACAACCGTACAAATTGTCGATAATAACACAATACCTAAACATAAATCTACTTTAAATCCCGCGCGACGAATCTGTCAGAATCAACGAATTCACATCCCCTTAATAAAGATTAAAAGCGGGGGTGAGCTTTGCCTTAACACTCAGTTCCAAAAAGTAGTAAGGACGGCCATTTTGAATGCCGTTTGGCCGTTTTGAAAATGGAACGCGCAAAACCATAGAGAACAACGTAAGGTCGTATGTGCCTCCATTTTGAAAACAAATTTGTCGTTTTGTAACTGTTTTAAATTGTAATGTTGTAAATTTTACGCTGCTAATTTCAGTATTGTAATAATTTGTAGGTGGACAAATGTCAGAACGTCAGTTTAGGGGTTGTAAGGGATTATTTAAAGCTCGTGCTAAATGTTAACAGCAATAAAAGTTTATTGGAGGGTGATCTAATGAGGTCGATCATCACGATTTGGGTAATTTATTGATACTTACTGATAAGGAATTATATCTGAGTACAGAGAGGCTGCAAAAGAAATTAATGTCCTGCAAGGTACCTCCAAATTACTCAATTTAGAACCTTGAATTCTAGAACCGAGTATGGCTAATACTCAGTACTAGAATTCAAGGTAATTTTTTGTAAACAGTGCCATTCACGTATACCTATAAGATGACTTTACATAAACTTCCACCGATGCATTTGCACACGCACAGCGAAAAAGGGTCTCACTCGCTCCAACAATATTTTCTGGGTTTTATAACCCGAAAAACTACTAATTATAAATATAATTAAAAAAATATATAAAATAATATTTGATTGTAAATCCGAGACCCAAGTTTACCTAAGTCATTACTATTCGACAAAATGATACGCTAGTGTCCACGGGTCTAGTCTGAGTCTTGTTGTAACTTTAGAATAAATTAATGTAATTAAATTTTGCTGTAGAGATCTACCATCTTTGTATCCCCACCAACCTTTCAAAATCCCCCGAAAACTTTGCTCGGAAAACTCCCGCTACCTTCCAAGCCTCTTACGGGGTACTTATAAAGTCGGCAAGGAGTTGTCTCGTAATCCCCCCCCACTGCGACTGGTCACGCCTGCGCTATCTGCACGCACCACGCCGATCCTTAAATAACACTTTGAGAGGGGAATGTCCCAAATTATGAGTTGGACCAGGAGGCATATTTTCATTCTCCAACACGTAATTGCATGTTTCGTTTTTGCCAATGTGTACTCTAACTAATACATCGAATTAGAGTAAGTACGAATCTGCACAAAAAAAAACGAAACTTTACACGCAGTTGCGTATTTTGGAGAATTAATATACCCCCAGCCCTTAGCTTCGTTTAGCGGTAGTACGAGTATAACGCAATAACGTTTGTCGAGATTTATCGTGCTAACGTGCACCAAGATTCGTAGCACTCCCAGTGAGTTCAAATTTGTATGGGATTTGCGTCTATATCCGCACGGTAGTGGCGCTGTACCAAATCCTATAAAAAAAAATAACTACTCGAAGACGTCGCGATACTATCGAGAAATCAAACTCAGGTTCACGATGCGATGACAGCTGTTGTAAGTTACCATTGTTTAGTAAATGTGCGTAGTTTCCCGAAAGCAAATAGGAACTAGACGAATGAAATGGAACATCTTTTCATATGAAAAAATTAAATTATCTCTCTCGCACTTATTTATTATTTAGCACTTGTCCCTAATTTGCAGAAAGCAATAAAAAAGTAATTAGCTTTCGACTATTTACCGAGAACGTTTGCAATTTATGAAACTGGTACTTTATAGCCAGAGACGAATCTAGGCCATTACAGAAACACTATTAAGATTTAGTATTTACTATCAACATTGCCCATATAGTCGTAGCCAGCTACAGTAAAGTTATTATTCATTTATCAGTTATATCTATTTTATTATAGAAAAAACTAAGAGAGAAGTAGCTCTACGTCGCGTGGACTACCTATTTATAAATTATTCTATTTTTGAAAAAAAACTTATAGGTCACCTATTTGCCTTTTACTTTTTTTACGTACGTAATATAACCATAACCCAATAACAATGATCACTAAAACTAGTACCAACCAAATGTTGACCGCGCTTGTAAATCTGGAAGACCGCATTACACTAAATAATTCAAAGCCCCTGACTCACCCTGGCTACACCCCTGCCCACCAGCTACAGGACTAGATGGCATTTAATTTCGCCCCGCTTGTTTTATTATAGAAATTAACCCGTTTTTAGTGAGCTGGGGGCGATACATAAGTAATTAAGCAGGCGGGGTTGCCGCCCGCCCAGGCTCGCCCGTCCGATGCTGTACTATGTACCGGCAGAAGGAAATGTTTTATTGTAAATAATGTACCTTTTGTACGTGCGTTGGAACAATTTAAATTTAGTCTTGAGGGAGGTGGTTCGAAGCTCGAACGCAACAGCGTTTTTTTTTTCATTTCTAAAGCATAGCATAGCAAGGTCTGACTGGTTTCCCTTACCTACCACTTTGCATGTATCTGACAAACAAATCTGTTTGTCAGTTTGTGACAATCTGTTTGTGAGTTTGCCACATATCAGGCACATGTAAAGTGGTAGGGGTTCCCTCATCTACAAAATTGTTGCAAAGAAGATTGGCGTTAATAGATCCAATAAGAATAAAAACAAATTAGAACTAGTATTTACAATTGAAACAATTAAGCTAACTGCAGACTGTTGTAAACAATCTACAGGTAGCTCAACTGATCCATATCAATACCAGTCGGAAGCGTCTCCAAGACGCTGGCTGCATTGCCCCGCTAAGTAGTTTGAGGAACCATACATGGTGAGAAATATGAAACATTATTCATTTGGTTGACAGACTTTTATTCTGAAAACCTCCTGATTATTTAAGTAAGGAATCAAAAATAAAATATTTTCAAAAGTGTATTAAAGATCAAAACAAACGGCTTTGTGCGGCAATGTGCCAATAATGGAACGTTCAAACGTCAAACTATGCGTGAAATGGCAAAGTCAGTTGACATGCGTGCAATGTTTTCACCATAGATGAATACCAAGCGCCATAAAAAAAAGAAGTTGAAGTTGATAAATACTAATGGTGTACACTTCGATTTCGTTCTCGCATTCTTCAACACGGACCTATTTTACTGCTATTGTGCTGCAAGAAAACGTACTGTCGCTCACAGACAATGAGTATATTGTGGTACGAGTGCATGGGCTATGCTTGTCATCAAGGGCATTTTGAAACTCCTATCGCATTTTTAGATAATTTATTAATTACATGATTAAATAAATACTTGAAAAATGAGTTTTTCATTTTACTCTATAAATAAGAAACTTAAATAAAGCATATCATCATTTTATTATTTATTATTCCTCTAAAAGCCAATTTATTTGACTCTTTTGATAGAGTTTGTATAAAATATACACAACATATTGGATAATGTTAATAATTTATCAATACAACTGCTAAAATTAGTCTAAAAATAGTAATAGCTTTTACATTAGGAGAATAATTGATTTTATTATTTTAGATTACTATTAAATGTAGGGTCATGTCTTAATGAAAAAGTCTTGGGAGTGATGTTATGGTTGGTTTTGGTGTTTATTGTAGGAAATGACAATAACTCGTTAATATAGCTTATATTAACGAGTTATTGTCATGTCAACTTCGTTATTTATTCTTATTATCTCTTTAATCCTAACTTCTGGAAGGTAAGTTCTAGTACCATTTTGTTTGCCTTGCTAATTTGTACGTATGTTGGTTGATTTCGTTCATGAACGAGGCTTATAACAGTTGGGGCTGAGATTCAAAGAACTTCGCCAGTATTTTTTTTTTTACTTTAATTGTTTAATTGTTTAATTTTTATTTTTTTAATTTTTCTTTATTCAGGACAAAAAACAATTGTACAATGCAGACTTATTATATAATGTACTTATTCTACGTGTTTCTAAATGTACAACCAATCACATTATCCACAGATTACTACAGAAGTTTTACTAACTAAATAGTTGGTTGTTGTATAAAGGTAGCTTAATGGTTATATTAATGCTTATTTATTTTTATTTTTGATACGTTTTATAACAGTTATTTTACCAGTAGTTATTTTTTTAAGAAAGAGATAGAAAAAGGAAAAGGCTTCTTTGACAATTTGTAACAATTTTGTATGCAGTAGGTATCATTTCAAGAAATATATTCTTCTGGGACTAGGTATGTAGACAATTAAAGAATACTCTTTATGAAAACGTTTGTATTACTTTATCACAACAGAAGCTCCTTTATCTGGGGGTGTTATAATTAAAATAGACACAATGTTGCCCACTACATCCCGCGATTCTCGACGCACACGCACCATTGTTGCCAGTGTCAGATTGAAGCACTTAACGTCACATGCAATAACACGCCTTACGTTTGGTTTTGGTGTTATTTTAACACAGTCTTTTGCCATGTCAGTTGCAAAACTGTTACAAAAATATAAACAAAACAACTGGCATGGCATTCACAGAATTGTGATTGCCATTTAAGTAGGTACCTACGTCGAATCCATAATTTAAAAAGACACTCAATGACCCATTCTGGTGTTTAGATAGATAGATAATATACCTACTCATATAAATTTATTGCACCATCAAAAGTTAAGGCACAATTAAAGGTTTTTATTTATATTAATGAACAATTTATAGCTTCGTTTGACAATGGCTTGATATTATCTCTCACTACTGATCTTACTTAAGTTAAGGTCGACGACAGTGGATTATACATTTGTCTTACTACATTCAGCTTCTTTTTGTAGGTACTGTACAAAATTATGAAGATATCCAGGGGTGTCCAACGTTTTGTTGAACTTTGCCCCAACGTGATTTCATTGTCAATAGATTCTAAGCCACCTATATATCCTAGCCTTTACACTACTATTCTAAGCCACCTATATATCCTAGCCTTTACACTACTATTCTAAGCCACCTATATATCCTAGCCTTTACACTACTATTCTAAGCCACCTATATATCCTAGCCTTTACACTACTATTCTAAGCCACCTATATATCCTAGCCTTTACACTACTATTCTAAGCCACCTATATATCCTAGCCTTTACACTACTATTCTAAGCCACCTATATATCCTAGCCTTTACACTACTATTCTAAGCCACCTATATATCCTAGCCTTTACACTACTATTCTAAGCCACCTATATATCCTAGCCTTTACACTACTATTCTAAGCCACCTATATATCCTAGCCTTTACACTACTATTCTAAGCCACCTATATATCCTAGCCTTTACACTACTATTCTAAGCCACCTAATATATCCTAGCCTTTACACTACTATTCTAAGCCACCTATATATCCTAGCCTTTACACTACTATTCTAAGCCACCTATATATCCTAGCCTTTACACTACTATTCTAAGCCACCTATATATCCTAGCCTTTACACAACTATTCTAAGCCACCTATATATCCTAGCCTTTACACTACTATTCTAAGCCACCTATATATCCTAGCCTTTACACTACTATTCTAAGCCACCTATATATCCTAGCCTTTATACTACTATTCGCTTCCGTTTAATATTATTAATATTATACACAACTCTGTTAATAATAATAATAAACCATTTATTTCAGACAACTTAGAACAGTTATAGATCTTAATTAACTTATTCTACGGTCCATAGTTTGCCTAATACCTTAAAAGTGACATACATAAAATATAAAAACTTAATTTTTATCACGAAAATTATAATTGCGGCGACGCGACGTGTTAAGGGGCGAGCTATTTAATTAGTAGCTAGATATAGCATATATTAATTGGCTAGCTAGTTATAACGGAAACTCGGTACTAGCTTGTAATTTGGCAACTATCAGATATGGCTGGTTACATGCCTACCAATTGTGACTGGGACCTGTATCAATACACATGTTTGTTCCAATGCCCACTCTTATGAATAGACATCTGACTCTATTGTAGGTCTAAATTCTTATTTAGGATACATATGTACCATATTTTATTATTTATTTTTTTACTTAATTACCGTTTACAGCTGGCAATTAGGCGTTAGGTCAAGTCAACTCAAAAATCTGTAATATACCATTAATACCTACACTTTGTGGCGACAGCAGACATTTACCAGGTGGGACTGAAAATCAGCGATGCTGAGTCCTTATCCTTTTCACATTATCACGTCACCTAAGTACTCTTATTCTTACTTCAAAAATGTCTTTGTTAAGCATCTATCCTTAGTAGCAAAGTGTCTAACAATCATTAAGTAAGTACTTCTATGATTAAGTATGTAGTAAGTACTTATAAGTTTCGTTTATAACATAGTTACAGTTTTGATGAATAAACTTCGTTTTATTTTATTTTATTACCATTCACAGTTTTTAACCTTTTACCTCCTATCTTATTTCAGCGGTATGAAGTGTGTTTTGGCCTCTACCATGAAGAGCCGCCATTTTGTACTTACTGTGCAGTTTCCCGCCAGTTCTCTGCTTGTAGCTTATTTCTAATCTCTGCTCGCGAAAAAGAAATTAGCACATCTAACATATTCCTTTTAATATCCGTACGTGTTGCGCGCGCACGACTTTGTTTGCGCGCGTGGCCGCCACGTGGCGCCTCGAGTGGTCTCCCACACCTCAGCCTACCCTCATTGTAATGAGGATGGATTGATTATGAGCAATGCTTTCTATTTGGCGGGTCAAAACTGCCTCAAAGGGGGAACAATTGATCACGCGGATCTGACCGAGAAATAGATAGTAATAAATTACCTCTTTACTTGAGGAAGTAAAGAGGTAATTTTATAGCATTTTTTGAAAATAGCCGCTTTGCCTGATCTTGAATGAGTCAAAACTTAACTAGTACTACCAGTCATAAATCTGTGTAACATAAGCTCTAGGTATCAATCCAAAGCCTTCTTATTGAAGCCGGTGATTGTGTGAAGATGATACAAATCATCTATCTGTCTGTACTTATTGTATTTCTTGTAGCCAACTACCCTACCTAACCTACTGACAAAGTGACAGGTGTCAATAAATGTTAGTCTCGTTTGTGGGCGCGCGCACCTATCAGTTGGCGTGCACCTACCCACCCGGAGGACAAGACCTTTTACGAGCTGGTCAGACTCGTAACTAGCCACCTGGAACCTAACCGTCCGAAGATATATAATATCCCAGAGAAACCCTACGTGAAAATTTCAAAGAAATAAACATAATGACAGTACCATGTCAATATATTTATAAAACTTGTTGTAGGTACACTCATAGGAATATGAATCGGTTCCCTAAAAATAGAGACATACATAATTTAAATACATAAACTCGCTGTGCCCACAACTAGGCTCCACAAGATTAATGTATCTTTTAAAGGGCAATGTATACGCTTCCACAACAAAATACCAAAAGAGTTGAAAAAATTATCAATAAATAAATTCAAACAAATTGTCAAACATATCCATTATACCTAAAGGCTTACTACAAAATATCAGATAATCTAGAGGAAAAAAGCTTGGTACAAGTTTTTCCCCAATTCGAAAACTAACAACCTAACAAGGCAAAGGTTTCTTGTTCGCTTCTTTACTTTACCTTAAAAAGATTGAAGTGAACAAAAATCAAAGTGATCACTTTATTTCCTAGCTTTCCTTATGTAATTTGAATTTTGTGACGTGTCTAAAAGTCTTGTAAGGTCTAAAAGAAATAAAACAATTTGAATTTGATAGTGGAGAGACACACCTATAGTCAGCGCCGCCAGGCAGAAGGCGAGTCAATAAATAACCTCATTCCTTGAAAACTTGAAGCACCTCTCAACTTCGAATCGCAATAGGTACGCCTAAGTTTCATTAAATGCATCACGTGGCGTCGCGATCGCGGCGCGGCGTAAGAGATGGAACCACAGACTAATATCTGGGGATGGAACTCACAGAGCGGTTTTCACCCGCACCCACCGCGGTTGCGGGACCGCAACACTCGTGCGAACACGAAGTGTACAGTACAACATGGAAATGTACTTGTAGATAGCAAATTTCACGACACGATTTATGCCCGCGGAGTGTGCGTTTGTTTGCGGGTCCCGCTGCACCGGCGGACAATTAGTAGAATCGTGCGGGCCGCGGTCGCCTGCGAGCTTTGCGGTCAGCGGGCGACTGCAGCGTGTTGCGTGAACTTACTGAACAGCTTTGCAGCTTGAAATAACTGCCGGTCTTGCGATCATCGCCCGTCAAGCCGGCGGCTCGTAAGTAAACAAGCGTGAAATAAAACAGCTCTACCGCAGCCTGCGCGGGTGAAAACCGCTCCGTGAGTTCCTAGCCTAAGAATCAATCCTCTAACTCAATCCGTGAATGTGCAAACCTACCAGAAAAAGGGCAGTAAATTGAACCGTGTACATTGAACACCTCCACTATGATCACCAATCCGCCTGCCAAGCTTGGTGATTATACCAAAATCCTCTTGTTTGGGTGAGATTATTCAAGCAGTGCACGGTATGCCTGTTTTAAAAATTACTACCTGTATTCAGCATTTTTTGTCGTATCGTATTACTTTCCAACAACTTTAGGAAGTCGCGCAAGGCTCCCCTGATCAGGGTTGCGTCACTGATTGCTACTGGCCGCAACAATGCATATTTTTTTTCAATGACACTTGCGCCCTGGACTGAGGGTGCCTAGAGGTATACACCAGAGCTTGCTTCGTAGGTAAGGGCTAGAGGTGTCAAACCGCACCAGCGACTGATCCTGAAATCTGTCGGACCTTACCAATCGTGTTATTCGGAGTTAAGGATTTTCACAAAAATACTTATTTAGAACTCTGACAAGTAGTCTAAAAGGATTTAGCACATACATCCAGATCCGCTACCCAACCTACAAAAATAAGCATTCGAGTATGGGCTGACACATCAATCAATCAAAAGGAACATCTTTATGCATATTCATTTTACAGTAACAAAATGGCTTACCGCTAGCTTCCAGTCTGCAAGCTCTCTGTTATCTGATGCCCTCAATCCTATCACATCGCACGTTTGGATGTATTGATGTATGTTACCTCTTTACGCCAAAACTACTGAACAAATCGAGTTGAAATTTTGTATTCAGGTTATTCTAATCCTGGAATCAAACATAGGGTACTTGTTATCCCATAAATCAGTTCCCATGAGATATAAATCACCTTTAAACTTTTCAATAGAAATAACGCGTGCGAAGCCGCGGGCAAAAACTGGTATAAAATACATCTTAACATTACGAGATACAACCCATATTTAAATGCACATTTTTTGTGCTGTGCCTGTACGGTAGTGGTCCAGATCTGCACCTAAAGGCTGGATTTTCGGTGGAGGAGCGGCGCGGGGCGGCGGAATCCGCACTCGTCTCGTTAACGGATTCACTTTCCCGCTTCATATTATAATAAGCACAGGAATTTTATTGAAAAATAGACAAACGATTAAACGAAGCATGCCGCTGTATGTAAATGATTTGTGACCAAACTATTTTTTTCCAACTTAAATGGAGGCGCGCTATGAGTTCTTTATTTCAAGTTATTATAATCATTTGGTAAGGTTTTTTTGCTAAACCCGGAAAAGAATAGAAACGAGCGGAAGACAAAACAAAGCCTCCTTACTTTTAATTTGTCCAGAAAATGAGCCAAATATTTTAACTAACTCAAGCTATTTACCCGAGCAGGATGTTAAACAGCAGGCAACCCCAGCAGTGCCACAGATTATGTAACAGTGTCTAATGCATTAGGAATATCACTGGAAAATCTTGAAAAATTGACAGCCAATAATAGAATGTTGCCATTTTTATCTTCAAGTGTGCTAGTTATGTAAGTAGGCACTTGTGTCAATTCATATATCACAAAACCTAAACTAAACTAATTTAACAGCACTGATAACAATGCCATTCTTTATTTCGGTCGAAAAGAAAGAGACGGTAACAATTTTGGTAGGTACACTCCAATTAGTTTAATTTTGTTTTTGTGGTCTCTGAATTGACACTAGTATCGCTTTTTGGCAATTTTTAATCTTAACCCAGTCCCTTAAAGCCCATTTTAAAGTAAAACACAATTAGAAGTAACACAAGGGCGGCAGTATCGCGGGCTTTATTTAAAACACAAATATTTGTCTGATGAAACTTTTCCATCGTTTCCAACCGTCTACAGAACCTTTATTAATATTTTATTATTTTGTCTTGTACGTTTCGGAAAATTCAACTTCTCTTGTTACGAACTCGTGCTCTAAAGCGATTATATTTAAAATTATTTTAATTAAAAGGCTCAGTAAACGTATAGAGGTAGAGGTATGGCGAGGGTCGAGCGCGGCCTGTTTTGTTTACGAGTTGCTAGTGTCTGCCGCTGGGCATCTTGTAAACTTTACTTAAGTACTTAAGGGTTGTATTAAACAATAATTTATACTCTTTGGTACACATTCTACTACTTTGACTATGAATGTCAATAACGCAAAGAAAAATGCAAAGTTCTTAATACTATGTACAAAATTGGTAATCAAATTATTATTTATTATCTTTAAAAGTAGGTACTTTCAGTATATAAATAACCTATCACGATTTGGGCATCATTTAAGAGTGAATTGTTTCATTATTTGTGTCTAGGTATGTCTTTGGCAAATTGACCTTAGACTAGGTTAATGTTTATTGCACAGGTCAAGAAGCCCAACTTCTTCCACCATCTAAAATAAAATCGAAAGAAAAGTGGCAATACGGAATGATATCTTTTAAATATTTTGAGGAAAAACATTGACTCATTCAGTCGATGTTGTCCCAACAAACTTGAGGTCTGTTTTTCCCGCGCAAAGTTTAGCTAAGTGTAACCCACACCGTTTGAGTAGGTAATCGATTAAAAATATTGTTTGAGAAATAGGGCTGGCTGAAAAATTATCTTTTTTATCTTGGAGATGTCACCTATAGTATTATAATGAGACGTATCTGTTAGTGCCATTCAGGCTTGGCAAAAAAGTCTAGACACAGAAATTTGTTTCATCTAAACAAAGTTCACGAATTTGTAGATTTTTTATTTGTGCATCAATCGGTAATCAATACAGGCATAAAGTGAAAAATAATTTGTAAAACAATAAATTACAATATCGTTTATTATTAATTCTATGTATATTGATTTAATGATTTCTATGAATGACTCTGCTATAATCTCACAATAAGACGAGGTAGCCACCTAGCTATTAATTTTTTAGATGTATCAGCAAGTACATAACAAGTGACATGTGTGCGTGTGTGTATCGATGTGAAATTTATTTCTCACACGATGTAAATAAATATATATATATATAAATGAAATGAAATGAAGGTAATTTATCAGTACCAGCAATAAAAATCGTTTTTGTGGTAGGTACGTACTTATAGAAGGTAAAAAAAAACCGAGGCGATTATGACAACCCTGTTTGGCTCAGTGGAAAACATCCTTGATGTTGCCATGAGCAAAATACAGCAAATATTTATCCCCTTTGTTATCTTTATAGAATATCTTGAACCTTTATTGCAGTAAGTTTTTATTATTAACGTACTTCTAGTTACTTATACGTATTTACCTACTGGCTACTTATATATACCTAATATCGTTCTGTTTATCAAGACGCTAGGCAACTATGAGCCTTAGTCGCTGTGTTAGTGAATGTTTTTTTTTTTAATAAATGGCTTTGAAGCTATCAAAAAACTGGACAAAGGCTTTTTTTTTACTTTACTATCGTGTATTACGAAGATTCAGCGCTAGATGGCTGTTGAATACATTTGACTGCTGTAATATTAGCCTTAGCTAACTCTACTACTACTTTGACAAGAAATAAAATATTGTGAAATTAAAAATATGTCAATAGAAAAAAAAAATATAAATCAATTTCGGAACCTTTAATGAACTTTGAGTTGATCAATTAAAACTCCCCAAGATCCCCTGAAGCAACTAGAATATTCAAAGTTTAAACCTATTACAAGTTTCAAACATGAACTAACTGTTGGAGCTTAAAGTTTTTGTGAATTTTACACAAGCGATATTAACAACTCCCGATGGAACTTTCCTAGTTAATTTATTAAATTGCTTGACGAACAGGAATTTTCAAAGATATTTTAGAAATTGTACCTACCTACATATCTACTAAACTAATAGGTAAGTTTTCGTTTACTAGGTACCAAAAAGTTAAACTAAAAAATCCGGTAAAGAGTGGAACGAACTACCTGCGTCTGTTTTTCCGGTAGTACCTACAGTCTCGGAGTCATCAAATCCAGAATGAATAAGTTTCTTCTAAAGCGTGCTCCAAAGCGTGCTCCTTCCTCTTTTCTTCTAAAGCCGCCACATCTTCGCTTTTATAAGTGTGATGGTGGTCAAACGCTTTACCGTTACCAATAAAAATGAACTATTCAAAAACTCAAGACAATACAGGGTTATTGGTAATTCAGTGGCACTTCGTGAACTGCAGGTCCTGCCCAACATCACGAACACGTTCGCGAAGACGCCAGGTCTTAATCCTGTTTTTTTTTAAGTCACCTCTGATACAAAATGAAAAAAAAAAAAAACAATTTTGTCCGGAAACCAATGAATTACTAAAAACCGATCATTCCCACCAACACCCACTGTTAATTCAGGCCAACACTGTTTTTAAGTTTAGTTTCAAATAAAGCCTCTTAAAATATATAGCCTCTTAATATTGAATGGAGGGGGGTAGTACCTACTACCAATACCAAATTTAAGAATTAAGATCTAGCGTCTTCACAAACGTGTTCGTGATGATGGGCAGAACCTGCATTTCACATAATGTCAGTGAATTACCAATACTCATATAAAGGTACAATTTAAAAACTAAAATGAAAAATACGGTTCTATTTACTTATGAAATGTAAGTGTTAGTTCAACTTCAAGAGCACTCGATGTTGCCAACAGATGACATGCCCGTATGGCTAAGGTATTTCACGCATTCTGCCAGGATTAATTTGGACTCTACCAAAATATCCGTCCACTTGAGAGCGGCGCTAGAGAGTATTATTTCCTTTGAATCACAGAGACATTTCAAGTATCCGCTATAGTTCCAAATTTGTCCAAGTGAACAGATAAATTGGTAGTTCCTTTCGTATTTTTATAGGAATTTGTTTTTGACATGTATTATATCGCAATGTCGGCAGTTTACACGTGCAAATAATTTTGCTTGATAACAAAACACAGTTCTAAAGCCGTTGAACTGACATATTTGGTTAGCGAAGCAAATGTTTGTCGGGTATATCAGTCATTCATATTTTGTCTCCTTGAGGACACAATGATAAGGGCACGGTAGTAGCTGAATGCTGCATGATGTTTGGTATATATCTATGTATCTATCTGTCTACTGGGAATCATATTTACCAAGATATCACGTGGTATTATGATATGACAGTTCTAGATGTGAGATTAAAACTCCTTTAAGAAAAAATCCTAAAGTAAGTGACATAATTTATAAAAATGTGCCTTAGTTCTTCTTTGTAAGACATAGGTAAAGAAGTTTGGCTATTTAGGCTACAATAAGGCGCGGCGGGCGAAGGTCTACCTGCGACGCAGAAGGTTGCGGGTTCGATTCCCGCCTTGGGACAAATGTTTGTACGATCTGCAAATATTTGTTCCGGGTGTTCTGGATATTTTCTATATATATAATAAAAAATATGTATCTATGTTATGTATTGTACATGTGTTTATCAGTCATCTAGTACTCATAACACAAGCTCTGCTTACTTTGGGGCTAGATGATGCTGAGTGGATTGTCCAGCATTATTTATTTTATTTAATAAAAGTGAAGTATACACACACAGGTACTTTAACTAGGCGTAATTATATTTTAAAATTGTTTTTGTAAACAATTCACAGCGCCTACGTAACAGATTTAATACTTGCCATGCTAGATACCTGCTGATAACACGCTAAGCTTCACATAAATCACAGGCTTGTAAATTTACGAGCCCACCGAGCACATACATAAATACGTAAATTATCACATGCCATGCTTGAAAACAGAGCAGGCGCTCCCCTAAATCTTGCGGGTGTGATAACGCGCAAATTTTTGTTATTGAACATGGCAACATTACGGTATTCGTTCCCCCAATGCTGTGCTAAGCCTACTCTGATCAATAGGGACTGGCCCTCGCTCTTGCTAGGCTCTCATCCCAGTAAAATTACTCCTATTCTTGCTGGATCATTGAAATCGTGCTAAATCTACATTTTTAAGGGAAATATTTGAATCATTACGATTATTTATAAGTCATATTTTAAGGTACCATAGATAAATAAAATATAATAATTATTACTCTTTACGAGAAAAACAATGAAATAATAACAAAAAAGTTTAGTTCCTATTTGAAAATCCATTTGTGCTGCTAGCTACACGTGTTATCATAGTTTTTTTCTTTTTTTTATCGCCGGCCAGACGTGAGTTATTATTATTCTACTCATTCACCTTTCTTCGACACACAAAGGCCTGTCTTGTCCACGGAACTAAGGATGCTATGATGCTATGGATCTATGGCATTATGTCTAAAGAATAATAACTCCAGAATGTAAGAAATGTCACGCTCATTCAACGTGTTTCAGTTGTAAAACAAACTGACACCGAACGTAAATACTATTGTATGGTATTGTTGAGTGTTGTCATCCGAATTGTGGAATAATGGGTATGTAATGGGGATTTTGATGAATGACTACTGTGGCTCTAGCCTTTCGGCTATAAGAAGTCTCTGAAGGGAATTTGAAGACTGGAAACAAAAATATGTAGTCTGAAGATATATGATAGATTTCTTGTAAACGACTGATAGAATAATGTCAAAGCATATTCTTTTTAGTCTCACGAATTAAGAAAATTTTATTGTAGCAAGCGTTTTATAAAAAAGGCATCTTCAGCTTTTGACGAGCACATCATGCCATGATAGATAGAGTTTTAAACAAACTGAAATAACCGCGAAAAATTAATGGAAAATAGTTATCTCCCCTCATTTTGCTGTACATAAAGTAGGTACCTTTCTCATTTTTTTTTTTTGGTAGCCATTTGCTTTTTTTTTAATGACAAAGAAAATTTTAATCAAACAATAAAAACAAATTAGAACATTTTACAATTAAAACAATTGAGCTAACTGTAGACTGTTGCAAACAATCTACAGGTAGCTCAACTGATCCATATCAATACCAGTCGGAAGCGTCCCTAAGACGCTGGCTGCATTGCCCCGCTGTATGGCAATGCTGATGCGCTGCGCCAGATACCTTTCTAACTTGGAATAGAAAAACAACAGAAAATTAAGCCTTTGAAAATAACCTACCTAATATTTTTATATAAAATATTTGATTACACTTGGTATGCTTTTCAATCAATGTGAAAACAATAAGGTTATACTTTCAGCAACGTATTAAAAATCTAGTACAGCCCTGCTTGTTTATTTACGTGCATTCGTGAGTGTACCACGCCTTCTGGGTATTTTCGACGCCCATAGACTGATTCTGAAAAAAAAAACAAATGACAACGAACCAACGAGCGGCGAAAATAAAATGATCAATGCTTTAAACTCACGATTGCAAACTGCACGTTCATAGCCCTACTGGTAGAGCTCTATACGTGCCTACTAGATTTTTCATAGGCTCTGAGCCTACTCGCAGACGTTGACCCTTTCTATTGAGTCGCGTGTTCGTCAATATGGATTTTTCGTGGTTTGTGTATTTTATAGGTGTGCATATGCAACACTCTTGTCTGTCCGTTTATCCACGGTGCCACAACACGACACGGTCCGTCGACCAACTGCGCCAAGCATTTACATCACACGCCACCATTTTGAACTCTATTATAGTTTTCGTTACGTAATAGGAACTCTGCGCGTGAGTTGAAAACGATTGTATTGTTTTGTGTCTATTTATGCTAATAGGTTATTGTTATTCATAAATAATAAAACCCACATTTTAAGGAAAAACCACATTTAGTCAGATACTGAGAATCAGAACAAGGTTAGTCAGAAAATAACTGCCAAGGTGCCATCGAATCCGGGCACCTTCACAGTTCTTCACTTCTTTATAAAATAAGTCTGAATATTATGTATCCTACCGTGAACAACCAACTCAAGAATGTTTAGTACTACTTACTGTTTCGACTATTATTTGCAAATAAACAATTTCCAGTAGCGCACAAAATCCGCCTCTTTACTTTTAAAAACTATAACATCCGTAACGCAAACACAAGTGCAACAAAGTCGAATTTATTGTCGACAAAACAAGTAAAATTGTAGGTTGTCGGAAACGATTTCCTTATACTAACTTCCTGTACCGACAAAGGTAAATTCACATTCGACACGCCCAAATCAAAATATATTATCGATATCGTTATAAATTCGGACAAAACTGTAGCCAGTTGAGAAAAAAAAAGTTGCAATGTTCGCACAATCAATCAAGCGATAAGCCAATAAACCTCAACGATGCGCCTTTGAATTTGGAATTCGATTTTTGAATTGATGCATTGTTGTCTATGGCCGTCGGCGCGCGAATCTGCCCTGTCAAATTGTACAATGAAAGGCCAACCGGAAGCGAACAGTGTCTTCGTGAATAGACGCAGGAACTATTGAGGTCGGTGGATGTGGAAGCATTCAAGTACTGTCAGCAAAACCTTTGCGACATGTTTGTACTACGCCGGACGGGACGTGCCTTTGTGATCTAACTAACTGCAGGCTATGTTTATTGATTTCAAAATATTTCGTTACGTCGTCGTCCTTTGTTTCACAGAGCTTTGACGATTAGTTCGCTGTTTACCTACCTACATCTAATATAAAGGTAACGCTAGAACCATTAGAACTTTAAAAAAAGTGGTCATGCCTACTTCGTAGGGTTTACAAGGTTATTTAGCACGCAAATTTTTGTAACAAATTAGCTAGGTACTTAGGTAATTAAATCCTTAAAAGTCAAAGCCCCAATATTACCTTTTTCTTGCAAACTCTACAACTAGCAAAAGATCCGATACAAAAAAATATTGTCTAACAATACAACGCCCCCCATTCACTCTGAATCATTGTGTCCGTTGCATAAAAAGAACCTATTAAAAAAAAAGTCGGGGTTGCCATAAAATTAAACTCAATAAAGGTGGAAATAAAATATGTATTACACGAGTATAATGTTGTTAGCCCCCGTTTAGTCCTGAATGGCCTTTTTGATGGTCCGTTTGACTTGCCTTTTGTATGGAATTGTGCGTGAAATCCTGAGATTTATGGACGAGAATGTCGCTGATGGGTTCTCTAATTACAGGGGTGTGGGCTTGTATTGGCATTTTATTGATGTAATAGTTTGAATGTAAATTTTATTGAATTGAGAGAATCACACCATCACGTTATAAATACGAAATATTGGGATGAATTTTTGTAACTTCTTTACGCCAAACTACTGAAGAGATCGGGCTGAAATTTTGCATAGATGCAGGCCTATAGCTGTAATTAAGCACGAACATTTTACATCACTTTATTCCATAAATAATTTCACATAGGATAGAAATACCTTTAACGTTTCCATAGAAACATCGCCGTCCATAGAAACAACAACGCTCTCTTTTGGGCCTTCGTGATGCATCTTCAGCCATTTATATAGATAAAAAAAATATTTGCCACTACAGACAACAATACAATTAACATAACTATAAAATTTTAAACATAAGCACAATAAGTTTAAATAATCAAATGAACATTTCTAAAACAGTAAGTAAGTGCTTAGAAAAAACTTAATGTAGGTAAGTTTGTGTGTGCTGCAGCACAACAAATAGGCTATATCGTCACTTACGATGGTAAGGTGAGATTGAAGTGAAACGAATGTCTATTCACTAAAAAAAAACCCGTGCGAAGCCACGGGCAGAAACTGAAAAGGTCCGAGGAGGTTGCGGGTTCAATTCCCGCCTTGGGACAAATGTTTGTGCGATCTGCAAATATTTGGTCCGGGTGTTCTGGGTATTTTCTGTGTATAATAAAACCTATGTAGTGTATTGTATTAAGTATATCAGTCATGTAGTACCCATAACACAAGCTCTGCTTAGCTTGGGGCTAGATGATGCTGTGTGGATTGTCCAGCATTATTTATTTATTTACCTACCTATTTACTCTCTTCTTAAAGAAACCCAGGTTGTAGGTTATATCTAGAAGATATCAAAGGCTAAAAGTGTTACGTAAATTACGGATGAGCAAGCAAACCTCATTAGTGCAATACAGCTAGTTTTGGAGCCAAAAGACTTTATTTGATTAACACTAATTAACAGACCGGCTTCACTCCGGCAAAGAAAGTAATATAAGACATACACCCTAAAATGAAGCTGTTGACCTTTATTTTGAAAGGCATAAAGTTGATAATGTAGTTGGAGAGGTGGATTGTAAGTGGCTAAGGTTTATCCCAGCGTGAAAGCGAACTTTCTAAGTAAGGTAGGTCACATTTGGTTGCTAGGCATGAAAGGTTGCTGAGGCGGACCTGCAACAGCCGCGCCAACCTGAATTTCTCAGAGCGTCAGAATACGTACAAACAAAAACTTTAAAATCTCTCTGCTCTGGCTTCTGAAAAAGCGTCAAATTCAAAACATTATTAAACTATTTTCTTGGAGCGCCAAAGCAAGGACAAAATCCCGTCAGAGCTTAAAACCGAGCTTCTAGAGTCATAGAGCTTTAATCAGAGCTTTTGCTCCAACTCGAAAACTAACAACCTAACAAGGTAAAGGTTTCTTGTTCGCTTCTTTACTTTACCTACCTTAAAAAGATTGAAGTGAACAAAAATCAAAGTGATCACTTTATTTCCTAGTTTTACGTAGGTAATTTGAATTTTGTGACGTATCCAAGAGTCCTGTAAGGTCTAAAGGAAATAAAGCACTTTGACTTTGAAACGGCAAAAAAATCTATAGCTTTCCGTAGGTGGTGTCACCAACTTTAACTCAATATACAGGGTGCGACGAAACATGTGTACTAAGTCGAAAGGGGGTGATTCTGGACCTCGAGGAGATCGCACCCTGTAACAGCTAAGCTCTGATAGGTTTCAAAACAGATCTCAGGCTTCCAACTACCGTTCTCGCAAATAAGAGGGCAAAGGCCTACAAAATGTAAGTAGCTAAGAACGATATAGGAGACCAGACGAGTATTTTGATACACATTTATCAAAATCACTTCAGCCGTTTTAAAACTTGCAGCTAATAAAGCGAGTCCACGCGTGTGTGACATAGAAACACTGGGAAAAATAACCCCCTCCTCGCGAATAAAAAGTTTGTACTATCGACCTCTTCTGTGACGCTTTGTAAAGATTTGCGACAAAAAGCTCAAATCTTCATAATAATAAAGGCGAAACTTTGCCATAAAGAAGTGACTTCAACTTCATTATCGCAAACACAGGAAATAATTATCATTATCATGAATGCAGCCGTCACAAGAATTAAAGAATTAGGTACAATCGTCAAGATAGCTGACAGGTTTTATCTGACTGCTTTTGGCCTGGAAAATTACTCGCGACGGTCTTTATTTGTGGACCATTATAAGGTAGTGATTTGACTGTACCACAATCAAACCCCAAATCATTATAAACTAGTTTTTGGCCGTGGCCAAACTTTCGCATTTTTAATATTAGTGTGATGCCTATAGAATTGTTTAGTGTGTTAAAATAAAAACAATAACCATGATCATCTAAAAGTTACCACAAGTTAATTTTCTTGATAAAACCGGTAAAAATTTCGGTACGTGCTTGTCAATTTTAGTCGGCACAAATCTTAATATCTTGCGGATTCGGTTGTGCAAGACCGCGAATAGTGAAATGACATGACAAAGTCAAGAAGAGGCCTATTTGGACAAAGTAGGGTGGTGATGATGATGCCTCATCATCATGCATCATGCAAGAGCAACGTGTCAATATTTTAAAAGTTTACTTTGCAATGGAGGTCCGTTTTAGTCGATTTCTGAGGGGGTAGAGTCTTCACATAATTAATTTGTTAGGTTCTCAAATTAGTCGCCTTTGCTATGAGTATGATGTACATACCTGCTTACAAACTTACGTCATTTTCTAACAGATAGGTTAACGGGTAAACATACGTTCTTAAAACACGAGATAGCATTAATAATGTTTGCTAAGACTTTGACAGCATATTATTAGTAATTTAAATATTAAATTACAAAAAGATTATTTGAAACAAGATCGCGAGTCACACTCGCACTTGACGGAAGTGCGAGTGTGACTCGCGCGCCGAGGGTTTCGAACGGTTGTCAAGTATACCAATATGTGCTACAGGTACTGGTTAGAGACTTTGCTATTTGATGAATACCAGAAAATTAAAGGTTCCCTACATATCAGATGTATCGGTTTGCAAACTTCGGAGTACAGAGGGTAATAGTACATTTTTCGAGTTTTCTCAAAATATATCAAAAAGTGTTAAGCCTACAGAAATTTCAAAAACTGTTTTAAAATGTACAAATCGATACCTTTCATTTGATACCCCACTTGACATTGTAGGTCTCTATTAAAATGTCGACATCACAATTTGTACTGAAAATTTTATTTTTTGATTTATTTAAATTTTTTTTTCTTTTAATCTGTACAAGCGCACAAAATGTATTATTATTTTAAATTTCACGTTATTTTCTGCTATAGTTGTTGAGATATTAAAGACGGAAAAAAAGACAGAAAAAGCGATGCCATAAGGGTTTCAACACCGATCTCCGATCTTCGAAACCCTAAAAATTATGAAATCACCACCCACCGTTACTCACAAAGGGGCCGCTTTCCAGCTAAATATGTACATAACACACAAAATAACACATAATATGTACATTGTACACAACACACATCAGCGCTTGCACGCAAAATATTTGGTAACACAGCTAATGTAATCCTAGGAGTTTACTTTGATAAATTAGATATACATTTAGATAATGATCGTAGACTTAACAACGATTAAATTTTCTGGTAAATCTAAGAATATCTATTCTACCAAAAAATACCAAATAAATACCAACGTTAAATTTAATGTATTCGAAGTCAATAGCTTAATTGTAGTTGACTTAAAAAGAACACGATGAATTTCACAGGGATGTGTTAGACTTTGGTAGAGTTTGGTTACATAACATGGTTTTCAGTCAAAACTCGTTATTTAAATACGGTTATTATTTTTGTTTTAACTGAATATTAAATTTCTGAAATGACATAATCATGTAAAAAAATTGTTAAATTTCGCTTCTTAGCTTTTAAGATATTAATCCAACCCAAGACCCGTCTGCAAATAAATAATCTCTACTTATTTCTTTATTACGATAATAGTAGGTAGATATGTAATATATATAAATATACAAAATATAATCAATTATATATATAAAATATATAATTGATTTTTTATATGCTTAAGTACCTTGAGTACTTGTTTGTTAGCCTTACAGTTAGGGCTCTATTTGCCTGCCTGTCTCTACAAAATCCTCAAGACAAGAGCTTTTCCAAATATTTTACCAAGAAATGGTGTCAAGTGTCAGAATCCAAAATATTGACAGTAATTTTGACCTTGACCGTGACATTGGTAGATAACTAGTGTTAATATTGGTAGCGTACACTGGAACCAATGTTTGATGTGCTCAACTCTATCAATATACAAACATAATATTTATATTTGAGGGGAGGGAGGCGAATGAAAGGCTTTTGATTGTTGAGTTATTTTACAAATGGCTTATCCATCCGTACAATTTAGTTTTTTATAATGACTCAATCGCCGCAGTTAAGATCTGTTTAAAATTTGGATCCAATAATAAAAGTAAGGTAAACATAAAGTAAAAAACATTTATTTGCCACAAGTAGCGTATATAAAATGAATCCATATAATAATAAATATAAATAGGAATTAATAATAATTTAGATAGTTACCATCGATTGGGGTAGTAGTAAAGCTATCTCCAATTATTCTACATTCACCGCGTAACTTCCAATAAACGCTCTTACATAAAAATCTCTCTCAGTTTTTAGGTCGAACTTTTTTATTGTCGTTTTTTTTCTTTTGTTGGAATGAAACAACACGGCCATGATTTTTATTAGAGGACTGTCTCTTACATACTTACACAAGTATGTTTAAATAAAATCGCAGTGAATAAGTAATGTGTGGTTATTTTTAGGTACCTACATATTGGTGATAAAATCTTTGAAATTTTACATAATAGTGAATTCCCAGTAGTATTACCTGTTTATATGTGAGCTGATCTACCTTAAGTACAAAGAGAACTTTAGAAGACTTCGAATATCTATTAATTACCTAAGTACCTACCGAAATATTTTATGATGTCAAGTTATCTAAAGACTGTATGTATGACCCAACCCACCCTTTGGCTGAAGCCTCGTTTACTCGATGCGATAAGACGCGTTCCAGCTCTTTAGTGCTAGTTGTAGTGGAAAGTAACGACCGCACCCGCTTAGGACAGCGATATTTTAGTAAGTTCATTTGGGTCGGGATGGGTTCGGGTCTCGGCTCTTAAGGGAACATATTTCTTGTTATTTTATGACTGTTTCTGCTACGGGTGTAAGGTAAAATATTACATTTAAGAATGTAGATGCTTTCGTGTTTAAGAAGATATAAGGTATTTAAGTACACATTTATAATATGTAAATTATGCTGAAAGATCGAATATATAAAGATTTGTGAAAAATCGTATGTTATCCTTTATTTTCGACAGTGATAGTAATATTTTGTGTATAATTTTACTTCAGGATCTAACCTGTCTTTTTGATCTAGAATCTAACCTTAATCCTTGAATCGAATCTTATCAGCCTGCTGGATCTTACAGCTACCTTTCCTCTTTCCTTTTCTTTCCGGTATATGGCGTAAAAAATGGGTACCTACCTTATAACCTAAACCTACACTTCAAAATGAGGCAACGTCATTAATTTTTATATCCTATTAAAATAAGGTTAGGAGTATTGTTCAAGTTAAAGCATGCAAGTGCCTTGGTATTAAGGTACCAATGGATCGTATTCAAAGAAGCATCACAAAAATGCGTCTATTTGACTTTTCAATTGGAACTTACAGATTCGTCCATCACAAGACTTATTTATTTAGCGATACACATGTAATTGATCGCGGTGGCGTCCAAATGTCTTGCATTAGTGTAGTATCAATTAGCACCCTCTAGATATCGGCCATAGGACCCCACCTACCTACGTAGGTGGGAAATCCGGGAACGCCTTAGGTTGGTGTACCAAAAAAAATACAAATACAAAATGTGGCGTAGTGTCGGAGTCAAGAGCAGAATGAGAGATGGAGGAAGAGGAATGTCATATCGGCATGGACCCGAACCGCACTCTCCGTCAACAACAGCCGCCGCCTATAACTAGTACTACTATACAATTTTTTTATATGTACTTTCGTTTGACCGCAATCTCACTTGGAAAGTGACGATGTGGCCGACTGAGTATCACGAAGGTCTAGAAGATACCTATTCACTCTTGTTTTGAAGACACACAGATTGTAATTGGCCGGAAACAGAGCAGCAGGGAACGTGTTCCAAACCCCAGTGGTACAAATGATGAAAGTGGAGGAAAACCGCTTAGTGCAAGTGGATGTTATATCCATCAAAAAGCTACGGTATTGCGCTGTGCGTCTGCTTGTCCTGGAGTGGAAGAGGGGTGGGATCGTCATGTAATAATTTTTATTTATTTATCATAACAGGTTTATTTTTTTAACCCTAAGGCAATGCTAGATCTACTTAGGTACTTAACTTATTTAAGGTAAATACAAGTAGTAAACTAATCTAAAATACATTTTGTTTCTATCACGAGCCGTGCCATTTCCATGACTTTCGGCAGGTTTTGATGAAATATATCCACGCTGTTTACGGACAGGATATTGAGTAAATAGATAGCGAGTGGGGCCCAAGTAGTTATTGGGCGCGCGCAGCCGCACATAATAACACCTTTAGGAGAAAAATATGAGGCACTCAGCCCAAAAACACAACTTCTGAAAATTGCTGTCAAGTTTTGATAGGCTCCACCTACAGGGTTGTTTGTAATTCACTGACAATGCGTGAGCTGCAAGTTCTGCCTATCATCACGAATCACGAACCCTGTATTATGCAGCCAGAAAATATAATACTTGATTGTGATTCTCAGAAGTTAGGATTGTTGCCGGTGGGGCACGGACGTATCATTGCACCAATCAGGCATCTATCCTTCTACCGCAGTATAATTTGAGCAAAGCGAGGTATTAACAGCTAAATACCTATACACAAGTATTAATACATAAGTACTGAGATACCTAGGTAAAATTAATTTTTGCATATTATGTGGGTGATCTTTTATCAATGGTTGTTCGAATAAGATACATTTAATATTGTGGATATACGTGGATATTTGATTTGTACCATGCGAGTAGGTGAGTAGGTACATATTTACAATGTAGATAGATACATTATACATTTTATCACCAAGCTGACTATTCAAATAACTGCTATCAGAAAATAAAGAAAAATATTGACAATTACTTATTCAAAACGTACAAAAATCATGTCAGTTTACAATGTAGAAATACTAACGTATTGTACATTCTAAATACTAGTGACAATACAATACCACTGACCAATGAGCTGTGCCAACAGACAAACGTGCGACTTTCAATAATTATGTTTGCAGAAATCGTTAAACTCTCGCGGCCATTTTGAAATGTCCACGGACAATGCGTCGTGGAAAATCACGAAGGTTTAGGCAGATGAGATGAGGTGGAAACTTCAGACGTGTTAGAAACTGGTTTGTACTGGATATTATTACCTCTTGATATTTAAAAGTAACAGTGTTGGTAACGCAATATTAACGATTTAAAGTTTTTTGCAAAAACTTAAAACCGACTTAGATTTCCATTGTTCCAAGTTTTGCGGGGCAAAGTAGGTAATCTTCCTCGGGGATAAAATTATTATGGGACCCCGTGATCATTATCTATACAAAACTAAAAGAATCACCAAAATCGGTCTACAATTGACGTGTACGTACATACATGCTGAATATAGAAAATCCTCCTTTTATCAATGTCGGTTAATAAAAATCGCGCTGTAGTCAAACTTAATGTAAAACTCGCTCTGTATTAACAAAATAAATTAGAACTAGTATATATAGAACAATTTCATAAAAAGTAGCCTAGCAAAATAATATTTCACGAGGTGACAGAACAAGCCACAAATTTTGCTCTAGGCAGGTACATTTACACAAAAAAAAATATTAAGAAAAATAATGCTGGACTATCCAAAGAGCTACCCATAGATTTCCAGCCCCAAAGTAAGGCTACGAAATTTAAAAGATTAATAATTGGTAAGTCTCTGTTTACCTAAGTACCTACAAGCTCAAAATTCAAAGAGCTTTAATTTCATTCTCTTACTCTTAGTCACATCAGATATTTCATTTATATCTTATCCGACTGGTATTGATATGGATCTGCTGAGCTACCTGTAGATTGTTTGCAACAGTCTGCAGTTAGCAGAATTGTTTCAATTTTAAATACTAGTTCTAGTTTGTTTCTATTATTTGATTGTAATTTGCTTTGTTAATTAAGGCCATTGCCAACCCCTTATTACTCGCCAGTAACTGTTATTGTCTGCCAGGAAAATACCCAAATAAAATAAAATAGGAACTTAATACGTAGGTACCTACCTAAATACTAAATTTATCATCATTTTACCTAATTATGGGCTCACTTATGATAACAACAACCCAATTAGTGCCAATGACTGTCGATAATAACAATTAGTGACAGCTAAAACAATACTAGGTACCTATCTACACAGTAACATAAGTAGGTAAGAATACTTATAAAAAGAGACCGGATTAAAAGCAATTGCATATTTGCATATGACTTTGTATATTTCGCCCATTTTCATTGGTTATTGCATAATTTACCGAAAGTCTTGTGATAATGCTTTCATCAACACCATCTTATCATAAAGATCGTTTTGAGTTTCTCCATCTGTCCCATTCACGATCACTTCGCTCCTCTGATACTCTTCTTTTAAAAGTTCCATCGTACACTTCCCAGTTCTATGGTGATTCCTTCACTTTGCAGGCCGCCAGACTCTGGAACGCCCTTCCTGTTTCAATCCGACAAGCTAAATCCCTTCCCATCTTCAAAAGTATGGTTCATCAACACTATCAGTCCACTCTTGATAAGTCTTCCTGAAATAATTATTTTTATTTTATACTCTTGTTTTCTTTTCTTTTTTTTTTGTCCTATTTTGTTAATTATAGTAGTTTCTGTTTTTAAAGTACTTCTATTATTTTTAATACTTCATCAATTACGCCACCGTCAGCTTCAATACGTACTGATCCTATCCATCCAAAGGTTGCCTGGAAGAGATCGCTGTTAGCGATAAGGCCGCCGATTGTGCCACATTAGATATAATTAGTATTAAGTTCTTGTTTTATAAGTGTTATGGATGGTGCAATAAAGTTATAATCAGATAGATTATAAATTTCAATATACTATACTATCTATCTAATGCATATTTTCGCTATATTTGCAATATTTCTGGGTAGGATAATTAATGATGATAATGAACAAATTAAATCTTACATGCTTAGTTACAAAATTTGCCGTGATCGTCTCTTGTTTTTCGTATACTGGAGGCCTACTTCAATAAAGAAATTTCGTTTCTTTCGATCGGTAGCTACTCTAATCGAACGAAAGCTGAAATTTGGTTCGAAGGTGAATCGCCTTTTCAGTTTGGAATGATAAAAGTAATATTTTTCATTATATTCGATGCTAAAATTTCGGTTCTGGTCCTTAGAATGGTGAGTAAAAATGTATTGAAGAGTCATAAATTAAACCTAAAACGGCCCTTTTGTATATATTGGACCTACGCGAACTCTCGCGTAGGTCCTTACAAAAGGGTTGTTTCGTGCAGATACAAGTTGAGTTTTGCGACCGTACGCGACTGCGGATGAACAGAAATAGAGTAAGCTTCCAGTGTCGACAGATTTGTGTCATTAGCTTGGTTAATTTATATAATGAAAAAACTCATTTAATGTTGCATATTTACTCTCTGCAACCTAAATAATTCTTTTTAAATATCTCTCAAAGAAAAAATACAAATTGTACAAATTTATTTATATTTTCAACTATCAACCGTCTACAACGTACGATCCAGTTTGTTTATTTACCTGCAATTTTGGTGTTGAAAATAATAAAGCAACTTATATATACCACACAAAGTCGTAAAAAAAACAACTAAAAAGAAAAAGAAGAAAAGAAAGAATGATAATTATTTATTACACACTACACACACAAACAAACTTTGAGACAATAAAATAAAAGAGACTATTTAGTACTAGATAACAAACAGTACAGACAAACACGTGAACTAAGTAGATGCACAAATTACAAATAAAGTAGAAAAATAGACAAAAAATTGGCTTTAAAGTCCAATACCTCGAAAACGGCTAAGTTTATGATGAAGGTAAGGTGCGGGTATGGTGGTTCATAGTCAAATCAGTCAGTAATGATTGAAACCGTTGTACAACCCTCTCAAGGATCTAGGCCGACTTAACCAGTAACCCTGTATAGCTCAAGCTCTGCTTACTTTGAGACCAGATAATGCTGTGAGAAAATGTCCTGGGTAGTCATCGATCTATGCTTGAGTAACGCTTTTATTATAGAAAATCGTTACTCAAGCATAGATCGATGACTGAGCAAGCTTTTATAATACGGGCCTTAGTTTAAATTTCAACAGTACCTAGTCTGTAAATTACTAGCATTCCAGCTTATGTATATTAATATTTAATACGAAAATTAGTATGCAAGCCACCGCCCAGTATTTATTTCCAAACGCCCCTTGCTAGCGACAATACCTACAGAAATTGCGCAAATAATCGTCACAGCGGCCTCATTGTTATTTTTAAGTCCAAACTATCTTCTACCCGTGGCTTTACTCGTATTTTTTCGAGGAATACGAAAAGAGGTTTGTTAGTAGTGTGCCGCTACGACAACGCAACCAAACGCATTTTTTGGTCTGTGTGTTTTTTCAAATCACTCGGCTCGGTCGTGTTTTCTCACAATGTGCTTGTTTCAATGCTAAAACTGGCTGAGAATAATCAATTTTCAAAAGCTGGTACACCTACGCTATTTCGTCATCGCCACCATATCATACAAAAGTCTACCGCTAGACAATAGTTTTCCCCATACGAGACGCCACAAAATATTACCTACGCTAAGCTATTTACACCTAGGTTCAGGAAGGTGAACCACCAATTTTTGTGGTTCAGTGTAAGTGCCTATCTTATAAATTTGTGTGTGTTTCACCGATTTATTTTAAGAATCGCTTCATATATTCAGCTCTTTCTAACTACAACACAAACATCCAAACTTTACCTCTTTTCCATATCGTGCATCTACCTACCTAGTTATAAAAGAGACCTTTGTAAAACAGGTCTCTGGAAAACAAACTCTTGCGCAAAGCAAACATGGCGGGCGATAACGACCGCCATCTTGCCGGATTGAGGTTACGCTTCGAAATTCAAATTATGATTTTATTGCGGCTGTTTAAAGCAGGCTGGTTTTTATAATTGTGTTAATTTATACGCACATATGTATGTAGGTAGAGCTGTACCTAAATACTTGATGATATGTCATGTTTTTGATTTTTACGGAGAGAAAATCCAATGATTGTCTTCTCGGTTTGGTGAATTTGATTAGGTGGATTTACGTTTTTCCGGGATAAAAAAAGAAATAATCTGTTTTTAATTTTCGTCGGAAGTGAAGAACCATTTTAATAAAATCGCTATATTGGTCCAGCTGTTCTCAAGTTTTACGCTCAGCAACACATTTAGCGATTCTTTGTTATTTATTTAGATTCTTTCATATTATTATTAATATTATTTAAGGGGTATTTATCGCGTTTATTTACCTATTTTTCTAAATACCCGTTAAATAATACTATAATAATGTGTTAAGATCGGGTAAGTTTAATAATATTTATTTTCATCTATGTATATAATGTCTATAGTACCTATCTTTTATTTAGCACATAGATTACAATAACAGAATAAAACAATTACAACTTGTATATACACTTAATATCTATTGCTTTAAAATGTAAGCCGTCACCAGAAGGCAGAGTGCCCAGAATGCTGGCAGCATTGCCACGTTTAATGGCAATGCTAATTCGTTGACCGAAATAGAAGCCAGCATTCCGATCACCTGTCGACTCTATAAATAAATAAATAAAATAAATAAATAATGCTTATCTAAAAGGGATTTTTTTTTATTTTGCCTGGAAGAAATCGCTCTTAGCGATAAGGCCGCCCATTCACCCATTCTATCTTGGTGTGCAATAAAAAGTATTTGTATTGTATTGTATTTTCTCATATGCTTAAAACAAACAACAGCCGAAGACAGGGCAAACTGAAGACAGGGCGCTAAGGCGCTCACTAGGGGAAGCCAGCAGTGGACTATGTCCACCAGTTGACTAGTATGGGCTGATGATGGTGACAAAAATGCACACGTTACCACCAGGTGCTCTACAGTTCGTTGACGCATGTGTCATCAGCATTATGATAAAATGCAGAAATTACCGGGAAAATATCTTATCAGGCAATCTGTCACAGGACAAATATTGTCAATTCTTTATAACCACGTGATTTGTCTTAACCTAACCTAACAGCTTTTTGGGTCCAATATCTCGATTCATAGGATTTGAGCTGACAGCAAAAGGCCTCACCCCATCCCCTCCAGACATCACGATCTTGAGCTACCTCCGTCCAATTGACCAGAAAATTGTCCAATTCGTCCCGACATCTTCGTCTTGGTCTGCCGCGTCGACTTCTCGCCTGGTCAGGCCGCCAATCGTTGGTTACCTTTGCCCATAGCTCTCCTGGCATGCGGCAGACGTAACCAGCTCAATTCCACTTCAGCTTTGCAGCTTTTTGAGCTACTTCAGCGATAACTACACTAGGTAACATAAAGTGTCTTGCAAAATCATTTGCACAAGCATGCAAAACAAAGCAAAACGCGCAATTAAAGATAAATCTGTTTGTAAGAAAAACAGGCTAATCCCACACTAGACGCGGGCAAAGCTATGCCAACAATCAGGCACCTAGCTTAGGGCGTATTTAAACGGAGATACTTTTATAAACCAGCGCAGCGGGTAAAGTGTCTAGAGAACTAATTGATTTAGGGAAGAATTAATTGATTTGAATTCGATGTTGATACGAAATGTTCTATGGTTCCTCCAGTCACATAGAGCATTTATTATTAATGTATAGCTTACACTGTCCCACGGGCAAACTGCGGGTACGGGCAAAGGTAAGGCAACACAAACAAGGTTCGTAGTTAACCCGCTTACATTCATAATGAATACGTCAAACTAGTTTTTAGAGTAAAAAAGGTCAGGCCTTTGAGCAGGCGTAGAGCAGAGCTGTTGTGCGGGTATAACATTTATTAGTGTAATTTTTTCTTGTGTCATAATTTTTTATGTGCTTAGACATTTTTCGTACAGCAACAGCATTCGCAAAAAAAATTGTGAGAGCTATTATTGGAAGCTGTAGCAGAAGCGAGCCTAGTAAGATGCATTGCAATCGGTCACTAAAACTGAGTAGAACTTAAATCTTTTGCAGAACTGGAATAGTGACAAACCACCTCTTCTAAAACTTACTGAACTAAGCTCGAGTACGCAAGCCTTAGGTAGAGTCACCGCCCGCTTACACTGCAAATATTTTAACAAAGATACAGGGCGCTCAACTCTCCAACTCACCTAGTGTAAACAGGGCTTTATAGAAGGAACTTGATAATTCCATATAAATGTCTGTAACACATATGAGCTTTTTGAAAATGACATTTTAGAACGCAGTTTGGAGTTGAACCGACAGATTTAGGACGAACTCAATGGCGCAGTGGGCAAATATTAGCATGCAACGCAGAACGTAGCAGGTTCTGTTCCCGTCGCAGGTCAAATATTAATATGATCTGGGGTTGTAGGTATAAGTATCGTATCAACAAGTAATATGTATACTTATTAGTCATCTGGTACCCTGGTTACTTTGGGGACAGATTAGGTATGTTGTATGAATTGTCCAGTTTTATAAATTTATTTAACCCATTGCTTGTATAAACTTCGTACAGTTTGTACTAATTTATACACAGCGTTTTTTTTTAATTTATACACAGCGGTCCTCCTGGGGCCCTAATTCCACTAAAATTATTGCTTCACCATAACAATCGTATCATCTCCAAATTACACATTTTGGCATTTTACCTTTGATGAAAGAAACTACTGATGGAGGTATGCGTCTCAAAAGTGTCAAGGCTGAAACCATTATATCAATCTCTCCGTGCAAATAGCACCGCACGCACCATCTAGTACTACTTCTCAGGGGTGAGTCTATTTGACGTTAGTAACGAGACGTGATCGTGACGTCTCCTTTTAGTATGGGATTTGCGTAGTTCCATGTCCATACTATTGAGGCGCTGTACCAAATTGTATGGAAAAAGGAGACGTCACGATCTCGTCTCGTTACTAACGTCAAGTAGACTCACCCCTCAGGACTTCATTTCATCTATGGACGATTCTGCGACGATACCACTCTAAAATGGTAAAGGTAATCTTTCTATGAAGTAAAACGTTTATTAGCAGAACTTGGCCGCTACGCTAGCCTCACCATTTGACTGCTTCTACGAAGGATGAATTACCCTTACCAATGTCAGTGTTCATTCCTCGACAACGTTTAGAAATAAAAAAAAATTCAATATCTTGATTTCCAAGTTTTGGATAAAACAACAACATTTATTATTAATATATATAATAATAGATAGAGATACAGATTTAGTTTGTACATTTATTTGTACATACATTCTGTGTGTACAAGGTCCCTTGTTAGGCATCACGTATGAGTTCCTCGCTCTTACTAAGTCGAAACTTGTATTAAGAAGCAAGGGCTCCTCCTGAGGGGCCTACTCGCAAAACAAAAATCGATTTTTCTGATTCGTTTTCAAGCAAAACCTACTTGTCACCTACATATGCGTTTGCGCAATAACTAATCAGGAACATCGATTTTCATTATCACGAATAGGCCCCCTGGCTAGCTCATGAAGTATTGCAATCATATGTTATACAAAAATATGCAACGACTGTAAGCCTAAAAACGGAAATAGATCTGTCAAGAGACCTAAGTAAAACTAAACTAGGATCTAGATAGTTGCGGTTGGATGGTAACATGTAAGTTATGGGTTGTCTAAGTAAATAAAAGAAAATACATACATTAATAAACAATACGATATCAAAAGTGTATTAATTTACAAGTTTACACAAGTGGTCGCCAAAGCAGATGAAATATTGATATAAAAGAAAACTATATTTTATAATGCAGAACCAAATTGTATTTCACAAAAATGTATGTGTTGGTACTTTTTGTACCACGTAGCTTGAAACATTTATGGATTTTTAGTTCGCTTTTAATCGCTCTTTTTAAGCTACTACCAAATGTGGAGTGTTATGTATTAAGTACCACGTAGCTTGAAACATTTTTGGATTTTTAGTTCGCTTTTAATCGCTCTTTTTAAGCTACTACCAAATATGGAGTGTTATGTATTAAGTACCACGTAGCTTGAAACATTTTTGGATTTTTAGTTCGCTTTTAATCGCTCTTTTTAAGCTACTACCAAATATGGAGTGTTATGTATTAAGTACCACGTAGCTTGAAACATTTTTGGATTTTTTAGTTCGCCGGTAGTAATCGCTCTTTTACCGGACTACCAATTGTGGAGCGCTATGTTTGACAAGGTAGTACCCAAAGTTTAAGTGAATCGTAGTTAGAAGATTCGATCCCGGCTCTTATTTCTAATCCATTAATTTCAGGATTGACTTCATTGATCGGAATTGGTAATCCCGGGAATTACGTATGAGCCGCATCAAAAACACTTGAAACTATCAAGTCACATCAGTGAATTTCCGTACTTATCGATAAAATTATGATTTCTATAAATAGATACTTACTTGCACTTGTAAAGCGAGCTTTTTGATAAGCGTCGAGTTGTTATTGTAGGTACAGATATTGTTATGACTGTTAAGAGGTTGCTACATAGAACTTGCTGTGCTACCTATACAGGGTGTTTGGTACATGGACTGACATAATATTTTGGGGGGTTGTGAGGATCATGAGCGACAATTAGCCGGTAGAGTCATTGTCCAAAGTGTCACGGTAGTTGAGATGTTTTTTTTTTTTTCTTGTGGCTGTAATGCCACGAAATAATTTGTGCTGTATTGTGCAATGTCTTCTTATCCATACTAATATTATAAATTGGAAAGTAACTCTGCCTGTATGTAACATTTTCGCGTTTAAACGGCTGAACGGATCTCAATGAAATTTGGCAGGAAGGTAAATGATATCCCGGGGACGGACATAGGCTACATATAAAGCGCGTGCAAGACCACGGGCAGCATCAAGCTCTAAATATTTTTTTTATTTTGTGACACGATTCATTATAAAAATACAGATTTGAATATTAAAGCCGTAATTCTGTGTTAAAGTTATAAATATTGAGATAATAACAAAAAAATTGAGTATCTTTGAATTAGGTTTTTTCGTCTTCTTTCTTTTAAAAAGTTCTAGTTATTACCCTTCCAACGATATGCTACATGACTTAGCAACGTACCTACTTACGAGTAGTTACCTACCTAAATACCATACAAAGGCGATCACTAAAATAAAAAATAAATTAAATATTTTAAATCCATCACGGTTATTAACACTAATGCCATTTACAACGGGATATTTACCATCAAAACTCAAATCATGGTAAATATCTCGTTGTAAATGAAAATGTCAATTACCTTTGTAGTAGGTTTTTGTCCATCATCCAACCAAAATTCAAGTGGGGAAAAATCCGCTTGAAATTTTAATGTACCTAACTCGAATAAGCTCTTTTAGGTAAAGCGCCTAAAGCGCTAGCGATATTGGTTGCAATATAATGTGTTAAACCTCCTTCGAAAACCAATAACAGGTGCAATGCAATACAGGTTTAAATAAAAAGAAAACGAATAAGCCCTAGAGCGCATGCGCCCTAGCAAGATAGCTCCGTAATCGTGTCGACCGAGGTTTTCAAATATTAGTGTTTGGCAAAGAAATGTACCGCGGCTGGCCGTCCGAATGTTTGTATGGTGACCCCAATCAGGTTAGGACAACCATGTTAGGCTGTAGATACATTTTACGATTTTTGAAAGTGGTTTTGCATGGGGTCTTCAGTGCTAGCATTTGCTTAGCTTCAGACAATATATGTAGCCACTAAAATAAAGTTCACCTTGTAAATTGTAGCTCCAAAATAAAAAACCTCGCCTGTAGCTGAAAACTACACTCAACATTTGTACATGAGTAATTAATTTTGATAGTAAGCAACGGAGAGCTTTATGTCTAACAATAAGTTCAGCAAGTTAACCAATTAAAAAAACTTAAGGATTTAAAAGGCGAGTAATTTAAGCAAAATCAAACGCCATCCTCCATTATCGTTTTTGTCAAAGTAATAAAATTCTAAATTTGAATTACAAGTCGACTCCGGATTCGTAGAACGAATTTAAATATCGAATGATTTTTCGTTATAAAATTAAATAAGTAATGATTTTTTCGCATTGCGTGTTACAAGGAGGTTACGAATACTTTGAATTTTACTTTACTCTGTATGCTGTAGTAGAATGATCGAACCTCTTTCGCTCATTTGGAAGAATGAGGTGGAATAACCAGACTACACAACCACAAAATAACCTAGAAAATCAAAGAGTCCCAGATTAATCAGTCGTTATGGAGTTAAAAGTCGTTTATACGCTACCTGAGCCCCCAGCGAGCGCCAATTGAATTATTAATGCAGCCTCCACAAACGGAGCGGGTACATATTTACTCGTCGCGTAAATAGATGCGCACACAGCGAACACGCGTTTTATGAACAGTATAAGCTTGATCTGCAGAATTATTCATAGGTATATCGATTTGTGAATCACGGCCGATGTGAAACTGAAAACAGCGTATAAATATATGCCCTACTTTCAGTCAGGAAAGGGAAAATGTTTATGCGCTTAGATAGACTATAGACCCAAAACATACTGTCGATGTCCAGTGTGGGTCGTATGGCTGGCATTTCGTTCTGCTACTAAGTACCTACGATGGCGATAATGATGATGGGTTCTCTGAGTAAGCCCACTTTCAGTTTTCGATACGAGGTACCGTAAGATAAGACAAACTTCGCAGGAAATAACAAAACATGGATCAAACAAAAATCAAATGAAGACCTCTACGTAAGCGGTACGAAAATGTCTACGAAGTCTACGCGGGTCCACAACTTTTACGTAAGTTGTGTTTTGTTTTGTGCATTATTAAAAATGGCGCAGCTTAATACACAAACAAAGCAGGAGAGCATGTATTTTATTTTTTTAGTTACAAGGTAACTACTGACTTTTTGATGGAGAAAATATATCTCTACGTCTAATCTAATTCTAATTCTAAGTGGGGGAATTGAGATCTGCACGGACATCTCGCGTGGGAGTATTGTGCATTGTCCCCCTGCCTAAACAGGCCCTTACCAGACCAGCTCCTTGAAGTACCGGAGCAGGACTTTTGGTGACTGACAGCTTCGTTTCAGCTTTTCTGCGGGTGTGGATGGGCTTGATGCCTCAATAAGACTTTTCAGGCCTACTCTGTGGCCGTGCAGTGTACCACAACATGTTCCACAGTCTCTTCTTCTTCGAAACAGCCACGACATGCTGCTGTCTGTGGCTCCAGTCTTGGAAAGATTATGGTTCAGTTCGCTGTGACTTGTGATGATACCCACCATCGTTCTTAGGTCCTCGCGGCTCGTCTTGAGCATCGTGTTTGTGGTTTTCCTATCTTTGGCGGGGAATATAAATTTAGTAGGTATGCTTACAGTCTGTTCGACTCCCATAGTTTTTGGTGTTCTTTTTCTGAATGTATGTATGAATTAATGAATGAATGCACACTTTATTATACTTAAAAAATAACATAATAAAAACCTTATATCTACATTTAAATATTTACTTATATTTACTTATATTTATATCTTACATTTACCATAATCTGAGTTAAGTTTTAGTCTATGTTTGACTTCTTTTCTTCTTCGGCGGGTTCGAAAGACCTATATCTTGTAGTGTTGGAGTTTGGCTCGCTCCTTCCTTTGCTAGTCTGTCTGCGTTTATGTTGCCTGGGCAGGATCAACTTTCTGTCCATTATATGCAGATTTTGCTGTGTTGAGAAAGATCTTGTAGAGCGTTGTGGCATTCAACAATTGCTTTTGGTCTGTCCTTTTGAGTGCGTTTATTAGCGTAGCGCTGTCTATTTTAACTCCAGCTGAATCCGTCTAATTGGCTGCTTATGGTTGTTTCCAGAAGCATATCATTTGCCGCCAGTTTGAGTCTCAGTGTTTCCATCTGAAAGGCCGTGGTAGCTGAGTTAAGAGGTAGGGCTCTTGAGAGTCCGATTTCGGGACAAGAGCAGTGCAGCCAGTTCCTGTTTTGTTTTTGGCCCCATATACCATGGCTGTATAGATGTGATATGTGGTGACGTTATGTGAGGTGATCGCTTCTGCGTTCTCTTCATACGTTATTACGTAGGTCTTACCGGTTAAGTATGTAGACGCTAGTCTATCGGTGCCATTCGCCGTCTCTGGAATAGCAGCAATGGCTTTGTGTAATATTCTGCAGTGGTTTGTTAGGCCTGATTCTCCTTTCCACTGGTTTGTTGATTCTATTCTCAGGGACGCTGCCATTGCTTCCTGCTGTATGTGAACATGCAAAGGCGTTAAACCTAGTGTTATGTCCAGTGCTACTCTCATGGGGTTGTTTTTCCTGCATCCGCAGATAGGTGTGCAAGCCAGTCTTTGAACTTGCTGTAATTTATTTATGGTGGTGACTAAGTTTGTCTAGGCCTCTATACTATAGCACCGTAAGTTAGAACTGGGCGGACCATGACTGTATACAGCCATAAAGACAGCTTATGCTTGAGGCCCCAGTCCTTGCCCACCGCCCGCGTGCATTGCTATAAGACGTTTGTGGCTTTTGCCATAACATGATGTAGTTGTTTGCCCCACAGTAGTTTACTGTCTAGACATATGCCAAGGTATTCCACCCCCTTGCTTAGCGTCAGTGTTGTACCTAGCAATGACGGTACTTCAAGTCTTGGTAGTTTGGTTTTACGAGTAAAGAGTACAAGTTCTGTTTTGTTCGGGTTTACTGACAGACTGTGTTTGGTGCACCATGTTTCCATAATCCGTAGTGCCTTTTGCATCTTTTTGCACAGAGTTGCTCCGAAAAGCCCTGATATCATGATTGCCAGGTCGTCCGCATATGCGATCGTAAGAAAACCGTCTTTGTTCAGGGGGGCCCTAAGAGATCGTTCTATATCTCCACGTATTTTCTGCCTTTATAAAACTGCCTACGTGGGTCTACAAAATATGAATATGCATAATCTATCGTTTAGGCTATCAAGAACGCGTATGAAGGAAAACAATGGGGACGTAGACCAGATAAGGCCTTATGTATTGGGAAACCGATCTCCGCGGTTTCGACACTACTACTGAGAGACAGCTCAGAACCGAGATACTTAACATACTTCTTGACCAGAACCCCGACTGCGATATCTTCGCAGATGAATGGAAAAATAGACATGAATATGTTATGTTGGTGTGCCTGAGGTTTTGCAAAAGTGATGAATGAAAGAATGCCTGTTTTTTTATATTTTTTCTTATAAAATAAAAAGAAAATTATTGGTATTTATTTATTTTACAACTAACACGATTAAAATAAACCAATTACATTAGTTAATAACTAAACTAGACTAACTAGAGAAACTAGAGATGTCGGCGGCTTGTCGGCGGGCAAGATACACTTTGTGATTGTGACTGAGCTGAGCCACAGGAGTAAGTAAGACTCTAAGCTGCAATAGCAACATCTGAAAGTCCTCTGTATACTGTAACCGCGTGCCTGTACACAATCGTACATAAAACCCGTAGTTTTCCCGGTTGCGCGCGCTGTTTGCGTGTGTGTGCGTGCGTGCGACTGTGTGCGTGGTTAGCCTTTTGCAACGTGGACTAGGGCTGCTACTTGCCTTAGAGATACTGAAATTCGTTTACTTAGTAATGGATAGAATGAAGATGGGCTATTTTTAGATGTTCGGAGAAAAGTAAGGCAGTTTGGTTTGATCTTCCGTTAATTAGAGATGGCTCTACATTATTAGGTCGGTCGGATGGCAGTAGCGAGCGCGACTATTTCGACTTTATCTAGGTAACTACAAAGTGTACAGTAGGATGCAAGGGTAGGTGCTTCTCTACGCAGACGTACAGCTAGCACGATTAAGACTTCGTTAAATTTATTGCCAATAAAATAATTAGGTCTCGCCTAACCTATTTAATTTAGATACCAATAGATAGGTACATTTTAAAAACCTAGCGCGATTGTCGTTTGTTTTTTCATACAATCATCCACGCTGATGTTACAAATCCAGGCCTCCAGTATACGAAAAACAAAAGTAAATCACGCCAGCCTTTAAAAATTACCATATCTTCTAATCAGGTTGTAGAATTATGGTTTTGCCTAATGACCACATCACGGGGTTGTTCAAAAAGGGTCCTCTAAGACATTTACAGGGACGGCAAAGCGAGTGTCATGTCCCTGATGTTGCAGGCGCCTATAGACTGCGGTAACCGCTTCCCATAAGTTAGCCCGCATGCATCTTTGCCACCTTGGTGGTATAATTAAACCTAACTAAGTGAAGTGACCCAATAATAAGTTAAATAGAAAATATCGTGGCAGCCCTAAAAGCGGAGCCTTCAGATCTCAGGGGCCCAAAGACTCTCTCCGTATTTGCAGACTTGAGCAATTAACAGCTCTTTATGAATATTCAACGCGAGTTTTTATATTAATTGACGTGTAGCTTACGTGAGTACGTGAAAATAGCTTTTTGTGAGTTTCTATGTGCTCAGGCGACATGTCATTTTTAAGATTTTGTTGGGCTGGGAGTGTTCTTCCAACCCAAGAAGAAGGTTGAAGTTGCGACTTGGGTTAACTATTAGTAATTATACGAAAACACTAAAGTAATTATAAAAAGGTTATTTTTAATTCCTTTATTGTTTTACTTCTAGCAGTCCCTCTCTATTTTTCCTCGAATTGCCGTTGATGGTATGGGTCAGTCAAGAGCAACAAAATCATCAAGTCTTCTTAGAAAATTATACATTCGTGCTTCAAGACGAATGAAAATGCGATTTGGTTATATCACGAAATTTAAACGATCCTGAAATTTAGAGAATTTGTAGTCTTTAGAGACCAAGGACCTTTTGCAATGCAAAGAAATTATAAAAATAATCGTTACATTAAATAACAATGATAACGGCTACACCATGTTTGCAAGCATTCATAATAATATTCTGAAAATCCTCAGCGTTCTGGAAAACCACCCGAGCGAGACAACATCGCACGGGAAAGAGACAGCTATACGGGGATGAGACCACTTAAAACATCAAACGTCGCAAGATCCAGGAAAACTTTCCTGTAGATTTCAGCTTTGGTTCAATAATTTTACGGTTGTTTTTCGTGTGGTAGCTTCAAGTGTGTGAGTATTGTGCGTGATGTACCAAGGCAGAAGAGTGCGGACAACAAATATTGATTCGGCGAAGCCTTGGGGGTGGTGGGGGGACCAGGCGCACATAATTTGGACTAATTCCTAACGTGTTTGAACAGGCTTGTCTGGTCATTCGATCGCTGTGGTCGATCAACTTGTTTTTTTGAAACATTTTGATATAAGTTACTACTTAGACCTGCATTAAAATTGTACTAACGCGTTGGTAGAGTCATGGGATCCATTCTAGTCAACATAACTCGTTTTTTTTTAAATTATAACATGTAGTTACCAGTGAGTTCCCTCAGTCGGTAGGTCACCAGGTAGATTACCTACTCAGATAGTAGGTAGATGATTATAGGTACTTAAATTTACAATATTTGCATGGACGAGGTGACTTTGAATACGAAGACATTTTAACCTTAGTATTTACCGATTCGTTTATTATCTAATTTTGTAGGCAGATAATTCTTGGATAAATTCCACATAAACTAGGTAGGTAGGTAGGTAGGTAATTACAAAGTGGAATATCAAATATCAACAAAGAAGATTCAGTTAATAAAATACCTAATAGATTCAGGCGTTACTTTGAGAAAATTCATTACATAATATGACGAATTAATTAAGATATGTTTTGTTTACGTACGTCCCTTTTCGTAATACATTTTAAATTAAAATAAGACATTAAATTAAATATTACTTATTATATTATTTTCATTATATTAACCATCACCCAATGGAAAAAAGTAACAATATGTAATCATAAAAAAATAAAAACAAAAGAATAACGCTCGAAATGAGCCAATGGCTAATCACCGGCTAATTTTAAATTAAGATTTGGAATCGGCCAATCGGGCAGAATGTTTCGACTGTACGTTGGCAGTATTGCCACGCCTACAACACGGTTAAAACGAAGCGACTCTACATTCAGAAACATACAAGCATAGCGCTTTCTGTATATTCTGAATTAGAGTTGGAATGAGGCGAACCCAAAACTAAAAAACATCAACTAATATTATATAGCCGAAAGTTTGTGAAATGTTAATATACATATATATAATAATGTTAATTTTATTTTATCACCAAAGATCACCAAAGCCACTCAACAGATCAAGATGCAATTTGGCGTACATTCAGAACATAGCCTAACTTATATGTATAATAGCCTACTTATAAAAATGTGCTTTTTACGTACAGCTGTCAAATTAAATTGGCATAGATCGTGCTTATTTTGACATGACATCCTATTGACATCTCTCTGAAAAAGATTTATTTATTTATTTATTTATTATATGTTATATTATGTGTATTATTATATGTTAATCCAGGTCCATATCTTTGTGTGTATTTTGTGTGCAAAATGTCAGTCCGTAGTTTTGGCATTGTCTTCTCTCATCTTCACAACGTCACAAACTTTTGCCTCTTTATTCATCATCATCATCATCATCACCATCCCGTATACGTCCACTGCTGAACATAGGCCTTACTAATGAGCGCCATAGCGCCCTGTCTTCAGCTTGCCGCATCTAGCATCTGCCTGCAGTCTTTCGCAGATCGTCATCCCACCTGACCGGAAGGAGTCATACACTACGTTTGCCGATTTGTGGTCTCCACTCGAAAACACGTTTACCCCAGCGGTTCTTCGCGAGGTATGGCCGGCCCACTGTCACTTCATTTTGCTAATTCTTGAGCTATGTCGATAACACTTTAGTTCTCTATCGGATGTATTCGTTACGAATCCTATCCTAGCATGGCTCTTTCCATAGCTTGCTGAGAGACTTGAATTGATGGACTAGCCCTAGATGGACTAGTCCACGTCTCAGCTCCGTAGATCATAACGGGTAGAACGCACTATATAAATAAATAATACTGGACAATCCACACAGCATCATCTCTAACTTTCGTTTTCAAGCATTGCGGTATGGATGACGAGAAGACTCGACGTAGTTTCCCAAACTTTGCCCAGCCTAGCTGAACCTGCTTTGTTGAAATTAACGTAGGTAAAAAAAGTATAAAAAGCAGAGGAATGCCAGACCCTCAAAGGAGGCCGACATGAGCGAAAGGAGACCTATAATACCATACCTAGCAGTGATGATGATGATGTAAACGCATGTCCAAACCAGTTAATGCCAAGAATTCCCGTAGTTTGGCGCAGTAAACAGAAGCTGAAATACAGTCTATGAGAGTTATCTATACCTAAAGACCAAAGATATGAACGTACTACCTATAATTGGTTCTTAAATTCTAGATATTTTTTGTAAACAAAGGAAGATAAATAAAATAAATCTTGGTGGAAAATGTTTTATGACACCGAACACACAAAACAAAAAATTGTCTCGAATATATGCTGTTTGCTCGGATTATACCAGATCCGAGCAAACCGCAGATATTCGAGACAATTTTTTTGTTTTGAAAGCTTAAATCACACGAATGAAAACTTTCAAAACAAAAAATTCTATTGACGGTTTTAGGACTCGAATTCGAACGTTTTTCGGTACACTTGCGCTTGCGCAATTACGCAATGTTAAAAGTTATGTTATTGTTTTATACTGATTATACCACGCGAAATAAATTGATGATAGAGCCGATCGAGGGAGCTGTTTTAAAAAGTAATTCGGTGCCAGCACCGACTTAACTTTCTAAAACAGCTCCCTAAAATAATAGGCCACAAACTTTATAATAAGCTCCCTCTAAAGTTGAAATTAATTATAAATCAAAATGAGTTTAATACTGAATTACGAAATCTTCTACTTGACAAAACGCTGTATAGCATCAAAGAGTTTTCAGAGAATGATTACAGTCAGTTTAATGTCAAATCCTCTAGATTACCTGACATCCTCGTGGCAGCACCTAACCTTAAGTAATAGATTTCCAAGAACCTTAGATCTAAGCATACTCTCTACAGCAAAATTGTACCTATTTAGCGTGTTTTGAACGAGTTTTTATTTGTATGATGTATGACAGTAAACGATCTGAATCTGATTAAATTACGGTTACCAAGTTATTTTCTGTTATTGTTACTTATCAGTTTTTGTGAAGTTTTATGCCTTTGTTGACTTAAAATATCTTGGATTCTAGATACGCGTCAAAGTACGCAAACACCATAACACAGCCCGCCATTACCTAACTATAGGTAGGTTCCTATCTACATACGTAAACACACCGGCATCCGCCACATTGCTTATCTCACTAAGCAAACGTCGCTCGTGTATCTTAAAATATTTCCTTCGACGAGAAATTCCAAGAAAATGCCTGTAGAAAAACTTATCTTGGTAATTTACGCGATTTTGAGCTTTATGTGTCTTTGTGGGGCTGAGATCATGGGGTTTAGTGTTGAATAATAAAGGTATATTTGAATAATAAAGGGCTATTCGAGGAAAAAATATTAAGAGCGTTTACGCCATCCATGCGCAGTTGCTCAAAAACAGTAGGTACTTTTCAAACCCGTTAATATCATGAACCACTAATCTTACACTATAGAGGTATGTTAATTAATAATAATTTAAGGAAATTTCGTTGCCTATATAGTTAGTTAAGAAAATATTTCGGTTAATATAGTATGTACGTGTTCTATCACGATAATTTGTTAGAGGTTTTCTTAATTTCCCTTTCAGCATCAGTTTCGAAGCTCAAAATATTATGAAAGTACTGATATATCTAATTAACAAAAAATAATAACCAATCAATACGATCCTTGGGAAAATTGTTAGTTAAAAAGATTTTTGGTTTTGGTATCTTACTATGAGACATTAAAATTAAAAAAATGTGAATGATTACGAGTTTTAAATGATTTTTACCGATACCTTATTTAATTTAATATACCAATAGCTTACCAATAAAGTAGAGCATCTTTTTTTAAATCATACACTTAAAACTATTTTTTTTTGTTATTATTAGGTCCTTACATATGAAATTGGCGTTTTGTATGGGAGGAACAAAAAGTCGAATATTTTTTAATATAATATATTTAATTAATCAAAGTATGAACCATTATTTTCTATGCACTTTTGCCATCTTATAGGTAGTTCATTGATCCCTTTACTTAAAAAACCAGTCGGACGGGAATCAATAAAATCTTTGAAGGCGATTTGGACTGCCCCATCGGAGTTGAATTTTTTCCCTTGCAAGAAGTTATCCAAATTTCGAAAAAAATGGTAATCTGTTGGAGCAAGGTCCGGGGAGTACGGAGGATGTCTTAGACTTTCCAATTGAAGCTCTTCTAATTTAGTAGCCGTCTGTTGCGCAGTGTGTGGTCTAGCGTTGTCGTGAAGCAGCAGTGGCGTGGAGCGATTGACCAGCCTAGGTTGTTTAGCCGCTAGCTTTTCCATCATGGTTTGCAATTGCTGACAATAGACATCAGCCGTAATAGTCTGGCCAGATTTGAGAAAACTGTAATGAACAATACCGGCACTAGTCCACCAAACGCTTACAAGTAACTTTTTTGGGGTTAATTTTCGCTTGGGGCAGGATTTGGCTGGCTGGCCAGGATCCAACCATTGCGCTGAGCGCTTCCGATTATCGTAAAGAACCCATTTTTCATCACAGGTAATGATTCGGTTTAAAATACCTTCATTATTGTGCCGGTTTAGTAATGTAACGCAGCAGTCGACGCGCGTTTGCCGGTTTGCTTCAGTCAATTCGTGAGGTACCCACCTTTCAAGCTTTTTAATCTTCCCAATTTGCTTCAAGTGAATTAAAACAGTTTTATCACTAACATCGCAGCCTGCAGCTAACTCGGACGTGGTTTGCGATGGATCCGCTTCCACAATAGCCTTCAACTCTTCATTATCAACTTGAGTCTCAGGCCGTCCACGGGGCTTGTTCTGCAGGTCAAAATTTCCAGAACGAAAACGTTGGAACCAAAAACGAACTGTGTTTTCTTTTGCAACACGACCGCCATACACATCATTCACCCTTCGAGTTGTTTCCGCAGCACTAGTGCCACGGCGGAACTCGTACTCGTAAATAATGCGATATTTTAAGTTTTCCATTTTGTAAAATGAGTGACGCAAACAGAAAAAAACAGAAGAAAAAAAACAAATGAATGACGATCATCGAAGCACAAATACATGAGTCTATAGCTGTACAAATTTGAATTTGGAATTCCTTACCAAAGAGGAGAAATTTGTGATTAAAGTGGCCAGTACGAAAAACGCCAATTTCATATGTAAGGACCTAATATTATTTTTCTGTAAATATTTTAAAACTACTTTAAACCGCTGCGCGCAAATCATTTCAAGTCAGTCCCACACACATTGCGCGCTAGGCATAAACGCTCTTAAACTTGAAACTCTTTTTTCTTGCCTTAATGCACCTCTTTGGAAGAAAGGAGGCCCGACCTTTGCTTTGCTCTGAAACCCACTTCAGAGCAAAGCAAAGGCCTTCATATTATAATATAATTTTAGCCTAGAGTGACCCAATAATCCAGGCTAAAATTATATTGAAATATAAACGCACCTCTACCTAATAACTCCAGTAGTCTAGTACTCAAATCTTTCTGTGACAAATGTAGCGTGCAAACATGCTGAAACATCAGAAAAATACTGACCTACACTTATATGTGCGTGAACTATCTGTGAAAAGTTTAATTTTAAGGCACCAATGTCGTTTATCTTCGAAAAAAATCGACATAGATGATTTCAATTTAGGAACTAAAGGAAGATCTAGCTCCTGTTTCATCTTTATTATAACTCGGCTTGCGGGAATAAATTATTGAAAAAACAAACCATGCTGTTCAAAAAGGTGTTATATACCTATGTATTTTACCTTTAAATCTTTTTACAAAATAACAGTTAGGTAGCTAGGTAGGTACCTAATACTTATTTCTGCATTAGTTAATGCATTGCGACGACTACTTTTTAAAACAATAGCTAAACACATTTTATTTCAAAAATATTTGTAATTTTCATCTCCAACAAATTGAATAGTTAAAGCCAAAGCTTTCAAAATCCCAACAATAACAATAAAACGTTCAATAAACGTCAAATTAACCCATGGGTGGTGCATATAAAATCGCACACCCTAAGGCCCTACGGTGTAGGGCCCTTCCGGCCTACCAGCGGATGATCCCGATCTTACCAGATATTAACGCTGCAGGCTAAAGGGGTCCTTAAATAAAAATACTTATAACAACGTATTGGGCGGGGCGCTGCTGAATGTGGATTTATTTGGGCGATTTTAAAATTTATCCGGGTAATATTTTGCGTCGCATAATTGTGCTTAGCAAATCATTGCACTAATATATACATATATATAACTGTCTAGATGTTTGAATGTGTATTACCTCTTCACGACAAAACTTCTAGACCTGAATTAGGTAACATATACCTAGGCTACTTTTTATCCCGCAAAAACGTGTGCGAAGCCGCGGGCAGAAGCTTGTTTTATATAACGTCTTCTATTATAAGATTTTTTTTTAAATACGTAGAAGGATTAATACGCGGCGAAAAATGCGAGCAAAGGAGTTTTGTTCATATAATAATATTTGTATAATTTGAAATCATTCGAAACAAATTCGAAAAAAACAAAAAAGTCTTTCTGATTTTGAAAAACGAGTTCATGAAACTTTTTTTTATGGTCGAAACACAAGCAAGTGTTGATCCAAACATTCTACCTCGATATCGGCAATAGTATTCAGATGCTCTCGATTTTTTATTTACTTTTATCGACTAGTTGGAAGGCAAACAGCTCGCTTGGAGCTGTTCGCAATATCTATCCCAGTATTAGCTGTTACTGTTGCTTTTTAATTGAATCAACTGTAGCTAATTTGATATGAATATGATGCAGTACCTATGTAGGAATTTAGGTAGGTATGCCTCTCATCCATTCTAATATTCTAAATTCGATGAACTATGTCTGTCTGTTTGACACCCTTTCACTTCACGCCTAAACGGCTGAACGAATCTCAATGAAATTTGGCATAAATGGTATCCCGGGGTCAGACAAAGGCTACATAAAAACCTATCAACAATACATACTTACCTAGCGATTGAGGTAGATAGGTACCTTACACAAACAGCGCCATTGTCAATTTCTTTCAAAAAGTAGGAACACAACCTAGGACGGATGTTCCTTTCTGCGAGTTTTTGTAGCCAGTACCTATCCTATCACCAACTAAGTTCACCAAAAAAAATAAAAATAAAACTGTATCAAATATAAATTCATGAATAAAATAACGGCCACGCACGATCCAAGATGGCGGGCGCGCCACGTGACCGATGCGTTTTTAATTGCAATCATTCCGTGTTTTATGTTGTTTGCACACTTTCCGTGTTTGCGCGGCGAGGCCTTATTTATGGCCGGTGGGAACGACGGTATTAATTCGCTTTTGTTACTACACCTACCTATAAAATAACGAAGACGAATAGGTGGGTAGATTTTCGGGCAAATGCGAAAAAAGAACGTTCCGTACGTTCGAATTAAGTTCTTCGAATTTTGAACTTGGTAGGGATTAGTTGGGCACATTTGTTTGGATTGACACAAAATTCCGTCAAACTAATTTCATTCAGTCAATTCAGTGTTCTTCCAAGATCAGCGAAACCATCGTCAACCATCGTGGTATCTACTAGGAATCTAGCCAAATAAAGGATGAAGCACACATATCAACTAGCAAACGCATCGGCATCGTCTTGACTTATCGCTCTATCTAGAGTGAAAAAACAAGAGACTATTATGCTGATTAGCGATGCATAGAAGGTAGCATTGTTATTTCCGCGTTAAAAGAAATGTTTGACCTTGACCGCACTATTCAGTTTATATTTCAGTTCGAAATGGTTCCATCCCATACTATTCGCACCCTACTTCTATCATTTTATTTAAAAAAAAAACAAAATAGATCTTGAAATGAATTTATTTTTACCTAATTTAACTATACCTACTACTACTGCTAGCACAAAGTGAATTTAACAAAGGAATAACACTACATGCCAAAATATAAGTTTATTTTACAAACTCAGCTTGGCAATTAGGCCACAAAAAATGTAATGTACTTACTTATTTTAATTGATAAACATATTTAATGTGTGTCGGTAGGTATACCTACAAGGAGTTTCAGGAACAGAATACGGTTCGAGTTGATAATATGTGCGGCAACCTTCATACCCACACACATTTCTACAGGATAGAACAACTTCGTGTAGCCAAAGTAACAGAGGTGCTTAATCTACTTAGCGAAGTTCTAAGTAGGTACCAGTGAAGCTGTTTGCACATGAGCGGGCTTTTACATAAATTGTAGAATCGGACTTAAGCTCCGAAGTACGAGCCAAGTTCGGTAAATTAGTGAAGACGCAGTTTTTGTCTAAGATACTAAATTGATGTCTGCCAAGTTCGGTAAATTAGTGAAGACGCAGTTATTGTCTAAGATAAGTACTAAATTGATGTCTGCCAAGTTCGGTAAATTAGTGAAGACGCAGTTTTTGTCTAAGATACTAAATTGATGTCTGCCAAGTTCGGTAAATTAGTGAAGACGCAGTTTTTGTCTAAGATACTAAATTGATGTCTGCCAAGTTCGGTAAATTAGTGAAGACGCAGTTTTTGTCTAAGATACTAAATTGATGTCTGCCAAGTTCGGTAAATTAGTGAAGACGCAGTTTTTGCCTAAGATACTAAATTGATGTCTGCCAAGTTCGGTAAATTAGTGAAGACGCAGTTTTTGTCTAAGATACTAAATTGATGTCTGCCAAGTTCGGTAAATTAGTGAAGACGCAGTTTTTGTCTAAAATACTAAATTGATGTCTACTAAGTACAACGTGGGCAGCGTTGGGAAAGCTACGTCGAGTCTTCTCGTCATCCATACCGCAATGCTTGAAAACGAAAGTATTCAACCAGTGCGTCCTACCCGTCATGATCTACGGAGCTGAGACGTGGCCACTCACGGTAGGGTTGGTCCACCGGTTCAAGGTCGCTCAGCGAACTATGGAAAGAGTTATGCTCGGAGTTTCTCTGCAGGATAGGATTCGTAACGAATACATCCGACAGAGAACTGAAGGCTCAAAGCGTTAGCAAGCTGAAGTGGCAATGGGCCGGCCATATCTCGAGAAGAACCGACAACCGCTGGGGTAAACGTGTTCTTGAGTGGAGACCGCGTCTCGGCAAACGTAGTGTAGGACACCCTCCAGCTAGATGGGACGACGACCAGCGAAAGACTGCAGGCAGATGCTGGATGCGGCAAGCTGAAGACAGGACGCTAAGGCGCTCTTTAGGGGAGGCCTATGTCCAGCAGTGGACTAATATAGGTTGATGTTGATGAAGTATAAGGTATTTATTTGTTATAGTGGCTGATGATGAAAAGGGGAATAGTGAAATTGAGCCCTGAGCAGATAGACGAAGAGTCAATTTGACCACCACGTTTCTTGTTTTGGAAGAGTCCAGTACAAGTCCAACAGTGGTGAGTTAAGAACAACTAATTACTCAATGATAATAACGCTAAAGAGCTGAAAATACATTGTGCATGCATAGATTGAAAAGGCAGCTAATTTGAGCAATTTTTTTTTTTAATTTGAATTCAATCAGAATAACAAAACACAAAAAGGTGTCAGCTTGTTCATGACCCTAACCGACAAGTATCTCTTAGTTTAACCTCCTAATTAATATTTTTTTATGTCATGTAGAATGTCGTTGGAAGGGGAATACCTGAAGAACTTTTTAAAATAAAACTAGGCACAATTACACCTTCAGTTCTTTTTTAATGAATTTATAACTTTTGCACAGATTTTTGACTTTGGATGTTCGTAACATTTTTTTTTAAAGTGAATTGTATCAAGTAATAATTTATTTAGAATAAGAATAAATTGAAAAATACAGCACAAGTTACTTTGTAGCATTACAATCATAAACAAAAAAGAAATGCTGATTTAAAGGTGAGATTTTGGGTTATTAAAATAAAAGAACTTAAAGAAATTATATCTCGGCATATAATTTCTTTAAGTTCTTCGACTCCGCAGCAACATCAGCGGAGTCACTCAAACGGCGAAAATACGCTAATCTTGACCGAGGTTACCTATTTGAGCCGTTTGGGGTTGAAACCCTTGGTCTTTGGGGACCTGGAGCACACGCCATTTATAAAGATCTTACCAAACTTCTTATAGAGTCGACAGGTGATCGGTATGCTGGCTTCTATTTCGGTCAACGAATTAGCATTGCCATTCGACGTGGCAATGCTGCCAGCATTCTGGGCACTCTGCCTTCTGGTGACGGCTTAGATTTTTAAGAAATAGATATTAAGTGTATATACTAGTTGTAATTGTTTTATTCTGTTATTGTTATCTATTGACTAACATAAATGTTTTATTTAATTAGGTATAATAATTTAAATTGAATTTCATAATTTGACATTGATTAAAAGTGATAAGGTATTGAATATTTTATAGTTCTAAGGATACTGATACTACCGGAGAAATGTAGCACACGACACCTCCAACTCCTCAAAAAAAAAAGTCAGTCCCAAGTCCCACTACCAAACACCCTGTGTCAAACCGTTTCCACATGATCATCATTGCCTTCTCTATTGTACTCCTTTAGTCGTAAGTTATTTTGAATAAATTATTTATTGGCTTTTGATATCCACGTAGAACGGTTTTTGTAGTGTTATTTCGTCGGCACTTACTACCTTACTACCTTAAACTGTTAGGCCTGTCGTTCCCATATAGGGAAATTGTGTGAGCTCTTTGTCTGTTTTTAGAAACTGATATTATGTGGAAGGCCACATAATATCAGTTTCTAAAAACAGACAAAGAGCTCACACAATTTCCTCTACACAAAACTTTCAAATAAACCTCAAGTTTCCCATCCTATCACGAGACATGCATGCCCCGATAAGCGAGCAGGCCTAAGCAAATAACGGCGCATCTGTCTAGAGGGGCGATAGTGGACCCACGTAATCATAGACTTGGCAAATAAGCGCTTTGAACGTTAGCGTTTATGAGATTGGCGAGTTTTTTTCATCTGTAATGTTTGGTATTCTTTTTGTGCAATAGCAAACATGTTGCAGCTGGGATGTGAAGGAGCGTAACGGTAGTGAAGACAACAAAAAGCGCTGAGCACAGTCAAAGTTTTAATATCGTTTAAGATATTTATGAGACGTTATGTAAGTAAGTATAAGTCACGTAGATAAAGATTGTTATTGGAAATGAGAGCTTCCCTCATGCTGTCCTGCTTACTCAATACACAATAATTTATTGCATTCTTTATGTGTTTATAATCTACATAATTTAGTATCACTATAGACCCTGCTGGGCACACAAGAAATAAGGAGAGGCCATGATTAAAAAAAATATATTAAATTAGCTTGGGGCTAGATAACGCTGTGTGGATTGTCCAGCATTATTATTATTATTATCTAAAAATTATCCAAATATGATCTAAGCGAAACAGTATGAGACAAGCTGTCATTTTTAATCCCAGTCTTTATCTACGCGACTTATAAAGTACATTTAAATGTTTTAATTGACAATGTTCAGCAACTTTTGGCGTAGATCGTAGTAACTACACCTTACCTTATAACAATCATTAATTTTCAACCTACGTTTATCTATCTAAAGGCAGAGCTAGGCAGGGTGAAACTTTTACGAAGGTTTACCATATTTAATTTTTTTAGAGGCTGAAAATTAAGCCTAGAAAAAATAAATATGGAGAAAATTACGTGAGACTACCATGGAAGAACTAAATAAGTCCGGATAGGTAAGGTTAAACGTTTACTTATCAAAGGTAAGTAGGTACCTATTCTGCCTTACTAAGCTTAACATTATGCGCCTATATAGTTCTTTTAAACTATTCTCTTGACTCAAGCAACCAAGTCAACACGAATCATTTTCGTAAAGCAAAAGGCCCCCATGAAACATTATACCATACCCAACCCTCAAGACAATTCGGCCAATCCAAAGATTATCTTTCTTGAGGCAAACGTGGTTACCCCACTGTAATGGCGGGAAATCAGAGACAAGATGGCCGACGACGCTCGTTTAAGATATTGCTTTCATTTATTATGCTGAGTGTAATTAAGTAGACGATTGCTGAAGGAATGCAGCTTTTTGAGGGATTTAATTAAGAAGGGAGTAAACGGTAAATGAGTCGGTATACCTGGGTAGGTTTTGAACCATTACAATTATTATTGCGAAGCTTCATGGTGTAGGGATACCTACTCTATAGGTTTTTTACAGCACTAATATTTGTGTCAGACATGAACCTCGTGGGGTCGCGAGAACTTATAAGATTTTTATAACTATTAAGTATAAGGTATTATTACAGTTGTATATTTCAAAGATTGTGATAATACGATAATGAATAAGTAAACTTACTATTACTCAACAGACATGTGAGAAAAGCATCCAGTTTATCCGAAAATATTTCAGAATGTTGGAGACTGCTAACGCCATCTATTGTAGAATGGCTAAACATCAAATGTTGTACTTACAAGGTCGGTAGAGTATTTATTTGAGAGAAACAGATCTAACACGGAGCTGTATACGTTATCATACATTATTTGAATACAAATGTATGCTCTGCGTCGCAAATTAAAACGCTCCAAGCAAACACAACGCTTTGCTTACGAGTGTGAAAACGTTTGGTTCCGAAAAAAGTTGCGCACACACCAAGCTCTCTTGTCCATCCATCCTATTTGCGGAAGCAATTTCGCGAAATGCCACAATTTATTTAAAAATTACGCCCTTGTTTGTTTGCGTAAATATTGACATGTTTGGTTTATGATAATGGCAACATTGTGCAGGTATGGGCCAACTCTAGCGACATTATTGTACACAATATTATTTAATATTTGTCATCGCAATGTAAAGTTTACAATATAATATTTGTTAAGTATGCTCCTCTTTTGAAAGTTAGTGTTTACACCTTGTGGTTTTTAATCATAGGTAAATTTGAAGACTAAACATGGGAGAGATTGAGCTGTTTATTCGACGTTGAGCACTTGTTTGCTTAATTAACAGAGTTCTTGTTTGGCTTTTCCAATCGCAGTTTTGTTAAAACGTTGGATTGGTCAATTATGCATGTTTACTGGATCGATCGTAGCGTGTTTTAGCTTCGATTGAAATTTTTCTGCATAATTGTATTGAACACTAACATGAGCTTTCATTCAAGTACCTACAAATTCAAATTAATTAGATTTTTGTCGATCTTCAGTACTGTCCCTGTGTGTGTTCTGAAAAATAAGTAGGTAGTATCTACTTGTTTTTCAGAACACAATCATTTATTTACAACTTCTACACCATGACCACAGCTGACCGTGAATATATAATATTTGCTAAGCGGATATTCCAAAAAGCTAATATTATTTGGCAATACTGAATCGCAATAAATTCCAAGTAGGTACCCTCAGTGCTAAACGAAATTACACGATCAGAATAAACAGTGCTTCGCAGAAACTATCATTATTGTTTGCTGAAATTATTTGCATCCAAACAACGAATGAATAATGTACCCACATTGAATTACCCGCTCATGAACTGGACAGCCGATAATAAATAACCAGTAGTCGTGATCGTCTTAATCAATTCACAAATGTTGACTTAAAACAGCTCTACTACTGCCAAACAAACTCCTTGATCGGACGCAAAGTCTAACGGCAAACAATATCATCATAGTATTTGTACTGAAACAACAAATTTGTAGCCAGCTTTAAATGCAAGCCCAACACGGCGAGGCACACACTCACCGTGTGTACAGAGACAATATGTAGGAGACTCTACCGCGGTCTTAAGCAACGACAAAATGAATCTCCGCTAGAGACTGATACGGCCCAATTCAAACACAGTCAGCGCCATTTTGTTTTGACAAGCGGCTATCTCGCCCCTTCGCACACACGCGACACTCATCCTTACAACAACACTGTAAGAACTAAAATAGAACCGACAACAAAGCGAGCAGAAACATCGGAAATTAAGGGAGGACCAGACACGGTTCTGTTTGCCGTCTAACGTGGTCCCAGGATGAGTTACAAATATTTGACGTGTCAATTTTGCGAATGTTGACCGAGAATTGCGGTTAATATTCCCGACCTGAAGAACAGAACCTGCTACGTACGAACCACCCTTTAATTCAATGAAATAGTCCAATTGTTAATTTACAATGTCGTCTCGGGACGCAGGTATTTAATTATAGATGACGGGTAACTTCAGTTCACAAGACAACTTTGTGTAAACTCAACTGCCTATTTCAATTACACGAGTCGAGTGGAGTGCGAGTAGCGGGCACTGATTACCGAAGACGGGATCGATCGAGCAAACAAGCGATGACCTATTAAGCCATTCGAATTCGCTTACGTCACGAAAGTTCAGCTGCTACAACAATAGCCGATCGATTGTTAAGACAAAACATTGTTTGTTACCGCTCGTTATGCCCATATTATTGCTCGGTACGCTCGGCTATTTATTTTCAAGTGGCAACACCGAAGAGTCTATAAACAAAAAAACACTCCGGCGACTGTTTTCATTGACAACAATGGTCCGGGGCACTCGGCGTAGTGTTAAGAGTGACGGTTTGAGTAGGCACTTACTTTTCGCGACATAGGTATCTGAGTAGGGGCTGGCGGCTCTCCGTTCAGTATTTTCATTGTGTGCTTTTAATTTTGAGTGCGCGAACTAGCTCGCTCTCTCGGGACGTATGTTTGCGAGGGTAATATTTGCCAGGGCTGTATAATTCAGCCGGCCGACATATTTGCCAAAGAGCAATCATTTTAATATCGCCAGCCATCACATTAGGGCGAGCGAGACTGGTTGGATGGATTAATTTTTCAATTTTAATTATGCTTTTGGAAGTTTGGATGGACTAATGGAATTAGATGAATGAGTTTGTTTAGTTGAGAGATTTGGACGTATAACATTTCCGGTTTTGTTTAATTTGTTAGTGAGCTGAAATGTTTAGATATTTGCCTATAAATTAAAGTTTCAACGTACTAACGTGCACAATTATTGCATGATCTAATAACACGAAGATTCATTGCATGAGTATGTTTATTGGATCTATATTGATGTTTATATTTTCAATGAGTGAATTGTTTTATGAGTAAATACTTAAAACAATGCACTTTCCAACGACTCTCCGTTCTAAAACAGACACTTCGATAGAGGAGATAGATACTAATTACCTATTATATTATCTATTTGTCTAACTAACACGAGTGGTGTTTTCGCTTCAGTAGGTTAGTAAATGATTTTGAGAAAGCATTTGCAAATAAATAAGTCTGGTTCCAAAGAACGTTTTCAATTTCCAGAACATGTCGCGCCATCTATCTAAATACAAGAACACTACATCTTGTGCATCTATGTCAGCGCCATCTTTTGTAGATCTAAGGAACCTGCAAGGGAGCTTTCTCTCCATTTCGTTAGATTATGGTAATCCTGCCAGCCTTATCACAAAAACTACACCTCAAAATACATAAGAATAACATTTTTACCGCGTGTATTATTAAAACATCAAAACAGTATAATCAGTTTATTTCCCAAAATGTTATTATAAAATTAGATTGGTTGTTGGTACATCCAGTGTCACAACATTTACGTAAAACTTTTTTCAGAACTAAAAATAGATTAAATTCTTTATCATTATTTATGTACACGATAACCCGAAATTTATGTGATTGAGATAGTTAAATGCAGATCCATAAAACGGTTTAGAGGAAGTTAAAGCTATTTAAAATGGTGTTGCATATACGCATTCAAATAATAAGTGTAAACGCTTAATCGTGTACAAATACAATAGAGCAAAAAAAATGGCGATGCTCGCGTAATCACGCCATTTTAAACCAAAATAAAGAATTAAATATTGTAACAATTATTATCATTAAAAAACCTTAATTATCCGTATCATATGCTATGAGCCGTGTTTATCATTACATTTCTAAACTAATAAAATTATTGTCATGATTTATTTGTGAGTTTGTTTTGTACTGAGAAAATGGCAAAGTGTAACACACTGCTTTTTTCTTAATATTTGTAGTCTACAATATAATACACTTTTAAATTAGTTACTAATTGCATAATTTAAAATATTATTTTTGTTAGTTAATCAAACCCTTATTCCAACAATATAACCTAAAATGTTAACTTAAAATAGACTTTTTTGAATGATAGTGATGAAATCTGTTTTAGAACTAAATTTTATTTTTAATTTCATATGTGAATAGTCGTTACTTTATAGGCTCGTTAGCGCGAGCACTGCCAAGCTTCAGTTATACAACCTAGAAGCCTACGAAAAAAGCTAAGTGCGCTGATAGCAGTCAACGTGTTAAGAAACAAACCAGGCTTTCTAGATGATTGCTTTAGAACTTTGCTGGCGGAAACTTTGATAATCCTTCTTGGCTTTATCATAAAATTTGTCAGTTTAAAATAAATAATTAAAATAATCCTTAATTTCAACCTTATCAAATATACCTAACTATAATAAACTAATTTCAACTTAATCAAATATAACTTCGGCGAAATGTCTACATGATTTTCACTAAAGAATAGACTTTGTTTGCCCTGAGTTTGGTTTCTCGATAGTTCGAGACGCCATCGACACATTCCATATTTGTATAGAATCTGCGTTGTTCCATTTCCGCACGCTAGAGGCGCTGTACCATATCGCTTACAAAATGGAATGTCTCTAGTCTCGATTCTATCCATAAACCAGACTCAGGGCTCAGAACAGAACCCTAGTTCGCTTTGACGATAATATCGAGACGTCATCGTGACGTCTCATTTTTCTATGGAACTTGATGCAGTGCCTCTATCGTGTGGACATGGAACTACGCAAATCCCATTCAAAAATTAGACGTCACCCGCCGGACTCAGGACTCAGAATAAGATAAGTATACTTATTCTACTACTAACGGAAAGTCTTCAATATCCTCACACATTGAGTTGAATCCGGCCGCCCATTCATCCGCCTCCTTCTCCTGAAATAAAAAATTATAATTAATTGTTGTACTTTTTTATTTGTGACTAGCTGCTGCCCGCGGCTTCGCACGCGCTTTTTACGTAGCCTGTGTCCATTCCCGGGATAACATTTACCTCCCTGCCAAATTTCATTGAGATCCGTAAAGCCGTTTAGAGGTGAAAAGGTAACAGACAGACATAGTAGTTACTTTGGAATTTGTAATATTAGCATGGATAAGGGTACGAGAGATTATTGATATACAGTAATCGTACTAATACTATAAAGGCGAGAGTGTGTGCCGTTGTGAAGATATTTGGCCGTTGACAACGCCAAAACTGCTGAAAGGATCAGGATGAAATTTTGCACACATAATGATAGACCTGGAATAACACATAGGCTACTTGTACATAAACACCCAAACCCGAAAAAATACCAAATCATACAAAAAAATCACCCGCGGCAGGTATCGAACCCGCAATCTTTTGCGTCGCAGGCGGACTTTAGCCCACTGCGCCACTGAGATAATCAATTTTTTAGCTTTATTTTAAAATTAGCTTCTGCCAGCGGCTAAGCACGTGCTATTTTTTTATAATTAATCATTACAAAAACAATCACAATATAATGTACAATACATTTTTGTTAAGTTTTAAGTAGCCTATGTCCTTCACCGGGATACTATTTACCTGTCTACCAAATTTCACTAACATCCGTTAAACACAGACAGAAAGAGGTACTTTCGAATTTATGATACATACACATTAGTATGTACTTTTGTATGCATTAATTATGTGTGGGACCCACCCACACACAAGTACACAAACTATACAAGGTAACATTACATTAAACTTGTACCGTCATTCGGTATTAATAGATTACTCTTTTGAGTTAAGGCCTGCTCAGAACTCCACGCGGTATTCGCTACCCAGAGTGGTAGCGAAAGCAGAGTGGGTATGCGGTAAACATACTTCTTGAATACCCGGAGGGATACCGCGTAACACCGATCAAAAAGAATAGTTTTCTTTTAGTCTTTAATAACAAAGAAAATTACAATCAAATAATAAAATCAAATTAGAACTAGTATTTACAATTGAAACAATTAAGCTAACTGCAGACTTGCAAACAATCTACAGGTATCTCAACTGATCCATATCAATACTAGTCGGAAGCGTCCCCTAGACGCTGGCTGCATTGCCCCGCTGCTGTATGGCAATGATGCGCTGCGCCAGATACCCACCAGTTCACGGGTCACGCGTCGCTACGACCAGACGCTCAGGTAAGTTTTTACAAATCCAGAGCAAATGTGTAGGCTCTGTCGAGACCTGCATATTTGCGTACCTGAGATCCTCGGCCAAATCTGTCGCCGCACCAGCCCTCACGGATGTCCTCGGAAGATGGAAAGGCGCAAGTGTGTCGACGCTTGTAGTGTCCCACACAATGGGCCTCCCCAACTCCCATGGGACTAGTGTCATGCCGTCGGGCCTCTTACCATTGTCACGCAACAGACCATTCGGTTCGAGAACAGCTGGTACGTTAGCGGTGACAAAGGCCCGCCGGATGATGTCCTTAAGGCTGTAATGACGAGATACCCGACCAGCGGCCCTAGTACACTTATACTTTTCTTTGCTTCAGATTTTGACTGCTAAACAGAACTATGGAGAGTAAAATCGGAAAACAATCTGATAATTTAACCTAGCTCAAGCAATAAGTATACCAATAATATCAATAAACAAACCTCTTTCTTAGAGAACTGCTTTTTATTAGGCCTCTTCTTCTTCTTAGTGACCTTCTGTTTAACATTGGGAATGTGGAAGGTTAGGTCACCTAGGTCATCTTCATCATTTGACCTTGACTCTGTCACCTCAGTGTATGTGTCACTGTCATTGGAACGCTGGCGGAATGTCACCTTCTTTGCTTTACCGTAGCTTTTCCTTTGTGGCTGTGGAGAAAGGTAGTATATTAGTATTGTAGAGTTAGTATTCGTTCATAAGAGACGCGTAGATAGATGGTAAATGAAAATGTCAGCCTCACTCATGCCGTCTCGTTTAGATAGATGAACATTAAAAATTAAAAATATATCCTAAAATAATTGTTGAAATCGAAGGGACTTGAACCTGCAACCTTTCCTCCTACGTCACTTGACCTTGTAGTGCAATTTTTGAGAAAATAAGAGAAAGAGAATGTTTTGACAAAATATTAAGTTTTATATGTTACCCAGAGTATGAACGCTTACTATAAAAAAAACCTTAGATCATCCTTGACTCAATATGATCTTGACAGAATAAAATAGGCTGTCATTTTCAGTCCCAATATTTATCTATGCGACTTATACCTAATTATTATTGTCTGACTTGTTATAATAATAGTACAGATAGAGGCTTCTATGCTTCCAGGTTTAAATAGAGGCATAGCACAGAATATTAGTCAAAATATTTTAGCATGTTTATAGCAAATCAATAGCACTTGTTGGTTATAATAACTACTTTTGATTCATATTACCTTTATATGGTGAACAAGCTCAATATCTTCAAACAGATGCACGGACTGCCCATCGTCATCACTTGATTCCTCATCATTGCCAGCATTTTCATCACAGTTCTGTTTTTCAGGTAATATAGGTGCATCTTCCGCTGATTTCAACTGATCATACAACTTTTCCAGCACCTCTGAGCTTGCCAGCTTAGCTTTAGCTGGGACAGGTAATATTGCTCTAGTTGGACCACTGAGTGTATTTATCTCTTGAAGTACTCTGGACTTGGCTCTCAGTCCTCTCGCTCTAGCCTGACGTACATTTTTAATGGGTGAAACATTCTCTTGATCAACATTTTCACTATCATCAAAGCCAAAGAGAGTAACATCTTTGTCCTTCTTTTTCAACTTTTTATTAGGAGACTTTTCACTCTGGTTTGAGTTTTCTTTAGGGTTGGAGGTTTCATTTGAAACTTCATTGAGATTTTCATGATTTTCAATGTGATCAGAACTTTCCTTTTCAGATGACTTATCATTACTAGTGTTGGAAACAAGAGTAGCTGGGGGCTCTTTTCTTGTCTTTTTAGGTGTTTTATATCCAAACTCCTTTGATGTATCACCTGCAGTATCCTCAAAGAGAGAGTTAGCCTTTGTTGGGGATATAGATCTGCCTCTTTTCTTCTTCAAGCTTTTCTCGGCCACTTCTTTCATAAAGGATATGATACTGGTCTGCTTAAGAGAAGGAGGATCTTCCATTAAAGGCAAGGGCTCTTCAGCAACCAAGTTAGTGTAAACATGTTTCTTCTTACTTATTTCTTCTGAATTGATATATGAGCATTCTACAGCCGGGGTCATATCATGCTTGACATAGGTATTTGCTTGCCATTTTATGGGCAAATTGTTGAATTCAACTCTCCATGGGCTAGCTAGGGGATGCCGGACAGACATATTCATACTGCTGCTTGCAACAGGCTGCTCATCAAAGAAGCTTACATTTTCTGTATTTCCTTGCAAGTTTAACGGGTCCTTGGGGTTCACAGCTACATAGCCATGGTTTATAGCATTATCACTGTCATTCCTGGGTGTTTTTGGGCATGGGGAGTTCACAGGTGAGTAGTTCAAATCATTTGTGTCATTTGCAAAATCAGCAGCTATGTCTTCTACGAGAATTGAAGCATAGTTGGACATGTGAATTGATTTGGCTGACTCATTGACAGGATGTGCTGGGCTGTAATTCATGGATTTGTTTTCTGCAGCTGGTTTTATGATGATGTCTTCAATGATTTGTATTTTGCCTGCATTTTTTGCGACTGTTGGTAAGCTTTGTTCCTGTGCACTTTGAGTCTGTGCTTTCAGAACCTGTTTTTCAGGTTGTGTAGGTTTATTCTGGGCATTTTGGGACAGTGACGGTTTTACCTTACTTTTAAGGGATTCTAAAGCTTTCTGGACATTTTTATCATAGTTAGTTTTAATAACAACAGTTATGGGTTTAGTTGGCCTCTTCTGGACCACCCTCTTACGCTTTTTTTTCTGTGGTTTAGGTTCATCATTGGGATCATAGGTAAACTCATACACATCGTCTTTGTTCTCTGTTTTTCTATCTTCAAACACCCGGAATGATAAGTTGTTTTCCAGGAGCCTTTTTGCAAACCCTACTTTGATATTTGCTTTAGGACTCTGTTGCTTCTTAGGTGACTTAGTGCTGACAACCCTCTTTGGTAATATTTTTTTACCATTATTGTTGTTGGAGTCAGGGCTTATTTTATTTTTCAATCTGCTTGCTGTACTTGCTCTTTTACTAAAGTAATGGTTAATACCTTTAGGGTTTTTGCTTTTTTCTTTTACATTATTCTCGTTTTTTCTGGTTATCTTTTTCTCTGGGCTTGGTTTTCTTATATTTTCATCATAGACCTTAGATTTAAGGCTTTTCTGTAATAACGGAGTACTGGCATCACATGGTTGGACTGGAATTAACTTGTTTGGACTTATGAAATGGTCCTCAAATTTTGATGGGAGTCTACAAATCCTTTTGGGCCGGTTTATGACCAGACTGCTATCCAAACTTTGGGATGGTGTTTTGAAAGGAGAAGATGAAACATTTTTGCTTTGTTTTTTTGGTGTTTCTGGTTTCCTAGTTATAATAGGCTCCTTGGCAGGCTGTTGATGGCCATTACTTCTGAGTCTAGTGACAGTGTTGTATTCTTCAACCTTGAGTTTTTTAGTTTCAGAAAGAGCTCTTACTGGTGATGGGTCCGGAACGGAAATTACAGAAGCCTGATTCTTGGAAAAATCATCCTTCTTATTAGACAAGTTATTTAGAACTTTGTTTTCAACATACCGGTTCGGCAATCGCCTATCCCGACGTGATCTTGTTCCAATATCGGTAACAGTATTTGCCGCCTTATTTTTCAAGGCAACTTTAGAAGTTTTGATGAGTATATCAATAGACGCATTGTCGTCGGATAGCGAGTTTGTTTTATCAGCTAAAGCTTTTCTCGGGGGCTTAGTTACCTTGCCATCACTTTTCACTTTTGTTTTCTTATTATCAATGTTTTCTTTCAGAACTTTCGCATTCCTCGTTCTAGTTCGAGGTGCCATCGCGTTTTCAAAATACAAACATTTGTGGGCAAGACCAGAACTTAGAACGAAATGTTATTGATTATCCGTTTGAACAAAACCAATAAACACAGATTTTGTTTGTGAATAATTAATAATGTACAAAGCTGAGCTGCTTGATTTTTGCTATTTTTCAATGAAATAGGTTTTCAACTTCAACTTCTTTTTTGGTTTTATTTTCTTTCACTTTTCGCTGGCTTTTCAAATTGACAGTAACATGACATGACTTTATCTCTATATATCTAATCTATAACTCGGACGAAAGAAATCACCCTCTCTTTTCATGATCGAATGTTGATAGCGATATTTTAGGGGCCGGCCACACGCGCCGTCTTGCTTGCGCAGTCTAGTTTTTGCAGTTTTGAATTCAAAGAAATAAACATAATGACAGTACCATGTGATATATTTATGAAAACTTGTTTTACACTCATAGGAATATCAATCGGCTCCCTAAAAATAGCGACATGCATAATTTTAATACTAGAAATAAGAATAAACTCGCTGTGCCCACAACTAGGCTACACAAGATTAATGAATCTTTTAAAGGGCTTTAAAGTCTTTTATATACGCTTCTACAACAAAATACCAAACGAGTTGAAAAAATGGGTGTAATATCAGATTATCTATAGGATATAAAGCTTGGGACAAGTTTTGCTCCAAATGGAAAACTAACAACCTAACAAGGTAAAGGTTTCTTGTTCGCTTCTTGACTTTACCTTAAAATATTGAAGTGATCAAAAATCAAAGTGATCACTTTATTTTCTAGTTTTACATATTATATGTATTTTGAATTTTGTGATGTGTCCAAGAGTCCTGTAAGGTCTAAAGGAAATAAAGCACTTTGTACTTTGAGTCATGACTGTGCAGAAAGATGGAACACTGGCACAGTGGCCACACGTGCAAGTAAGCTCGTGCTAACTAGACTGCGCAAATCTCAAGTTATGCCTCATACGTCTGAACTGAACTATCAGTACGGAGACTGAGGTTATAATCTGTTTTTATTTATTTATTTTCGTTCACCGTCACGTTACGATGTCGCCTGGAGATGATTTTTTTTAGGAGATCGACGATTTGTACTATTCTATGAATTCTATAAATAATTATTTCGAATATCCACTTTCATCACTCATTTTTATGATAATATACGATCAAAAAAACTTTGCCGGACTAAAGCGCGGCTTGAATGACCGGCCACACGCTCTAGTAAACACGTGCAAACTAAATTTGCACATTCCAATCTTCAGCATGTTAACGATTCCACAAGCCGCGTTTCCGGGCTTGCGCGACCTACCGTCTTGCCGTCCACATGCTCCGTCTTAAATTCTTACCTGCGCAAACTGGTTTCTGCAAGGATAGGTACTAGCAAGTAAGATAAGATGGAGCGTGTGGCCGGGCTATTAAGTTCGATGACTAATGTACAATACCTAGATCTACTGTTGTAACTAGTTGTAAGCTGGCATAGACTAGTTTTTAAATTATACTTCTATGCTGGGTACAAAGGTTATCACTGCCATATTATTTTAGGCCATCCTTCCCATGGTTAGAATATTTAGCAAAATACCACGTTATACTTTATTCTATGAACCCCGACGACGACGTAAAGTAAATGGCCGTGGCCTATGACCGGTTGGACCGTAAAGAAAGATAAGTCTATCCACCTATACAACGGGTTAGAATATTTTCCAAAATAATTTTAGGTTGGACCGTAGATTGAGTATAAAATACTTTCTGCAGGTTGGACGCAGCCCTATGGAATACAGCTCTGGGGCTGTACAAAAAGGACAAATGTAGCAATCATACAAAGATTCCAGAACAAAGTACTTAGGTCAATTGTTAATGCTCCTTGGTACGTAAGAAATGATGATATTCATCGGGACCTAAATATTGAATTTACAATTTTTTTTTTTTTTTTGAAACAGAACACATGAACAAAGTGTCTTCACCTTAAGTATAGAGACAATAAGAAAAGTGCCAATGGACACGTTCTTAGTAATACGTTGTTATAAAAATAAGTCAAAACTAAATTACGCATTAGCCAATTCTATGGCTAGATTGTAATTATACTCTAGTGTATTTAACATTAATTTAGTATGTGATTAATAGACATAAAAAAAAAAAAAAAGGTTGGACGCAGGGGTTTAATCGTAGAAAGAGAAGGGACATAATCCATCTACGGGTAACTATTAAATGTACATTTAACCCTTCCATAAACGGGTTGACACAGTGTAGCAGTGTCTTCTGATTTTGATATTTGGGTGTTTGACAATTGACAATGACATTCAGGGCTACCTTAGCGCATTCAGCGCAGATCTAGCGTTTTTTAGGAAAGCCTAGCGCCCAATCTGGCGCTTTTTAATGCTAGGCTCTTTGTAAAAACAAAATAACAATGACAAAAAAATACAGCCAAAGAATAGAACCAAGAACTATTATTTACAATTGAAACCGTTAAGCTAACTGCAGACTGTTCCAAACAATCTAAAGGTAGCTCAACTGATCTTTATCAATACCAGTCAGAAGCGTCCTCAAGACGCATACTGATATACATAATACAATAACTAGGTACATGACTTAGATAGATATTTTTATTATACATAGAAACTACCCTGAACACCCGGAACACATATTTGCAGATCGCACAAACATTTGTCCCAAGGTGGGAATCGAACCGGCAACCTCCTGCGTTGCAGGCGGACCTTCGCTCGCCGCGCCACGTCATTGTTCAACAAAAAGTAGGTCATTAATTACGATATGCGACGTCGCTCGTCGTCGTCGAGTGGATGCAGCCTTTTTAACTGACTTAAAAAAAGAGGAGGTTCTATGTTCAGCTGTATGTTCGTCGTTTTTCTCCGTCGAATATGGGACCGATTTTTCTTTCGCAATAGCGAAAAAAGTATGGACATTTATTTTATTCCCAAGTATTTGTAAAACTTATCACACAGTGTAAATATTATGGATCTTGGAGTCAGCTTTTAGTTGTTTGAAGCAATTAACATTAGTAAGAACCACAATAATTTTGATAAGCTCTGCAAACTAGAAGTTGAGTTTATCATATCAATCTCGTCTAACGCAAAACGCTCGAACCAAGGTGGCAGCCCTAATGACATCTCCTCCCCCTTTTCTTTCCCTCGTCCCCCCGAACAAACAAAACCGCAACAATCCAAACCGTTGCTTATTTGAAATTGTAATGAAATAGTATTCTGTGTATTTGTGTAATGTGTGTGTGGTGCATGATCCAAGAGGCGAAGTTTTTAACCATGGCATGGTGAAACTGGCTGCTCCTTTCAGTCGCTAGTTATTAGCTTATCAAAATTTCAAACTTCGCACGTAAAGGATTAATAAAATAAGATTTTTCACGAATGGTCAAGGGAAGGGGCTTGGGACAAGTGAACACCAGCAATCCTAATGTACGTAAGTGCCCTCATTCAGATTCATTTGTTGATTAGCGCCTTGATCGGCGATATGTGAGGTCTTCAGTTCGGCCCAGCTCTATAATAAAGAGTGACATGGCCAGCGACCAGATGACGCGCTCTACCTTAATGTGCCACGGAAGACCAGAGCTGTACCTAGTTGCTCTCCGAGCTACACTTCCTGCACCAGATGTCGATTGGCTGCCGTTTTGGTGCCAAAATTAAAAAAAATTTTTTTTTTTTTTGGTTTTGAGTATAAAGTATAAGTTATCTTTGTATAATTTGTAAAAATCACCCTATGTAATCTTACTCACAGTACAGCTAAGCAGTACAGCCTTAACCTATTTTTGATTGCAGAACTCCTTTCTACTGACAAACACAAAGGTTTAATGCCACTTAGAAAAATAAAACTTGACACAGCAAAACCCTGGTAGGTACTTCACGAGAAAACAAAAAAAGAACATGAAATAGGTTTTTAGGTGGTAAAAGTGGTGCTCCTTTGTTGGTGAAACAGATAAGTGGCAAAATGGTGGAAACAGAGAAAGCTTCAATAGACACTGTTCAAGTGTCCCTTAGAATAAGGCCCTTGATGCAGAATGAAATTGAAAGGGGATGCGAGGAGTGTATTGATGTGGTGGCTGGGCAGCCGCAGGTGCAAATAAAGGACCTGGCCTTCACATACAACCATGTTTTTGCGCAGCACATTAACCAGCAAGAGTTTTATGACACAGCTGTCAAGAGTCTTATTGGAAGACTATTTCAAGGTTTGTCTATTACCTGTAATTATCCAAGGGGTACATATGTGCCTAGCTAAATAAATATGGTCACTCCTGTGACTACTTGTAAGAATTGTGATGTTTCTGGAGGTCTGAAATTACCAATTTACCATAAAAGCATGATTTTTCTCTAGATATTTAGATAAAAAAACTGGAGGAAAAAGTCTTTGCCTCCCAGTGGGACAGAAATCAAAACCTAAAATTTGTTTCTTTCAGCTTACAAAATGAGCTAATAGAGAAGTCAAATTTAAAACTAATTGTTAACAAATAAGAAATAGTGTTAATTGATTTTATCTTACTTTTTTTTTATCCTCTAGTGGAAGAAGGACAGTGTAGGTGTTGAAACTTATAAAACATGTTTTTTTACAGGATACAATGTAACAATTCTAGCTTACGGACAGACTGGTTCTGGCAAGACCTACACCATGGGCACTAACTATTCTGGATCAGAAGGAGACTCCACTAATTTGGGTAAATTATATAATAAATCCATACTAATATTATAAGTTTGAAAGTAACTGTGTCTGTCTGTTAAGTTTTCACGCCTAAACGGATCTAATGAAATTTGGCAGGGAGGTAAATGGTATCCTGGTGACAGACATGCAGACAAAAGAGTGCGCGAAGCCGCGGCCGGCAGCTAGTTATTAATAAATTCCTTCTCATCAGCATTTAAAAGTCCACTGCTGGATGTGCTTCCCCAAAACCCCCCTTGATTAGGCCATAATTTCGACCCTTAAATAAAAATAAATTCTGGACAATTCACAACAAAGCATCTAGCCCCAAACTAAGCAGAGCTTGTGTTATGGCTAATGGAAAACATAAAGAGTTTGGTACTCTGTATTGACTTTAATCACTATGTTCTTGCTCCTATAAATGTACAGAGCAAATAGCAAATGAAGATTTGTTTAAAAAGTGCACTCAAGTACAACTGACCTGAGGCAACATGCCTAAAACAGTGTGTAATTTTTTACTGGGACAGAAGATGTATTAGGAAAGTTTCTTTGGAAACTTGAGTTTTTGGAAAAAACTGTTTAGGCATAATTATTTTTTTTAGTTAAGCTGTAATTTGACTCATTGATCATAAAAAAAAATACTATATTTATATTATATATATGTTATATATAATATAGTTGATGGCGTGGGATGGAAGATGTATAATATGCATAATGCATAATGATTTTTTTTAGTCAAGCTGTAATTTGACTTATTGATCTTAAAAAAAATACTATAACTATACTATTATATACCTCCTATATAATATAGATATAGTATTTTTTTTTTATGATCTGATTTTTATGAACTTTAACTAAATAATGTACTTTGAATCTGTTACAGGTGTGATACCCCAAGCAGTGGCAGACATATTTGACTTCATCGAAGCACATGAAGACAAGTTCATTTTCAAAGTGAATGTGTCTTTTATGGAGCTGTACCAAGAACAATGCTATGACTTACTCTCAGGGAAAGAAAGAGCGCACAGCATTATTGAGATCAGAGAGGATATCAATAAGGGTGTTGTTCTGCCTGGTAAGAATATTTTTTGAAATTGTTAAACTTTACTGTGCTTGATAATTGTTCCATGTTTTTCTTTAAGAAAGTATATCTATCATCGAAAATAATGTCTTGCTAGCTGACCCCGCATTTTTCTTTTGTTTTTTTATTTTGACCAATCAAAGGCACACCCAACTGACGAACATCTGTTTGTTTTTGTACAAGACCTTTGTCTGTGTGTTTATATTTTTGTTTATCAAAAAGTGATAATTTTCCTTAGATCAACTTTCAGAAGGTATCTATTTTTCTATTATTATATTATACACCTGGAACAAAAACCTGCAGACCATACAAACATTTGTCCCTCGGTGGGAATCGAATCCGCAACATTCTGCCGCTTGTGGACTTTCGCCCACTGCAGCGCCACTGAGGTTGTTAATGATACAATATCTACGTTAAGTTTCACATTCATTAAACATGATGGTAATGACTTCACTTTGATAGGTGTTATAAATGCGAATGTTTGTTAACTCTTCACGCTCATTACTACTGAACAAATAGGGCTGAAATTTAGCATAAATAAATAAGTAATGCTGGATAATCTATACAGCATCATCTAGCCTAGCCCCGAGCAGAGATTAGGTTACAGGTAGTTCTAGGCCCGGAATAAAACATATGCTACTTTTTATCGCATATATCAGTTTCCACGGCATAGAAATAACCTTAAAACGTTTCCATAGAAACAACGCGTGCGAAGCCGCGGGCAGATACATGTAGGTACTTGATAACTCAACATAATGTCGATTCTTTTGTAATGTATTGTATTAAGTATATCAGTCAGCCTAGTACCCATAACACAAGCTCTGCTTAGCTTGGGGCTAGATGATGTCGTATGGATTGTTTAGCATTATTAATTTATTTTTAACTTTTATTTTCCCGTCCATTCCAGGTATAACAGAACTGGCAGTAACCTCAACCATGGAGACCATGATGGTGCTGGAACGCGGTTCATCGGGCAGAGTGACCGGCTCCACTGCCATGAACCAGGCCTCCAGTCGCAGCCATGCTGTGTTCACCATCATTATTGCTAAGGAGAGTCGCACTGATAAGTAAGCGCCCTTTTCTTATGGAACTAGGATCGTCAGTCTTGTCTTGCTAAGGCAGCGGCCGCACTATAAGCGCCTATCCTCGGTTATAGAAACCAAGATATTTTTTGTCAACAAAGACATTTATGTATCCTAAAATAAAACTGATAACTGAAAAAAATAGGAGCTCCTAAAGGAACGACCTAACCTCGTCGAGTTTGGGTTAGTTGGATTTGTCTTCGCAAGTACAGACTTTGGTCCTGATTAAAAGTTAAAATAAATATAATAAATAAATAAATAAAATTTATTCAAAGAACGTAAATCGACAATACATTAGTGCACTAAACGAATATGTATAGCTAAGTATAACAATTTAGCCTGAACTAGGTAATCCTGTGTTTCAGGCGACAGTAGTGCTAATCTATACTTATAATTATTAAATAAAATAATCACTTACTATTACGATAAAGGCATTTAGTTTTACAATGTTGTTTATGTTACAAACAATTTGTGCATAATACACAAATTGTAGTATGCAGGTACATAAATTGAGTAAAAACTAGATTAATCACTATTCTAACTAGGTTAACATTACGTATAAAAATATAATTCACTTGATAATTTCTAATAGCTTCTCTGTATCATCGTAGGATAGACTTTGAAGTGTACATTTAATAGTTTTTTTTACAATTATTATAGTTAAGCGCGTAAAAATTAGACATTAAATTTAGTCTGTTGTATAGGAACGGACCAAGAAATAGATAAAATTTGTTCGCAAAGGAAAATTTTAGGGTTGTTGGTTGAGGGCAAACTTTAGCATTCCGTCTCTTGTTATTAGTAAATTCAGTGCTGTAGGGAAGGGCTGCGTGCTGTCTTAGTACTGTGTTCATTATAAATAGCTGCCGGACTGTTAACACATCACAGGACTCATATAAAAGATTAGTGGGAAAGATGAAAGGACGAAAAGTTGCCACTTTAAGTATTGCTCTTTGTGCTCTTTCTGCTGTTAGTAACAATGTTTTCCCCGCTTCACCCCATGTGGTAATGCAATAAGTTAAAATTGATTGGCACAGGGCAAAGTAAACTTGTCGAATTATAGAATGATCTGCAATATGGCGTAGCTTTTTAAAGATAAATATTAACTTTCGCACTCTACCACATAGGGTTTTTATGTAGGGCTTAAACGAAAGATTATCATCTAGTACGATACCTAAGTATTTTATTTGATTTATACTTTTAATGACGGGACATAAGCATTGTGTGTTGTTTGAGCTATAGCAATGATGTGCGTATATTTTAGAATTAGAGATAGTTGTCTGTTTGCGCATCGAAAACTTAGTATAATTGGTCTTCTCAGCATTTAATGTTAGTAGGTTGTACTGTAGCCATTTGTTAACAACATTAAATCCATTTTGCGCAAACTCGAAGACTTCCTTATCAGAATCAGCTGAAAAAAGGAGGGCAGTGTCATCAGCGTATGATATAATTATGCCGTGGTCTAGTTTTAAGTTACACAGATCGTTAATGTAGATTAAAAATAGGGTTGGGCCCAATATACTTCCCTGGGGAACCCCGAAGGACGAATTTTCCTGTTCATCGCTCAGGACACTCCCAATTCTCACGGATTGAGTGCGGTGTTCCAGGTAGCTTGTAAAGAGCTTTAACTGAGTGTCTCTGATTCCTAGAAGTTCTAGCTTGCGCAAAAGAATAGGTATATAAACTGTGTCAAAAACTTTAGCAAGGTCGAGGAAAATTCCTACTGTGTGTTTTCCTTTATCGAGTTCTTGATCGAGATAATTGGTCAAGTGATGAACAGCATCGGCAGTGGAAATTTTGGGTCTAAAACCAAATTGAGTCTTAGATAAAATCAATTTATCCTCCAAGTAATTCACCAACCTTGTATTGATAATTTTTTCTAATATTTTAGATATAGAAGATAGTAAAGAAATCGGTCTATAATTTGTGACTTGGTCCTTACTGCCAGATTTGAATACCGGAACAACTATGGCTTTTTTCAAACATGCACGGAAAACACCCGAAGTCAAGCATTTGTTGAAAATGTGTGTAAATGGAGGGATTAAAATGTGTCTTAATTGTTTTAGTATTTTAGTTGTGATATTGTCCCATCCGGCTGCACAGTCGTCTTTTAAACTCATAATTATCCTTTCTACCTCAGCTTCATCAGTCTCTAGTAATACAAAGGATGTTGTGTGTGACATTGTGGCCCGAGAAAGCTGTGCATATTTGTGTTTGTAAGTGGCCTTGAGCTCGTTCTGCCAAACACTTACCTACATTTACGAAGAAAGAATTTGCAGAGTTAGCAGATTGCAAATGTGATGCGTTTGTTTGCAATAAACCCGAAGATGACTCATGCGATTTTGAAGAATATGTTACATTTTTAATATGTTTCCAGATTTTTTTACTATTTTTTCCCGCTTTTTCAAGTATGTTTTTGTCATAGTTAATTTTGACTTTTCGTAAAAGATCATTACAGAAGTTACGATAACGTTTATACGACAGCTGCAAAATCAAGTTACTTGGGTTAGACTTTGCATTTAAGTGCAATTTGTCCCGGTGTCTCATACATCTAATAAGACCTGGTGTGATCCAGGGCTTAACGTTATGGTATTTATTACTCAAACAAACATTGTACGAATTCTTTAAAATTGCGCGTTGCACATTATCTATTACAAAAGACATGCACAACTGTGGATCATCGGAATTGTAAACGTAAGCAAAATCTACTTTGCATAAATCGTCTTCGAGTTTATTTATGTTTATCTTTGACCTAATGCGATTTCTGCTTCGTTCAGGTAATTTGAAATTTAAAGAAAGTAGGATAGCCTTATGATCGGTAATAGATGAGTTAATGACAAGTGCAAGTGAAGAAAGATCCGATTTAAGCATTATATGATCTAAGCAGGAACCACCTTGATGCGTTGGGAGCGTGTGCGCAGGAAGCAAACCATGAAAGGAACATAGATTTAAGTAGTTCTGGTTAGTTTCGTCGCTATATTCAGGTATAATATTGATATTAATATCTCCAGCTACAACAATATTCTTAAAAGACGATAAGCGCTGCAGCGTATTGTTTAAGGAATCAGTAAAATTGCTGGGGTTTCTAAAAGAAGGTGGTCTATACAAGGCAAGTATCGCAGTTTCAGCTCCAATTTTAACTAACAATCTGTTGCAGTCTTGCATGTTAGGTTCCTCGACAGACACATTAAGGTGATTCTTTGCATAAACTATGACCCCATCATTTTGATTATAATTTATGTTAGTATGGAACATAGAATATCCAGGCATTAGTGGCACATTGTACTGTTTAGTCAGCCAGCATTCTGTTAAAACAATAATGTCGCAATCAATATTCAGTCTTTGTTGAAATATGGTAAAATTGTCATAATTTTTATAGATACTGCGAATGTTTTGTGTTAGCACAGTTAATGGATTGCTATAAGAGGAAAGATAATATTTGCAGTTTTCAACTTCACAGGGGTACGAATCTGATACAGAAAAATTATCCAAATCATTAATTACATTACTAATCATTTTTATAAATAAAACGGAGTGGACAAGGACAAGAAAAAGTAATTATAAGCGGCGCTCTTAGGCGCCTCCATAATCTATAGAGTTGATGTACCTTTTTTCCGCTAATGCCTTGGCTGGACAGTCAGCAGAACCCGTAATATGCTTACTCGGCTTTTTGAAGTGAAGGCAAGTAGCACACTTTGGTTCTTCCGCCTTTTTTGTGCATTCCTTTACTGTGTGACCTTGAAGTCCACAATGGCTGCAGATGCAGGTCATCTCACGACAGGTCTTGGCAGCGTGTCCGTACTGCTGGCACTTAAAGCATCTAGTGACCAATGTAAAGTCCCTCACAGGACACGAGGACCAGTTAACAAAAACCCTCTCCTTGGATATTAGAGCCTTACGAATAACTGCAGGTACTTCTATCACATAGTTGCAGGTCTCAGCGTCCTTCTTGCCGGACTTATGGCTTAGTTTGGTCAGCGACAGGTATTTTTCTAGTGTTAGTTCCGGCAGTGATTCGGCTATATTTTGTTTGTACAAACAAGTAAAAACGTCCTTTTCCGGCACAGATGAGGGCACTCCAATTACTACGACTCTGGGCTTTCGTTTTTGCGGCTCATCGACCAGTAAGCCAGAATTCGTGAGCTGCGCCGACTACATCAGTTTCTCTATATCACGCCTCGTTTCAGTGCTTATTATCACTCCTCCGTTTCTTGTTTTCCTTAGGCCTCTAACCTGTAGCTTCATATCCTCAGGGCAAATTATTTTTTGGACTAAATTTTTGGTTTCTTCGCTCGTCTTGAGGTTATCTTGCGGATAGATGGCCACAGAGCTTATATTAATAGGCTTTATAAAGTTATTACCTCTTTTCACCATGTCTGCAAAAGTGGAGTTTCCAGAGAGAGGTTTGGATGTCTCGTCTATTTTATCCTCCAAATTTTGAAGCCATTTTCAGCTTTGATAGGTCCATTTTGTCGTTCATGGCTTTATTTTCAATGTTCAAGGTCATAGCTTTTGCTTTTACAGATTGGTAAAGGGTTATTATCTGCGAAGTACCGCGATCCACTCTTCGGCATAGAGAACTTTTAACTTTTGTTCGGAGTTTAGTTTTCCTGTTTCGGTAATTGTGCAGATCTCATTTAAGCACTGATCGATGCCCGTCATCCAGTTTTGTAGTTCTGACGTAGCAATCAGGTCTCCACACACTACTGCAGGACGAGACGAGGGCTGCGGGGCGTCCAGGGGCTGCCGCGGCGCAACCGAGGGCTGCTGGGTGGCCGAGGGCGAAACGGGCGTCCGAGGCGGGCTGCGTTCTATCCTGCTGCTCCGGCTGAAGGGACTGTCCGAATCCATTTCACTTAAATTAAACAGTCAATCAATTAATAAAACAGTAAACTTAGTATAAGACCATTTTCACCAAACACTATGTATGATACAGCTTGTTTTGTTAACGGCAAAGGAGGTCACTAGTCAGCAATTGCAATTATATCTTAATACACTGAGTAAGGCACGTCTGCTCTAAACAACGTCCGAGAGAAGACCATCAAAAGTTTTTAATATAACCCTAAAAAAAAATGTTTAAGTAACATTAGGTAATACCTGCTCTCATTTGTTTTATTCTGAAATACAAAATCGTATATATTACATCCATACTAATATTATAATTTCGAAAGTAACTCTGTCTGTCTGTTACCTTTTCACGCCTAAACGGCTGAACGGATCTTAATGAAATTTGGCAGGGAGGTAAACGGTATCCCGGGGACGGACATATGCTACTTTTTATACCGGAAAAGAGCGTGCGGAGCCGCTGGCAGCAGCTAGTACCTAATAAATTAAAATTTTGAAATAACTACTGATTTTTGTTTTATAATTTGGCGTCATTAGGTACGTTTTATAAAATTCTATAGGTTCTCCTTGCACCAAAAAGCTTTTTATCTAGTTACATACTTTCTGACGAAGTTTTAATTTTTCGTCGAAAAACGTGACTTTACTTCTAAAATGCTGTTTTTTAGGGTTCCGTACCCGAGAGTGAAAACGGAAACCTATTACTAAGCCTCCGCTGTCCGTCCGTCGGGCCGTTTGTCACAGGGCTCTCATGGACCGTAAGAGGTAGACAGTTGAAATTTTCAGAGAATGTGTATTTCTTTTGCCGCTATAACAACAAATAATAAATGCAAAATAAATATCAAAATTAAAGAGGGCTCCCATACAACAAACGTGATTTTTTTGTCAGTTTTTGCTTGTAATTTGTCAAGGCTCTTGAACTACAATAGGTAGGACATGAAACTTTCTATAAATAAGTAACACATCAACTGTAATAACAACAAAACTAAAAAGAAAATTTAAAGGGGTCTCCGAACAAGTGAAAATTGGTGTTCTTTGAAAAAGTTGGCTGATTTTTACGGTACCCTTCGTGTGCTAGTCGACTCGCACTTGGCGGTTTATTTCCAAATTGTCGTTTAGTTTACCTAACCTTGATCAATGATCATAGTCATTGATTTTCTTAGATATTTAGGATAAACTAGATGAACCTCACGACGATATTGTAAGGCGCTAACTGCTAGTTATTATAATTATATTTTTTTATTTATTTAGTTTTTTGTATTTATTCATTTAATTACTTGTATTTATTACTACGTTGAATTGTACCTAAGTAAAATGGATCTCGTGTCTGAAATAATTTTTTATTATTATTATATTATTTACTCTAGGCGTCTATCGAGTAAAATAACCAGAAAATAGTCTGTATTCTGGTTATTTTACTGACAGACATCACGTCTCTACCTCTTGGTGTGTCGCTAGCCGCGTGACACTAACCTTTGCGCCAAGCGCCAAACGAGCTTACAGTCCCGCCGTGGCCTTATACAGGGTGACACGAAAAATGTGTACTAAGCCGAAAGGGGGTGATTCCGGACCCCGAGGGGATCAACTTTAGTTCTACGATTTTTTTAAGTTTCCAATATTTTATTACATTTTTGAAAAAAGATTGTGACTTCATATTTGTGTTCTTTTATTTATAGTGTATTACATTATTATTATTGTTTAAGTATTTACATAATTATTTTGTAATAATTTTATGACAAAACACTGGTTTTGTTGAAAAAACAAGCAAAAAACATTAATTGTGAAATATTTTATAATGTCATATAATGGCGTATAGAAAGAAAAAAAAAAACAAAAAACATTAACAATCCACACAAGTTGATCCCAATTGGGGACCAGAATAACCCCATTTCGGCTTAGTTAGTACACGTGTTACGTGGCACCCTGTATTTAACATTTTCTGTTATCTCTGTTATCAGAAACCTAGCAACAACGTCCAAGTTCCACCTCGTAGACCTAGCCGGTTCCGAGCGCATCAAGAAGACGAAAGCAACCGGCGACCGTCTGAAGGAAGGAGTGAAGATCAACCAGGGTCTATTGGCGTTGGGCAACGTCATATCAGCGCTGGGAGACGGGACCAACAGGAGCTTTATCAGCTATAGAGACAGCAAGCTGACTAGACTGCTTCAGGGTGAGTAGAATTAATCATACTCTGCTATGAAGATTCCTTCAAAAGCCCGCGATAATTTTCATTAAGGTTGATCGCTTCTTTTTATCGATACTAATATTATAAATTCGAATGTAACTCTGTCAGTCTGTCCATCTGTTTGCCACCTTTTCACGGCTGAACGGATCTCAATAAAATTTGGCAGGGAGGTCAATGGTATCCCGCGCAAAAGCGAAGCCTCGGGCAGCAGCTAGAATATATATTTATTTTTGTTGGTTTTATTTTTTTAACAAGTTACTTTTCCGCTACTTTTATTCATTGTAGAACACAGAAAAAATAAAAACCCTAAAATAAAAATCTCGCGCCAACATGAAACGATCAATCATAAAGTTATTCAGCTTTAATGGACCGTGTCGATCGCAGCGTGGGAGTCGGCCTCAGCCCGTGGATATCCACGCAAGAGCTGACTACGATAAATCTACCAGAGGAAGAACAGCAACTTCCTACTGTGCGTTTTTAACACCTGCCCTGCTGTCAACCATCAGTCTGCCAAGTATGGCAAGCGCTATTAATTTACTTACTTAAGTGTAAACCACAGAAATATATCGACATTAAAGCAAAAAATGTATGTACCTCGCGTGCCGAAACTAGGGGCTGGAGGCTCTTTGCTCGCCGCGGCCTACTCGAAAAACTAAAATCGATTACTGATTCGTTTTTGTGCAAAAGACTCACATTATTACTTACATAAGATTGCATTTGCTGTGTTCTACCTTATACTTGGGCGACTGTAGATTTTTTCGTATAATTTCACCGTACCAGTCATACAATATTGTACGCGAATACGCAGACTCATACAATATTGCAGTAACATCGGATTAACCATTTACAGACAGTCTCGGTGGCAATTCCCTAACACTCATGGTCGCCTGCGTCAGTCCAGCAGACTACAACTTGGATGAGACTGTGTCGACGCTGCGCTACGCGGATCGCGCCCGGCGGATACGTAACAAGCCGATCATCAACCAGGATGCGAAAGCCGCTGAGATCATCAGGTACATCAACAGTCCACTGCTCGATAACGCCTTCCAATGATCGCTTCAGCCGCATCCAGCATCAACCAGTAGTCTTCCGCAGATCGGTCGACCCACCTGGGCATCCTACCATTTACCGTCGGTCAAGACATATTTCGCTGTTCTAAGGTCGTGACACTTTTTTCATACAAATCGTTGGATCATCATCAGCCTATACTAGTTCACTGCTGGACATAGGCCTCCCGTAATGAGCGCCATAGCGCCCTGTCTTCAGCTTGCCGTATCCAGCATTTGCCAGCAGTCTTCCGCGGATCGTCATCCCACTTGGACAAAAGTCGTCCCTTTACGTTTGCTGAGTGGCGGTCTCCCCTCAAGATCACGTTTACCCCAGCCGTTGTCAGTTCTACGTCAGATATGGCCTGCACTTTAGCTTGCTCATTTTTGAAGCTATCTCCTTTTTAATCATTTTCATGCAGTACATGTACAATAAAAAATAACATATTTTCCAGGCTAAACAACCTAGTAAACGAACTCCGTCTACAACTAGTCGGCAAACTACCCTCAGTTAGCGAAGAAAACAACGAACAGTTAATAGAAGACCTCGAGAGAGAGCGCACGAAATACTCCGAACTCCTCAAAAAGCACAAGCAAGTCACCGAACATCTAGGAAACATGCTCATAGAGAACACAAACTTATGCGAAAAAGCACTCTTAGCAGAAGCAGCAAAGGACAAAATCGAGCGCAAACTCAACGAGCTAACAGAACAATGCAACCAAACCATAGACAATCTGAACCTAACAGATAAAAACGATGAACATCAAACGACAAGCGTTGTTGATTACCTCAAGGAGATCAAATTAAGACTAGAGGATCTTCAATCAGTGAATAAGAAGACTAATGAGGAACTAATTGATCATGAGATCAAGCTGTCGTTTGTGAAGGATGATGACCCGGATAAGGTTGATGATGATGTTATTTTGAATGAGGACCAGGCGGTTTTGGAGGAAGAGAAAAGGGCTATGGGACAGGTAACTGTTAGAATAGAAATATGGCTTTTATTTTCAACTATCTGCTGAACGCCGCTTTACACGTGATTATTCTGGATTGAAAGTATACAAGCTAATCCCTGACAAATTTCTTTTAAATCCGTTGCGTGAAAAGGTTAAAGCTTTTTACAAACTTTCACCGCGATTTTTCCAATCCTCTTACTTTACGTGGTTCTCATTTAAATATTTTTATACAACTACAGAATATTTACATGCTAATTTAATTTGTAGGAAATTTTATGGAAAATCCAAATATATATATAGATATTACTAGGTATTTCCACAAAAAAATAAAGAAATCGACGAAAAATTCTGCATGCGCATGATTCGTGACGCATGCGCTTCATGCTCGCGCGGACCTTCAGCCAGACAAAGGGGTGTGCCCGCGCGGGCTTTCTCCCAGCTAAGAGGAGAAAATAGCTAAGAGGTGATTTTATGGGGCATTGACCCAGTCTAAAGGACTTTCCTCTGATCCTATAAAGGTTGTATTCGTCTTAAACACACACGAGTTACGCAACCATGCGTTTTTGAATGAAATAGTAATCAAATTGCTGTCGTGAAAATTAATGTTTGTACAGGTTAACAGCTGGTAAAGAGAACAAAAGTTCATAATTAAAATGAACACCGGTTGTACACAGTTTTCGTTAGCTAGCGTTGTGGTTTTTGAAGTTATTTTAAATGTCCCTGTGGCGCAGAGGATAGCGCGTTGGACTTCTAATCCAAAGGTCGTGGGTTCGATCCCCACCAGGGATGCGTGATTTTTTTGGATTGTGGAGTAACTGTCGTATGAGATTCCTGTTTTGGCACTTTGCTACTGAACTGACTACTTGTATCCTTGTACGCGGAGCAAAGCTTATTAATATTTTTGACTAATGCTTTGTATTATCTTTCATGCTATCAGAGAGGGTAGGGAATAGGTAAGTAACTACTAAACTTATGTACGTCCATAAACCATTGATTTCAGAAAAGTTTTGTAATTTCTGAGTTATTCGGCAGACATAAATAAAAACATTTTATTCCAAACTCGCTGACGTCCTGTCTTAACTATGAATGTCGAAATTTTCTAGTTTTCCGCGCGACATTCTTAATTTTTTCCATCATAAGAACCTTCTTCTGACAATAACAAATACAACGAAAAAATAATTACCGAAATCGATCCAGTCGTTCACGTGTGATGCCGTGACCAAAGGAAATAGGGATTCATCTTTATATATGCCTATATAGATTACGAACAACTATGTAACATTTCAGTTTGATCCGTTTAGTAGTTTTTCGCGCAGTATGTTTTAATATTTGCCAATACCTATCAGCAACCAACATTCACTGCTGAACATGCTTCCTCGATAGAAAGAAGATTTTTGCCATAATCATTATGCTTGACAAGTGATTGGTGATCTCAGTAAGGTAAGGTAAGGTATTAAAAATACACAGAAGGAAGCTGCGGCGCTTCCTCTGGCAGTTTGCCTCAATTGGCTTTTACGATATACACAAGTTGGTTGATTCTTTGCCCATTCCACCACATTACTAACATATCATTTTTAGTTTCCTACTAACCACTCATTTGGATGGTAACAGGTGGCGCTAAACCAAGAGCTGCAAGAGTTAAACCGTGCGATGGCCATCAAAGCCTCGGTGGTGCAAGCCATACTCGCGAACAACAAGGAAATGTTGGAAGGCCACAACAACCTTCGCGAGAATGAGGATAAAATCGCACATCTGGAGAAGGAAAGAGACGAGCTGCTGCAGCAGTTGAAACAGACTAAGGTTTGTTTGTCTATTTTAAATTAACCCACAACAAAAAAAGAACTTTCGATGTGTGCGTCTGTGCCAGTGCCAGCCATCCTATCTTCCAAATGGATAAACCGATTTCGATTTAGTGTTCTGTTTGAAAGGTGACTTGTCTTTCTTGACTAATGTATATATACAAGGTGCCACGTAATTGGTGTACTAAGCAGAGGGGGGATCTACCCCGCTCCCACGAACTTTTTTTGTTCTAGCACTTTCCGGGTTTCAAGGTTTTTTACTGAAAAAAAGACCCCGAAACTTTCATCGCAACTAGCCCATGTAACAACCCTAACATCAGCTGTTCATCAGTAAGGTGCTTGACCTTTCGATCGCTTTTGTTTAGCCAATGCCGTCAATTTTACGGTGGTTCCGTACATTTTTCTTCTAAGCTATTATTTTAACTTACAATGTTTAATGTTTATCTGTAGGTAGGTACGTTTGTTTCGTGGTAGGTACGTCTACGTAGATACCTAATAAAGACTATTTATCGATATTTTAATTAAAGTTATGCGATAAATACGCGATAAATTATCTTCATTAGGTAGTTACGTTAAAAAATCGACAAATTTTAAAAAGTGCTATGTACGTGCCTCGTTATATTTTTAGCATGAATGAGTGTGTTATTTATTTACATATGAAAAAGGAACCCTAAAATTTTGTCGGTTTTGCATTAGTGATAGGGTTGTCATTTTTCTAAGCGTATGCGTAAAGTTTTTATTTACTATGAAAATTTAAAACTGTATTTCTGAAAATCAACCATGCGGATCAGTTCGGTATAGGGTGCACAACAACCCAGTTTTGGCTTGGTACATAAGTAACGAGGCACCTTGTAGACATCACTGTAAGAGGTTAATTCACTTTGCATTACCTACTTATTTATATATTATGTAACTACCTACCTTAGTTAAGTTTTGGTGTACGCGCCATAGGAATAGAATACAATAGAATAGAAGACATTCATTTATAACAACAACAATATGAACAGTTAAAAAGACAAGACACTTATAGGATATGTACATATATAGAGCTGTTTTAAAAAGGTCCTAACTCAGCATAATGCTGGCTAAGCTCCTGTAGGAGGCCTAGCCAGCGCTGATCTTCCGTTAGAACCCGTACAAATGACGTCACGAACAGACCTACGCTATGTAAAACACAAAAATAAAAAACTAAATAATATAGGCTAACCTTATTGTCAAAATAAATAAATAAATCCCGTCGCGTGAAAAATCATTCTAATAGTATGGTAAGGTTATTCGTAGACTATTATGTTGTTCATGCAGAAGTCTTGCGTCTTTGTTGAACAAAAGCGATGTTGTATAAAACCAGCCAATATGACCTAATTGAGTACATGTCGTGATGTTTATAAGTCGCTATTTTACATCATTATATTTACAAATTTCCACTACGCTTTGAAAACCGGCCTTTAATAAAACTCAAATTTCATATCCTAAATGTTTATCCTTTCGCATTACAGACAAAAGACCCGTCCCAAGAAGAGCGTCGCAACAAAGTCTCGAACCTTGAGTCCCAGATCACGGATCTGAAGAAGCGTTGCCAGCAACAAGCTAATGTTATCAAGATGAAGGAAAAGAATGAAGCCAAGATCCTCTCTCTTAATGCAGAGTTGCAAGCTATGAAGACTACAAAGGTTAAAAAAAGCCTTTCCTTTTTTACTTTGTCCTACTGCTGGGCAAAGGCCTCGCAGTTCTGTCTAGAATAAAACATAGACTACTTTTATTCCATAAATCAGTTCCCTTGTTGTAAACAACCTTAGAACGTCCCCATAGAAACAGCTCGTGCGAAGCCGTGGGCAGAAACTAGTCTATAGTATCCCTGAGGTTGTTATTATATGCAGGTTACCCCTTAAAGTTGTTAGATTCTTATATTTCCGTATCATTAGTCTTACTCTTCATCTCTAGGTGAAAATAATAAAACAAATGCGAGAAGAAAACGAGAAGTTCCGTAAATGGAAGGCAGACAACGAGCGCGCGATGCTTCGGCTCAAGAACGAGGATCGCAAGCGGGCGACCGCCATGGCCAAGATGGAGTCGCTACACGCTAAACAGCAGAATGTGCTTAAACGGAAGATGGAGGAGGCTGTTGCTGTTAACAAGAGGCTCAAGGTATGTTGTTTACTTTCTTACTCCTGCTCACCCAATGTGGATATGTGGATATTGACCTCTCGAGACTTCTCCAGGCATCTCGGTTCTGAGTTGTCTCACTATTAGCGACAAATTCGCGGGAACTCTTCAGCAGTCCAGCGATATCTTGGGCGGCCTAACAGACGTTCCTATTTGCCAACAATGAAAAGAGTAATTTTTTGACAAAGATATATTTCCCTGCTCTGTCCTCAGACCCCCCCGCGCCCTTTCCCAATATTCAACCTATCTCTGATTTTTATCGGTTGTTGAATTTTGACGTTCCTTGTATAAATATATGTCAGAATCCGATTGTCTATTGCCGGATCTTAGACACAAAATGAAGAGAACGCAGTTTATAAACACTGATGGGACCTTGGAAGGATCTCTTATAGTACATAGTTCACCGAGGTGAGAAAGTGACTGATTCCTATCGAGTGTGTCACGTGAGGTAGGAATCGCGCTTTCTCCTGAGTGATGCATAGCGCTTTATACTACACCTATGAAGAAAATAAAACATTTTCCGAAAAAGAAGTTGCACTCTTCTCGTTTTTCCAGTACACGAAATCTTCATAAGTCTTGTTGTATTTATTTCTGGACTTCTCGGGTAATAGGTTCTCAATCACTGCTTGAGCAGTTTCTTTTATTACTGGCGGTGTCATAAAATATTCACTAACACTCGACGATATTCTGTAGAATTAATAAAATTACCTAACTCAAATGTAAATTTCGACGAAATTCCCGCGAATGCCTCGTGCACTTGGTTCTTTTTTTGAATTACTGTTCCGAGAACGGAAGAGGCCGATATCATATGGCGGACTCGGAGTAGAAACTTTTTGAAGTTTAACCAAGGATCTTTTAATGTTTAATGTAAAATATATTTTAATTACAATAACAGAATAAAACAATTACAACTAGTATATACACTTATATCTATTTCTTAAAAATCTAAGCCGTCACCAGAAGGCAGAGTGCCCAGAATGCTGGCAGCATTGCCACGTTGAATGGCAATGCAACTAGCATTGCCATTCAACGTGGCAATTACCGAAATAGAAGCCAGGATTCCGATCACCTGTCGACTCTATAAGAAGTTTGGTAAGATCTTTATAAATGGCGTGTGCTCCAGGTCCCCAAGGACCAAGGGTTTCAACCCCAAACGGCTCAAATAGGTAACCTCCGTCAAGATTAGCGTATTTTCGCCGTTTGAGGGACTCCGCTGAAGTTGCTGCGGAGGTCCTATAATGACAATAACCATAGCTGAAGGCTGAAATTTCAGAAAATTAAAAAAAATAACACGTTAAAAATGGATTTTCATACATTATTTTCTCCCGGCAAACGCGTGAGTAATGAAATTCCATAGAGTTTTTCGACCCGCATTCTAGTACCTGCAAAGGCGTACATTCTAGGTCAAGTTTGGAAAAGGAAAATGTCACCTTCCGAGCAGGTGTAGTATAAAGGATACTTTTCGTATTAGAATATTTTCTCTAGGGTGATTATGGAATGGTCATAGCATAGATAAAATCTGCTAACATTCTGATTTCCGTATCACAGGAGGCGCTAGATCGCCAGAAGCAAACTCACATGAAACGCAACGCCAAGGGCAGCGTGAAGGCGGGCGCTATCCAACAGTACATCGAGCAAGAGCTGGAGGTGCATCTCAGCATTGTTGAGGCGGAGAAGTCGTTGGAAGAACTTATGGAGTACAGGTAAGATCATAATTTCAGCCCAGGCTTACCTTCTGCTGGATATAGGCTTCGATTCGCTTCTGGCAGACTCTCTTCTGAGCTTCTCGCATCCAAGCAATTGACGATTTTAATAAAGAATTGTAAAAAGTTCTGAAAATAGATTATCTAACCGGTTACAAAAACAAAACATATAAGCGCGGGCGTTTTGCGTATGAAGGAGTTACCGATATCGTCTGCCCATCTCAAGCGACCGACCCGGATTTCTATGACTCAATCTTGGCAAACACTTTCACAGTTTAACTCCAGTAGGTAAGATAGAATTTATGTAAATGTAGTAAAATATAACTATTTCACAACTATATTTATGGCGAGTTTCGTCGTATAGTATGTTTTCGAAGCAACGTTGTGCCAGGACCGCGAGGTGATCCTATAGCATCCCATCCTATCTAGAGGTGGGATGCTATATCCCTTTGTTAAAAAGTCTAATGTCTTTGTTTTATTTACTTTAGACTTGAACACGTTAGATATTTCAAATTACATCCATACTATTATTATAAAAGCGAAAGTAATTCTGTCTTATCTGTTACCAATTCATGAATATATGGCTGAACAGATCTTAATGAAATTTAGCAGGGAGGTAGACGGTATCCCGGGGACGGAAATAGGTACTGAAAACGCGTGCGAAGCTGCGGGCAGAAGCTATCAAGTAATCCATACTAATATTAGTAACTATGGCTGTCTATTTGTCTGTCTGTTACCTTTTCACGCCTAAACGGCTGAACTGATTTTAATTAAATTAGGCAGTGAGGTAGTGGGTATCCCGGGGACGGATATAGGCAACTTGTTATCCCGCTAAAATGCGTGCGAAGCCGCGGGCAAAAGTTTTATTGATGGCTTATTTTATGCTCTGTTTATATGCTGTTTATTAGCCGAACACCCTATGTGTTTGGCAGAACGCGTGCCACACTTGTGTGTCACGATAGCTGGTGACGTCACCCAAACAAATCCAGCCCGCGCATAACTAGATGTCGCTAGTAAAAATGTACGAGCTCTAGATCGCGCTGACGAGAACACACGGCATTTGGTGAGTCGATTGTATGAATCGTTGGTTGGTTACTCTGGTTTCCCTTCAACACGTACAAATCTTTCGCCTTTTACTAAAGATTTCCGTGGAGGGGAACACTCAAATGAGTCTAATAACTGTTTTTGAATGCTTTGACTTCTGTCTAAGCTTTATCCATCCATAATCCATACTAATTAGTTTTATAACCTTTGTGGTTTTTAGGGTTCCGTGTTCCGGTGAAAACGGAACCCTATTACTAAGCCCGTAAGAAAGAGGTAGACAGTTAAACAAGAGAAAATATGATGATTTTAAAAAAGTTGCCTGACTTATACGGTGCGGAACCCTTCGTGTGCGAGTCAAGCTGAAGTCGCACTTGGCGGTTTATTATTATTTGCACCTGGAAGGCAATTCTCGATAAATATGGCAAGAACTGTCAAGTGATTTATTGGCGAGAATTGCCTTCCAGGCCGTGATGCCTGAATGAAAATTTTCACCTATCGGACTTTTGGGACTGGTTGGAGCCCACCCCGTTCTGTTTTTACTACGTTTTTTAATAATATGTGTAACTAATAATTATTTCAATGTTTATAAAGTTGAATTTAAAAGTTAGAAAACATTGTGCTCTGGTGCTTACTTTGTAGCTAGATAATGCTGTGTGGATTGTCATTATCCAGCTACTAGCTGGCTGACCCGCCCGCGAATTTATTCGCGTGGTCTTTATAAATACCCAATTAGTGTTTGTTTCCATGCAAACTATCATCGCCAAAGTTTAATCTATTAATTTTGATGAAAATTTTAAATCACGTTTCAATGTTCAATACACTCAATATGCAGTATGCACACAGAAATATCAAATGAAACGCCTTTTTTTAGATTGAGAAAAAATGTCTAATAGTGTAGTGTATACAGAAATTTAACGAACTTTAGAGCCCGGAATGGAACACAGAGTTTTGACTAAGGTATGACATCATCGCCATCGTGACTTTTCATTTTTCTATGGGATTTGAGGATTTTGAACTATACTAATCCCATACATAAAAAGATGTCACGAAAAAAGATAAAAAAAAAAAAATATTTTCCTGATTTAATTTGAGAAAATGCAAAAACATTTCGTATTATTGGAAAAAAAAATACAGTCAGTCTAGATAATGAGCTTGGCAAAAAACCAAATTGGTCTCAATTGACGCTTATTTCTTATTAGAAAAACTTTTCTTAAAGTAACTAATCAGGTCCTGCAGTTTCAGAGATTTCAAAAACCCTTAACTTTTATATCCAAACACTTAAAATCGAATATTTAAAAATCTATTTTTATGGGCCCTTAGATGTCCTAAAAAAAAGTACCTAATATGCAAAATTTCAGCCTAGCGTAGCTCGCTAGATATTTCTTGATCAGTCAGTTTTTTCTCATTTATAAATATAGAAGATTATTTTGCAGCGAATTTTGTATAGAGTTTTTTAAAACCCCAGTTATACTCGTAAATTGGCAGCATTGACCCATCTTAAAATAATACAAACTGCTACATTTAAAATTGCTATACGATTTTATAAAGGTGCTCTGTAGATCCCGATTAGTTCGTCACTTTAACACGTCACGATAGCTGGTGACGTCACTCACACCCCTCCCCAGTGACGTAACTTAAACAAATTGAGCCTGCGCATAACTAGATGTCGCTAGTAAAAGTGTACGAGCTCTAGATCGCGCTGACGAGAACGCACGGCTCGGAACGATCTCCGTACCATACATTAAGTTCGGTATCGCTTCTCGGCCTTTTGGCTAAGATCAAAGTGTAGTATCTGTTCTTTTCAGCTTAATATCTGAAAGTTCCCTCACAGAGGGACCAGTATATTAAACTGATTTTTGTCAAGCGACGGGATGTTCGGGGCTCGCTCCACTCCCGTCACGGGTCGGCCCGGCATTGCAGTGCCGCCGGGATCGGCCCACAGAATTCTATAGACACTCCTCTTGTTCCTGTTAGGGTATAGTTTTAAATGATAATTATTATCCTAGGCAAGGAAATTCTTAACCCATGTCCACAACACTCACAGACATGAGTTTTTTGCAGATTTTGATTTCATTATTGATCGTCTTGGTGTATTCAAAGTATTCTTAGTGAAAATAAATTAATATCGACTTTGATCTAGTAAGAAAATGCAAAACTGATTCGTTATAATTGACGATTCTGTCCATCTTTGTACCTGTTCAATCACCGGATTATTGTAATTAATCAAACAAAGTGAAGATCTTATGGATACGGGTGATTTTGCTGCGTATTTGTACGATGTCAGCACAAATTATGTCGTACCCAATGACAGTTTTAGTAATGTCATTGGTCGAACCATTGAGTTGATCCGTCATTTATGAATTGAGCTTGAGAAATTATTGTGCAACATTATGAGCCGAATCGCTTATTATTTTTGCAAGAGAAGTCTTTATTTTTAGTTTATGTTTACGTATTTTTCTAATGATTTGCTGAAGCACTTATTCTCTTTTCTTCTTTTTTTCTTTTTTATTTGAAATTAATTCGCTAAAATGCAAAAGATAAAAACTAAAACAGTTAAGCTTAATTCCAAAAGCCAATTATTTTTAAACAATATTGTTTTCTTATTTGACTTTATCGCACAACTATTGATCTACTCAAAGTTATCATATCTCACATACGTTATTCTGAATGAGCTCTCCATAATGAAAGCAATGGATTCTGGTTTTGGTGACGTCACCTAAACAAATTCAGTCCGCGCATAACTAGATGTCGCTAGTAAAAGTGAACGAGCTCTAGATCGCGCTGACGAGAACGCACGGCTAGGAACGACCTCCGCTCAGTAGCGTTGTGAATTCATACTTACCTGGCACAGGGGACACCGTGATCATAAAGGCGGTTCCCCCAGAGCGAGGCCTTTCCATTGCACTGCGGTTGGGTTGACCTCTGCGATTATCCCTAATGTGGATAACTCGGGTGCGTTATTTTTGGTAGTGGGGACTGCGTACGCGCTGTCCCCCTTGTAAACATGTGAGGATGGGTCAGGTTCGTAAGGACTAGATTGCATATATGCATAACGACTGTAAAGCAAAACGAAACGACTTAGTTTCATAATTATGATCTTTGGTAGCTAAATGTATAATTGTGCAAACGTCTCAAGTCTTAATAGCAGAATGCCTGGGTTTAAGATTTGAGTTAGTTCTATAACGTATATCAAAATGTCCCGTAGCAAAATGACAACGTATTCAGAACGTACCATGATAGTAAAACGACTAGGCAAAAATTAATAACGTCTAACAGCCGGTTTCTCAAAGGCATGTTATTTATGACAATAGTTTAAACCTTTTCTTAACAAATTGTTGACGAGACCCAAGTTTTTCAAAAGTAATTCAACGACTTGCTTAATTCTTGTCACATCATTCATTGTTTATCAACAGCTTGTCAGATAGTTTTTGTAATAATTTTGAGTTTTTCGAAAGCAAAGGTATTTCATCAATTTGTTAGGAAGAGTTTGGCAAGCCGAAAATTAACTATCCATTCTGCATTGTTTATTGGATTGTCAAATCATATTTTTCTTTAAAGTATGAGGGCAACAACAATGTCGGAACTTCTTTGTGGTGATGCTGTAAACGTAAGGAGTGCAGTGCCTCGCTAACCGTATATAGCGCAAATACTGCTATTGTCCGGCAATCTTTACACTCGTGTAGAACATAATAAGGATAAATATACAAGCGAGTTTGTATTGCAGTGTGCGAAAAAAAAATATGCGAAAATATGAAATCCAATTAAAAAAAGTACGAAGATAGCATCATCGAATGTCAGGCACAATTTTCTGATGTAACGATACAGTCACGACCATACGAGTATGACTCGATTAAATACACTTTATTTAGGGCGAGGCGAGCTTATTTACCACCAATTATATCGGATAACCCTTAGTTGCTGAATTTGGTGAAAACGATAAAATATTCGTATTTAGTAGCAAATGTTGCTGGATGCGGCAAGCTGAAGACAGGGTGCTATGGCGCTCATTGGGGGAGGCCTATGTCCAGTGGACTAGGATAGGTTAATGATGTTGCTGTATAAAAATGATAAACTGTGCTCGTGTCGGTAATCTGTTTTTCGGAGATGGCACTTTTAAACGTGTGTGTAGCAAAGCCGTTTAGTCAAGTATTTACGGTTCATCTGGATTTAAACAGCAACAAATGTAGTGCCAGTTTTATATTGCTTAGTTCCCAACAAACGCGAAGAAACTTACTGTGTACTTTTTACACTAATAATAGGGGACGTCATCGGTGGTAAACTTACAAAATTTAAGTGCGATTATGAATTGGGCGTAATAAACGCATTAAAAGAAGTTTTTCGTACTGCGTCATTGTCCGGTTTCTATTATCACTACAATCGGGCTATTTTGAAGCACGCGAAACAGCTTCGACTTACTAGCACAGGAGTTAAAATTGCGAAGTTGACATCAAATTTACCGTAGGTACATACCTGCAGATCAAATAGAAGTATCATAAAAAAAAGTAGTTAAACAATATTTAGTTATAATTTAATATACAATATTTCAACTAGCCTTTGGTAGGAGGTTAGTTGAAATATTGTAAAACCTAGATTAAATTGTTCATATTTATCTCACTATAAGTATCTACACCCTGTGCTTGTATGAGAATAAAGTTGTTTAAGCCTAAGAAGCATGGATAACAGTGTGAATGGTGTTGCACCCAATTGTCCTAAAATGGATAGTTTTAAGATATTTTTAGAGACAATGGATGAGATTGCCGCCTTCCGCAATATCCTGTGCAGGCCAGCGCCACCGAACTAATAACGCAGTTTAAGCTTGGCACAGGCGTTTAAATGCACGCATGCCACATAAAACCTCATGCCTTATGAGATTCCTGTTTAAAATAAAGAAGGACAACAAGTTCCAAACTCAATAATCTTTTATTTACATATGGTCACAGAAATAAAAGTGATGCCACATTTGACAAAAAATGCACAGCAGAATTACAAAAAAAAATGTAGACTACAATAATTGAGTACTTGCATAAGATTGATAATTTAAAATCATTAAGGGGTTAAACCGCAATGCTTAAAAACGAAAGTTTTCAACCAGTGCGTTCTACCCGTTATGACCTACGGAGCTGAGACGTGGACACTTACGGTAGGGCTGGTCCACCAGTTCAAAGTCGCTCAGCGAGCTATGGAAAGAGCTATGCTCGGAGTTTCTCTGAAGGATAGAATTCCTGACGAAACGAATACATCTGACAGAGATCCAAAGTTACCGACATAGCTCAGAGAATTAGCAAGCTGAAGTGGCTGTGGGCTGGCCATATCTCGCGAAGAACCGACAACCGCTGGGGTAATCGTGTTCTCCAGTGGTGACCGCGACTCGGCAAACGTAGTGTAGGACGCCCTCCGGCCAGGAGGGATGACGATCTGCGAAAGACTGCTGGCAGATGTTTAGGCAGTATTGTATTATAAATGCTTAGTGCTTATGCTTTTAACTACATACACATTATTCTGGTTATTAAATACCACTATTAATTGAAAAATAAAAAAAAAAAAAATTGTTAAAAAATAGTTCGAACAAACTGAAAAGAGGGCGCGTTTTTACGTTGGGCCGCCTAATTTAAGTAACGACAGCTAGTCGACACGTCCACGACGACGTTGAGACGAGACATCACGATCACGCCTTGCCAGACTCATCCCTCATACCGCTTTTCTAAGTTATTTATGAAATAATTAATTAATCATTATTTATTTATTATAACTATCACAGATAACTATTCACTGACATGTATCGTGTTTAATTTAATCGCCTATTTGAACCGACAAATTCTAAAAGTTTTTTTTTGTTCGCAAATTTGTTGGGTAATCAAGCTGTATTTTTATTGTCTTTCTCTTATTCTCTTAATAATTAATCTTAGGTCTTAGACCTTAGAATTCCTTATTCATTTTTTTATTTTTTGTATACTTATCCTATTAGTTAATAAGTAAATTACTTAAATATTGTTTTTGTATAAATGGTAAGAGCGGTCTCCCAACACAAGCAAATTTTGCTTAATGGGCGACTCCAGAACCTGTGTGTATAGTTTTTAAGTAATTGCTATAAACAATTATTTCATTATTTAATTTATTGTCTTAATTTCAGAGCTTGGATAACGGAGCATATCGAAAGCCTTCGCAACAGTTCCGACAACACGATCAATAGGAAGAAGATTGCAGATTTAGAGGACGATCTCGCTCTACGCAAGGCGCAGATATCTGATCTACAACAGAAGATACTCACTGCGGATCAGGGTTAGTATTGTACGCCACGCTTGGCAGGCCGCGTATTGGTTGGTGTTACGAACTCGATTCCAGGTGACGTGTATCTAAGTCTAAGAAATAAATTTGTTACTGCTTTTGAATGTTCAAGGTACCTCTACTCGAGCCATTCATAAGGTACAATGTCTCTGCTAGTAGGTACTAATAGGCAGTCTCAGGTGTCGCGGAGTAAGAGTATCGACCCGTTCAACTCCGCCCGTGCATGTCGTAAGAGACGACTAAGGGAACCTAACAGAGGAAAGGCAGCAGGAGGCCTGTTTTAGTTCTCCAATACGCAATAGCGTGTTACGTTACGTTTTAAAACAGGAAATAAATATAAATAAGAAGGCCGATGTGGCGCGGCGGGCGAAGGTCCGCCTGCGCGGCAGGTTGCGGGTTCGATTCACACCTTGGGCCAAATGTTTGTAGTGCCCATAACACAAGCTCTGCTTACATTGTGGCTAGATGATGCTGCGTGGATTGTCCAGCATTATTTATTAATAGTCATTTATTCATAATTATTATTATAAGTCAACATTGGTAAACACAAATCGGTGTTGAAATACATTTTATGATTCAAAATTGATAAAAATTAATAAAATTATTATTTATTTATTTATAAGATATGTAGAAAAAAGGAACTGATTATATCCTGAGGATATCTTCTATTCCAAGTAAGTATTTATACAAAAAATTATAGAAAAGTAGACAGATCTATGATGAATATTTCCTTTTAAGTAAGTATTCACATTAATAATTGTTGAAAAATACACAGATCAAATGATCAACATTAAAGTTTCGGCCAGTGTTGGTACTCTAGAGTACCATATTGCAAAAAAAAAAACTAAACGAAACAGGGAATTGCGTATTGGAGAATTAAAAGAGGCCACCTTCCAAGTGATTTAATACACTGCGATCACCAATCCGTCTGCCAAGCGAGGTAACTATGGCAAAACCCCCCTACATTGGGAGACCGTCAACTCGCCTCAGGGTCTTGTGACTATAATGGTTTCGGCAGAATATTAGCGCCTATCTACCCTCGAGTGGTTTTTATGCTGAGCCGAGACCTTTTTGCTGCTGTAACACCTCAGCACAGTCTGCTCCTAAAAAATATTTAATGCTGGACAATCCACACAGCATCATCTAGCCCCAAAGTAAGCAGAGCTTGTGTTATGGGTACTAGATGACTGATAAACTTAATACAATACATAACATAGATAGATATTTTTTATTATATATAGAAAATACCCAGAACACCCGGAACAAATATTTGCAGATCGTACAAACATTTGTCCCAAGGCGGGAATCGAACCCGCAACCTTCTGCGTCGCAGGCGGACCTTCGCCTGCCGCGCCACATCGGTCGTCAAATTCGGTCGTAGATATTTTGTGTAATTGTTTTTGTCGTAATATAATTTTAACTATTTTCACTTTCTTTTTCATAACGTATTTTTATATCTGTTTTGTACATATTGTGTGAGGTGTTTGAGCAGCGAATAAATGATTGTCTATGTTTGTCTCGATGGACCGACGACATTGTAGCGGTCGCAGGGAGCCGATAGATGGAGGCGGTCCAGGACCGCTATTCGTGGCGTCGTCGTCGCGTCGTGTTGGAGAGGCCTATGTTGAGCAGTGGACGTATGTGGGCTGGGCTGATATGAAGACTCAGGCGGCTACTTTATATCTAGGGAAGAATCGTACAATACTGCTGTCCATTCTCCTGGATAATTCCCTAGTCGCCTCACACGACATCTACGAAAGGATTGTGAGGGGGTATATGGGGGTTGGGGGGTGATCCTTGCCGAAACCGCCACGGCTAATAGCTTTAGCTCTATGGCCGCCAGCTAACTAAATGGTATTTTATTGTTTCCGCCGTCTTTGTCATCATGATAACATTAATTATTGTAAACTTCAGCGGAAGTTGGCGGTGTCACACCCCCGTCCCTCGGTAAACACCTTAAGCTGTCGGTCCTGCGCCTGACCTCTCCCCGGTCGTGTAGGTCTGCCGTCCCATCGGATTATGAGAGTGAAGGAATAGAGGGTGCACCTTTGTTTGCGCACACATTTGTGGATTATATAATATGTCCTGCGCACATGGCTAGTCTCCGTTAAGACTGGCCGCCGTGGCCGAAATTCAGCTAGTGTCCTCCGAATCATCATCATCATCGTTGTAAACCCCCATATGTTACCACAATCTATAAGACTACTGCCGAATATGGAGTTTCAGAGAAAGTTAAAAGCGATTATTTCAAATAAATGTTATTATGATATAAATGAATATTTAACTGACAAAGATTTTTCTGCTTCATGATGACATTCTTTATTTTTAAGTTGTTTTTATCTAACATTAGTTTCAAGTTCAGTTTTATTTTATTTTATTGTAAGCTTAATTAATTAGATTGTTATTATTTGTACACAGACTTTGCACACCGTAAAGGGGATACATTGACTCACATATACATAAAAACACCTGTACCTACGTGTATTTCAAGCAATAAACGATACTTTACGTTACTTTACTTTAAACTTATTTCAGAGAACAAATCCCACACCCAATGGGACAACATCCAATCCATGCTGGAAGCTAAAGTCGCTCTCAAGTGCCTTTTCGAACTATTAGTCGATTCCAAACGAGAACTGCAGAACCAGAGTGAAAAAGGTATTTTTTTTTATCTCTAATCTATCCGAACTTAAATTTTTTCCAAACATAAGTATTAGTATTATTCTAAATGCGAAAGCGTTTCTCTGTCTGTAGAGATTTCAAGACTTTCTACATTTTAGAGAAAGATAAATTGTATCCTGCGTAATTAATTACATAAGCTTCTTTTTATGCAGGAAAACGCGTGCGCAAGCGCGGGCAGTAGGATAATATTAATAAAAACTCTTGTCTGTTTGTTACATCTATATTACTAAAAGGCTGAATGGATCTTAGTGAAATTTGTCAAGGGGGTAGAATCGAGGCTACTTTTTATATAGGGAAGAATGCTGCTGCAGAAGTTACGCAAGCTACACTAATAAATTAATACAATACAATAATAGAAAATTATTTATTGTACACCACGAAATTAAATAAAAAAACATAGACATTCACATAAAATAGAAAGGTACAATAGGCGGCCTTATCGCTTAATTATAAATATAAGTTTATTGAGCCAAAAACAAGCATAACCACAGTAGAGATACATTAGGAAATTACAATTAAAGGCAGACAAGCTTTGGTATATTCAAGTTAGAAGAAATATCCAAATTCCAAATTTTATTTTTATTCCAAATTTTGATATTTCTTTTAAACGCGATTTTGAGTATTTTTCTTTCACTCAAATATTTGTCAAAGTATTTTACACACATTGAACATTTCACGAATAAAACAAATTATTCACGCGGCTACAGATAATTATTTTGTGTTCTCAAGGCCGTTGGGGTATACACGAGCCTTAAGCGGTCATTACGTAATCTACTCAAGCGTACAATCTCTGCTCAAGTAAATCTTTAATATAGAACGTAACGACCCCATTCTGGATGCACTCGCGAAATGTCTGCTTGAGTAAATAGGGAATCTATGGGGGTCTATGGTCTATTTTGAAATAACTACCAAACGTTCTTTTACTTTCAAAATCTTACTTCCTCGATAGGTTTTTCTACACTTTTTTTATTAGTTTGTAAAATTTATTGATATTTGGTGCGAAACTCAACAAACAAAATTAAAAAAAAAACTGTGAATGCTATCAAAACTTTCCTACGTGTGTAGGTATTACTACGTTTCAGCTGGTCAAATGATGCCTGAAACAATGAAGACAGAATATTTTTTTTATGTATTATATATAAACATTGGCCTGAAATGTACTAGACAATTATGTTAAATTTCAGATTTGGCGTTTTTACTGTTTGGTTCGCATTTACTGTAGGAGACCTAGGAGTTATGAAATGAAAAATAATTCTTGAAGAGTGTTTTTTAGCATTGAAGTAGAAGAAAGGTCCATGCCTAGTTAGGTTAAAGCCCTGCCATGCCATCGCCAAAAAAAGCTAACATCAATGCGGTGATTTCGCAGCTTTTTGCTTTTATTACAATAAAATAATGGTTTCGATGATTTTCAATATTCGTAATATTTATCTACAATTTCAAATCATCATCATAGTTTATAGGTAACAACGGTCAGAAATTGTAGATATCTCCGACCAAGCGTAGCGCTTATCACACTTGAGTTATCAGAGTTCAAAGAGTCACCAAGCAGAGATTTGAGAGTTCAAAATCTTTCTAAGTAAGCAATTACCTACGTATAAACAGTTACTTGAAGGTGTGGACGGTGGAAATCACGTTCTTGAAGGCTACTTGAGTGAGTATAGATTCTGACACGAGTTCCCAAGCAATGTTCATAAATTAGTCTTTACTTAAACTAGACCTAAGCATTACTCAAGCATAGATCAATGACTGAACTAGCTTTTATAATACGGGCCTAAGTCAGCGACTTATGCTGTAGATACGACGTCTCTTCCAGGCAAGTTTTATATCATATTTGAGCCGTCAATAAGAGTAAAGTAGATAGGTAATTTAAATGTAAACACGTAGTTAGTCACTAATATTATATAAAGATAAAATTTGTTTGTTTAAGTTTGTGAGCCCTAATCTCTGCACTGCAACTATAGTCGTTTTCACGTATGAAGCGTTCGGTGACGTTTCACTATTATAGAAATGACTAGAGTACAATAGAAAATATTTTATTCGGTTTTTTATAATTTGTATTGATTTTATTGAAGTAAAATCTTAATTGAGGTAGGTTAAAGCCTAATAATTATGTAGAAATAGGTATAATATAAAACAAGTTTAGTAGTTGTATACTTATATGGTTCCCAATAGCTTCCGTATCAAAAATGCCCATTTCGATTACGGTAATTTTTCGTTTTCTTTGTTTATTTGGGGTGGATAAGTTATTCTCGTACATAGATTGTTCCCCAAACATTTCTTGTGTGATATTGGACACAGTGCTTTTTCCAGTGTCGAGAGCATAGGATACTGTATCGACTACTCGATTTAAGGAAACCAAATGTCCGCCATGTTCTCGTTCCTCTTTAAAGTAGTCATCATCCCATCTCTATTACGTTCTGTTCTTCGCAAAACTAATGCCTTAGGTTTTATTAAAAAAAAAATACTTTTTAGTACGTGTTTATTATAATTTCGTTTTTGATAATTTGAGTGGCGTACTGAAATTCTATGACTTATTTATTATGTTGAAATGGAAATAAAACTTATTTGATTTTTTGAAATATTTTATCGACAAAATCTTACGTCAATTGAAATGAAACGCAGTCCATTTGTCAAAGGACGCTTCTTAAGTGAAAACTACTATACTCGCCCGAATTTGAAAATTCTTTGTAAAGCAAGTTCAAGTTCTTTATTCGGTTACATGTCAAAAATTATAATAATAATTAATATTTACCACGGAAAATACAATTTTTAAATAAATTAGGCGAAATAATCAAAAATTTACAAGATAAAATTCACTTACAACCATATACAATTAATTGTCAATTTAAAATTGAAAATAAAATGAGTCAAAGAAATTATATAATTTTACGCACATTAACGTGCCAAAAATTCATCCAACCTATAAAAACATTGTTCTAATAACCATTTTTTAAGTCAAAACTTATATGGTTGCGTTGATACCGCGTCAGTGACATCGGACGGTAGACGGTTGTAGGTACACTTTTGGTCCCATGACGTGCACAAGCTTAAAAGTTCGCTCGAGCTGCCTGCATGGGAATCGCCTTCGGTGTTTTCGATTGCATCAGTGCATAGTTATGACCAGCCCCACGCTCCTCGTACTCTTCCATGGTTCTCTTACAGGCCGCTTTATACGCAAGAAGGTGGCTTCTTGCGAACCATGGCAGGGACAGTCATGGTTCCGAGAGCTTCAAACAGCGGTCGGGCGATGTGTCTTGTGACACCCTTACTATCGCTCGTACAGCTCTCTTCTGGAGTCTGAAAGCGCGCTCCCAGTCAGCTGCACAACCCCAAAGTTCCACTCCATATTGCAGTCGTGAGTGCACTGTCGCAAAGTAGAGCAAAGTAAAGCCCTGAATGTTATAGACAATTTTAATATTGCAAATTATTTTAGTGTCCTGCGATCCCAAGCCCGCATGCCCAGCGGGATTATGGCATTACCCCTTAAGAGCCGATAAGACTGTTTTTTATTTATTTTATTTATTGATGTTTAGAGTAACCTACTTATTGAATCTACATTTAACTTAACCGTCATTCGGTTTGTCCGTAAGACTCTTATGGTCCGTCCTCGATCTTACTTGCTGTTTGAACAGGCAAGGCTATGAAGTTCCCGTATTGTTGCAGGTGAGTGAATGAAGACTGAATGACAGAATGAAGTATTTCATAGACACAGTTACTTTTGACAGATAGAGATGCGAATCTGTCCGGGACTTACGAATGTAACAAAGATTACTCTAGATGATTTTTCCATTAAAAAGTATTGAAAATAGTATAAAAAATTATAGTTTACCACAATAACTCAATCAGTCTTACTTTTTATCACGATAAAATCCTTGTAATGCGCGGTCAGAAGCAAGTTGCAAATAAAACAACAAAAATTAACTATTTTGTATTAAATATTCTGATTCCACAAATAAAGTCATTTAGACGCCTGTGTAAGGTCTGTAAAATAATACAAAAATAACAAAATAAATAACAACTTCTTCATAAACAAAATCAATTGTCATAAAAAATCGAATCGGTAAAGCATTAGGACATTAATATTTGATTGTCAGTTGAACTAACAACAGGAAATAAGAGTATGGAATAACCATAGGTCCAATTTCACCGTTTCTTAAACTAAGTTCAGCTTGAACCCGATCAACGTGCGGCATGCGCTGAACTCGTCCAAAAGGCTAAACTGAGTTATAAGCTGGTGTTGTTAATAATAATTTTATTCTGTTTTAGGCTACCAAGCGCGTTATGAGGAAGTAAAGGAGGCCCACGACAGACTAGTTGTCGAGTTTGAAAACAGCAAGCTGGAGTCGGAACGACAACTCGCCACGGTGAAGCTGCAGAGCGAGCAAAAGGTATGTTTATTTTATCAACACCTATTTCATTAATTTCAACCATAGGGAAATATGGGAACACTTAGGCCCGTATTATGATAGCTTGCTCCGTTATAGATCTATACTTAAGTGACGTTTATGCCATAGAAAAGCGTTAGTCAAGCATAGATCGATGACTGAGCAAGCTTTCATAATACGGGCCTTAGTTATGTCATAGAATGTGTTGACAATGGAGCACTCATACACTGAATATGCCTCTCCAAAACAAGAGGTGTTGCCATAACCATAACCATAACGCTTGGCAGGCGGATTCGTGATCGGTGTAGCCAGTTCCAACCATATGTTGTATCTCGTGTAATATTATGAGAGTGAGGGAATAGAGAGTGCACCTGTGTTTGCGCACACACTTGTGCGCTATAATATGTCCTGCGCACTTGGCTAGACTCTGTTGAGAGTGGCCGCCGTGGTCGAAATTCGGCTAGGACATCATCATCAACACACAAGCCCCAAAGTAAAAGAAAATAATAATGGATGTATTTCCCTCAGCTGGCATCATTGGTGGCGTTACAAAGAAGCGTGATGATAACGCGCGGTGACGATAAGAACTCAGCTTGCCAACATCTGCAGAATGTGCTGCAAATACAGCAGGAGAAACTCGATTCAGTTGAGGAAGAAAATGTAAGTTTTTCTATCAAAATTACATTATCTGTACGAGATTTCGATAAATAATCGTGATCCTAAAATAAATTGCTTGAGATGTTATATGCTGTAAAATAAAATGCAAAACATATATGCCCCGGGTGAGGATTGAACTCACGACCTTAAGATTATGAGACTTACGCGCTGCCTACTGCGCCACCGAGGCTATGACGCAATGAGCAAAAATAAGGATTAATAGTGATCACTTAGATTTTGGTAAATAAACTTTATTGACAAAAAAATTACAATTCAATAATAAAAACAAATTAGAACTAGTATTTACAATTGAAACAATTAAGCTAACTGCAGACTGTTGCAAACAAAAAACAGGTAGCTCAACTGATCCATGTCCATACCAGATTTTGGTTCAATTCAATCTTTTTTAAGGTAAAATAAAGAAGCAAACAGAAAACCTTTACCTTTTTAGGTTAGTTTTCGAGTTGTGGTAAAACTCGTCCCAAGCTTTTTTATCCTCTACTAGATAATGTAATATTTTGTAGTAAGCCTTTTTACAAAGAATATGAATGACAATTTGTTTGAATTTATTTATTAATAATTTTTGCAACTCATTTGGAGTTATGTTGTAGAAGCGTATACATTGCCCTTTATAAGATACAATAATCTTGTTGTAGCCTTGGTGTGGGCACAGCGAGTTTGTTCTTATTTCTAGTATTTAAATTATGTATGTCGCTATTTTTAGGGAACCGATTGATATTTCTATGAGTGTACAACAAGTTTTCATAAATATATTGACATAGTACTGGAAGGAAATATTTCGAGTGATATATTAGCGAGAATCGCCTTCCTGTCTTTATGTTTATTTCTTTGAATTTATCACTTAGGGATTATCTGGTACCCATATTATAGATTACACGAACAGCCCTCTTCTGCAGCACAAATACGGTGTTAATATCTGCAGCAGTATGCCATAAGACATAACACTATGGAAGTAGCTGAAATAGACTAGTTTAGAAGTATCAACGTCTGTAAGAAGACGTATTTTTGTGACTGCATATGCTGCAGAACTAAGTCTCTTCGGTAGCTAACTATGCTGCAGCTGATTTTGTAAAAGCGAAAGTTTGGATTACTGTATTTTGTATGGTTGTAAATACTTCACGAAATAACTACTGAACGCATCGGGCTGAAGCATAAAGTTCTAGACCTAGAATGACATTATGGGCTACTTTCATACTGGTAAAAAGCTTGTGAAGCTGCGGACAACTCTTACAATTACAATAAGTGCCCCACTGGTGGGCAAAGGCCTCCCACTACTAGCCTCCACGTATATCGATCCCGAGTCAGTTGGACCCACGCTGCCTCAAAAGTGTAACGTAAGAAGTAACGTAAAAGTGTAACGTTCTAGTTCGTCACAACATCAAATAAAAAAATAAAAATAATGCTAAAAAATCACACAACACCATCTAGCCCCAAGCTAAGAAGAGCTTGTGTTATGAGTACTAGATGACTGATACACTAAATACCATACATTACAAAGATAGGTATTTTTCATTATGCATAGAAAACACCCGGTACACCCGGAACAAATATCTGTAGATCGTACAAACATTTGTCCAGAGGCGGGAATCGAACCCGTAACCTCCTGCGCCGCAGGCAGACCATTGCCCCTTGCGCGAGAGAGGTCGTCATCGAGATATGCAATACAAAAATTTAACTTCAAATCCCACAGAAAAAACTAGTAGACGAGTTAGAGCAACTCCGCGCCGCATCGAGCAAGAAGCCAAAGACCAGAACCAAAACAAAACAAGAAAGCATCGAACCTGCGGAGTTAGCTTACAAGGAGCCGATTGAGGATACTGAGGACGAATTCGAAGACTTAAACAGAGACCCGGACTGGAAGGCCACGCCGGTCTTCAAGCGGATACAGGTGTGTATCCGAACAGAGTGCTTATGTGGAGATCGCGACTCGGCAAACGTAGTTATCAATCAGGTTCTCGCCGCCGGCGGCGAGGACCTGATCGATGGCTAACAAGCAAGAAATAAATGCCCCGATTTAGTATTTTCCTTGTCAAGGAGTGTTTTGACAAGGTCATAATACGACCTATATTATAGGAAAAACTAACCTCACACTGTCTCCAGGCACAACGTTCCCGCCTCACGATGAACTTCACCATGGACGCTGCGAACCCCTCGCTATCGTCTCGCGCGCCCAAGCGCAGCGTGGACGGCGCGCAGCACTGCTCCTGCCGCGGGAGTTGTTCCACCAAGCTATGCGGCTGCGTGAAGACGGAGAAGGGCTGCGGCGTCGCCTGCAGGTGATGTAACATCATAGAACTGTGAGGTTGGGGCTATAGTCGCAAGTCACTGCAGATCCACCAAGCTATGCGCCTGCGTGAAGACGGAGAAGGGGTGCGGCGTCGCCTGCAGGTGATATAACATCATATAACTGTGAGGTTGGGGCTATAGTCGCAAGTCACTGCAGATCCACCAAGCTATGCGCCTGCGTGAAGACGGAGAAGGGGTGCGGCGTCGCCTGCAGGTGATATAACATCATAGAACTGTGAGGTTGGGGCTATAGTCGCAAGTCACTGCAGATCCACCAAGCTATGCGCCTGCGTGAAAACGGAGAAGGGGTGCGGCGTATTAAGCCATGCAAGGACATGCCAGTGCATGGGTACTGACCGGTGTTACGGGCCGCAAATGTACCATTCGCAGCGAGCCTAATACGTCACGGCGTGGGCAACGAGCGCCTTCTTTCCCCGTACTGACTGCGCGAACGCACGCTGTGTATCACGTTACCTTACGCCCCGTAACGCCGGTCAGTACCCACCACACGCGTAGGTCACTTCGCTCGCCACGCTGTGACAGGGTTAAATAATCTGTGGTCTCTTTTAGACAGCAGTGAAAGCGTTTTCTAGACCTTCCTGGCCTGATTCATCATCGGTTACATTATCAATTTGAGATTGTGGTCAAAGGACGGTCTATTCGAGATTAAAATATAGAGAAAATTTTGTACATAGCCTAAATTATTCCAAATAGTTCACGCATTCGTAACAATTGAGTGACCAAAGCTTAATTCATAGCGTTACCCCATAATTATTACTTTTGCAGATGCCAGAGGCAAATATGTAAAAATCGAAGTGAGTCGTCGGAAAGCGAAGACAAAGAGAATAATGTGAGTACCTCATAGAACAAACATAGAAGAAGAAGGCTGAGAATGATAGTAGACACAGATAAAGACGTGTAGCCAAAAAAAAAGTGACAAATTAGACTAAGGCCCGTATTATAAAAGCTTGCACAGTCATCGATATATGCTTGAGTAATGTTAGATCAATGACTGAGCATAGTTTCATAATACGTGCATAATTCTCCTATTCGTTTACGTGCGCTTGTATGCGTGAAAGCATTGTAGTTATCAACTTACGCATAGATTCGTTTCAGGCTGCAAAATCAAGAAAATTGTTGTATTACACTATCCTGTCAAATAATAAAGCTAATTCATGAACAATTTTTAATACATCTTGATATTTTTCGGAAAAATCAGCGAGTGACAGTTTATTCCCTCTCAAGACATAAAACCGTTCTCCAATTCAAATGCTTGTCAAACAGTCTCTGGTCACCCTCCTTCCCACGGATGAGGTCATGAAGCGTAAGGCTGCACTCTTCGGCGCCTCGAACTATAGCCGAATGGCTATGCAGCCCCTTCGCGCGTAACAATCGGTCTGTTGTGACGGCAGCATGTTTCTCCTCTATGAGAATAAGTTAATCTTTCCATCTATTCAGCCTGTGAGCACTCTATGCTGCGTATAAATAGGTCTTCTTTCTTTCGCGCCATTTTGACTGGTAGGTCAACCCTTTATACCTTTTTAAACGACTTCAAATAAGGAGGTTCTATGTTCGACTGGATGTGTTTTTTTGTGTTTTCAAATTTTATTTTTGTGTTGATTGATTCTCTTTTGTATAGAGAATGATCTCTAGATGATCCCATAAGTTTTATTTCCGAGGGATTACTATTAAAATCGTAATACTTTTAAAAAAATATTCATATATATGTAATGTATGCTATGTGTTCTTGTATGTGTCACTGTAAATATTAAAGAAATTGAAGTCGGTTTTAATGTATCTATATTTAAATTAAATTATCTCCTGCTAAAGATCGCCGCCAATACGTTTTCGTTTATTATATAAATCTTTGACCCATTTTCGTTTACAGCCATCAAGCAAGGAGCAATCTCTCAACACGACACCACCATCTTACTTCGATAAGCGGTAAGCAACTAGTAACAATACAATCTCAATCTCAACCCTATATCTATACAAATAAGGACGCTTATTTAGATTCTTTAGATTCGAAACGTCTCAAGAGCTTGGCGGAACCGTGAGTGAGCCAAGTACACCGAAGATGGTCATTCGGCCAAAACGAGCTCTAGGGGAGAGGAAAAACCTTAATCAGTCCTGGATGTTCGCTTTACTACTGTATAATACCTGCGTTGCTCCTATGTCATCGTACGCAGCAAATACAATCTTTGAATTTGGCATGGATGTGGCTAAATACAACTTGGTTGCGAACGTCTTCAAGTTTATGATGAAAGAGGTTACTTTTCGATATTTTGATATCTGCGAACTATGCTCTTGCTATTGTATTTTATGGAAAATTACTTTTCAATGCATCAAGTGCTATTTCTAGCTACCTACTCTAGCTGATAATTTATGTAAACTCGCAAATTTGTGGGTTCCAGCTGATTTGAATTAAGATCGGAATAAAATGACTGTGACAGAACTATTTGAAAAGAACGAGGCTACATGAACGTCACGAAAAAATATTACGTTTTTCCGATAGATTTAGTTGTACAAATTCTTATGTTAATTTTTCTACAGTTTAATCTCTTCGTTGTTCAAAGGATCCGACAGAAATATTCGTTCTATAAAAACATATCAGGAATTTGGCACATTTTTAAGAGGAAGGATACTGTTAACGTCCCAGTAGTACAATGTAAGTGCATAGTTCTGCAGAGCATTGTAGATAATTTCTGACTTAGAAAAATAGACCGTAATTCATAATTCTTTATTGCACTAAATAAAACATACATTAAAAAACATAAAACTAGAGAAGGAATGGCAAAGGCCGTACATACTTGATATATGTATATAGAAGATTACTTTAGTGTCTTTAGCAGCTATGCAGAACTATGTATTGCATAGCGTATTGCATAGTGATTTAGTTGAGTTCGTATTTATGTTACTTGAGATAGTTCTTAATACGCATTATTTCCTATCCTATCATATTTTCCTGACCCCCTGTACCCTTTCCATTCCAAGATTAAGGATTAGGATAGATTAAGGTATATATATTAGATTAAGGTTAGCGCTCACACGTTCAACCCCACTGCCGAACAAAGTTCAAATATTGGCCTAAACTCGAATGCTAATGTCAAAAAATATATGATGCGCTCATCATCAACCATTATCATAAAAAAATGTATGATTTTTTCAGAGAACACCTTGACGCAACGTACGTTAAGAAGAAGAGAGGCCATTATTTTTTCCCAACTGACCAGGCCAACGGCGAATCTAAAACTGTTAAGGTAAGAATATCTTTAATTGGTCATCATCATCAGCCCCTATTCGTCCATTGCTGGCATGGTCGTGATGTCGTTCGGGGGACATGGGTCTCCCCCAAACGACATCACGAATAGCAGACCGGAGCCGCCTCAGTCCATACACATACTAATTATATTAAATAGGTCTAGTCTCGACCTGGAATAAAACATAAGCTACTTTTTATCCCATATATCAGTTCCCATGGGGAAAATAATCTTTGAACGTTTCCATAGAAACAACGCGTGCGAAGCCGCGGACAGAAACTAGTATTTAATAAACTAAAGCCGTGGATACACGTGCCTGTAGCAGGCAAACTTGCATTCTAGTTCATGTCACGTCTTAAATGGGTAGTTCCCATCTGATCACGCTGGAACCGATCACGTTGCATTTGATCACGGCAAACGGCGCCAAACAGTTGCATCCGATCACGCCATACAAATAGTGCCTTACTTTTTTATTTACGTTTTTAAGCATAATACATAGATTAACACTATTAAACACTTACGAATGTTATTCGTAGTGTATGTTTATTATGATACGAAAATAGAAAACAGGCAAAAAAACAAACATTTAAGGTATATGATTATTAGGTATCTCTGTTTTCAAAATCAGTCTTATTTTTACAAAACCAATATTACGAGTATGAATTTATATAAATTGTATTTTTATGTACTTTGTAGTTAATAACGGACAATTATTTTGTGACTCATGTTTTCGCAAACTTGCTTTCTTGGTAAAAACTTGTAAACGCATCTATCTTAGAAAAATGAAGGAATTAGTTTTTATGGACGATTTTTTACCAAATACTATTTTTTCTTGTTGTAAATTGTTCATTATTTTTTTAATATTCAAAACTGTGTTTATATATTTAACATTATATATTTTTTTATCATTATGTAGCTTATCTTTTATGAATGTGTTTTTCTATTGTAAGTTTGTAAAAACTTTAAATTACATATATTTAAATAATAAACGATTGTTAAACAAATATTTTTGTTAAGATATGTGCACATACATACGAAAACAAATATTTACATGTTTAACAATCGTTTATTAATAATACAGATTTTGTAACAATATGACTGATTTTGAGATAATAATTAAGACTCATTTACCCATACATTGTCAATTTAGTAAATTGTTGATTTATCATATTCCTTACTGTGATTTTAACATTTTATCATTTATTTTATAGTTGTAACTGTGATTTTAACATTTTATCATTTATTTTATAGTTGTAACTGTGATTTTTAATTGCTAGTTAGTAAAACTTTAAAGAAAAAACATATAATATTATGAACTACATATTTATCTTATGAATAACAATCAATATTCATATCATACTCGTAATACTGGTTTTGTAAAAATAAGACTGATTTTGAAAACAGAGATACCTAATAAAATAATAGACTGATCAGTGATCATATACCATAATGTTTATTTTTTCGCCTTCTCACCTTTTCTATTTTCAAACTACTGAATCATAATAAACATACACTACGAATAACATTCGTAAGTGTTTAATAGTGTAAATCTATGTATTATGCTTAAAAACGTAAATAAAAAAGTAAGGCCCTATTTGTATGGCGTGATAGGATGCAACTGTTTGGCGCCGTTTGCCTCGATCGGATGCAACGTGATCGGTTCCAGCGTGATCAGATGGGAACTACTCTTAAAAATACAGTATGCGAGGACGCAAATTGCATGCAAGTATATCTTGCACATGTATTCACTTTGGGCCAGTTCCTTCTAAATGCCGTTAACTAGTATGCACGGTACTGTTCCGTTTTACAGTCTATATATGTATGTGCCCGGCTTTACACTTTCATTGCATGCATGACGCATATGCATGTGTTGTCCCCACATTGATATGTCTAGATAAAAGCTAAAAGTTTATTTACCTCGCGTGCCGAAAAGAAGGGCTGGAGAACGTCTTTGCTCGCCGCAAAATTCAGTGCGTTCCCGACCGCGCCACGTGAGACGTCAGTTTATAAAAACAAAATGCTTTGTTTAATAATTATCTATTCAAACACCACCAAAAAAGGAAATTGTGTAATTTAGTGGTGTTGTACATCACTAAATTGCACTCGTAACGTCAAAGCACCTCTGCAAAATGTTACACGCTTTCAATACAAATCGGCGAACTCTGCTTCTATCTGGATATATATCTGTGGTTGTCCCTGCTGGAGTTGCGAGGCACAGGCTAGCCAGTAAATCCGTTTTTAGTTTTTCACGACTAAACCGCTAAACAGATCTTTATAAATTTTTATTCAAAAGTAAAAAAGATACTCTCTAAATTTTTTTCTATTCATTATATTTATTTATTTATTTTTATTTTAATACTTTATTGCACTGAAAATGCCTCGGCATTAAGCCCACCCTTTGTACCTTACAAAGGGTAGGCTTAATGCCGAGGCATTTTCTACCTGCCTACCAAAACATATGTATGTTTTACAGGAGGTTTGGCGTGCTAATTAATATTAATTTAAAAAAAATTGATTGTCATTTTCTTTGATAATAAACAGATTATTTTAAAATTTGGCTGGACACCGGAATACACATGCAAAGCCGCGGGTCGAACTCGTTACTAGAATAGAGTCTAACCTTATTTTTTATTGTTTCAGACCTAACATCACTTACATGCGATTGATAACGAATTCTGATATTATTTGAAAGAAGTTTACAATTTTTATTTTTATAATATTTTTTGTTTTATAATGTAAATTAAGTGTTTAATTCAATGGACTGGATTTTTAAATGTCGCCAAACAAAAAGATTTTTTTAAGAAAATATTTAGCGAAAGTTCGACAACAGAAAAATATCCAGCTATAGGTTATCCTTCGATTACAAGTACATGGTTGCGGGTTTAAATCCCCGGCTCCTACTTTTGACAACTTTTGCGAAACATTTTCTAATATTCTGATAGTGAGGAGAAAACTTCCAGTTGACATGACATTACATTTTAAAATTAGATGAGTAGACCTCTTATTAAAACAAATATTTATTATTACTTATTGTTTTACTTCTCACACAGGACTTCATTAACTTCTTAAACGCCAAGTAGATTAGCAGCGCTATTCAGAAATTCCGTTTCGAGTATTCGACACGGAATCTGACACAAATTCGCGCTAAATTAAAATATGTATTTTACTGGTTTTTAATATTTTCTGCTTTCTACAATGAATATAATAGCGGAAAAGTAGTGTCCCGTAAATCGTAAAACATTTTCTATGAACCCATGTTTAACAAATTTATATTACTGCTAGTTTTGGAGCAATTAATAAATAATAAAACAGTTACTAAAAATTAACAAAATACCAAAAGCTCCAATACCTATGTATATCATACTTTATTTTAACACGGGCTCATAGAAAATGGTCTACGGTTTGTGGAAAACTACTTTTCTAATTTGTTTTTATTATTTGATTGTACTTTTCTGGTAGTTTAGTTTCTTGCAAAGCGTAGAAAATATTAAAAACCGATTAAATAATTGAATTTCGCGCGAATCTGTGTCACATTCCGTGGCGAAAACTTAAATTATTCAACCTTTGTTAAAAGTATCCATTAAAATCTGTGTTAATATAAGTATTATTGACTAAGTTTCTTTATGGTATGGTATTTTTTAATACGAGGTATTATAAAAATCCGTCAGCTTTCGAGTCACGATGTTTTGACAGATTTTCATGAAAATGTGTTAGGTCTAATTACCGTTTTTGAGTCATCATCAACAATTCGCACTGCTAGTTCACCAGGATCCCCTGGGGGACACATCCGAGGGATTCTGGTGCCTTTACCCGAGGTATTAAAATACACAGAAGGAAGCTGCTGTCCTTACTCTCGTAGGTTCCCTTAGTGTGCTCTTACGATATAGCGTAGCGCGGGCAGAGCTGGAGGGGTAAATTCTTACGCCGCGACCACTGCGGCCCGTTTGAGTAAAGCAGATAAACAAGAGTGAGATGTGTGAAGAATTTGTAAAGTTTGTAAGCAAAGTTACATAAATTTTTGATCTGCGATTGTTTGCTGGTATATTAGCAAACAGCTAGCTATTGTATTCAAATCGGCATGTGCTGTTTACGAAAAGCGGTTTTCGCTTCGTGCTTGCATAATTTTGCAACTTTGATACTTTTTACACATTGTCGTAACGGGACAAATAAAATGTATGTTGCAGCACCTACGACACAAAGTCTAGAGCCCAGCCAAACTCTATGTGGAATGTTTGTAAACAAACCATGACAAAAAACTAGCATATTATTACACCATATTGATGGAGGGATTTCAAAGCGAACGCACAATCAAGAAACTACCGGACCTCACCATGCTCATCGTGCCTCAAAACGGACACTTCATTCGCGAGACTGGATGCTACCGCAATTTAAGGGGTATCTAGAATACCGTGCATACATTTCGGACTTTCCCGTCCTTAAGAATTCTCGAAAGCGCATCTAATCTAAGTGATGAAAAATATGACATTATTTAAAAAAATAATTGCTCATTAAAAGTTTATCCTTCCTTCCTTTTGACCGCCACGCCCCAAACGCATTCTCGTATCCTCTATGCCAAAGCACAAAGTGACCAAAAATACCTACGAAAAAAATGGTGCTGCCAAGAGTCGATAAAATGTATATTGTCGATAAACACATGGAGACTTGATTTCGTTGGTTTTTTATGCAATAAACAACTTTTTAAAATCTGGGATGTTTTATTACCTTTTGAACGCCACCTTAAAATGATAAAATCTAACTCTCCAAGCCATCCAAGTTACAAAAAGAAGGGCTTCAGGTTATAAGCACTATTTTCAATTTTCTAGTTTTACTTGATACCAATTTACTCTATAATATATAAATTGTTACGCCGCAGTTGCCGGTGTTTTGCCTATATAAAACCAGAAATCAGATCGACAACAAATATTTTCAAATAACAACAGCACATCACTATTCACCCACGAGACGTCTTCTGTTGTCGTGAATAGCCGACATAGGCGCGGCTGGCACGATGTTTGAAAGCTTGCGTACATCTGAGGTAGTGATGTGGTAAGTTATAGTCGCTGATTAATGATTATCGATAAGGACAAGTATATATGTATATACTACCTGTCCACTCTTGAAATGTCAACTGTCGTCGTATCTACGTATGTGTGTATGTGTATACAGAAGCCTATACCTAAGGTCCCTACTTGCCAGTAATTATATAGCTGGCTAGTTACCTACCTATGCATGCAAGTAGGAAAATAAATAAAACTGTAAGTAGGTTCAATTCATTTACTGAATTCGGTCTCGGGATTCTTATGTTTCGGGTCAGTACATAGACACAGAATAACTATAGATAGATAGTTATTCTATGGCATAGGTATCTGATGGAAAATGCATCGCATTTTATTGGTCGCGTAACGTCAGAACTAGGCCTTCGTTCCCGGGTCCCGGGAAAATGGTCGTTCACGACACCAAGATTTTTTTTTGATTTCCCGGGAATTATTTTGTTATAATTATATATTTTTTTGTTAGTTATAATTATACTCTAATACCTAATGTGTGTAAGTGAGAGGAGGAATACTACTTTGTACTACACCTTAACACTTTTTCTTCAAAATCCAACATAAGACCCAATGAATACATGACACAAATTGTTGAAATCTAAGAAACAATAATACGCTCTGCTGAAAAGCTATTTTGCTGATTATCTATTTCTAAAAAAGTATGTATCTGAATCGAGCCCGGAAGAAATTATTTATATGTTGCTGAAGAGCTTCAAGGCGCCATTGTAAATGTAGGTATTCAAAGGCACTCCACAAGCATGAACTCGATTTGCTAGATTTTACATGCCTCAAACAAATCATTAAGTTTCTACTCTGTTTATGATCGATCGGTAATGTTCAATTTTTTTGATTTCGAGGTCCGATCTGGACGAAACTTGGTAGGTAGGATACTAGTAGGATTCTACCATTTTATAGATTTTTTTGTCTTCGGGAATTTTTGAATGGTAGGTAGTCATTTTAAGTTGTTCTCATAAAAATTTGGTAGAGATCTATATGTGATGCTCTTCAACTCCTTCCAAGATGCGAAGGAGCTCTTCTGTGCTCATAACATCGGACATACTCGGAATGCACTTGCACGTCACTAAAATTGTCTTCTTACGCTGATGACGTCACTTACAGTCGTGTAGTCCCGACCGTGGCGTACGCTACACTGATAAGGGATGATGAACCAGTGATGTGCTTTGGTGGGGGTTATGAATTATCGATCCTGCTCATGGATCATTTATTTTTCATTATGAGTTTAAGTTTGGATTTATTATGATATCATAATAGATATTTATTATTTATATCATGAGAATGAACATGATATAAATAATAAATATCTTGTTTAAATGTAAATTGTCTATTTTTTATCACCTTCGGTTGGTAGCTGTATACCACAACACTAGCGGTCGTCTCCTGCGACAATGGCGTGCGAATCACGCCCGCTGACCGGATTTTATTTCAATATTTCATCATCGAAATTTTTATACAACTAGGGGTTTTTCTTATAAACCTTTAGTATAGATGTATAATAACTAAAACAATGTTCCTTTTAGGATAAATAAAACGCAGAACTAACTGTTTAAAGATTGTGTATTTCGTTTTTTTTTGGAGCAGTTTTGGTCGTCTAATAACGACACTGGCGTAGTAAGCGCAATTTGTAATGTCGAGTATAGACGACGGTGGCGGTCAAAAGGTTAAAATACTATGCGTAGTTTTATAAAATATCTCTGGAGAAAAAATCAAAAAATCACGGTTTTAGCTCTCACAAAAATATAATAACTCCTAATGAATTAAACGTATTAAAACAAATGCTTCAACATTTTATCTTTCCGTTAATCAATCGTATTTTTTATAGGATTCAATACAATAATTGCAACAACGATAATATTTTGCCAATTTTATCTCAACAGAGCCTACACATTTGCTCCCTTCGGGGTCGAGACCCTAGGTCCGTGGGGTACCGAGGCTCTCCGGGTTTTTAAAAAAGTTATCTGAGCGTCTGGTCGACGCGACGCGTGACCCGAGAGCTGGTGGGTATCTGGCGCAGCGCATCAGCATTGCCATACAGCGGGGCAATGCAGCCAGAGTCTTGGGGACGCTTCCAACTGGTATTGATATGGATCAGTTGAGCTACCTGTAGATTGTTTGCAACAGTCTGCAGTTAGCTTAATTGTTTCAATTGTAAATACTAGTTCTAATTTGTTTTTATTATTGAATTGTAATTTTCTTTGTCAATAAAGACTGAGTTTTGCCAAAAGAATTTCAACCTTATTATTCAGACATCCTTTTAAATATATGCTCAAAATCTTCAGTCGGAGGCACAGATTTATAAGTATAGAACTAAAGTCGGAGGCTGGATGCCTTCTCGGACGGACGTGAGGTAATTTTTTGTATTTTGACAGCTGTATGACGTTACATACGAATTACGATGTTTGACAACGTTTGTTTTCCAGTTCTTATGGTATCTTTATCATTGAAATATAGGGTGTGTTCCGAAATACGATTACAGCGCTGATAGCGATCACAAAATATTTAGCGTTCCGAATTACATATCACGATACTGACAGTTGAGTGCTATCAACAATTCGGAACACTCATGAGCGCGCTCACGGTCACGAGTCACGATGTTTACAAACATTCTAAACGTCAGTCAGTATTTTAGCCGCGCACGACAGAACAAATTTTAACTTTTAACGTGAAAATCAAGTGAAAATGGCAGACAATAGGGCTTTTCTAGTAATAGATAGCTCCGATGACTCAGCTGAGGACTGGGACGACTACGATTCATCCAGTGATGAAGAAGATACCGAATTGCATATTAGTGCTATATCAAAAGCGGCTAGCAGGGATGGACTAAGAAAATACCTCGCATACCAAATTATGTGGAAAAAACTGTAGTCCAATATACTCCACAACTATTCAAACGCCATTTCAGAATGTTACCAGACACATTCGAATTTATTTTGGAGCTTATAGGTCCAAAAATAATGGATACTGGAATAGTCTTTGGAAGGAAACCAATACCAGCAAAAAAACAACTACTGATCGCACTTTGGATGATGGCTACACCAGATTCTTACAGGTATGTGTGCAACGAGTTTGAGGTTGGCCTGTTCACGGGCTCTCCATACTCAGGATCCCCAGTTTCTATTTTTTGTGGCCACTTGGCCTTCCTTAAAGAGGCACCATGTATTCTCTGGTGTGGTTGATGCCATTAATGGTAGAACCACCATAATAAAAGGCCCATTAGAGGATGCACACTTCTATTTAGATTAGCAAATTAGCAATAGAAAAAGCGCAATAAATACAAGCTGCTTGTACTCAAGATATTGTATTCACCAGTGTGTTTGCATTGTTACAGGTCTGTCTGTGAAAAATTCGATGTTGGCCTGGCCACTGCCCTGAGAAGCGTGCGGCGAGTATCACGGGCTCTCCATTCTCTGGCTCCCCAGTTTATAAAATGGCCTTCAGGGGAGCAAGCAAGGGAAGTGGCCAGAGAGTTTGAGAGGCACAGTGCATTCCCTGGTGTGGTTGGTGCCATTGATGGCACACACATCAAAATAAATGGGCCATCAAAGGATGCACAATCGTACATTAACAGAAAAGGTACACACTCTATCCAAGTGCAAGCTGTTTGTACACGAGACTTGGTATTCACCAGTGTGTTTGCGGGTTATGCAGGGAGTGTACATGATTCCCGTGTATTTAGACTCTCACCAGTACAGGAATACATACAAAACCCAGAGACCTATTTTGAAGGAGACACCCACATTATTGGTGATGCTGCGTATGAGATTCACCCGAACCTCATGGTCCCCTTCAAAAACAATGGACATCTGACCCTCAGACAGAAAAATTATAATTTTTGTCTTTCATCAGCACGGATGTCCATTGAGCGCGCATTTGGAATGTTGAAGACTCGGTGGCGCAGCATACTTGATTGCTTACCAATGATATCACTAAGAAAAATACCTGAATATATACTAGCTCTTGCTGTACTACATAATATGCGTATTATCAAACGGGACATGATGCCAATTGAAAACTGTTTACGGGTGGTGCAAAGAGGACGCCTCATAAATGTTGGAAGAGAAGCAGGAATGCTAAAGCGTCAAACTTTAGTTAATAATTTGGTTATACGATCAGTTTAAGAAAACTTTTCTAGTGCACACATACCTGTAAGAATCTGGTGTAGCCATCATCCAAAGTGCGATCAGTAGTTGTTTTTTTGCTGGTATTGGTTTCCTTTCAAAGACTATTCCAGTATCCATTATTTTTGGACCTATAAGCTTCAAAATAAATTTGAATTTGTCTGGTAACATTCTGAAATGGCGTTTGAATTGATGTGGAGTATATTGGACTACAGTTTTTTCCACATAATTTGGTATGCGAGGTATTTTTCGTAGTCCATCCCTGCTAGCCTAGTCTGGTAACATTCTGAAATGGCTTCATCACTGGATGAATCGTGGTCGTCAGCCGGTTTATAAACTTATGATACATTTAAGATTTAACTGCAATTGTTTCCTTGTAATTTGGATTTTTCGTGTATTAAATCATTTGTTTTTTATCTGTTTGACATCCTATTTCCTACATCTAATTAGGTTTAAATTGTAAGGGAATCTTTCATGGATATTAGGGAGAGTTTGTTATTTAGGTATAAAGAAATAAATGATAAAAACAATTAAAATCAACGTTTTATTTTAATCACAATGCTGGACGTTTTTACACTTTTCGTTATATTTTTAGAAATATAAGGACGAAAGATATTTAGTAACAATTCCAAAATAAAAAAAATATCTTTCACCCTTATATTTATAATGGATTTCAAAGTAATGCCTGAATCTATTATATATATTAGGTAGGTAGTAAGTACTTAACAATTACAATCACAGTTTTATAAAAATACTTAGTTAATAATATTAAATAAAATATTATTGCTTATATTTGTGTTTCCTATGATTTGTTTTAGATCCTTAAATATTACACGATTAGTTTTATTTGGGTGGCAGTGGGTAACAATTACAATCACTGTTTTATAAAGGCACTAAGTTAATAATATTATATAAATATACCTGCTTATCTTTTTGTTACAGATCCTTATATATAACACTATTAGTTATATTTTTATTAGGTAGGTAGTAAGTACTTAACAATTACAATCACAGTTTTATAACGGCACTAAGTTAATAATACTATATAAATATACCTGCTTATCTTTCTGTTACAGATCCTTTTATATAACACTATTAGTTATATTTTTATTAGGCAGGTAGTAAGTACTTAACAATTAGAATCACAGTTTTATAAAATTACTATCTTTTTGTTTCCTACTATCTGTTTTAGATCCTTACACTATTAGATAATTTATATTAGGATGGCAGTGGGTACTTAACAATGACAATCAGTTGTGTAAAGGTACTTAGTTAAGTAAATGTACGAAATATTTGGTTCATTGTAAAAAATATGTTACATATTATTATTGTTACACATAGCCTGCAATATTTCCATTTTCTCTTTATGCTGCTGCTCTTTCATTTTTAAAAGTTTATTAAAATTTTCCTGTTTTACTATAGCCCTTTCTTCTCTGTACTTCTTCAAATCATTGGTGTATTCCGTTAAAATTGAATCTATCTTTCTCTTTTTTTGACTATGTGATGAATCAGAGATAGGATCATTGCCAGATGAAACTGGCAACGATCCAGCCTCTGATGCTATGGCTTCAGGATTGGCCCATCCTGCTGATCCAAATATTTCATTCATCCGGTCAAAGTAAGGCCAGTTTGCCCGGTCATTGCCTGATGTGGCATTATGATCAACAATTTTTTTGTAGGTTTTCTTTAGACTGTTTATTTTGGATTGGCATTGACCGCCATTAACTTTATATGCCCTATTTAGCAGTTACATTTTTTTTGCAATTTCTGCAAAAACCATTTTATGGCGTTTTGTATTCATATCATCTTTCATTTCTTCATAACGAGACAGCAATAGGAAAATACATGGCTCATTCCAAATGAACAGTGATCTATCTTGTTCTGTTGCTATAACAGGTTCATTTATTGATTCTGTACCTGGGTTTGCACTATTTGCTGTATCAGCATCATATTCTTCAACTAATTGTCTCACATATTCGGAATCTGTAAAATGCAAATTATATCACATAAAATTTAGGTAACACTAGCTTTTGTTGCACAAGTTATTTCAGGATCAAAAGTCATCATCATCATCAGAGATATGGCCAGCCCACTGCCCAAGGAGTTCATTATGAACAGCCCTTCTTTCTCAAGGAAGTTGACTAGCATTTGCCCCCTGTGATTCCTAACTCCATAACCATGCGGGCCTGTTCGGGATTCATTACCCATCTGGATTCCTACCTTGCCGTTAAAGTCCCCCATAACAATGTTGAAGTGAGCCTTAGTGGTGTTGTGTAAGACTTCTAAAGTACCTAGCCATAATGAAAGCCCAGCTTAGTTCCGGTAGAACTATACATATAAAATGATATGCTTTTCTTACCTACTACTTCAAACTTTAATATAAATGCGATAGTTTGGATGTTGGTTACCTCTTCACGCCAAAATTACTAAATGTATCTGCCTGAAATTTTGAATAGGTATTACCTAGGTAGTTTTAGCCCTGGAATATAACATTAACTACTTTTTATCCCATACATAATTTCCCATGGGATAGAAATATGAAGCCGATAATAGTATAATTACCTAAAAAAGTTACCTACATAAGTTAATATTTAAAAAAGCAAACATCTCAAAAACTAGTAATAGCAGAAACTAGTACATAAGTACCTAGTTAATAAATATTAAAAATAGATAATAGATAAGAGGCTAGTCGGATGATTATAGGGGCTGGGCTATTAGGTAAGTATTTAATCACTTGAAGACTTTTTCATTAGACAATTTGTACATGATTGGGCTACTAACTGAAAAAACTGTTGTGATCACAGAACATTATTACTTTAACGAGGTTGTGATGTGACTGCGGTTCACTTACCGATTTGTGCTCTCTCATATTACTCTTGAGTAAGCATCAAAGTTAGTCTCCGACCGTTTACTTCGTCTTCTATGTTTATTTCCATTTCGATTTTGTTAATTGCAATAAATACGTTCTTTGAAAATAAACAACAAAATAAATCAGTACCGACTCCGACACCAATTTTCTCTATCCAATTGTCACTTTTGACAGAGCGCTCACAGTGATTTCGGTTTGTAGGATGGTCGGTGTTATCGCAAAATGGCGTATGTAATGACGTCATCTATGACGTCACAGGGGACGTCGTTGTCGCGATCACGGTAATACGGAACGCGTGTGAGCGCGATATTATCGATTTTAGCGTAATTCGGAACACAGGGATAGTTACTATTGACATGCACCAACGCCTAACTGTATTTGTTTTGCAAATGTTCTAAACGTAACGAGTTACACATAAAAGTAATTAACTTTTCTGATCAAAAGTTACCTACATATAGTCAAGCTCAGAGTTAGCTGCAACAAAAAAAAATCACGTGTCGAGTTATCAATATTTATTGAAGAAAGGATCTCAAATCGAGAAGTTTTTTAATTGTGTTTAAAATCAACAACAAGGAGGTTTTAATTTTCGTTTAAGTACTTAATTTATAACAATAATCTACATAAATAAAACTGGACTAAGCTGGACTATGCATACCGCATCATTAATTAATTATAATACTTAAATTAATCGCTACATGGTGCTTAGCGCAAAACTCGAGAACGGCTGGCCCAAATTTAGCTAGTGTTTTTTTAATATTTCTTGAAGTCTGTGGAAGGTTTTTATGATGACATAAATTTCAAAAATTACCACGATAAACGTAAAGATCACAACTCGGGTAACACTGCGGGCGCAGCTTCTAAATGTATAATAATAATGATGCTGGACTATGCACACCGCATCATTAATTAATTTTTAATACTAAATTAATAATAAAAATCGACATAAATAAAAAAAATTAGCTAAATGCTGCTAAGCGCAAAACTCGAGAACGGCTGGCCCAAATTTAGCTAGTTTTTTTTATTATTTCTTGAAGTCTGTGGAAGGTTTTTATGATGACATAAATTTCAAAAATTACCACGATATACTTAAAAATCACAACTCGGGTAACACAGCGGGGCGCAGCTTCTGTATAATATTAATAATGATCCTGGACTATGCTTACCGCATCATCTAGCTTCAAGCTTAGCGGTTATCAGGACACTTGCGCGAAGGACATTTTCGCGAATGGACAATTGCGCGAAAAATCACAAAACTCATATTATATCTCAAAATAGACGTCGCAGAACGTTGCGGATTTCACCATTGTATAGAGAATTTTGTTCTCTTCCTCTTCGTTTTTCTGTGATATAACTCACTTTCCCCTACCCTTCCCACTTCCATCCCCATAAAGAGAAACATACTTTAACATAGACCATCGTAATACATGCTATGACGTTACGAAGGACTGGTTGCAGCATAGGTACAAAAGACGCACACGCACTTTCTTACTACACTAAATAATGTGTTCTTTCGAGGACCTTCATACTACGAATGCTGCGTGAGTCAGATGCCACTATTGATACTCATTTCCACCAAACAATGAGTATCAATAGTGAAAAGGTTCTTGAAAAACTTATAAACTACTAGGATAAACCCTTAGTCCTCCAGTGAACTCTACTAATTTTTCGACTTTTACATATTGTGTATTGATATAATAATGTTGGGATGTTATTGCCAATAATGTAAAAATTACTATTACATATCTTCTCACACGCACATTTACAACATTTGCACATTTAAAACAACACTACCTACACTAGATCTTCATTTATTTACTATATACCATTTTAGGGTTCCGTACCCGAAGGGTAAAAACGGGACCCTATTACTAAGCCTACGCTGCCTGTCCGTCCGTCTGTCAGCGGGCTGTATCTCATGAACCGTAAAAGGAGGATAGACTGTTGTAATTTACTCAGAATGTGTCACAATGTATTCACTGCCCAGCTTCCCAACACCTGCACATGTGCGCTATGGGCATGGCCACTCACTCCATCCATACTTACCTAAGTACCATAAATAAATAAAATAAATAAATAATGCTGTACTATTCACACAGCATCATCTCGCCCCACCCAAGCTAATCAGAGAAAGAAAAGAAAGAAAGAAAATTATTTATTACACACTACACACACAAAAAAACTTTGAGACAATAAAATAAAAAGAGACTACTTAGTACTAGATAACAAACAGCACAGACAAACACATGTGAACTAAGCTAAGAGCTTGTGTTATGGGTTGGTACTATGCGAAAGTACGTCTGTTTGTCTGTCACCTTTTCACGCCCAAACTTATGAACTGAACGGATCATAATGATGCAAGGAAATAGACGGTATCACGAGGAAGGGTTCTTTTTACCCCGAAAAATTTGTGTGCAGCCGCGAGTTAAAGCTAGTGCTTTATAAAATGATGAACACTTGCGAATATTCATCGAATCAACCATTGGGAATATCCCACCAACCGGAGCTGATTACCAATGCAGTACCAAACAAGTGGCTACCATATTGATAAGTGTGTCAGAGACGATTTTGAGTCATGTCGCATTAGTACCTTGACCGATTCACTGCATCCTAGTATGTACCGCGTCATCGAACTTGGAGAATGAAAGCCTCAAAATAAACCCTACTTTTTGTTCAGGAATATTCGCTTTCGAGTTTGTTGTGAGAATAATTGATTTGATAAAATAGGAAGATCTTTAGAATGGGATGAATTAGTGTTAGCAACTGAAAGCAGAGGAGTAGGTACCTACTAACTAAAATAGCGAAGAAAGACAACTGTATTTGTACCTTGTCTCTCTATCTCCCAATAAGGTTTGCTGGAAGAGAACTCTTTTTAGGGTTAAGCTCACCTTTGCCATTCCTTCTCTAGTTTTATGTTTTTTAATGTATGTTTTATTTAGTGCAATAAAGAATTAAGAATTATTTTTACGTGCTAACTTAGGTAGGTACCGACCGACCCACTAAGAACCTACCAAATTAAAATTACAAGTCAAGAATCAGTAGAGAACCACCCCGAAGCTTTGCTACAGACACATTTTACACTTTCAAGGTCGTCTTATCATCAGCGCTACTTTCTGTGGATTTTATGAAAATGAACTCAAGTTCTCACAGCGTCTTGCTACAATACCAATCGAAACAAGTGGTAGTTCTAGAACGAAGAAAGGTTGAAGGCTTGCTTTCGATGCGCGGGAGAAATCTAGCCAAAACTCGTCTGACCGCCAGTACCGCGCCGAACGCCAACTAAGACGGACGAGTTTCACACTCTGCCTTACAAACTTTCCGTGCCAACATCAAAACATACTCACGAAACACAGAAATCTAGTTTTTACAAGTGTTTTTTTAATTATAACGGTTTTAGTGTTGTGTGTGAAGGAATCAAGTGCAAGTGAACGGTTTTGGTTTTTATTTCATTAGAAAGTGCATCGTTCTACCTGTCCGGAGTGTTTTTCAAGTGTCTACCGGTACGTATGTTCGTTATAGGTATACTGCTGTATTAGGGACGCGGTGGCCGTGCCCGGCTTTGCTCGTAAATTGGAAGTGATGATTCGAAAGGCTCGGATCTTCGCATCCTAACGCAGGTCGGTCAAGACTTTCCAATTTAGACTAGGTTTCAGATGTATAGATTTGAAGCTCTATACATTGTCATTTGTAACAATTATTTCGTAATAAATCAGTACTATTGTGCAATATTTTGTTTAAATATCATAACGCAATTTCATTACTTGTGGTATTTAGGGCTAGTCTCATCATGATAGACTATTAAATTCTAAAGATTCCTAACAACGAGCTTTAGAATAAAACAAAAGCTATATGTACTTGGCATTAACCTCTACAATATTCTTAAATTCAAAATAAAACAGTTAGAACCATAAACAAGCGTGCTTTGTGCTATTTTGTTCTCTGAAGACGCCCCTTGCCCCACAATAGAACCTCTCCACACAAAAGACTTCAACGAGAGCGCTACTAGAATTATAATGGGCATTTTAAACTCTACCTAAAATAGTTCGCGGGTCTTATTTAAAAAAAAAAAAAAAATTCGAAGTGCTTTATTTCCTTTACAGGGCTCTTGGACTCTTGGACACGTTACAAAATTCAAATTACATAAATAAAATTAGAAAATAAAGTGATCACTTTGATTTTTGCTCACTTCAATATTTTTAAGGTAATGTAAAGAAGCGAACAAGAAATCTTGTTAGGTTATTACTTTTCGAGTTGGAGCAAACTTGTCCCAAGCTTTTTATCCTCTAGATAATCTGAAATTTTTAAGCCTTTTTACAAAGGATATGTTTGACAATTTGTTTGAATTTATTTATTGATAATTTTTTCAACTCATTTGGTATTTTGTTGTAGAAGCGTATACATTGCCCTTTAAAAGATACATTAACCTTGTGTAGCCTTATTATAGTTGTGGGCACAGCGAGTTTATTATTATTTCTAGTATTTAAATTATGTAGTTATATACATAATTTAAATATGTCGCTATTTTTAGGGAAAACCGATTAATATTCCTATGATTGTACAACAAGTTTTCATAAATATATTGACATGGTACTGTCATTATGTTTATTTCTTTGAATTTTTCACGTAGGGTTTCTCTGGGACCCTTATTATAGATTGCACGAACATCTCTCTTCTGCAGCACAAATACGGTTAATATCTGCAGCGTTCCCCCACAGCAGTATGCCATAAGACATAACACTATGGATAGCACTGTATTGAACTAGTGTAGGTATAGCTGATGGGAATAAAATATAAAAAGTTCAAAGTTAGGCATGTCGAATAAGTATCTATGTATTTATTGTGTGTTTTTGTTTTATTCTCTGACGTTTCGAACAATATACATCGATCTTTAACTATGTTAACAAATCGCGAATTATAATGCATGAAATAAAAAGTAGGTGCCTAATGCATTCTTAGAAAAAAGAACTACCTAGTTTAAACTCAGTTCTGTGGCAATTAGTTCTGTGGTTTACTGTAGTCAAGTAGTAATATCATACATTATGGATGACCAGACCAGGCTTTATCCATACTTTCACATTTAATAAATTATTAGCTATCATTATGTTCTCTACTTTTTCATTCGCGTGGTCCCTAGGGTATTTCAGATAGATTTCTGGTTCTTCAATACCTTCATATACGATTGTTACTTTTTAGGTAGGTTCTTGCAATTTTATGTGCAAAAACACTAATATTTTAAAGGTACGAGTAAAATTTGTGTGTTTGTTATTTCTCGACACGCTCAAACGGCTTGGATGAAATTTGTTACCAGAATAGTTTATAGGATAGAAACTTAATGCTACTTTTGATCCAAATAAGTGCATTTTTTAATTGTATTTTCGTAGGATAATTAAATAAGTAATTTAGTAATTTAGGATAATCAAATAAGTAATAAGTAAATAAGTAATTGTTTATCAACGCGGATAACATCGCGGGCGCAGCTAGGTTGGTAATCTGTTCAAAATTATGTATTGCTAGTAGGAAATTATAATTTCTATTCATCTATTCAATGCTAGTTCTTGCGTGAAAGCGTTACAATCTCACTTTCGCGTTTATATAATTATATACATAATTATATATAAATCTATACTTACTTTTTTTAGAGGGCAATGGCCTTTATTAACAAAGAAAATTACAATCAAATTATAACTAGTATTTACAATTGAAACAATTAAGCTAACTGCAGACTGTTGCAAACAATCTACAGGTAGCTCAACTGATCCATATCAATACCAGTCGGAAGCGTCCCCAAGACGCTGGCTGCATTGCCCCGCTGTATGGCAATGCTGATGCGCTGCGCCAGATATCCGCCAGCTCTCGGGTCACGCGTCGCGTCGTCGACCAGACGCTCAGATAACTTTTTAAAAACCCGGAGAGCCTCGGTACCCCACGGACCTAGGGTCTCGACCCCAAAGGGAGCAAATATGTAGGCTCTGTCGAGACCTGCATATTTGCGTCTCTTGAGATCCTCGGCCAAATCTGCCGCCGCACCAGCCCTTACGGATGTCCTCGGAAGATGGGAAGGCGCAAGTGTGTCGACGCATGTAGCGTCCCACACAATGGGCCTCCCCAACTCCCATGGGACTAGTGTCATGCCGTCAGGCCTCTTACTATCGTCACGCAACAGACCATTCGGTTCGAGAATAGCTGGTACGTTAGCGGTGACAAAGGCCCGCCGGATGACGTCGTTAAGGCTGGCATGACGAGATATCCGACCGGCGGCCCTAGTGCACGATAATCCGTGATGACCAAGCTGTTCGACAGCAGTACCGCACTGGCATTGATGAGGCGCGCAACACATTGCACCCAACCGAAGACATGTTGCGATACGGAAAGTTACGGGATCCAATAAAGTGCCAGTGTTAAATGAAGGAAATGCTTGCAACCAATGTCCTGACTCCCATTTAGAAACGGCCAGGAGACGGGCACGATCCGCAGAGCTGGAGCACGTTTGTAACAAACTATTCCATGTCAACTCACACAGAGGCCCGTCCCATTGCCGTTGAGACAAAAGAGATTTTGGGGGAGCAGCATTAGGGCAAGCATTATGCCAAGCCGTTCGAGCTTCGTCTAAAAATGAAATTTTGAATGAAATTCCAGGTGGGACCAAACAAGATGACTTTAAAATTTTTTGAACTAAAGAACTAGTGCTGTAGACGGAAGACAGGAACGCTGGAAGGGCTACACTTGAAATTTTGCGTAAATTAAGTAAAATACTTACTTATCTATACTTAATATAACTGTAACAGGTCCAATTCTGTACATTGAAGATATTTTGAAAATTTTTTTGGAGGGCACTCTGTTGTCTATTCTCAAGCACAACACATTTTTTTTTTCATTTTTGTCTGTCTGTCTGTATCTTGGCCGCGCATCACACCGAAACTACTGAATGAATTCAAATGAAACTTGACACGATTTGAGTTTATACTTCGAAAAAGGTCATAGGATACTTTTTATCCCGGAATTCAGTACGGTTCCCTTGGGAGAGGGAATAAAAGTCAAATTCTTTGGCCGTGCATAACGCCGAAACTACTGAATTAATTGAAATGAAACTTGGGACGCTTTGAGTTCATACTACGCGGAAGGACATAGAAAACTTTTTGTCCCGTAATTCAGTAGTTACGGTTCCCTTTGGAGAGGGGATAAAAGTCAAAATGTGTGCTTAGTAGTAATTCATGAACGCGTCGTCCGATTTCGGTAATTTTTTTTTTTTTAGGAAACTGTGTTGCAAGGTCGAGTTTGGCTAAATCAGTAGAAAGCAGAGTAGAAAATCAGTAGCTTTAAGAAAAAAGGTAAGGTAAGTTTCTAGATCTATGATAATTTATTTTCTTTCAAGACGCACCCATCAGTTAGTTACTGCATTCGAAGGTTATCACGTCGAGGTTGGTCGAGGACTGTCTGTCACGCCTAAACGCCAGGACTCGAACAACAGTCGTTCTGAGATGGGTACCGAGACACGCGGGAATCAACGGCTATGAGTGTGCCAAGGGGACTCAGCTGGGCCCCGAGCCGTTCTGTGGCATACCTAAAAGGAACCCTCTTGGATTCCTGCTACGAGAAATCGTCCAAACTCTGGGAGAATTCCTCGGGCATGAGTCACTCAAAGTCATTGATAAAAGCCTTCAATAAACAGTACACCAACCGAATCCTAGCGCTAAGCAGAAGCAGCCTTCGCATCATGACAAGAGCCCTAACTGGACACTGTCGCCTTAACAAGCACATGTTCAAACTGGGGCTAAACGGCACATAATCCTGCAGATTCTGTGAGGAGGGGGAGGAAACGCCTCTCCATTTGCTAGGAGAGTGTGGAGTAGTGATGCCAAAACGTAGCATCCACCTGCACAGCCCAGATGAGCTAAGAGACATCACTACGAAGAAAATCCTACAGTTCCTAGCAGCTGCAAGGGTTAGTGGCGAAGTTGCGATCACAATAAGCCTATCATGGCCGCAGTGACACGAAACGATACCTAAAGCAAAAAATTATTAAAAAATATGTATACCTGCTACCTATTTCAGGCAAAGTAAAATGTACAAATGGTCCATACGATCTTCATGAACATGATATTTGGTGGTTCCATTCAGCTGTTCCAGTTGACTGTACCACCGACAATTTTTTTTCCTGTTAACTGTAAGTAGTAGTACCACCGAAGTTTTTCATTCAATTTTTTTTTTAGTTTGGTTTACAATCAACTGTCCTTAACTCCTTACCTACTACCAGAGACTAGTAAAGTAATACTTACCTACTAGTCTCTGCTACTACCGAAAAACAATCGCGGTGGTCCAGTCAACTAAATCAGGGGCCTAATTCTGCTATACTTTTTTCAATTACAATTCATCATTTATTTCATCAAAGGTAGAATACTAAAACGAGTCATTCTGTGACGATACTACTGTCATAGTGAAGCGATTAGTTTAGCAGAATAGGCCCCAGCCCCCAGCTGAACGGAACCACGAGTAAGAAGCGAAACTGATCATATTTTGTTGTGTAGATGTGTTCGCAGTTTATGACACTTCTTGACTCTGACACAGGCCGAGTCGCCGAATGGGATTGAAGATGACAGCATGCTCTCCCGCGTAGACCCTACACGATTTTTACACAATCTAGGTTTCTAAAGACAGCTAGGTACTACTTATATTAAAGTTAATGTGTAAAGAGTTCAATTCTGCACATTCAAGTTTTTGTTGCATTTCTACATATGAGATAAACTGTGGTCAAATGTGAACAGGTACTTAATTAGTCGGCAGGTATGGCAATCGCGATCGAAGTCGCGGGTACAGCTAGTATTATATATAACTTAGGATGCGATGAACGCAAATCTCCGCACGCTATCTGTATGATGATGATGATGATTACCAAAGCATTCCAAGGTCTTGCCGTAGTCTAAGTGGTTTCGCAATGGGTGAAGGCACAGGCAACATCATTTCGTGACTCATAAAAAATACGTCAGAGGTCAATCCAAAGGTTGTTTGAACTTACAAATTACGATCTTCGATCGCGTGCGTTTCCAGTAATTTGCTGACTTCTCTTCTCGATGGTAAAAAGTTTATTTTATGTTATTGACGTCGAATATTGTGTTCAATCATAAAGATGTTCTCGCTTCGTATTTTGTGCTTATTGATTGACTTTCTTTCCAGAGGACATAAAGATTCGAATTGTCGGACTGAAAGTTCGAATTTATAGTCAACGATCGTCAAATAAAATTCAAGAACCATAACATTTTGTGAAAACTTGGATGGAACACTGTTTCTAAAAGCTATATGCAACTTGACAACTATAAAGTATTAATATAGTTAATTATTTATTTATTTATTTATTCAAAATATTGTTAGTACACTATCCTTACAGGTACACCTAATGCTAATCCAATTATCCCCTGATATTTTCCCTGCAAAGGAGATTTCTGTACTTTTTGTCCAGAAATGCCCTGCCGGCTCAGAAAGAGGACGCACGGCGGATTTAGTGGACGAGTTCCAGAAATCCCCTGATCCAATTATTTACACCGCAAGTAGATACATGTATAAATATAAAATTTAAACGAATAATTAAATATCTAGCTAATCTTTACCAAGAGAGGATACATTAGAGGTATTATAGTTAGACTCATTTCATTATACTATAAAGTGTTCATAAAGGATCGTTTATTGATTTATACTCAGAGAAAGTGAAAACTACTTCACCTACTGCTGGGTATAGGCCTCCAAACTTTGAGCCACTCCACATGGTCCTGCGCCATCTTCTCTAACTTCGCCCCGCGATGTTACTGATATCGTACTTACGCCCATCTCTTCGCCGAATGTCCAACGTTTCTGTACCTAGTTCTTGGACGCCATTCAGTTAGCGCCTTACTCCACCAGTCGTCTCCGTGCAAGGTGTTCTGCCCAGCTTTAATAGCCCATTTTAGTTCCGTGATGCGATCCCCATCCCAACCTATTTCACCTTTGTTTGACTTCAGATCTGGACATTGGGAACACGTTCTTTAGGCTTGATGCCGAGCATGGCTCGCTCTATGGCTCTCTGTACAACTCTCATTTTGTATATAGCCTCGAGAAGAAAACAGACAGAAAACGAGTACCTACTTAGTTACTTAGTTGAGCTACCTGTAGATTGTTTGCAACAGTCTGCAGTTACATCAATTGTTTTGATTGTAAATACTAGTTGTAATTTGTTTCTATTCATCATCAACCTATATATTCATTATTTATATTTAGGAAAAGCATTAAAGTTTTTAAGCTGCCATCGTGTTTTTGATTTATGTTAGTTTTTTGTTTTTTAGTAAGTTACCTGTTTTCATACTGTGTACTGTTGTATCAGAACAAAAGTATTTCAAATATTTTATTTCATCTCTAACTTAGTCCACTATTGGACATAGGCCTCCCCTAATAAGCGCCATACCGCCCTGTCTTCAGCTTGCCGCATCCAGCATCTGCCTGCAGTCTTCCGCAGATCGTCATCTCACCTCGCCGGAGGGCGTCCTACACTACGTTTGCCGAGTCGCGGTCTCCACTCGAGAACACGTTTACCCCAGCGATTGTCGGTTTTTTGTCTATTATTTGATTGTAATTTTCTTTGTTAATAAAGAAAGTACATATTAGGAAATAGGAAGGTATTTCATTCAAGTGCTTTCTATATTTTGACAGCAACGACTGGCCGTTGTTCTGTTTATGCAATTTACGATCATGTTTCACGAATTAGTGTTACAAAGTTTTGAAAAAGAGACTAGTGGGTCGAAATCTGCATTGTAACACATAGGTATTCAACATCTGGCAAAGTAATTATATGCTCTGCTCTTAAAGCCCATACTTAACCTAAAGTTCACTATGTTCCCGCATCTTTTTAAAAACAATTAGCTGCTGCCCGCGGCTTTGCACGCTCGATCTGGGTTAAAAAGTACTTTATGTCCGTCCCCGGGATAACATTTACCCTACCAAATTTTATTAAGATCGTGAAAAGGTCGAACAGACAGTCGAATTTATAATATAAGCATGGATAGGGATACCTTTTGTTTTATTTTCCCCTACGTTTCCATCGCGTTGCAGCGATCGTCAAAAGGTACGCGATATATTATACCCGACAAATAATCTTTAATATGTGCCTATTAAAACGTTTAGTAAGAGACTTTACTAATGTTTTCTCTGGCCAAAGAAAATGTTTATATTTTCAGTCGTAAACACGGATACAAAACAAACAATTTGATACATAACTAGGTATATAGATCAAGAAATCTATAGCTATCACTTCAAAATTATTTTTTAATCGTGTAAATAATATTACAGTTTCATGAGTGAATGAACTTGCTATTGTAATGAAACATCCATACAATCCATACCAATATGGTAAATGCGAAAGTAACTCTGTCTGTCTGCTTGTTACCTTTCACGCCTAAACGGCTGAACGGATCTTAATGAAATTTGGAGGGAGATAAACATAATCCCGCGGACGGATATAAGCTACTGGAAAAGCGCGTGCGAAGCCGCGGGCAGATAATAGTTTACAATAAATAACAACGCATAGGTCGCACTTATTTTAACCCTTGTAACAAAATATTAAACAGCGCAAATTCTTTTTGCAATTGTCTGTCTGTTATTTTGTTCATATTATTGAAATAAAAAATACTTATGAAGTTATAAAAACTTCTTTATTGTCTGTGGTTTTAACTTCCGTCGTAAGTAATGCACTGAAATATAGTCTTTACCGGTGTTTAGGGTTGGTGGTAAGAGAAGCTAGACAAAAAATCTAGTTTTTATTATTTTCTATACCTAGTAGAAACCCGATTTTTTTTGGAGTGTTTTAGTCTGTTCAGGTTAGAGACGTCTAACCTTAACAGACTAAAACACTTGTACATACAGTCATCCATAAATTAAAATATAACTCAATAGGATATTCAAATATCAAAGTATGGGTTTGTCTTGAAAAGTGTTAAGTGATGTCATTTAGAACAACTTTCGAAAATATCTTGTATGGTTGTTATTCAAATTGGCAGACTCTGCAATTTAACTTATGTAGCTTACCAAGTATGGCCGATTGAATGGTTTAACCGTTAATTTAGTAAAGCTTACCTCACCTTATAGAAGATAAAAACAGAAATTAAAAGCACAGTCTACCTAAAGAACAAATTTTTTTGAATATAATGCACAAAAGTAAAACGAACCTATTTTGTGTTGGAAGAACACAAATTAGGAACACAAAATATAAAAACGATCCGCAGTAGGTACCTACCTACTTAACCTAAAATTATGTTTCTTGTTCTTGTTTTTTAACACAATTTTATTTACCTACCTAATTGTCAGCCTGAGATCCTTCACTATATTGTTTACAAAATTATACAAAAAACAAAATAACTTATTTAGGATAAGGTACCTCCAAGATACAAATGAACGATGAGGCAGCAAAAGTTAAAAACTGGAGTTGCCGCACTGCCCTGATTGGCACAACATAAATAAATTATAATAATATATACTTAGCCATTATTACCTATTTCTTGATCAAGTTATTTAAAGATAAATTAAAACAATTATCTTTACCTCAACTCCAACCTTTTTTTCGTTTTTTATTCGTATTTGTTGACGTCATTTGCAGCATCACCATAGTATCTAACGAGACCATAGAGCCAAACTTATGATTCCAGTTTTCCAACGCCTATGCGTAGGTAGACAAGCAACTCATACAAAAATTGTTCTAGCTTGTATGATTTGACATTGTTTGATGATCTATTGTTTGTTGAAGGTTCTTCGTTTGTAACCAATCATTATTTCCTCTGATATGGAAACGCTAGAAATGTAGAGATTTGGGGGGAAAACATATTAGTTTATGAACTCTCAAGCACCTACTGTCATTGACATTTTTTTTCCCTAGGCATCGATTATTTTTTAATTAATATTTTACATCTTTTGACCAACTATTTTATGCCAGTTGACTATGTAAGTGTACAAAATAATAAAAGAAAAATCCAAAAGAAATTTTCTGGTAAACACAAAACAAAGAATTACATTAAAAGGTCTCAACATAAAAACTACTAAATATTATTACTACCTACTAGTTACTTAAGAAGTAAGTTGCTATTTGTGCAGGTAGTCGCTAGCTAAAAAAGCAATATAGCCTCACTACTTCCTAGGCATAGATAACATTACAAACCCAGTCAAGCAGCTACAAAAATACCTCAAAAATAACCAACTCTGTCATATAGGTAAGCATGTTTATTTGGGACCGAAACAAGTTTGAATTCACACATAGAAAACCTACCTATGATAATGAAACTGGTAACTTGGAGCTTGACCCTGGGACTGACCCTAGCTTTTATGAACTGGCAAGGTCATTTGCTGATAGATGGGACCTAATGAGATGCCAAAGTTAGGCTCTTGTGATGGATATTAATCTACTCGTAGTAGGTATCAAACTTTTACGATGGTTTTTTTATTCAATAAGGTGGTAAAAAACCGTGCGGGAAGCGCCTGGTGGGTTACCGAAGCTTATGGACGCAATAACATAGAAGAAACTGAAAAAACAATTTTATTGGTCAGTTTACAGTTATGGAAATTAACGCTACATTTATTTAGACGTTACTCGCGTGCTACTGACGACCTCTTAATGCATTTATAAGGTTGACATTGCATTTGAGCATTTAAGATGTTGACGCCCTTTTTGAAAGTTCTTATCGATAAAAGTGCAAAACTGTATAATTTCGAGCTATCATGTTTCTTGTTCCGACACGGACAGAGATACCGTTCTAAAGAGATAACAAACACAAACAAAAACGGCTCGAAAGTCAGTTACTTATAAAAAAAAAAAAAATTATAATAAGTATATCAGTCATCTAGTACCCATAACACAAGCTCTGCTTAGCTTGCTATAATATTATTTAGTGTTGTCCAGCGATTATCATTTATTATTATTTATAAAATATTTATAGGCGGCTATAAAGTTTAAGTGACTCCAAAGTGTGTGAATAAAGTTGTTGATCATTATCAAAGCATTTTCTTTTTAACAGCCGTCTAAATATTTGGGTCATAGATCATTGGCTTTTGGTTTTGAAGACATGTACCTAGACAACGTTATGCGTTCAGCTGTTTGCGGAACTTTCACATACAATAAACAAATTATTTGCATGACGTACGTGATGTTTCCAGATAGCTAGATATATTATGGACATTGGACATATTAGGTGACAGAATCGTTCACTCTTGGCAGAGTTGTCGAGGTTAAGGTGGGTCCTGATGAACGGCTGCCCGTGCAATGCGCCGCTGCCAACGTTCCCTGTTGGTTGTGTTGTGGGAGCAGTCAGTTATTCTGGACTGTATATAAGAGAGGTGATGAGGTTCGACCTTATTTGGAGAGCGACAACAAGCCCTTGCCCTCCATTCTGCCCTAGACCTCAAGACGCTCCGATGATCATTGGATGATGGGTATCCAAAATAACTTTATATACTTACCTATGAAACAATTCAAAGAGTTTCTTAATAAAATATTAATAACGTGTTTAAATAATATTCAGTCTGAAATAATAATAATAAATGTACCTATCGCGGGAATAAAAAACTTAGTGTAGAAATTTAACGCGAAAATCAGTATAAAAACAAAATTTAAGAATAAACAGTGCTCTATTCTACAACAAATAATCTAAAAACTTGTACCAACACCTCATTCCAATTTCGCAACTCCAAGAAAAGCAAGAGCGAACAATCCGTGGATACCTCTCGAGTTCTCTACATTTCGCAAGCAGCGGAACGCACCGCTGCCGGTGCGTCTCAGAGCTGTGACGATATTTATAACAGACTCCATTTTTTTTCCTATTCAGGCCTTATAGTTAGTTAGGCCAAGTAGTGTGATGTAGGTTGATTTTAAAGAACTTGATAAAATAGGTTAGTCTAGTAAATATTTGACTTCTCTACCAAGACTCAATAGCGCAGATTCGTGACTTCTTATTTTTGCCTAATCCCGAGAATGGTATCGCCCGCGGATTCACATATTTTTTCCGGGATAAAATAGAGGTTAAGTCATATCACGTTCTAGGCGTACTGGCTACCTGGACATACCTATAGATATGAGTTCAAAAGATACCAACCTAGCCTTTATGTTATTTCAGGTACAGGCTTTTCATTTGCATTGCATTTCTTCATGCGTGCAAACTTTCACCCCAATACAGTTCAGTATCTTTGGCGCCGCCTGGTCAGAAACACACATGACACATCTTCACTCACATCTGCAAGAACTTTCGCATATTTATTAAAGGAAAAGGAATTGCAGGACTATCAGGATTCATCATCATCATAGCCTATACCACATATATAGTCCACTACTGGTCATAGGCCTCCCCACTAGGGGAGCATTATCCAGCATCTGCATGCAGTTCGCAGGTCGTCATCCCACCTGGCCTGAGGGCGTCCAACACAACGTTTTCACAGCGTTTGCGTTTGCGAGTCGCGGTCTCCACTCAAGAACACGTTTACCCCCAGCGGATGTTGTTTCTTGGCGAGGTATGGCAGACCCACTGCCACTTCAGCTAGCTAATTTGATTAAACTATATCGATAACTATCAAGATTAATAACCGGTTAATAATTAGCTAACTACCGGTAAAACACCGTCTAATATAACTGCATAACTTCCCAATGACGTTAAAATACGAGCCGCCTACAAATCGGCGTAATAATAACAACAGAGCCATTTGCAACAATAGTTACGAAACCTCTGTGACCGATTAGGAGCGAAAAACGTAAGACTATACCGTCTATTGTTTACGTGGGAACCGTGCCAGCCAGGGTTGGCGACTGTTGCCTATAATGATAATAAGTAATCATTCATTCGATAAAAGTACCTATATCAGCTGTTGGCTGAGTTCACATGTAACGCGCGTTGACGCCCGTCAACACTGATCTAATTTAAAGGTAGTTCAGACACAGATTAGGTAATGTTACTTCGTGAGCTCAGATGATAATCACGTCACTGCTCGCCATTCTGTCAGAAAAGTAAGTGAAAACGCGCGCTCAGGTGAACAGCAAACGGACGTTAGATTGCATTGATATCAAGTCATCGCGCGATCGCCTGCATCCAGAGACTTTTCTCTGAGCGCTGCGTTAAAGCTGGTGTATGGCCACGGCCTTCACAACACAAAATAATTATCTGTAGCCTTATAAATAGTTTGTTTTATTCGTGAAATGTTCAATTTGTGTAAATTACGTTGACAAATATTTGAGTGAAAGAAAAATACTCAAACTCAATAGCGTTTAGAAGAAATATCCAAATTTCGATTTTTTTCTTTATTCGAACATTCTACGAATAAAACAAATTATAATACGGCTACAGATAATTATTTTGTGTTTAAAGGCCGTTGGGCCATACACCAGCCTTAACGCGCGCGCATGTGAACGGTTGTTAGGTAAATACCAGGATGTCTAGACGCGCGATTTAAAAACGCGTGTCCCATCTGAAAATAGACTTGCTGCTTCTGTTACATTTTCCTGTGCTGTTTGTAAGTTTATTATAGACATTTTTAAGATCCTTAAAAATGTCTATCTATCTTATCTAGTAGCCATAGCGCAGGTTCTTATTTGGGGATAGATGATACTGTGTGGATTGTCCAGCATTAGGTATTATTGTGATTGTGTAGAGAATGAGGCGACTAAGGGATATCCACCCGGGGCGGGCAGCAGCGCCCCTTGCAGGACAGATCCACCACCGAACTGCGATCCCCATTCGCATGCCCAGTGTTGGATATTATGGCATTACACCCTCATGATAAGAGCCGATAAGGCGCTTCTGATAAGAGCCAGTAAGGTAAGGAGCTTATCATTGTAGGCCTATGTCCATCGAATATCATCGATCCATCGGCCGTCGCCATACGAGTATATTGTATGAAAACCTCTGTCAAACCTTCCAATTATCTTTTAGACAGCACCACCATCAGAATTAAAGTTAGAATCTCTTGGCCAGCCCTAGAAACATTCAGTTAGCATCTGTTGAAACTAGATAGATAAACTCAGTGAGAATTGCCATGTACTTGATTTCTGTTAGCGTAACAAATACTTCTCTAATGGCTTACGCTGTAGCCTACTGCTGGCTACCAGGTACAGATGGCCGGTGTAAGTAGGTACATGTATAGGGGGGCTGTGGCAGTACCTGTGGCAGTGGGCACTTTGTTTTATTTATAGTCTTTAAATACCTTGTGTGGTTGGCAGGCAGAGAATGCCATCGGCATTATAACCACCATTTGTATACTTTAAGAAATTGTATGCAATAAGTCAAAGTCAAAGTCGAAAATTCTTTATTTCCATAAATACAATAAATGTACACTTAGAAAAGGTCAAATTCTTAATAATTAAAAAGTAAAATAAAGTATAAGTAATAAAGTATTAAAATAAATAAATACTATTTTAAAGTCTGATCGATATTACTCAAAAAATTTCGGGTGTTTAAGGGTTCGTAGATCGAAGATCGGTTTCGCTTTTTCTGTCCTTTTTTCCATCTTTAATATCTCAGCAACTAAAGCAGCAAACAACTTGAAATTTAAAATAATAATATATTTCGTGTGCATGTACAGATTAATATAAAAAAATGAAAATTTTCAGTACCTACAAATTGTGATGGCGTAATTATAAAAGAGACCTACAAGGTCAAATGGGATATCAAATATAAAGGTATCAGTTTGTACATTTCAAAACCGTTTTAGAAATTTCTGTGGGTTTCATACTTTTTGAAATATTTTTAAAATACCTAATAAATATTTAACATTAAGGCGCTACCCCGACCCACAATAGCGCCGTCACCTATTTTATCTTATTATTACGTTAAACAAAAGAAATTTCTAAAATCCATTGGGCAGTTTGTGATACCTATCATAAGTTTTTTTATAATGCCTTTATAATAGTTTTATTTTGTATAGTTTAGACAGAGATGCGAAAACAGAGTTTGGTGGCCACCAAGAGCAACTTCGCATCTTTGCCTAAACTATACAAAATAAAACTATTACAGAGGCATTAAAAAAAGCCTATAATAGATATGACAAACTGCCCAATGGATATTAGAAAATTCCTTTTATAAACGTAATAATAAGATAATATACTAGGTGGCGGCGCTGTTCTGGGTCGGGGTAGCGCCTTAAGAGCGTTTACGCCTTCCATGCGCTGTTTGGCTCAAAAACAGTACTTTTCAAACCCGTTAATATCATGAACCACTTATCTTACACTATAAGTTAATTAGTAATAATTTGAGGAAATTTCGTTGTCCAAATAGTTAGTTAAGAAAATATTTCGATTAATGTAGTATGTACGCGTTCTATCAAGGTAACCCGTTTGAGGTTTTCTTAATTTCCCTTTCAGCATCAGTTTCGAAGCTCAAAATATTAAGAAAATACTGATATATCTAATTAACAAAAAAAAAATAACCAATCAATAAGATCCTTGGGAATATAGTTAGTTAAAAAGATGTTTGGTTTTGCTAACTTACTGTGAGAAATTAAAATTAAAAAAATGTGAATTATTACGAATTTTAAATTTAGATTTATTGATTTGATTTACATTTTTTTTTAAATTTTTTACCGATATACCTTATTTAATTTAATATTACAATAGCTTACCAATAAAGTAGAGAATCTTCTTTAAAACCATACATTTAAAATTTTAATTATTTTGCTGTTATTATTTTTCTGCAAATATTTTAAAACTACTTTAAAACGCTGCGCGCAAATCATTTCAAGCCAGTCCCACACACATCGCGCGCTAGGCGTACACGCTCTTAAGTTGATTTTACTAACAAATCTTTTACATGTCAATAGTTATAATGTTTTACTTACTTTCACACTCAATATTCAATTACATTACAGTGAATTACCAGTAACCGTGTATACTTTAGATATGTTTCTCAACACCTAATACTTGCTCTACCCTGTATAGGGTATATGTATATATAGGTATGTAAACTGTTAGTTATGCTGCATTCTAACCATAAAACTAGATAATTACGTGCATTTAGGCGGATTCTTTGGGAGTTTCACTAAACGCAGGTTGTGTAACTCGGTCACATGCTACACCAGTCCACTATTATTTTGCAAGTAGATAATAAGTGCAACCAGTATTACGCTTTAATTATTTTCAGAAAAATTAGAAAAAAGAACATTTTTTTTTTTTGGTTAGAGTTTTGTGTGGCATTGTCGCTCGGTCCGGTAAGTTTGTTTACAAAAATTAAATCAGAAACAAAATTATTTCCATTGGGAATGGTAATTCAATATAGAGTTTTTTATGATTAGTAGGTTAGGCCACGGTTCTGTATCCAGATTTCTGTTTTGAATAAGTTTTTTTTAATTAACCGTCGTCGTCGTCCTAATTCTATTATTAAGACTACCGCAACGCCCCACCACGTTGCGGTAGTCTTATTAATAGAATTTAAATAATATGCAACTTTAAAGTCTCTTTGGCGTGGAGAACTATTAAATTATAACAACCTAACAAGGTAAAGGTTTCTTGTTCGCTTCTTTGCTTTACCTTAAAAAAAATTAAGTGATCGCTTTATTTCGCGGGCAGCAGCTTGTAGGTTATGCAATTTTAACGGTCTCAAATATGGCCCGGCTAGGGTACAGCAAGATAAGTATGTTCTAGCCAACTAGCCATACTTTACTTTATACGTTATGAGACCAAAAAAATGTCTAAACAAAATTTAGCATGAATATAACGATGCTTCGTCAGCCATTAACTATTTTATATTCAGATAGAGTATTTTAATAGTGTTTTTGAATAATTGTAGTTGTAAAACCATCCTCTCTCACTAAGCTCTGACGATGATGATGATAAACCAAGGAAGACTCTCAGAAGCCAGTAACACATTAGAACAATATCGATCTAACCCAGTTTACACGTTAGAAAACACTGCAACCTGATTTCTTTACGTGTTCTCATAATGATGCAGCATACCTTTCTGTGACGCTATTGTCTCTGGGCTTTTTGAAATTGTAAGGCATGCATTGGAATGTATGAAAGTTTGTATTTTGGTCTCAATATTGTATTTTGGTAAAATTTGAGTATAAGGACACAGTAAATAGAAAATTACGCTTAGGTTATAGGTCCGTCTGAGATGCCTGGAGAAGACTTGTGTCGGAGGCCAAGATCCACTTGGGTCGTTACGAGAAGTGTTATGTGCTAATAACTGCATAGGAATGTATGAAAGTTTGTATTTTGGTCTCAATAAAATACATACAAATAAATACATAATATTATGTACCTAATAAAAACCTTTGTCTTGCCTTTAGATGAGCATTTGTTTGACTGGACATTGTTTTTCAGGTCCCCGCGATACACGCTACGCCCAGTGCGCGGATCGTTAGATATTTCATTATTTTTCACCATATTATCTTCTCAACTTACATTAAGATAAATTTAGTTATTAATCACCTATTTAGCTGTATAAGATTCAGTCGTGATAAACAAATTTTAATTTTATGTTGCTTATAATTGTATTGTATTTGTATTTTCTTTATTAATCAAAACTTAATAAGTATATTCTTATTTTTATGACACTTTAAACCATAGAAGGTTTGTCTAGTGTCGACAGTTACAGCGTGTTACATTTAGCATGAAGTTATAAATAAACAATTATTATCGTAAACATACCGTTTTAGTATCTACCCAACGTTGTTAGCGATTGAAAAACATATCAATACCTTTAACTAAAAACCAAAGCACCAATACACAGTTTAGGTAACAGTCACTATACCACTTGGTTATTTTATCGTAAATTAGGTTTAGATAACTACCTGCATACAAGTTTAACAGAAGGTAAAAATATATATTCATGAAGTACATAGATATTTAACATTATTTAACGTGTGGTAAACTCAAATCATGTATGAAAGGATTTCCATCATGTCGAGAATAGGTAAAGCAACAATGTTTACGAAACCTCGGAGCATCTCGCTCCGTGGCACCTACAATTAACATGAAGATGAAATAATTTCTCTTCAACCACATTAGGCCAAACGAAGTTAAGGATAAGACTTCGAATCTTAAACAAATTAAAAGAAACGTTGGTGTTCTTACACAAATAAGATTACATCCGTATGAAATTAAAAGAAGTTGAATAAATACATTCGCTATTGTATTTGACTTATTTTAACTCGATCATGATTAACCTTTTTCTTTTCCGTGAGGAAATGCGTCATGGATAATCTTCCGTCCCCAGGTGGAAGTTTATTTCAGACTGACTGACTAAAACCTCACGGTATCCTCCGGGCACATGTGTTAGGGAACGCGGGGACTTTCGGGAGTGCTCCCGCGAGCCCCAACAGTGACGCTCCACATATTACGGAACCCTTCAAAAAGTGTGGGTCACAAGGTTTTGTGGCGTGCTGGTACGCGCATCGCCTAAGACCAGATGTTTGGTATTTTTTTACGGCTGAACAAGGGCACTAAAGGCAAGCCCTTCTTCTCCGCCCGTTTCGCCTTCAGCGAATTGGGTCAGTGAAGGAATCCTCCCTTTCTCTTTCCACCGCTTCCTTCTGCTGGATAACTTCTTCGCAGAACTCAGCTATTGCCTGCCAAATGTTCTCATTATGATTAACTTACGCCATCTTTAAGATTTAACACATCTACAGCGATCCTCGCGCATGCTCAGCATAAGAATAATGGCATTAACCCCTAAGAGCTCCGATGGCGCGTCCACTGCAGGACAAAAGCCTCCACTGATACGGTATTATAGGCTGTAAATTATGATGATCTTAAGGTTAGTATTTTTAACGCAAGCTCAGGTTTGGTGGAAACCAAGTTTTTAGGACAGGAGTGTATGCCTAGATGTTTCATGTAATCCTACCTACGGGCATGTTGCCGTGGGATTCATTGCACAAAGTTCATGTAACCCATTGCGTGCGCTTAGACAGCACTTGCAGGCACTTAGACCTAGATTGCTGATGTGCTCTCAAATTGCCTAGATACGCAATGTTAGATTGTTACTGCGTTTCCTAGATAGACTAAAATGTTAGTAAACGGTGGGTAATTGTGGCATCTGGGCTGGCAATTACGAAGAAGATTAAGATCAAATGTATTATAAAAACATGCGAGGCAAAACAAGAATTCGAAATGGGGCGAACGTGGAATAAAGTTATTTAAATATGCGTAACAATATTTTCACAACAACAACACAACAAGGAACAAGGAATATAATGTGGGGGAACGTGGAATTTTACATGTGGGGCAAAACTCTGCGGGGATAACGTGGAAAAATTACCTTACTACATCATCATCATCATCAACCTATCTTAGTCCACTGCTGGACATAGGCCTCCCCCAATGAGCGCCATAGCGCCTTGTCTTCAGCTTGCCGCATCCAGCATCTGCCTGCAGTCTTTCGCAGATCGTCATCCCACCTGGCCGGAGGGCGTCCTGCACTACGTTTGCCGAGTCGCACGAGTCGCGTAGTCACCTTACTACGCTATTAACTTATTTTTGAAATAATAAGCAGAACTAGGTATATACTTGTTGAATTTGGCTCCAGTGGGACAAAATTAAGAAAAAAGGTTTAATTAAAATCTTACCTGATGGTCATTAGGTAAGTTTTTGTATTGAGGTCGGTTTATGTTTTTTAACTAAAACCTATCTTTCTCGTAACCTAATCTCAATGAAGATAACTAAAATGTGCGAACTCATTTTAGTAGCTATGCAATACTTGATTGGTGCGAACTATGAAAACTCTGATAAAGCCTCTTTCTTCTTACATGGTAACAAATGATAATATTATGTCTACGAATAAATAGACTTATTATTTATTCGTAGTATTATGTCAATACTGGGTCTTATCTGTCACCTTTTAAATCGTAAGGACGTAAGTGTCAGAAAATGAACACTTTTATTACCCCGTCCACGATTTTATTTACTGTTTGGTACATGCACGACTATGAAGTTCTCTAATTATTGACAGGTGAGAATGAAGACTGAATGATAGAATTAGGTATTTCATAGACAAAGTTACTTTTGACCGATAGATAATGCGAATCTGTCGACTCGAAAAATATGCTTACGGGGACTTAAAAAGGTTCGATTTTTTTAGAGCCGACATAGTATTGAACGTATATTGTTCTAAATTATTTTTCCATGTTTTTTTATAGTATAATAAATATAGTTTACGACAGTAACTCAATCTGTCTTACTTTTTATCACGGAAAACCGCATTTAACGCCGCGGCCAAGAAGCAAATAAAACAACAAAAATAATACTATTTTATCCTATCGAATATTCTGATTGTAATCGCCTGATTAAAGTCTGTAAAATAATAGAAAATGTTGAGCAACAATATCAAAATCAATTACAACTTCTTCATAAACAAAATCTACGCACGCCAACCCCCTGTAAAACATATGTTTTTGGTCGGAAGGTAGAAAACGCCTCGGCATTAATCCCACCCTTTGTACCTTAGTGCAATAAAGTATTTAAAGAAATAAATAAATAAAATAGATTGTCATAATAAATCGAATCGGTAAAGCATTAGGGCATTGCTTTTTGATTGTCAGTCGAACTACCAAACAGCAAATAAGAGAGTGGAATAGGTATAAACCATCCTTCGGGGAAGTAAAACCCATTGATGATGCTAACAAAGCCCTAGAATTGCTTAATAAATGATTGTATTATCAATTATCTGTTAATCGTCCACCGAAAGTAACTCAAACAATAGAAAACGGCCATTTATTGCTAGAAATACCAATTTATTGTCAGAAAGACCATTGTTATTGTTAGAAAGATCTCTCTAATGTTTAGCGGTTACCCCAAACAGCTCTCAAAGTTGTGAATTGTTACTTTCTTTGGACTTAATCGCTGATTTATTACCCGAATGTGTTTTTGTCTGCTGAATTTGAATGAAAATGTTATTATCTTAAATCTTCAAATCTAGGTTAGGTTAGGTGAATAGATTCTTAGGCCCGTATTATGAAAGCTTGCTCAGTCATCGATCTATGCTTGAGTGACGGTTATACCATAGAAAATCGTTACTCAAGCATGATGACTGAGCAAGCTTTCATAATACGGGCCTTGAGCTAGTGAAATATCCATAGCACCAATTTAAAAAAAAAATAAGTAAACATATATTACAACAATTGAAAAAAATAATTACTCTCTTAACAAAGAAAATTACAATCAAATAATAGAAACAAATTAGAACAAGTATTATCAATTGAAACAATTGTACTAACTGCAGACTTGCAAACTGTTGCCTACAGGTAGCTCAACTGATCCATACCAATACCAGTCGGAAGCGTCCCCAAGACGCTGTATTGCCCCGCTGTATGGCAATGCTGATGCACTGCGCCAGATACTCACCAGCTCTCAGCTCACGCGTCGTTGCTTCGACCAGATGCTCAGTTATTTTTTTAACCATAACTTAAAAATAAGTTAAGTACGTAACCACCAAATTATAAATAAACTTGAACGGGATTGATGCCCTTGCTTGACCTTTTTGGGGTCAGCCGTCCACATATTTGCAATTTATAATTTTGTGCTAGTTTAAAAAATAAATAACAGACCGTCAACAACCATTACTTATGTAGGTAAATTTCTACATTGGACCCGATAGCTCAGAGGAAAAATGTTACAAAGCGTGGACAGAGTGCGCCTTACAAATCGAGAACTGTCTACAAATATGTAGGTATCAAAAAAAGTTATCGAGTAAAACATCTGTTTTTTTTATCTGTGGGGACAAAGATTTCTCAAAAAAATATGGATAGTCTTCTAAGACAATTTTCCTTTAGCTACACCGGTTAAGGTACCTGCTCAGACTGCCCCGTCCATAAAATACACTCTGTTTATATGTACTAGTAGTATATGGTAGCTATTTAACACTTTCATGGCCCAATACGTAGATATCCTCCGGCCTCGTGTAGTGGCGGGGCGCGCCCCTGGGCGTCGCACCGCTAGGCAGTAAATGCGTTAAACAGAAAGCCCAATATTACCTCAGAAAAAGCCAGAAATGCTGGTCAGTTGAAATTGAAACAGGTCATTGTATTCGAGTGCCAAAATACCACACCAAATTACCTCACACTTACTATAGAGGTACAGTTATCACAGTAGGAGTAGCCGGTATAAGGAAACTGTTACAGAATATAAAAAGGCATACCGCAAGAAATCCCGTTCTGATAATGAATTTGATGATGACACTTGATTATCAGGTCTGCTGCTTATTTAGCTTGTAGTTAAACGTTACCTAATTACTTTATTGAGGTTCGATTTAATTTGAGGAGGGATAAAGAGCATCCTTTTTAAATACGTATGTACAGTCAGCTGCGTAAATATGTATACATAACTTAATAGGACACCACTAAATAGTGATAATTTATACACCACATTCTGACAAGTACGATGACTGCTTTGAACGAAAAATTTGTGCGTGGATTTATACAGTAAAAGTAAAGTAAAAAAGTATTTTTTACAGCTAAAGACAGGTATTTTTACATTAGGTGCATATTCTTATCTAAAAGTCTTTATTAACACAGAAAATTACAGTCAAATAATAAAAACAAATTAAAACTAGTATTTATAATTGAAATTAAGCTAACTGCAGAATGTTGCAAACAATCTACAGGTAGCTCAACTGATCCATATCAATACCAGTCGGAAGCGTCCCCAAGACGCTGATTGCCCCGCTGCTGTATGCACGCGTCGCTTCGACCAGACGCTCAGATAACTTTTTTTTTAAACTATTTATAAAACAAGATAGGAGAAGGAGATTTTTGGAATCACAATTAACATCCAAAATATAAAGAGAAGAGCAACTTATTATGTCATTTGCAGGCAGCTAATAATACCTTGTTTTGTATTTGTCTGTTAATTTCTTCACTAGACTAAGCCTGTATCGAAGAACACCGATCCCACACCGATTGATCGTTTTATTGGAAAAGTTCAGAGTAAATTCAAAGTGTTAACTTGGGAGTGTATACATATCTAAGCAGCTGACTGTACCTATAAATCGTATGTTTTAGTTGGTCCTGCCAATTTTCTTGTGATTTTTAGGCCAATTTGTTTAGCAGATTTTTACACAGCGTTACACTTTAGCAACTTTAATACTTCATTGTCTTCACTTCATTACAAACTTTCGCCTCATGTTTATAAGTAGGATAAGATGGGATATTGCAGAAGAAATACTTACTTACGATAAATAAATAAATAATGCTGGACAATCCACACAGTATCATCTAGTCCCTATCTAAGCAGAGCTTGTGTAATGGGTACTAGATGACTGATATACATAATAAAATACATAACATAGATAGATATATTTTATTATACATATAAAATACCCAGAACACCCGGAACAAATATTTGCAGATTGTACAAACATTTTTCCCAAGGCGGGAATCGAACTCGCAACCTCCTGCCACCTTCGCCCGCCGCGCGACATCGGTCGTCGGTCAATATTATAATAATAAGTTAGAAAAAAAACTAAAAAATCTTATGCGTGAAATACGTGTATATTCAAAATAGTTTCTTGCAACCTCCTAAATCACAGATTTGTATATTTATATGGTCTTGGTCTAATTCTAACCACAAAATCTTACCTGATCCTCTTAAATATCAACCTCAAACGAAATGTTACGAAACAATGTTAATTTGTATTGTGAAACAATGCTATTCGAGTTCGATGATTTCTAAACATTATTAATCAACGGGTTTGAAGTCTTCCCACGGTTAATTAAAGCATCTATGTAATCAATAAAAATTAAATTTAAAATTGTAATTGTTACATAACAATTAAAATTTTTTGTTATTATAAACCCATAAACACTCACACTCAGGGTAATTTCTAAGAAAACAAATAATATCCCAAAATTAAATAAGTGTATTTGGGACACCTCTCGTCAAACGAACTAAATGTAACTTTAGTCTTTGAACAGGATTGGATAAACTTCAGTGTTTCGCGTGTAGGTGGAGCTAACGGCGCTAGAATACGAAGGACATGAAAAAGTTTTTCGACTACTACGTCACTTGACCTCGTGGTGTAATTGGTTAGCGCATTCCCGTATTGAGGGAAGGATGCGGGTTCAAGTCCCGTCGAAGTTGAAACATTTTTGGGATATTATTTGGTTATTTATAAAGCAAATGTAATGTTAGTTCTTTATGAAGTTTGTTATTGATAAACAAAGAGAACCCACTAACCTATTTATTATTTTAGGTAGTCAGTTACTATTGCTGAATCCTCTGAGTCTCAGGGCTTGTGTTCAATGTCATCATTATTCAACCCCACCACTGTTGGGCATAAGCCTCCTTTTTGCACACGAGTTAGTTTGGTCATATACGGTGCGTGTCTCATCCGTAGTCGTTTACCATCCATGTAGTCCATGAGCTTTATTTCTAAGCAACAACGAATCTAGATCTAAATAGTCATCAACACCGGAGCGGTGTTGTTGACTATGTTACTCGAAACGTGGTGACCAGAGTGTGTTCGGTTCTCTGCTAACTCGATTCCTTTACCTCTACAGATGAGGCCACAAGCATCAAAAATATTTAATTAGGTAAATAAAGCAGTTGCAATGGATCAACGATCCATTGGGAACTTTTTATGTGATCAGATGCAACGCCAAACTGATCATTATTATCTGTTGGTAATAAATAAAGTAGTAACTCATCTCAATGAGCTCGGTTGCGCTGGCTTGTATACCCACTCTGTTACTTAAGCAGTGGGCATTGTCGACTATTCTGATACTCAGTAGTGACAAGAATGTGTGTTCGATTCTCTGCTAACTAGATTTCTTTATGTCCACAGATGAGGGCACGATCGCAATGAGGTCGCGCGCGCTGGCGCTGTGCTGCGCCTTGCTGGCGCTCGGGGCCGCCGCCGCCTACACCATCGACTGTAACCATGAGTACACTGACTGCGATACAGAGCTTAGTGAGTATACTTATTCACATACTGATTTCACCCCACTGTTGGGTAAACGTCTGCCTAAGTTCATATAGGAAGGCAGACGTTTAAGTTCATTATATTTAGATAGATAGATAGATATAATATACTTTATCACTTTTATCTAATTTACTTACTTTCTTTGCACACTTAAATCTTATTTGAACTATTTACAAGACGACTTAAAAACTAAGCGACGATTGGCAGTCTTATCGCTCAAGAGCGAACTCTACAAGACAACCATGGATGGATAGGAACATTGGACAGTACAAGGGGATCTGTGTGCTTTATGTAGGTTTATAATCTTCTATATATATAAAAGAAAGTCGTGTTAGTTACACTATTTATAACTCAAGAACGGCTGAACGGATCTCGGTGGAATTTAGCAGCGAGGTAGATGGTATACCGGGGCCGGACATAGGCTACCTTTTATTCCGGAATAAAGCGTGCGAAGCCGCGGGCTGCAGCTAGTTATAAATAAAATATCAATAATACATAGACATATACAACATACATATCATTATATTTATATACAATACACATTTACATATACTACTATATACATAAGGACTCCGGTATGCGTTCAGTGACAACAGGACAAATACTGCTCTTTTACCAAGGTTTTAAAGATAGGTAGCGACTTTGCACGCCTTATCGGAACTGGTAATTCGTCCCATAGTTGAACAGCCCGGGCAGTAAAAGAATGGGCGAAGAAGGAAGTAGAGTGGGCAGGTATATTTAGGTAATTCACTACCAATACCAATACAATGACTATCTGACACCACTTACAGCCAATAACAGGACTTAAATTTTATAAAATTTTAAAAATTAAAGACGACAACAATATTGTCGGTATTGACAGTATTTTAAAGTTAAAGTTGTTTAATAGATAAGTAAACAGTTAGCGTCTACTGTAAACTATTATCTATGAACCCATGGTACAACAAACGTCAAATAAATTGTTCTTCTAGCTAGTCTCACGATTTTTTCTGGTTTTAGCTGATTTTAGTAAGAAAAGAAGATATGTCTCTTTCTTGATGATATGCTTGATTTTCCCTCGTGCACGTCAAGTATACCTAACCTATTGTACAATAGCAAACAAAAACACATACCTAGTTATCCTGGCCATCACGATGGTGAGTGACCTATCGATGATAGGTGCGACCAACATTCAACGCTGCATACAAAAGACTTCAACGCGATGACGCTACGAAATGGCGGCATCGCAAACTGTTATTTTGGTAATTATGTACTTTGAAACTAAAATCTACCCTTCCGACAAATGAACCTCCATTACGATTTTTTAAAGTCGTAGTTAGATAGCAGCAGGTTAGATATTAATAATATGTACCTATTTATATAATAATTTTGATATTACTAGCCTTTCCTTTCTTTTTTTCCGCTTTGCAAACGCAACTCATGGTGATTCGGCTAACTTTCCTCTATTCGTTTAACATAAACTAACATTAAAACAATAAAATAGAACAGAGCTCTTTGTTCGATTCATTGTAAATAGTTAATATTTAATTACAAAACAGTTTTATCTCCGCATCGCCAATTTAGAAAATGAACCGCTTTGTAAATAAATCATCTCGGTTTAGTAAGAGAGTGGAAATTCTGAGCTATAGGTTAATTTGTTTCAATCAATAAATTTTTATTGAATTTTAAGATGTGAGAATGTTCGTACTTCGTACATAACTATGGTATAAAAACTTGCAAACTTAGAACTTGTAGGTTTTTTACAGCTCTACGTACTTTTATTACTCTGCTCTCGGCTACAGATTTATTTTTAGACATATTTTTGCTAATAATATAATTATTATAAGTACGACGAGTTATAAACAAAAATGTGTATCAGGATTTTTCATAATAGTACATATGCGTAGCTAAGGTTTTAAGATAAATCCAACCTTTCTTGATTGTTTATCGATTACCTTACCTACCTACATAATAAACGTTTTTTTAATGTTCATATTTTGTCGTTATTTAGTATTTTCTCAATAGTTATTTTAATCAAATTAGACTATATAGTTGTTATTGTGACGAAAAATAAAAGCAATGTTCTATAAGGTATCTTTCTACAAAAACATTTGAAATCGGTCTCGAATCCTGCGCATTAGTAACACCTCAATCCAAAATATGGTGGAACGGAGTCGTGACTTCACTTCGCTTTTTTCGGAAGATCTCGGAATCTTGGTCTCGTCTTTTTGCATTGCCTTAAGCTAGAAGAGTGATTCTAAATCATAGCTGCTTCTTACTTGACTTCAAAATAAAACATTATATGATCAAAAACAAATTTAAATAAGTACTCGTAACGTTTATTTCTTTAGGCACACAAAATAACCTAATAGACAAGTCGTTTTACAAAATATTTTAAGTTAATTGTATCTAAATTATTAACAAATTTAAATACTAAATAAAGTATTATTCGATACTCTTTACTCAAATCCACTAGTGGAATAATTAAAAATGTCTAGATCTTAAAACGATGATGATGATGACTTGATGTGACTTACCTTCGATTAAACAAAAATAATCATAACCTGCTAACTTCAATTTAATCGAGTTCAAAGCTCCCAGACGATTTGACACACTTTCGGTTCAACCATACCAAGTTCAAAGATACATCTTAGTTGTTATGATTATGAGTTATGTTAAAACGAGTGTATAGGATTTTCTCATACACCTCCATGGGGCTTCCCATTCAAAATATATCAACGAGTAACTTTAGGAAATATATATAAAATTTTTACTTCCAGTAACTACAGAAAAAGCGTTTGGTGTAAATAAAAATATATAGTTTTTAGACTTTATTACAGAAGTTGTAACTCATGGTGCTCTATGGTCCATAATATAGCAAAGGTACTTAACTAAGGCAAGTATTCTTTGAAAATATAAAATCGGACATTACATAGATATCAAATTAAGTTTTGTTAGAAGTTTTCATTATAATGTATGACATCAAAGTTAACCGACGAATCTGTTAATCCACCAATTATCTTTCTAAGAATACCCCTTAGTTCTAATTTTGATTGCTCGCCTTTGAATGCGATGAGTCACAGATTCCGCTAAAAAAACGATTCTTCTAAAACCAAAACATGTAAAAATAAAACAGGTCTACCTGAGGAGGTGCGAAGCTCTCGGAACTTGTTAGTTTTTTACAGTTTTTAGAGAACATCACATTTAGAGCACAAAAAGCGAAGTCTTGTCTTGTTCATGGCCAGTGAGGTGTTTAGAATTAGGTTGTTTTAACGAAAACAGTGTTGTATTTTAAAATTACGTCATTCACTGCACAACGTTTGCATAAGTTTTCGGATTTAATACCATTTAAACTACCATACCTATTTATTCCAATTTGAATTTAAATTGAATTCAAGGATATATGTATACTCCAGCCATACCTTAGATCATTTATTTTGAGTTCAACAGTGTAAAAATATTTTATGTATATTAAATTTTACTGGAGTAGGAATAGTTCGTCACGTCAAAACAAACAAATCGGCAAAAATATTATAAGTCATCGCTTAAACTCTGGCTTAGTAAAGGAATTCCTTTGCCCGTAAATGGAAATAAATTAGGTAAAAAATCCAATCCATAAATTATGAATTAAAAAAATTACAATCAACGAACAGAAACAAATTAGGAACTAGTATAAACAATTGAAACAGTTGAGCTAACTCCAGACTGTTGCATACTATGTTTGCTGTTTGCCAATAACAAATAACGGTTTATGTTAGCTATTGCTTAAGTATGTAATTAATGTTTAATGTTTATAAAAATGATTTATATTTATTATTTGGAAACAAACAAACATCCAACATACATTAATAGAAACCATAGTCACCCACCATAGATCAATAGATAGCCAAGTTTATAGTATCCAGTCGTGAGTCGTGATCTGCCATCGCAATGGTGTCGTCACTTGCACGCTCGATCAGCGCCAAGATTTATAACAATCCTTGTGCCCATGATAATATTATCAAGCGCTAGCGTCTTCCTGCGACTTCATTTACCTTGTACAAGGATGAAACGTAGCACTCAGGGATTATGAAGTTGCTTATAAAAAAGAATCGGACAATTGTTACAGTTTATGGACGTTTTTGTGAAAAGTTTTTCTACATAATGACTTAAACCAATTATCAGTCACATTAGAGACGCGCTTATAGTCCAGTCAATAAGTGCTCAAAAGCACCTCTTTTGAGAAATGATTATTATAACGACGATCTTAGGTAACATCCACAACAATAAGAAATCAAATAATATCTCTTAAATTTTTTGACTTCGACGGGACTTGAACCCGCAGCTTTCCCTCGGTACGGGAACGTGCTTACCACGAGGTCAAGTGACGCAGAAGACGAAAAACTTTGGGACATTCATCGGACTATAGCGCCGTTAGCTCCACCTACAGGGGAAACGTTGAAGTGTTATCCAATCCTGTTCAAAGACTAAAGTTAAGCTTAGTTCGTTTGACGAGGGGAACATTTTTGGGATTATATTTGATTTCTTATAAAATAACCCAGTGTGAGGCTTACGCACTATAATAATTAAGAAATGTTAAAAATCCAATGTCAAAAATCCAACAATGTTTTGTTTAAATCATTATTTATTATAGAGTTTTGTTACAGAGTGACTATGTTTTAAATCTTTATTGACAAAGAAAATTACAATTCAATAATAAAAACAAATTAGAACTAGTATTTACAATTGAAATAATTAAGCTAACTGCAGACTGTTGCAAACAATCTACAAGTAGCTCAACTGATCCATATCAATACCTTGATTGAGTGATATAGAGGTATGTATGATATACAATACATGCCATGCCACTCCCGTAAGAGATCAATTCTTGGCAAACAATGTTTATTTATGGTAAAATTTTAAGTACAATGTTTTTCCAAGCAATTTTTTGAAAAGCAATTCGAGCAGAATCTTTAATTTTAATTTTAATTTTTACTTTTGATGGCCGAAATCTTTTCTTAATTTCCGATATAACATTTAAATAATTTAAGTACACTAAGCACTTAATTTCATTTATTTAATACCTACTCATAAATTTGCACAAAATACTCTGCGAAATTCGCTTCATCCTTTCGTTGGCACTTTCACTATTTTTGATGAAAATGACTGGTTGACCAGAAAATCCTACCGATATGTCTAGCGAATCAAACTTTTTGTAAACAAATTTAGTACCGTTGGAAAGGTAACAAACCAGAAAATTAACTTAGAGTAGAATAGATTATTCAAACGCCGTTTTTATTATTTTAGGATAAATTTGATCGTTAAGTTTTTCTTTAGTAAATGTTTTTTTCAAATATCTTATTTTTTAATCCTAGTTTGAGGGAAGTTCCGATGTATTTTAATCACAAATGTTTATGACTATACTAATAATTTACCAATAATAAAAAAGTATTGAGTTTATGAAAAAAAAAAGTTATGAATGCTTGAAGGTCAAATTTAGAAAAAATCTTAATAAAGTATAAAAATATACATATCACCAAAACTATAAAACAAACTTTAGTTAAGGAAAGTAAGGTCCAATAATTAGCAAATGACCTACTCTATTTGCGAATTCGCTATGGCGGGTTGAGTTCCAGTCACCCTATATATGAGCTTCGAAAAACGGTCGAAAAGGTCGAAAATCTATCGCTACCAGCATTTCCTCCAGTCGGCATCAATCGTCAAACCAGACAAAAGGCAAACAAATATAATGCTTGGTATGCTTCCTGTCCGAGCGCTAAAATGACACTAGTTGAAATCTTAGATTATTTTTAGCAAAGTTGAAATGGTATCCCAACATGTCAAATGGGATCTCTTTTGATACATACGGTTTCGCGGTGCGCATTGTGAATCTATGGGGACCGGCGGATACCTTGATAGATGGCTTTCCGCCTTAAATGTAAACAGATTTCTGCTCACATATAAATTAACAATACCTTTTAAAATTGTACTTTTGCTTTGTTTTGTTCACAACGTGGTGATAACGGGAGCTGATTACGTGATCTTCATTCCAGATCAAAATAAAAGCATTAAAGTGGCATCACTCTCAGCATTGTTGACAATTTATGCAATTATTTATTTGTCAATAGCTTTAGCCTAAGACTTTACTCGCGTGGTACTGTGGATGGAGTTATGGAAATAATTTCACAAAAAAAAATATCGCAGAAATTTAGGTACAAAACCTCCAGTACACTGCTTCGTCGAGGCGTGCAAAATTATAATGTTAGGCTTTAAGTACCTAACTAGTTGTAGGGGAGAGCGAGCTGCAAGCAGCTCGCGGCGGCTGTGTTTATTGTTTTGTTTAATAACAACCCCTTTTTCGTAACCTACACCCTCGATTTCGACTAAATCAAGGGTGTAGGCTACGAAAAAGCATCGCAAAATTTTTGCGATTTAAAAATGTTTGCTTTCTTGGATTTAGAAATAGACATCTTTTTCGTAATCTTCGAAATCGAGTTAATTGAACACGACATCCATATTAGTAGTGGGTGTGCTATTACACAGCAAACCTCGCTTTGCTCGCCGGCGCTCGACGTGACGGGTGTCGTATATACACCTGCTCGTGCTGCCACACAGCGTGGCCTAAAGCTAATATGTGTCAAAAAAATATGTTACTTCAACTACAATAAAATAAATCATCTCCCCCAGGATTCCTTCCTTAATGAATAAGGGGCGGAGTACCATGAGTTCCACCTCCACCTCCACAGCCTATATTGGTCCACTGCTGGTCCCAGGCCTCCCTCTAATAAGCGCCTTGTTGGTTTTTATCTCACGGGGGTAGTGCCCATAATCCCCACGCTGGGCATCGCAGTTCGGTGGTAGAATTGTTCTGCAGGAGCCGCTGCTGCCTACTCCCGGTGGATATCCCTTAGTCACCTCTTACGACACCCGCGGGAAGAGTTGCGGTGGTGCAAATTCTAAGCCTATTAGGCTTAGGTTATAGAGGCTACCTATTACAAACAAACAAGCTCACAAATTTTAATTTTATACAATACTTTTGTACTAAGATGACATTTACCAATGATGATATCATCATCAAATGCCATCATTTCATTTACAATTATATTTCCTATACTAACGCGCGCACCCGCAGATTTCCACGCATTTTTTGGATTGAAATATGTCATTCCAGGTCTGGACCTGGACACTTTGGAGGGGTGAGTCTATTTGACGTTAGTAACGAGACGTGATCGTGACGTTTCCTTTTAGTATAGATTTGCGTATTTCCCTTTCCGCGCGATAGAGGCGCTATACCAAATAGTATGGAAAAAAGAAACGTCACGATCACGTCCCGTTACTAACGTCAAATAGACTCAATCTGATCTTAGCGTGCAAAATTTCAAACCGATTCATTTAGTAGTTTTGGCGTTGTCTTTGGCCAAAGATCTTCACAACAGCACAAACTTTTGCCTTTACGGTATTGGTACGATTGTAGCAGAGAAAACGAGGTGTTTTTCGTCTTCGTATACGAAAAATAACTCGTTGGTGGAATTCGTTTTCTAGAGATTTCAAATGTCCTAGATAACCTCTAATGTTCTTCCTACCTACGCGTAGAAATCTCTGCAATCTAATGCATTTATAGATTTAATAACTGACCTGGCTAAACATATTCTCTAACGATTTCAATCTACGTTGTTTCAACTAATTTATATCTTAATTTCCTTGTTTTTTTTTTCTGGTTGCTACATTGAAATGCAATTATACTCTGCTTAGCTGCGAATGCTTTCTTAACCATAATCATCTTTCAATAAAACGATCTACCTACGTGCTATTTCTATTATAAGTCGTGCAGTTTACGAGGTATGGGTGATGGACCAAAAACAAAGAGGAAAAAACAAACATTGGTGTTGAGCCATTTCATGCAAATTAGAGCCTTATCTTCGTCTGACTCTAACACTCTTATTTGACCAGCTTGTAGTAAATCTGACACCTACCAAAATAGGTATTTTATACCTTGAATCGGGCATGTATAGAAGATTTTTTGTTTTAAAATTATTGTGTCTTATACCTAGGTAAACATAAATAAACAATTAACAAACATTTTTGCTAACATCGTAAATAATCTTACTACTTAAGTAAAATACAGCACCGATGCTCGTCTTCTTGAATTGCACGGATTATAATGCAACTCTATTTAATCTATGGTCCTTCGGAAGCGCGTCACGTAATGCAATGCATTGACATAACAGGCGCGTCTGTCATGCGCGAAAACGTGCGCCGCCGGCGCACACCAACTGGATGTTATTCTGTGACATATTGTTGAGCGGGAAAGTTGTGATTATGATTGTGATAAATTGCAGCGGGTAATGGATGTTGATGATTGATGCTTACCGGTTTGCTTCTGAGTAACTGGTTGTCCGGGTTCCGGGCATACAAATACGTAACCAATCATCATCAACAACATCATCATGTTATTCCGCTGCCTTATGAGCGCCATAGAGTCCTGTCTTCGGCTTTCCGCCAGCAAAAATATTAAAAATAAAATTAAAAAAATATATATATACATGTGTTGATAAAAAAATCATAGGTAGATAATTCTTTATTACAGACACAGAAGAAAATGCTGCGAAGCAAGGTACAATGGGCGGCCTCATCGCTTTGAGCAATCTCTTCCAGGCAACCTTGGGACAGATTGGACATAAAAGAACATCATGTGTATAAAATAAAAATAATGTGTAAAAAACTATATAATACTTCGATTCGATATAGCATAGTACATTTAGCTTGCATTTTTATCTAGGATGTTAGCACAGATGCTATGCTAAAGGTCAGTATTTTACAATATTCTCTAGCTGGAATCAAATTTCACATTGCAAAAAAAACTAGAAAAAATATCTACATCTTTAGAGGGGGCAATATGCAGGATCCGCCGCTTCTCATAACCTACGTCTGGAATAATAATTGAAAAAAATATGTGTAATATCGCAACCATTTCGCAAAAACCGTCAAAGCCTCATCTTGTCTTCTCGGAAGTGTAGGCGCGGCAAAACTCAGGTTTTCACGATTTTCTCCAGTTTGTGCCACTTGCAAGTTGCTACGTAGGCGTGCATTAGTCAATGCAGCTGTGCCTTTCGTGTTTGCACAGCTGGCTACTGTCCATTTTAAGTTTTTCTTCTGTGTTGACAATTCGACCTGTGATTTTAATCACCAAAATTATGCAACTAGAGTCTACGAAAGCGAGAGCAATCACGAAAACCAATATCCAGACAAATCCTATTTATGTAAGTAATATCTATACGTAAAAATTAATTACGAATAACGACATAAAGTGTACAAATATACCTATTCAACATGTACATACCTACATCTACCGTGGAATATATGAATATTGAATAGGTAGTTACCTACAGACAATACTTCCTTAACTTTCGTGAGGGAGTTCTTCACGAAAGTTGGTGAAGCTATCATACTAAATAATTGTTGAGGCGAAATTTTGTGAGTATAGATGAGAACATGTTTGTTATCTAACATCTCCAAAATTCCTGAACAGATCAAGATGTAATTTGGCCTCAATGTAGAAATTAGTCTGACATAATTATCAGGGTATTTTAATCCCGGAAACGAAGCCATGGGCAGACGTTAGTAAATCATATGTAATCACATCACGCAGCACTATTACGAAGTAGATAGAAACCATAAATCTTGGAAGCCCTACTCGCACTTGGCCAGCTGTTAAGACTAAAACCGGTTATAACTGTGTCCATACAAAGTGCCTTTTTAGAATGTGGGATATGCCATATTTGACGCAGGCACCATCTTGGTACGATCAAGGTTTTTTCAACTCCATCGAAAGATCTATCGAATGGTAGAGTTTTCACGGTGGTATGACTCTGTCGTTCGTTCGTGCCTTAGAAGACATTTGATTAAGTGCCGCCAAACGAACACTACCTATATATGTAAATACCTACTTTATTGTCTATGTTTGAGTTTGTTTTGTGCTGTCTATGTTTGTGAACCAAATAAACCATCTAAATCATTCTTTGTGGATGTACAGGCCAATGATTATGGATGAGTGATGACAAACTGGATATTTTCCTTTTTATTAAGGCAATTAATGCTACAAAAAAAAATACACGAAGATTTCCTTTCTCGAATCCACATTATGGCTTTTTTTCCAGTTTTGATTTTGACAAATCCCCCTTAAGTATGAAACCTAATTTTGTCCAGAATTCCCTCTGTACGTTTTCTCGTATTCCATTTTCACCCCTATGTCGTGCTTTACCAATTTTACCCTGTAAATGTTTAATCAGCATCTGCTCTACGCTTTAACGGAGGTACATTTAGCTTGTTATGTAATTTATGTAAATCATTCATACTCCAATAAACCACATGCCCAGCGACCTTGTGCTAAGACCCACAGCTGGGCTCATCTAGTGAAAGTGGGCGGCCGTGGCCTACAGCACAGCGTGGGCTGTTTGCATTTGATAATGCCTGATCGATGGCACTGTTGCATATAAAAAGGTCAGGTTTGTTCTATTATTCTGTATATATACAACCCTTACAACGGTTAGTAAAAGCCCCAAATTTAGAATAATTAAAATATTTAATAAACTACCAGAAAACCTAAAATGCAAACCAAAAGATAATATTTTTATGAACCACTTAAGTACTAGCATTTTTGTAATAAGATTGTTATTACAAAAATGCTACTACTCAATCCAGGAATTCTTCTCCGAATATAGCTTAAAGCAAATAACTAAAAGTGTACTAGCTGACCTACTTATAGATTAAGTTAAGTAAAGTAAGTACATACCTAATCCCGACTTATAGGACCTGTTTATTTTATTTGAGTTTATCTGACGTTAGTATGAATGTCATTATCAATTTGTACACACTAAGCATACCTACCTACTTTTTTATGACACCATTTAAATTTGTTACTTATTTAAACATTAAATTTATATAATTTGACTACTCCTAATCTGACATTAATTTGCGATCGTTTTATTAGATTGAAAACTTAATCTTAATCTTATTTAATTCAATTATTATTTATTCTTGCCATATATAACCAATACTTATCATTAATACTTATTACCAATACTTATAACCAATATTTGTTATGCCATATATAACTTCATGACATTGGAAATTAATTATTTCTATAAATATGATATAACAAAGTCATCAATATAACAAGAGAGAACCCAAAGTAATTGTTGCGCCCTAACAGGATTTTTATGCATTGTGTACCCACTAGGACTACCTACACCTAAGTACAATATATTTATGCATCTAATCATAATAAATGATATGAATATGAATATATATTATCTATTATGTGTGTATATATTATATTATGTTCTATTATAACAAACCTTTAAAGGTTTGGTCCTCTGTCCTTGTATTAAAATGTTTGACATATCCAAGTGTTAGGTTGCTTATTATTGTATGCAATTGGTGAGTCACCACCGGCGGTGGAGAGATTGAAATGAGACGCCACAGTACCTATACTTCAGCCAAGTTCTATGTAAAATGTTTTTAAAGAAACCACAACAAAAAAAACTAATTTCAGATATAGTTAATTGTCAGCAATATTTGTAGAAGGAAAGATTTTAAATCAACATGGAATAGGTCTTGCCTATAAAATACACGGGAACAAAGTGAGATTTCGAATTTGGCTGGAATATATGGACGTAGGAGGAATAGCTAAAAATATATATAGAAATACTTATTGATTGTTTGATTTCTCTTAGTACATACTTCCATCTCTCCAATATTATACCTCATCATCTGTTGTCGACGTTTATTTTACCTACCTACGTAATTGACTAGGTACGTCGCGAAGAGGCCGAAGATTCGCATTAGGTCATAGGTGCAGAAGGATGCCGGTTCGATCCCATTGTGAGATAAATGTTTATATCTATGCTCTGCAATATTATAGTGGAATAGATTCAAACAGTGGAAACTGATCCACCCGGTCTATGGATCAGAGTGGACAAAAAAGTGGAAATTCATCCATTAATCATCATTAGTGGATCTGAATAGTGGATGAGCGTGGAATAGAGCATATTTGTGCCAGGTTTCAGTGTTTTTCAATGCATAATACTTACTTTACGTAGGTACCTATCTATATTTTGAAAATCACAGAATCAGTGTTTACTGGTTTCCGTTACATAAGCTCTGCTTGTTTTGGGGCTAGATGATGCTGCAACGTCAAGCACTATTTGTCCATTATTTAAGAGGGCACCATGCGCGCCATTTTGTTAAAAGGATAGGCATAGAATTTCGCGTTCCTATGAACACGAAATCTTATGCAAAGTCTTGAATTTTGCACATACGCCGTTCCAATAACGTATGCTCTGTCTGTGTATACATATAGAGCATACGCTTATGGAACGGCGTATGTGCAAAATTGAAGATTTTGCTTATTTACAATAAAACTACGCAGCTTATGAAGAAACATGTTCGAGCAACCAAATAATTAGTAATAACCTAAGAATCAAAACATAAGTCATTTCTAATAGACCGCCGGTTCCTGAGATCTCGACCAAATTATGTTCGTCCGAAACAGTGCACTTCCATGCTTTTTTTATGTTTTTTTTTTCTCAATCGTGTTTTCACATTGAAGGAACCAAAGTAAAAATGTTGAATTTAATGTAATTCGAGTTTTTTACCACGGGGATCCCGTGAGTACTGTGACAGGCCTAGTTTGACAGCCAAATCTGCGAGGTTTACGCCTTCCTTGCGCAGTTTGGTTCAAAAACAGTACTTTTCAAACCCGTTAAGTAATATCATGAACCACTTATCTTAAACTATATGTTAATTAATAGTAATTATAGGAAATTTCGTTTTCCAAATAGTTAGTTAAGAAAATATTTGTATTAATGTAGTATGTACGCGTTCTATCAAGATAACTGGTTAGAGGTTTTCTTAAGTTCCCTTTCAGCATCAGTTTCGAAGCTCAAAATATTATGAAAATACTGATATATCTAATTAACAAAAAATAATAACCATTCAATAAGATTTTTGGGAAAATAGTTCGTTAAAAAGATGTTTGGTTTTGGTATCTTACTATGAGAAATTAAAATTCAAAGAATGTGAATTATTACGAATTTTAAATGATTTATTTAATTTAATATAACAATAGCTTACCAATAAAGTAGAGCATCATCTTTAAAATCATAAATTTAAAATTTAACTATTTTGTTGTTATTATTTTTCTGTAAATATTTTAAAACTACATTAAAACGATGCGCGCAAATCAATTCAAGTCAGTCCCACACACATCGCGCGCTAGGTGTAAACGCTCTTAATCGTATCCGGACTTCCTCAAAGACCAGACCGTCGTCCGTAAGTAGGTGGCTAATGACGTGTGATACACTCATCCGGAAGAGGTCTCGTACATAACACTGATGTTAATCAGCTTGACTCACTCGTTGGTATTTTAGCGCGAAGTGAAAAGAAAAATCATGATAGGAGCGAAGATCAACAACCTATATGAGTCCTCTGCTGGACATAGGCCTGCCTTAATGAGTGCCATAGCGCATTGTCTTCAGCTTGCCGCATCCAGTTTCTGCCTGCAGTCTTTCGCAGGTAGTCGTTCCATCTGGCTGGAGGGCTTCCTACACTATGACTGCCGAGTCGCGGTCTCCACTCAAGAACACTTTTATACCAGCAGCGGTTGTCGGTTCTTCGCGAGATATGCCCGGCCCACAACCACACCAGCTTGCTAATTCTTTGAGCTATGTTGTTAACTTTGGTTCTCTGTCGGATGTATGCGTTACGAATTCTATAAAATAAACTCCGAGCATAGCTCTTTCCATAGCTCGCTGAGCGACCTTGAACTGGTGGACCGACCTACCGCTTAACTTAACGCTTTAATAACATATCAAATGCTGGTCAATCTAGTCAAAAATGCCATGCAGAAAATGCCATTGGCATTATGCCCACCATTTGTAGAATTTCTCGGTGAACAGCTGTCTCTTGCTGTCTTCCGAAAACGCTGCCTCAGGGCTTATCGGGGGAAGTACTTTGACCATGCATATCTTTGCTACCAAGCAGTATTGTTCTGTTTCGGTCGAAAAGTGCATGAGTTGTTGGTATATATTTGAGATAATTGTTGATTTTCTAATAAATTAAATAAATAATTATTATGTCGCCGCCGGATCGTAGAACCAGCCCGTTTGTAAATCACTAGGCCGTTTGCAGAACGGTGCCATTCAATTAATTGCCTAGGTATGCCGATTATTGAACGATCAACGTTGAATGTTAGGTTAAGTATGGGTGGTTTGTTAACAAAAATGTCACATATAAATTGGCTGATGTATAGTACCTACACCAAAAGGAATTATCTAACAAACAAGTTGCTTAACTCACTCAGATCATAAAAACTTTAACGGTTTTTTGAATGATTCGTTTATGTTTCTTGATAGATGATTAAATCGGCTCATAACTAGGTTTTCAATTAAAATAGAAGATAAAATCTTCATTTGTTATCAAATCTGGCTGTGGTTTTTACCTATTACAGATTCATCAGCTATGGTCTGTTGGAATTGTATTGGATCTTGCTTTTATGACCATTTAGGTAGCTTACGTAACAAACTATTATAACTGTAGTTGTTTAATATTGTAGAGGTAGTGCGTAAGCCCTCACACTTGGGGTAATTTATGAGAAATCAAATAATAGACGAACTTCCTTCGGACTCTGAAAGTCGCAAAGTTTTTCGACTCTTACGTCACTTGACCTCGTGGTGTAGTTGGTTAGCATATTCCCGTACTGAGGAAAGGATGCGGGTTCAAGTCCCGTCGAAGTCGAAAAATTTGGGACATTATTTGATTTCTTATGCTATCTATTAGTCACCTTCTAGTCGTAAAGCTCAGCGCACATTAATCCATGCCGCTACCATACAGTACAAAAACGTGCATTCAAATATGGGCTTAAGCTCTTTATTTTTAGATACATTTTACTGTGACAAAATGGCTTCCCACAAGCTTCAAACAAGTGGTCCGCGAGCTGTTTGTCATTTGGGTTCCGGCAATAATAAAATACATCTACTAAATGTTACGTTTAAAGCCCATATTTGAATGAACGTTTTTGTGTTGTGCTGCAGCGGTGCTTTTCAGGTGTTCTACAAGTTTAAGTGGTATCTACTGGCAGAGCAGCCTTACAAAAACATATATATAATTAAAATACTGTAAGGTGTGCGAAGTCACTACCAATTTTCAAAGTTAAGGTAAAGGAACACTATTTGTCCTGCTGTCACTGATCACGCCCTTGTTTTCATAATTTGTATAAATGTAGGTAAATATACATATATATATATATTTATAGGAGAAGGTGTGTTTGTACTTTTTTTGTAATTTATATTGTAGTATGTTAATATTTATTTTTAAGTAGTACAATATTTATTAGATGCACACAGATCTTACCCCATATATTTCCGACTATCCTATCCATACCAGGTTGACTGGCAGAGATCGCTCTTGAGCGATAAGACCGCCAATTGTTAATTTTTTCTTAGTTATAAGTGGGCAATGTAAGTGGGCAATGGTTAAAAGTATTTTGTATCTATCTTTCTATATTTATATATGTAGTGTATTGTATTAAGTATATCAATTATTATCTAGTACCCATAACACAAGCTCTGCTTAGCTTGGGGCTAGATAATGCTATGTGAATTGTTCAGCATTATTTATTTATATTTATTATTAAAATGTTTGGTAACTAAATAGCATTATGATCCGACATGGGAAAGTTATCGTTTCGAGCAAAAATAAATCCAAATCCATTGTTTTGAAAACTCTTGCTCTCTAAGCATTCTCAAAACAAATGTCGTATGTTTTAAAACGTATGAGATACTACAAATCGTAACTGACTCCTTACAATGATTTCGAAATCACAAAAAAAGCTCTACAGACTTATGGTCTTTATTTACAAAGAAAATTACAATAAAATAATAAAAACAAAATAGAACTAGTATTTACAATTGAAACAATTAAACTATCTGCAGAAGGTTGCAAACAATCTACAGGTAGCTCAACTGATCCATATCAATACCAGTCGGAAGCGTCCCCAAGACGCTGGCTGCATTGCTCCGCTGTATGGCAATGCTGATGCGCTGCGCCAGATAGCCACCAGCTCTCAGATAACTTTTAAAAAACCCGGAGAGCGTCGGTATTCCACGGACGGGTCTCGACCCCAAAGGAGCAAATGTGTTGTCTCTGTCGAGACCTGCATATTGTTGACCTATGGTTGACATTTGGGTCCGTAATAAACCATCATTGCTCTACCTCATCCCTGCTGAACTTGCCTCCCCGAACGAGGACGGCTGTAACATAATCACCACGCTTGGCAGGTGGATTGATTATTGCAGTGGAGGTGTTAATAATACACAGAAGGAAGCTGCTGCCCTTTCTCTGCTGGGTTCCCTTAGCCGGCTCTACGACATCTGCGGACTGCGTTAGTTGGGTCGATTCTTACAACAATCAATGCTCCATTTTTTGTATAAGCTTTTAATTGGCGTCTATAATATTTATAAAGTTTCCATGAAAATAATTATATGGCTAGGTTTTATGCAAAATATAAAAGCTCGCGCTTCGGATGCGCTTCAGATGGCTCAAAAATTAAGATAAACTACTTTGAAGGCACTAAAAACAAATAAAAAAAAAATGCTGGACAATCCACACAACATCATCTAGCCCCAAGATAGGCAGAGCTTGTGTTATGGGTACTCGATGACAGATAAACTCAATACAATATTTAACGTAGATAGATATTTTTTATTATACACAGAAAATACCCAGAACACCCGGAACAAATATTAGCAGATCGTACAAACATTTGTCCCAAGGCGGGAATCGAACCCGCAAAATGAAGCGTTTTAAAACATATATCAACGCGGCGACTAATTTCTCTGTGCTTCGCAGGTTTCAAATGATGGCATCATCTTTAGTGCTGTCAAATAAGTCGTTCTTTTTTCCTAGTTCGGACCCTATAGGTTTAGTTAGGTGTCCAGAATACATTGAGAATTTTGGTTTAAATACTTACTTACTTCGAATATCGGTACTTAAAAGACCATCAATAAGATAGCAATGAGGATTTCCGTTTTCCATGCATGTGCTGGTTGAATGTATTTAATGTCTACGGATATCAGTAAACTAATCCGGTGAACCGATACCTACTCTGTATTAATCTAGTTATCAACATACTTCCACTTCCGTAAGAAATAAGTGGTCATTTAGTACATAAATAGGCAAATAGTCACACTTTGCTATTTACATGTGCACACACAGAAATTTAAAAAAAAACCCGTTCGATCGTCATGCTCGTGCCGAAATGAAAAAGTTTGGTTGAGTTGGATTTTTTGATGAACGAGACCAAGGATTATTTTCTTATTTGTAAACAAACTTTTTAGAGAAGATCTCTTTGATTGCATTCTTTTTTAAATCGGACATCGATTTAAAATTAAGCATGTTATTGTTTTTGTTTTTATTAGAACGTTGGTAGGTACTGGGTACCTATGTAGTTCTTTCTCTTTGGTTTTTATTTACAAATGATTCCATGATAAATTAAAGGAAAATCATTTGAGTTCGCTTAATTCCCATTTATTTTCCATTGATTTTCATTTTACGGTACGTATCTCCGCGAACATATTCATAAAAAGTGTTGTACTTAATCGTCGTACAAAACATTATCCCAACGAATAAATAATAAATCATCGCATCCAATAAACACATACATACAATGACCAATGCATTTTTTCGTTGTTATGACATACTCGTAGCAACTTACGCAGGCCCCTAAAAATGCATAACGTTTCTATCTAGCTACCTATTATCGAGATGTTAACAACAGTGTATTACTATTACGACGACCGATGTGGCGCGGCGGGCGAAGGTCCGCCTGCGACGCAGAAGGTTGCGGGTTTGATTCCCGCCTTGGGACAATGTTTGTACGATCTGCAAATATTTGTTCCGGGTGTTCTGGGTATTTTCTATATATAATAAAAAATATCTATCTATGTTATGTATTATTAAGTTTATCAGTCATCTAGTACTCATAACACAAGCTCTGCTTACTTTGGGGCTAGGTGATGCTGTGTGGATTGTCCAGCATTATTTATTTATTTATTACTTGTACGCATTCTATATTTCGATCACAGGTGAATAAAATCTTAGAACAAGGCTATAACGTAGACCTATTAGGTATACCTATTATCCTGCATTTATATTGTCATTAGAAACATTACTTTTTATCTTCTTGTTAAGCACTTACTATGCCACTTTATTACCTCTACAGTTTTGTAAGGCCCGATCGGGCTCGTTTTTTACGCCTACCGGTAGATTCGCGTAAGGCACACGCAGAATTCCGTTGTCTCGAGCTAGGCCTGTTCGGCCCACTTCATTTTCAGTCATTTTCAGTTAGACTGCATATCTCAAATCTGTCAGTGTAATTAAATTTTTTGAATGATGTGTAAAAATCAACGATCAAGGTAACCGCCGCCCCCCCCCCCCCTAAGATTCACAATGCGCACCCTGAAACCTTCTGTATAAAAAGAGAAACCATTTGACATGTTAGATTACCATTTCAACTACCTAGTGTAATTTTAGCGCTCGGACAGGAAGTATGCCTAGCAAAATTGCTAAAATCATTTCCTATTTTGGATTTTTTACCACTATAATGTGCTATTAGCCCTATACTCAATATATCAGCATTGAAAAGTAAGGCAAAGTTAATACAACAGTCAGACAAACGCATCCTCATGTTTATTCGTCTGCAAATAAACCACATTCGTAACCCGGCGTCGGCGTAAGGTAGGGTCAATTTGACCTTGTGCTTTTTCATTTGACTGGAGTTTTTTTGTCTATTTTTGCATGGTTTCCGGATCTCGATAGCTATGGTTAAGTCCCCTTGCCTAACAACGCCATTAATAGATAATATGTAATCGGCTGGCGCTTGAGCATGGGGTAGACCTCCACAAAGCCGAAAAAAACCTGCATATGAATACGTTCGGATCGTTCAATAGGTACTTATTAAAAGAAAAACTTACAGGAAAATGTAAGTTTTTCTTTTGATGTCTCTATTTCGATAAATATTACTTTTGTTTGTTTGTTTTTATTTAGTAAAAACGTCGATTGTGGCCAGAATAACACTAAAGTTTAAATAGATATTGGACAAAGGGTCATACTGACCATACCTTACAGTCGCTCGTTACCATTTTCCACCTTTCAAGCGCCGGTTTGAATCACTATAACAATCAAGTCTGTTGACAGCACGTTGACAGTTATATTGATTTCACTGGTCGTAGCTCTGATTGCAAATCGATTAAAGGTCTTACGGTCTTTGTGCGAAGTGTCACAGTGCCCTGCTTTAAGGAGAGTAGATCTTGCCTACTGACCGTGCTCTACTTCGACTTGAGTGTTTTACTTTTTACTTACAAGGTAAAAAAAGGTTCCTACAATATTTTTTTTTACTGTCTAGGTATATGTTCATCATCATCACAATAATGAAGTCTGATTTTACCTACTGCCTTAGGCCTTAGGCCTTCCGAAGTTTGTGCCATTATTGTATTTTGGAACTCGCCTAACATTCAGGGCATTATTATTTTCTTACTTGTAAAATGCAAAACAGATGGGAGTCTGTTGTCAGCCAGATGCAGATCGCAGTTTTCACACTTACAAACTCAGAATTAAAATGTTATGTATAATCTAAACTATCTAAATATATATTAAGTTTAAGTTAAGCAAAAAACCTTTTGTGAAGAGAAAATAAATAAACTTTTATATATAAACTGAATTAACAACTGAGATTGGCCATTTGGGAAAGGCCTTTGTCCAGCTGTGGAGGTTTTACGGCTGAAATGATAATGACGATGAACTTAGACTAAACACTTCCGAAATATTTATAAACAAATCACTCAATTCGAAAACAAACCATTTAATTGATTTTTTTTAACTATTAAATCTGTTTTATCGCAGGTAAAATAGCCGTTGAGGATGAAGACGAACAACCAACCATCAAGCGATCCACCACCACCAACCCTACCACAACAACATCACCTAGAAGGACTACAACAGAACAAATAACGACTACCACAGAGGCGGTCTTACCCGAAGAGGTCAAACCGACAACCGAGGCGAAGGACTTAACGCCTGAACCAGAAGTGTCTGATTCTGATGCTGGTAAATTAAATAATACCTAGTCATTTACAACGGGATGTTTACCATGATTCAGATTCTTTATTGGCAACAAAGTTACAGGTCTGGTTATGGTACATACAGTAGGTACTTAACAATTAAAATAAATGTATTAGGTATATATTAACAGTATAAATTCACAATTGCATTAAAACATAATATAATAATATACCTAATAATAACTCTTATAATGATAATAAATATTACACAATACAAAAAATCAATTCATTTTCATCATAATTAATTAATTCACATCCTAAAAACATGTGTCAATAAGCATTTTTTAAGCTTGTGCTTAAAGGACTGCATCGAAGGCGCACCTTCGATGCGCCTTCGATGGTGATGTCGGGTGGCAGTCGGTTGTACACAATCGGGCCGAGCATGTGCACGAACTTTCTGGATCTCGCCAACTTATGGTCCTAAGCCTCTTTGCGTGCCTGAAATCGTATCTCTGTCCATCGCCGCCTCTAGAGTATTCCTCTAGGTGGCTTTGGACATAGAGCGCTTCCTGGTAGATAACGAGGGCAGGTACATGATTTGATGACTAAAAGACAAAAAATGAGGGTAGATCGGTATGTCTGAAAATAAAAACTCACTCGCAGTGCCGAGTCATTCCCTGTCGGTAACACCCTGTCGTAAACACTGTTGACGACTGGGAAATAAAAAGTTACACGAACGTAACTTTTCATTTCCCAATCGTACCTACCCAATTAGTACAAGAGTCAGAATATAAAATGCGGATATCAATGAAAGATGATATAGATTTTAAAATGCTTTATAATCATAGCTTACCTACCATATTTTTTTCTTACCTATACAAGTTTTACAGTAATTAAAATAAGGACATGTTACTAGGTTGAGCAAATGTCTGCCTTCAGTTATTCTGTGATCATGGCGCATAAAATATTGGAAAACTCGATACTCAAATCATAGTAAATATCCCGTTGCAAATAACATTAGTGTCATTATCCATTTTTTTTTATAAAAATGTATATTTTTATAAAAAAAAATAATATGTTTATTACTACTTATACAATAAAATTAAAATGAATTCATAGGATTCTTGCTACAAGTTGTTACTGGCTAAGTAACAACTTGTAGCAAGAATAAGGAGACAAATATGGATCATTGTGTCTGCAATAAAGAATTATTATTATTATTATTATAAGTAGAGAGCATTTACGGATTTTAGTACAACGATTCCCACACTAGGCTGGCCCTGTATTGTGGAAACCAACATGATTAGCAAGTTATGATTACAATAATGCATTTAAAGATTATAATAATACCTACTCGAGATTCCCAAACAGAATCTTGATCATCATCCATCCTGTGACCTGTGTGTTATTTATTTATACATGTTATGGGTATCAGATGACTGATGTCGTCCTAGCCGAATTTCGACCACGGCGGCCAGTCTCAACGGAGATTAGCCAGGTGCGCAGGACATATGCGCAGCAGATGTATCAGATGACTGATACATATACATAATACAGGGTACCTCAAAAGAAAGGACGTATATAAAAATCTAATAAAAAAAATAAGTTGTTTATCGAACTAATGTTTATTAATTATTAAAACGCACTTGGGAATTAATTTCTTAAAAAATAACGCCGTCCAAATGTTTACTTTCGCGTTCGCGACACTCATTCAACCTAACACTAAAATTTCTGATGACGGCTTGGCAAGTACGCTCCGTGATGGCTCCCAATCATTGGACGTGTGTGATGTTGCTCCGTCCTGTTGGAAGCATGTTCTTTGGTTATAGCCTGGAAAATTCTGCAGTTCAGGCAACAAAGCATCTTCATCTAACAACTTCACATAACGCTCTGAATTCACTGTAAGTGCCCTTTCATTTTCAATAAAGTAAGGGCAGATAATTCCTCGCGATGACGGTGCAGCCCATACGGTCACTCCTGGAACCGAAAACCCCGAACATTGCAGAAATTTCTTCGTGCTATAGTCGCAGAATTACATTTTGCAAAATTCGCGTACGCACAACGCGCGATCCGCTCTCGAGAAACGCTCCATAGTGACTACATTCCCAAGAGCCAGGCTACCGATTGACATATCCCCCCATCCCTCCGAAGCGTTGCGTTCACGCAGAAAACTAAACAAATATGTTCTTTCTTTTGAGACACCCGAATCCGGAACAAAATTTGTTCTGGATTCAGATTGATATTTGTTCAACAAATACCTGCAGATCATATAAACATTTGTCCCGCGGCGGGAATCGAACTCGCAAACTCCTGGTCGCAAGGTAAGGCAGTCTATTGTACGATTTTAATCCCCGATGAAAAGTAGGGTCTTTTGAGTTTATCGTCTCAGTCTGTCAGATTTAGTTTTTGTTCAAATTTGACTTCATCGGGAGTTATCTCAGATCAATAAAATATTTTTCAACACATTTGCTCATGAAGTGGCTCTAATTTCACCGGAATTAGGTACATAATGACACCTGTTATCTAACTGTGACTTTTTCATTGCTATAACTCACTAGTGAGTTATAGATTTTTTTTTAATTTTATTGGTTGAGGTGCTTTGTTCTTAAACAAGTTTTTATTCAAAAAAAGATCGTGTTCAATAGAACAAATAAATTATTGTTCCTATTGCTTGCTCATTCCATGCAACTTCTTATTTAAATAGATAATTTTAACTCGTACGCGTTTAATAAATAAAACTTTCACTCAGATATAACTTTTGTGTTCTCTGTAATAAAAGAAAACTAAATTCCCCATTTTGTACGTGGCCGAATAGGACACCCTATGCGCGGAAACTAAAAAAAAACCTTATCCCTTTAGTTTGTGGCTGATCGCAATGCGCGCGCTTCTGAAAACTGATTAATTTTGCGAAAATTTTTCACAACTCGTTTTCACTGTTGAAATTATAGTTATTTATTAATTAAAATGTCTACAAGTACTACATAGTTACGAACAAAATGATTTATGTTGTACACCGCCCGGTATAAGATGTGAAGCTCTTAATGGAAATGGAAAGTTTACTACTTGAAAACTCCAAGGAAAAATATCTATTATCTACTAAATAAAATGAGTTTTTATTGTTATTTTATTCACAAGTGTGTTGAAAAACGTCGTATGATACACGTGTGTATCGATGATTACCGTCCTCGGCTCTCTTAAGACCCTCGCCTATGGCTCGGGTCTCAATGGCGCCTCAGCGGTAATCAAATCACCAACATTACACACTTGTACCATAATGTACTATTGTTACTAAAATAACCGTCGAGGCTTGATGGAAATCTGTGCAACTGCTCTCATGTTATGATGAGGTTACTAGTTTATTAGTTAATTAGGTTATTAGTTTACCTCACTATCGGAACCCAAGATTCTAAGTAAATTTAAGAAAGTTACAAATTAAATTAAATGTTTTCATTATTTTTAAGGTTTTGCTACATGCTCTTTGCAATAAGTGTGCATTCCTTGATTCAGGGAACAACAATGCGGATCAAAAACCCAACCCACGTCTTCTTACCCTAAACGTGGACGAGTTGCAAAACTTCGCGAACGCCCTCCACAACCAAACCAATGCAGAAAAGAAGAAGACATTAGACCTCAGTGACGTCACTCTTGATGATGATGAGGACGAACACAGGGTTATCGAGCATCCTGCGAAGAACATCCCAGATAAATTCTTCTCCACTTTGAACGCACCTTACCAACCGGAGCGGTCAGAGGAAGAGACGACTTGTAAAGAGAACGATATTGTTTATAAGGTCAGTAAAACTGTTATGTACGTAGATCTAAGTAAACCAACCTAACCTAACTCTATCCTCAACTTTTAACAACATTCATCTCGCCACACAAGTTAATATTTTGCATCCATTGGTTTATTTGCAGTTTTAGCATCATTAACATATTTGTTGATTATTTAGTTTTATTGAGCCTAGAATTATTGATAGCTATGCTGGGTCCTTCCAGTGGAAGGGAATCTTCTTTCACACACCTCCACTGCGAATACCTGCCAAGCGTGATTAAGGCAAAACCCCCATGGGGAGGCAGCAGCGGACACGTACATATGTGTGAGGATGCTAGATCGATTTTTCAGTTCTCATTGTATTCCATAAATTTTCCAGGTTGGTGAGAAAATCGACCGCGGTTGTGAAGAATCCTGTGAGTGCACAGCTGGTGGTATCTTCGACTGCACCCCTCGCTGCAAACATCCATACATCCGCAGAGGGAGGCGGCTCAATGATCCCCTCTGCTTCGAATCCCCTGTTGATTTGTGCTGCTCTATCATGGCTTGTACTGCTGGACAAGGAGGTAAGACTATTAAACCTATCATCATCTCACTGGTGGACATCCCTACTACCCCCACAGATCGCCAAAATAATCGGACCTGCGCTTTCTGCATCCAGCGGTATTTTAATCCTATTGAATCTAACAAAGTAGGGTGTTCGGGGCTTCTAATCTGCATTTAATGTTCCCCTTTGTAGGTGTTTGTTTAGAACTTTAAAATTAACATTTATTAGTTTAAAATTAAATATAACCTGCCAGGATTGGTTGTCTTATCGTTGAATGTGCCTGAAAAACAAATTAAATGCATGGTGCGTTTTTTTTAACATTATTGATCTACCGTTAACTTGTGCAAAAGTTAAGTGGAACAAGGATTCTGTCAAAAAAGCCATTCATTGGTTGATCGCTTTCAGGGAATGACGATATCAAAATCAAATCAAGATACCTATTGAACGGAAGTGATCAAGACCAAATTATTGATGATGATGCTAGGAGGACCTAGCCGAATTTCGTCCACGCCGCGGCCAGTCTCAACGGAGACTAGCTGTGTGTGCAGGACATAGTGCACAAGTGTGTACGCAAGCACAGGAGCACTCTGTTCCCTCACTCTCATAATCCGATGGCGGCAGATTATTATGATTTTTTTTGGTTTTTCTTTTTGGTGTTGCTTAGAGCTGATTTTGTCAGTCGTCTTACGGAAGGCTCGTCGGAACTTGGGCGTCGTTTACGGTGAAAACACTTCTAGGAAAATGAAATAAAGAGTTGAACGGATTCGGTTAGAAATCTGCTAAACTCTGTGACTCTTTTCTATGTACTTGGTACGTCCATATTATGCTGGAGATGGGTGGCGCAGCTGGCGCGACCAGCATCTGCCAGCAGTCTTTCGCAGATCCCACTTGGCCACAGGGCGTCTTACGCTACGTTAGGGTACTGATTGGTAGACTTTAATAGGAGCAATTACGAAACAATTAATGCTTCTGACAGTTCGTTCAGAAGCAGATGAACAGATAACTCAGGGTTTCTGAACGAACGTCGTGTACCTAACAGTGAGAATGTCTTACAGTAACCTTCACCTGATTAATTATCAAATTTATTAGGCATTTTCTTCGTAACTTTACAACAATAGAGAACAATATGGCTGGCTGTGCTTACGAAATGTTGTGAGAAGTACATTCACCTTGTATTGTACATATAGTTATCGGTAAAAACAACTGTCCAATCACATTGTTTTTGTCATTGAAATTTATTCATGGGAATACGTTGTTGCTGCTTGTTTTGCTCATTGCGAAATTATTGGTTAAGTTGCTTAAGTTGCTTTAGGGTTTTAAAGTCGTCAAAGAACTGCCAATTACTGTGCGAAACTTTCGTAACCACAATCACACCTTACTTACAGTAAGTGACGATGTCGCCAACGATGTATCACGAAGTGTTAGACATACCTACATACACTCGCTCTGTCTACCTGCCCACAGATGAGCTGCTTAGTACTTAAGTACTGTTTACTGTTTTGTGTTGTTTTAAGTAGACCGTACTCAAGTAGACTTTCTGTGTTATCTACCTATCGTATGTTTTATTGTAAATTTAGTTATAGTTATTGTAATTGCCTAAATTTGTAAATGTGCGCCTTGTATCGTCTAATAAACTATTTTATTTCATTTCAAGGGTTAGATTAAAAAACAATTATTTTGTTAACATACCTACGCTTGAAGCTGCTCCCGCATATTACAACTACATAATATAATCGAACCAATTTCCAATGTCATTATTTTTACATGAACCTGTAGTTTTGATAGATTTCAGGACAGAGTAGAAAATTAGGCATAGCTTTCAAGACAGAAAAATACCTACTCTTTATCTGCGGTGAACGTTGGCAGTTTTATCAGTAAAGAATGATCTCTTCCAGACAACCTTGCTTAAATAGGATCGTAATGGTAGATGGGAATGTTAAGCCAATATTTGTTATATATACTATACTGTATAAGAGTTTCACAGGTGGTAAAATAACTATAAACAAACGAAATCATATAAAATCATCTCGGTATTGATATGGATCAGTTGAGCTACCTGTAGATTGTTTGCAACAGTCTGCAGTTAGCTTCATTGTTTCAATTGTAAATACTTTTTCTAATTTGTTTTGATAATTGAAATGTAATTTTGTTCGTCAATATAGATTCTAAATTAATTATTCCAGATTCCAAGCCTGTCCAAATGTGTCGGTACGGCAACGAGTCCCACCCAACAGGAAGCAAGTGGTACATAGGCTGTGACCAGAAATGCTCGTGTGAACCAAACTCAGTCGTCACTTGTCAACCGAGGTACACGTTTATTTACCCTTTTACTAAGTAGTAAGTACTAAGTAGTAGTACTAAGTACAAATTATTAAACCTGTCCTTAAGTTTAAATAATGAGTATGCATTGTATTTTCTCATTTATGACATTATAAGTTGCATATAAGAGGGATCATCAAGGGAGAACATCGGAATATTTTTTTTTTAATTCCGGGTTTTCCTTTTAGGAGGGACTTCAGGGGGAAAATAGGAATCAAAAAATAATAATTCTTGTTTTCCGCCCTAAGGGGATCTTGTAGGGGGAAAACTGTAACTCATTTTTTGAAGAAGAAAGTAATCTTTAAGGGGGAAAACTGGAATAGTTTTTTTTCGATTCCTATTTTACCCCTTAGGGGGATTTCAGGGGGGAAAACTAGAATAACCCAAGTTGACAGAGTACTTAGTATGAGTTGTGCATTAGTTTACGATGACGAAAAAACTATTCGCCTCTTTCCATACATTTGGTTCCCTGCAGCGCCTCTGCCAGGGGAACTATTTTTAGTAGTTTGACAGAGTTTGAATTGTTTCACACAAAGTCGATTTATAGCTTATGAATGGTTTTGGAGACTTGACAAAGGCTATTTTAACGTTATTTTTATTTGTGTCATTTTTTTTTGTACGTGTAACTGAAATAGAAGTTAAAGTCTAACGAGCTCTCGAAAACTTTTTTCGTATTTGTATTTTGCACACTTATACCAAGCTTAGGAATCGTGTAAGTAGGTAAATAGGTAGATGCCGAAAATAACTCCGCACCTGGTATAGATAGATAGATAATGCTTCTTTAGAAAGATTGTTGTACAAAGAAGTAATTTGAGTTCCGCTCAGCTTAGTATTGTCTGGAAGATATCGCTTTTGAGCGATAAGTCTTGAGCGATAAGACCGCCAATTGTCACATAAACAATAATTACCTTAAAAATATGTCTAATCTAATTTTTATTTTAGGTATTTAATGATGTGTGACTATTCTAAATTAATTTACTCTAACTTTAATCAAAATGTTATTAAGACTTACCAATGTTATGACCATGTAACGAAATCTATATATATAAAAGAAAGTCGTGTTAGTTACACTATTTATAACTCAAGAACGGCTGAACGGATCTCGGTGAAATTTGGCAGCGAGGTAGATGGTATCCCGGGGCCGGACATAGGCTACCTTTTATTCCGGAAAAAAGCGTGCGAAGCCGCAGTCTGCAGCTAGTGGTTAATAAATAAAAATCTAAATCATTTGCAGCCCGATTTGTTAAGGGTCGTCCATTACTTGACGTTTTCTTAGCAACTTTGTAACCCCCCTTCACACTGGCGATGAGGAGGTATTAGACTACATCCCAAGATATTCCATGTACAAAAAAAAAACTGAAAATATTGTCTCTAAATACAATAGGTGTAATCGTATATAAGCATCGTGATAAAAATTTCTGTCTGTAGGGTTTAGAAATCGCGCGTTCAACAAAAAAATTATACACGAAATATCTCTTGGTTCTGACTGAAAACCAGCGCTCTTTCACAAATCACCCTACGTTTTTGTGTTAGAGCAATAAGCTGAGTCAGGACCTGTTGGACCTACACACACGCTCGTCTGCTTGCTGAGTGAAAAACTTAGTACCAACCCAATGCTGACTTGTGTTAGTATACTTTACTAGTGGTCACCTGTGTTTTTGTCTATCTACAACTAAGTGTTATCTAGTACTGTATTATTTTATTTCTGTGCCTAAGTTTGTTGTGTAGTGTCTAATTTTCTTTCCTTCTATCTCACTACCCCCTTGTGTTAAGTCGTATTTTTTCCCCCACACGACACGGTTCGCAGTGTCATGATAGTTAAAATTCAAAGTAGGTATAGGGGTTTGAACCGTGAAATATGCTTGTTTCTCAATGCCCCTGAATTTCAGATGCCCAACACTAAGGCCCTCGGACAAATGCATCAACGTGCAAGACCCGAGTGACGCGTGCTGCGAGATACAAGTGTGCGACGTGTCTCAGGACGCGCACGAGACTGTCATCGATAATACTACCAGTACCACCCCTGCGAGTGTTGCTCGTAATGTTTATGTAAGTGGAGAATAAAAAATACTACAATTTTTTTTGCACAGCATCATTTGGCTCAAAAGTAATCAAAGCTTCCGTTAATGATACTACACTGGCCTGCAGAACTAAATATCACACTTTTAATTTTTTTTCTTGACTGTAGATGTTAGAGATTTAAAATAAAACGTTTTATAGCAAATATTATTAGCTTTCTTTGAAACTATAGTAAACTATACATAAGTAACATTTTCACCTTAAAAAAAGAAAACAATAAAATAGCCATTTTGTCTAAAACTCCATTAACATTTTATAAGTATGTTTTACATGTTATTTAATTTGTAATAACTGATATTGCCTCCTCGGGCTCTGATTACAGTGTAACGCCCCCCCCAAAATCGCCTCGCCCGTCCTTGTTTTTTTATGTATCTAACCTAACCTGGCGCGTGCTAATTCGTATGCTATCGTTCTTAACTTCCTAATGTAATGTTAATGATAAGTTTGGCCAACTGATCGTCTAGTTAGTGATAGGATTCTTCGTTGTGATGTAGTAACTCGATTCTTTTAGGTGATAAGGACAAACGAACTAATCTAACCGATAACTTAATCCCTTACATTTATAGTACTAATTTATTATCATATCTAAAGTTTCGCAGGTTTGAAGTATTTATGTACTAAGATTATACGATAAACATGGAATAACTGTGATGTTCAGACAGGTAGTTTTCTTTAATTTCGGAGTCTAGGACATTAGTAGCTTAATAGTTTTGTAGATAGCGAGATAAGCATTCTTCATTCTGATTTACTGAATTTAATACGACATAGGGCAGCAGCCCCACCTCCGCTGCTGCCGGTGGTTCTCGACCCTGACGGGATAACCTCCCTCGCATAGTCTCCATATTTATAGGCTAATCTACCAATATGAGACAAAGGGACGTGTCACAAATAGTCATAGTCGTCAGGTCAGGCCGTCAGTTGGGGACAAGAGGACATTATCTTTTATCAAAATTCCTAAGTCCAGTCATAGTCAGTTGAAATTTAATAGCATTCATGGGCAATATTACTTTGTGACATTTAATTCAAAACAATCATTCCATCATCTTTCACATTAAGTAATCAGTTCTCTAGTTCTCTGCGGAACCTAACTCTACTAAGCAACCCCAGCTTAGTACCGAAAGGTCCCTAATTTGCGCACTCGGAGTGCATACAAAAGTTCTATCCACAGCCTATTTATAGGCTATTTCAAGACTAGTGCCCCAATTCGTTATAGAATTGATAATGGACTTAAGTCCTATAGGAATTATTTCCTATAATTTACTGGGCCTCTTTATTAAGAGCTTTTGCCCGAAAAGACCTCAGCTTTTCATAGTAATAAACACCTCCTCTCGTGGGAGTTTAAATTTAAGAATTCAAGAGCTTTTAATAGTAGGGTATTTCCAATTTTCAGATTAATTTGTAAAACATAAGTTTATGATAATGAGATATAATGATTCATCCAACCGAGATTACTTCTCATAGCTCATAAAGGACTCTCTCATTACCAGAGGTATATCCAGGGTGACATTCGCACCAAGCTATAGTTAGATTTATCAGAATATACCTCTAAATAATCTCTTTACTGAAGATACCAAGAATACAGTTAAATTAGCACTGTAAACATTAGATCATAATGATACCTGAAACCAAAATAACCCACTATGCGAGCTTCAAACTGCTTTAGTAATTATTCAATTAGGCTTTTTACTACCTTTGGTAAATTAGTCAATCTTTAGACTCTGTAATGAAAATTTTCCTATAATTTTAAGGGAAAACACAGTGAGATACAGTTTCGCACAGCTCTATTTCTAGGAGGTATTACGGCAATCAGTATAAAGCAAATACAATATAATATATCAATATTATATGGATTAATTAGTCTCCTGACTCTGGGGCGAACCGATGAAGATTTCCTAAGGAAACGACACAATGAAATGCAGTACATGTACGACACTTAATAAGCAGGCATAATAAAATCATGCGACTTAGCTCAATCGGGAAACTGGAACTCAGCCACTCATACACTGTAGCACTGATTTTAATCGTACACTCAATTGGTTACACGGTCTAGCGCCATGAACCCCAACACTGAATCTATTTTAATAAGCAAATTTTATGACTAACACGTTATTTAACCTTTAACTTTAATTTTCTACACTGATCTTATTTCATTAGAGAACGGTCTCTATTCGTAGCCAGCCGCGAACGCCCGCGTCGGGACTCTGAATTTCGTTAGAGAACGTTATCCTTTCGTAGTCCATCGCGCACTCCCCCTTCAGCCCGCCAATAACTATATATATCATCCCTTACCAAGCATCCCTGAGCGACGCCTACGACTCCCCCCCCATCCCCCCAGAAGTTAAATGCTCGACGCGTATTGCTGGACCCATTATTTTTTTCGGATTGATTTGAATCTTGTTTTGCAACGCTACTCCACGAGATGGCGTTAGTGGTTATTTACATCAATAGACGACATCAATATGATGATTACATAGTCATTATATACATTATATACGATACGTAATGTCACCTGTATTAGGAGCGATTACTATTATCGTAATCATCATTATAAAACCTCTAGTTTGTTAGAATATCACATAGATTATCCAATCTTTAAGGTTCAAATTAGCACCAAATTCTGGTATGAAACGTTCACACGGTTCGCGCGACAGGCTTTCAACGTAAAAAACCCTACGGCGCCACGAATCCACTCGAGTTAAACCAAGAAACTCGTTATTCATGTCCTCAACTCGTAGATTAATATTTCTAGTGTCTAACAACCCAACTTTTGCGCTGAATTTCAATGGCTGTAAAAAACTTCTCTCATAAATAAGGTTATTTATTACGGCAAACCTATAAAGTCTATGACTATCTGATTAATTTTATATTTGCAAACAACAGACGGACCGAGATCTGTGCTGTTACAACAGCTTCGAGCCGGTTTGGCATACTGAACACGAGGTTTCGGAGCCGATTTTGGGGAATATTCTCCCATTCTTCTGTATACAAAATAATAATTAATAATTTTATAAACAAAACTAAACTCTTTTTCCTTTTTGAAGTCATTTTTATTTGGAAAGTATATCTTGTGTACCTACTTAAAAAGTTATTGCAAAGTGTGATACTTAGTTTTGCAGGCCAGTGTAGATGACTGATATAGGTACAATAGTCCTTTTATACTCTGACCAGGATTAAATACTTGCATGTCATACAATCAGTGATCCCGAGGCCAAGATGAACCCACAACCTCTTACTTCGCCCGCTGCGCCACTGCGGCCGTCAACTGTAACATGCGTCTCGATGGACCAAAATGTTAGATTATCAGCGACTAGTTCCTGCCCGCGGATTCGCACGAGTTGTTTCTATGAAAACGTTTAAAGGTTATTTCTATTCGCATGGGAACTGATTTATACCTGTACCTGTGTGTACCTGTTTCAGCCCGATCCGTAGTTTTGGCGTGACAATCATCCATCCAAACATATCTACACCCACCTAAACATCCAACCATTCGAAAAAACATACCTACCTCGCGCCACTATGTATGTTTGTTAAGAAATCTAGAAATTGTCAAAGTTACGGAGCGCGTGACCTTTCTAACAATTGGAATCACAGAAATGTATTTAAGCATTTATGTAGCTGATACCTTATAATACCTGCTTACAATAATGCTGATACCTGATACCTTTCTAGGTTCCCACCCGAGTAGACCTCAACGAAGCAAAAACAAGCTCTAAAATAGTCGTGCCCGAACCAATCAGATCAGTAAAAATACTCAAAAACAATACCGTTCAAGTAAATCTTCCTTACGCCAACACAACCGGCCCAGTCCACCTTCTCTTAAGCAAAGATGGAGGGAAAACGTTCAAAGAAGCAGAACTGAAGGACTCAAATTTGATCGTTAACCTTGAGAGTGGTAAGGACTATATTCTGAAGACCGAGGAGACTGGCACAAGGTTCAATTTCACGACGCCTGAAGAATGGTCTGAGGAGGTTGATCCAATGAAGCAGGGATGTTGGGAGAATCAGAAGTTTTATGAAATCGGTAAGTTTGTCTTGATTGTAACGTTACAAAATAGATAGCAAATACTTTTATTGCACATTTAAAACTAAGAAACAATTTACAAATGAAGGAATCATAACATAAGTGACAGTTGGCGGTCGATCTTTGCCAGACAAGCAGTTATGGATAGGATCGTCGGATATATCTGGGGTAAGATCTGTGTGTATCTAATAGATCTATTCTTTAATGTAAGTAGGTTTTAGGAAGTTCACGAATTATTAATTTTATAGTGATTCTGGTGAGTTCTGGAAAGCGAAGAGATACTCTTCGCCTATCGTAGGTTTTAGTAACCAGAAGAAAATAACAGTGCAAAAATGATCTATTGTTGTCGTCCTGCACATTCTTTAGCAATAGGACAGAAAGGCATCTCATGTTTGAACTACGTCCATGTAAATCGCTACTGACCTTAATTTCACATACGTTCCTCGATAAAATGCAGCCTTATAAATAAATAAATAAGACTGGACAATCCACACAGCCTGTGTTATTTATACGAGATCTTTTATCAAGCAAATTTTCATTTCTAGGTGAAGAGTTCCACATAGGCTGCTCCGAGCTCTGCGAATGCACAGGCCATAACCAAAAGGAATGCGCCGCCCTAGTCTGCCCTAATCACGTCGGGCTAGAACTGATGTCCAAGGGCTGTGTACGCTGGGCGCCCAGTCCGCCCGCCCAGCCACCCAACTGCTGTCCGCGGTCGGCGCGGTGCCTGAGCGACGGGACTTGTTATTATAATGGCGAAGCGTGAGTAACCTCACATCTTTTACTTACTCACATATCACATCATCATCTCGCACTCCGGGTAGTTCTCCAGAACTCTATATAAAAACTGCGATACACACGCAACTGTTACTGCGTGTGTGTGAATTCTAAGATTTGTGACGCGCTTTAGCGATGGTACCTGCTAAGTAATAGCAAAGCGTGATTAACGTCACGTATAGTTGAAACAAAGCAAGCAGCTAAGCCAACGTTTTGCTCATAATGCATCATAAAAACTATCAAGTTTTCTTGTTCACTACGCACAGAGTGCTCATTTCCCGAGATGAGTGCCGTGTAGCTTCCCGATATGAGGCACTGTTCCTTTGTTCGCATCCAAAGGATCAAAAATGTCACCCGTTCAGGCTGCAAAGTATATGAATAAGTCAAAGGCGTTCGTGACTAAGTGGGTGAACCGATATTTAGAAACAAAACACATCCATGTGTGTATCTCCAAATGAAAAACAAATTCTAAGCCAAGAGACAAAAATTTTGGGAAAATAAGGTTTTCATTCTACTTTCAGAGTGCCAAACTGGACCGAAGTACCAATAACACTGACAGGCTGCGAGCAGCGCTGTTTTTGCGAGAACGGTGAGCTGGACTGCCAAGAGGTCTGTTCCCCGCTGCCGCCGGTACCGCCTCAGTCCATGCGGTGTCCGCCCATGCACCGGCCGGCGCCTGTAAACATCTCCGATGAGGATTGCTGCAAGCAGTGGGGATGTGTGCCTAGTGGTAAGATTTATTGACTCATATGTAGTGTGGTGCATCATCATTATCATCAGCCTATCCTGGATATAGGCCTCCCCTAATGAGCGCCGTAGCGCCCAGACTTCAGCTTGTCGCATCCAACATCTGCTTGCAGTCCTTCGCAGGTCACCATCCCACCTGGCCGGAGGACGTCCTACACTATGTTTGCCGAGTCGCGGTCTCCACTAAAGAACACGTTTACCCCAGCGGTTGTCGGTCCTACGCGAGATATGGCCGGGCCACTGCCAATTCAGCTTGAATAATAGCTAAAATAAATTGAATTGATAGCTTACTTTAAGCTATGTCGATAACTTTGGTTCTCTGTCGGATGTATTCGTTCCGAATCCTTAAAACTCCGAGCACAGCTTTTTCCATAGCTCGCTGAGCGACATTGAACTTTGAGAATCTGCCCGAGGTAAGAGTACTCGGAAACAACTTCGAGAAAGTAACCATATACGACCGGTCCTGGTTGAATGTGGCCTTTGATCATGACTTTGGTTTTATCCAAATTCATGCCAAGCGATTCATGGCGAGGCTGTGGCTAGGCCATCCAGCGGTTTAGCTCCTGTAGCGACGCCGTCATTAAGACTATGTACTTGGACGCTCATGGTGGCGGCCTCGTAAAGACATCTCAGCACCTCAATATAACGAGTCTACTTGGCATCGCTGTAAGAATTCCAGAACAGTCCAGGTTTCGACGGAGTCAAAGGCCTTCTCATAGTTCACAAAAAGGGGCTGATTATATTCTTCGGGTTTCTGTATAATCTGCCTTACTGCATGAATGTGGTCTATGGTGCCATATGATATGGCACCATAGACCACATTCAAATTCAAATAGGCCGGGTTCCGAGGAGGATATGGCCCTTATCCTCCTCGGAACCCGGCCTGTTCCGGTGGCTGGAACTTATCGAGTCTCCCGGTGAGACGATTTGTGACTCGTGAGAACAGCTTATAGACGGCTCGGGAGTGTGATGGGTCTGTAGTTTTTAAAGACGGTTATATCTCCCTTCTTAAAAAAGAGCACCACCGAACTCCCGCTCCACGCCATTGCAGTTCTCCCACTGTGAAGGGAGGTGTGGTGAATGATAGAGTTCAAAATCTGGTAGCAGGAGAATGAAAGCGTTAGAATAGTGAGCTAGACAGCCAAGATGTTAACACTTCGCTGCCTCCTAAATCTGATATTTGTCTGATATTTAAATCTTGTGCGATCGTCTTATGTTTTTTCATCAAAGTAAGTGGCTATGCTCACAGAAATATATCTTGATAGAAGCAAAAAGTTTATTTACCTCGAGTGCCGAAAAGAGGGGCCGGAGAGCCTCTTTGCTCGCCGCGAAAAGTGAGACGTCAGGTTAGTGGTATTTTACATCACTAAATTACACACCTGACGTCAAAGTACCAATGCAAAATGCTACACGCTCGGTTTCAACACAAATCGGCGAACTATTTGCTTCTATCAAGATATATTTATGTGACTATGCTGACCTGAATTACTGCTTTGGTTGTATACAGTATACAACCAAAAATAAAAGACGGTCGTGGTAACTCTGGCGCTACAGGGTTTTCCAATAGGAACAAGGTATCTTTGACAGCCGATGGCGGCCATCTTAGATTGTCTTTTGGCGCGAATTTTTGTCAGATGTGTCATCAATGTTTGGCATTCATCAAGATGAGTCGCTACGCTACACAGTTACGCATTTTGGGCTGGGGGCATAATTGGTCCTTATTTTTTTGAGGATGAGGTCGGTGCTGCCATGACTGTGAAATGTTGACCGTTACCGGCACATAACTCGGAATTTTCGTTGGTCGAAATAGATCTGACGGAAGAAATGAATCTGACAGACATCTGGTTTCAACAAGACGGCGCCACCTGTCATACAGACAGAGAACTCGGTCCATGCAGTGTCCGCTCATGTACCGGCCTGTGACCGTCAATATCTCCGATGAGGATTGCTACAAGCACTGGGGACGTGTGCTTACTGGCAAGATATCTCGCCACGTATTTAGAGGAGGGATCATACGCCTCCTTACGAAAGACATAGCGCACTGTCTTTAGCTTGGCCGATGTAGCAGCTAGCTCCTCTTGGTTACAGGAAGTCCTACACTACATTTCGCATGATCTCTCATTATCTGGTAAAATATACGAGCATAGAAGCGTTAAAAACAGCGAAGATAGCATACAGGGTGGCTTTTGGAGTAGATGGCTAAATTAGAATCCATGATTTCTGATTTTCTTTAACTCTCATAGTTTCTGATTTAGCCATTCATTCCCATCGCGAAAAGCCGTCCTGTATAGTTTATCGGTGGTGGGACGACGCATGAGTAGTTATTCGTGGTATCATTCATTATCGTCATTTCATTCCTCTGTGATAGTTCTTTGCTTTCAGCATTACTTTCTGAATCATACAGGAAGACAAGCTTCTACATGCAGGTGGTGGAAACCTAGTATGTGTGACATATGTTTCCACCATCTGTATTTTTTTTTTATTTTTATTTTTTGTCAACATCAGCCTCAAGCAACCATCAAAAGCCCATCTCATTTTGCATGCAATTCATTCACAGGAGACTACAGCCTGCCGTCGTCCCACAAATACGCCCTGACAGCACCGACGCCGGTGCCTAGCGATTCATATTACTACGTCACAACTACTTCCCACCCCCTGACAACACAGATCCCGTACCTTCCCCCCACCCCTTCATCCACCGCTATAGACTTCTACAAACATCTTGTCCCAATCCTCCCCCACCAGAAAATCAAACCAGCTAAACAAAATAGGATAGCAGCAATCACTGCTACTCCTCCACCAGACACCACAACCCCAGAACAGAAATACAAACCAAATGAAAATATAACAGTCTTCATGCTCGATGATATTGAAAACCCATTCAAAGTAATTCAAGCTGAACCCCCCTTGCTGAATCAACAAGGTGCATGGACATTGCAAAATCCTAATTCTACCCCGTTTAAACCAATAACTATAAAGGACCAAAACCCTTCATTGCCTCCCCTATCTCACTCTCTAAAATCGCATCACATTACAAGCCAGATCTCACACTCTCATCCTGAGAAACACATCACATTGCCATTTTCAAACAGAGAGAATATGCATGATATTTACTATAAACCGAAATCGCTCATGAATGCCGTGACTCCTAACAACTTGGAACAGGAGAAAATATCACACGATTCACGTTATCAGTCCACCAAAAACACTATCATGACATCCACTGACGAACAGGATATGGAAGAAGTTGGAATCAGTCCACGCTACGATCAATCTTTCCAAAAAGTTTCAATGTCATCTATAGAAAATTTCAAAATGTTCCTGCCTAAATCTCGCGGTAGTCTCTACCAACAGCACCGTCAAATAGACTCGACTCCATCATCACCAACAAAAATATCGTTCTTCAAGCCCGCATTTTTCAATAGATCTGATTACCTTTTACATACCACCCAAAACCCTTTACTGAATCAAAACAACCAAAGGCTTCTTAACTTTTCTCCCTCGAAACATATCACCGTCCTCAATTCCAAAGATCTAACCCTGAAACTAACAACACCGGCCAGCCAGCTCATCGAAACTGACTGGGGAAATTTAGAGCACGTTCTGGCGAAACAACCGAACCCTTACGAAACTGTTCTCCTTAGAGCGATCCATAATCCTACAAGCAAATCTAAACCTCAGATTCCAAAACCCGACACCTTTAGCCAAAAGCCTTCCGCATTAAGTCTAGAACATTTGCTAAGTCAGATGGAACTGGAGTCCGAAGTTAATAGAAACCTTGGAAGGGACACGAACAAAGCAGTCGCTATAGGTCAGTGCGTGGTACACCTACATGACTGTAGCTTGACTGTGACCAACTTTTGACCATCTCTACCTAATTCTTGACCCTGTGCAGAATAATACAAGACTGACTTTCCATTTCTCGACTGATCATTGTGTGGTGTACATATTAGTATCGTTGCATTTGCTAACATTACACCATCATTAAATATTTTTAACTCAAATTTTTGTAGATAGTTGAAATAACAATGCACTCTAAAACATGAATTCTGTGTGCTAAAACATGTCTATACTAATGTAGATTGTGGTGTAGATACAGTCTATGGTTCAGTTACATTTCGGCTGAGCCATGCCGAGCCATGACTCGCTAAGCCTTGTCTGTAGACTGTCAAATCTATCATTTTATGTCGTGTAGATAAAGAATAGGAAGATGACAGCGGGACAGCATGCTGTCTCGCTTAGATCATATGTATTTATTTGATCAAACGTGATCTTAGCGTGATAGCATGCTGTCCCGCTACCATTTTCAATCCGCTTCTTTGTCTACATGAGTTATACCAATGCCTTTTATGATGGCTCGGCCAACATATGAACGGCTTTCCACTAAGGTGAAACCAAACAAAATTATTATTACGCAACGGGTCGACGCGACGTTTCGATGGAAACGTAGTAGGGATCTTTATGGGAAAGAATTCATCACCAGGAAAACTAATCCAATAGCCATAAATGCTCTGTTACAGATTCAAGATCTCCAGACTTCATCCATAAAACGCAGCCACCGTTCCTCCCCACCATTCCGCCTGACGTGCGCTACCCTGAGGATGAGATCCCTGGATACGATCAGAACAATATCCACAGGCCTGATGATATACCAGGGATTCCCCCAGGTAAGAGAGAATTATTTAACGACGTTACGACGTTCTCTTGGAATTTTGACTCTTGCTCTATGAAGTTACGTTAGGAATTTGGTTGGCTAAAATTACCTATTGACACTTAATTAAACTCAATAATAAATGCAAGAGTAACTCCTTATTGCACCTTAGACGAATAACCCCTATCGAATCGCAATGAAAAGCAAAAAAACTTTATCCAGGGGAAGTGTACCTAACCTATGTATATGCTACTGTTGGTTCAAGAAAACCCCAAACGAAGCGGTAGGGGAAAGCTTCTAAAACACATTATGTTATTGAACTGTTATCCCCAGGTATTCAGACAAGTTTCGGCGACATGAATAAGAAGCTGTCAGTGATCTCCGTAGAATCCGACTCGCCTAACAGCGTGACGATGTTGCTCGGTCTGCCGTCTGTGCTGGTCGGGTTGCGGGGCAGTGTGGACCTAAGATACACTGATACTGCGTGAGTGATCCTCGTTTTGTGCGGTTTTTGGGCGAAAGGAACAATATTCACGTTCTAAACTCTTATGGAATTTGAATCTAGAACGAATCTAATCGCTATCATTTCCCTTTAACCAATGGATAAGCGATAAATTTATAAATAAATAGTCCTGGACAATTCACACAGCATCATCTAGCCCCAAGCTTAGCAGAGCTTGAGTTATGGGCACTAGATAATTGATAAACTTAATACAAATTGGTACGTAATAGTGTTTTTAACGTTGTCGTTCGAATTATCACGGTCAAAGTACTTAAACACCTTAGAAAATACGGTCTTTTAACAAAAGACGGTAACGGTTTACGTTTTTAGGGTTCCGTGATCGGATCAGAGGGGAAAAACGACAGAAAAACCGGGTTTCGTACCCGGTTTGTCTGTCGTTTTTCCCTCTTGAATATCTCAGCAACTACCGCAGCTAATAACTTGAAAATAAAAAATAATAATACATTTCGTGCGCCTAGCGCCTGTACAGAATAAAGAAAAAAAAATAAAAGAATTGTAAATTTAAATTAATATTTTAAGTAAAAATTGTGATGTCGAAATTTTTAAACAGCATTATAAACCCCAGTATGTACCGGAGATTTATAGGTGGCCACCGGTAACAGCAGGTGAACACCAATTAATGGAAACCATTGTTAGCCAGTTTCGCATCTATACCCATAACACAAGCTCTGCTTAGCTTGGGGCTAGATGATGCTGTGTGAATTGTCCAGCATTATTTATTTATTTATTTAAATTCAAAAATCTCGGTTACAGTGACGAAGACGTATCCCACTGGTATTCGCAAGTGTTTGCACCCGCTGACGAGATCCTGACCACTCCTCGGCTAGAATTCCGCCTCACCGGCCTTAAACCCTCCACTACGTACAAGATCCGCGGGAAACTGTTCCTACACAACTTGCCTGTGGCTCCTACTAGTGATATCTACAGTGTGAGGACTCAGGATGATGCTGTTACTGTGGTAAGTATCTCTTTTGTACCCCCGAAAAAAAGAGGAGTGGGCCGTTCCTCGGCTAGAGTTCCACCTAACCGGGCTCAAACTCTCCACTACGTAAAAAATCCGTGGAAAACTGTTTCCACACAACTTACCTGTGGCGCCTGCTAGTGATGTCTACAGTGTGAGGACCACAGAAATATATCTAGATAGAAGCAAAGAGTGTGGCGATTTGTATTGAAACCGAGCGTGTAACATTTGCATAGGTATAACACCCAAAAAATACACAATTTTCTTTTTTGGTGGTGTTTAATTATAGTGTTTAATAGTTAATTATTGAACAACAAGGCATTTTGTTTTTATAACCTGACGTTTCACGTGGAAAACGATCGGGAGTGGACTGAATTTCACGGCGAGCAAAGAGGCTCTCCAGCACGTGTCTTTTCGGCACGCGAGGTAAATAAACTTTTTGCTTCTATCTAGCTATATTTCTGTGGTGAGAATATTACTGTGGTATTTTGTTTTTGAACCCCCGAAAAGAAAGGGTTGGACCATTCATCGGTTACAATACAATACAATACAACACACTTTATTGCACACCACAAAAAAACTACAAAAAAAATAAAGATTCATGAAAAGAGAGAAAACAGAGTTGCACAATGAGCGGCCTTATCTTTAAGAGCAATCTCTTCCAGACAACCTTGGGATAGACACGAAGCAGTTGTACACGTATAGAGGTGGCGTATTACTTAAATATACAACACATAGTATAAAATACATATACCTACTATAAGAATAATAATAATAATACATACCAAGTTTTATAAAAAAGATGCTAAGAGCAAAAAAAAAAACTAACAATTTATGACTGAAGAAAGATAGTGTTTATAAACCATATTCTTAAATACAGGGAGAGACTTTGCGTGTCTTAAAGTAGTTGGTTAGAGTTTCGTTTCACCGCCGGGCTCAAACGCTCCACTCCATCGATCCGCGAGAAACTGTTCCAACACAACTTGCCTCTGGCGCCAGCCAGTGACGCCTGTAGTGTCAAGACTCAGGATGATTCGGTTACTGTGGTAAGTATCGTGATTTGAGGCAAAAAGAGGTGTACCTACGGGCAAGATCCGCGGAAATCTGTTCGTACATTACTTGCCGGTACCACCTGCCAGTGACGTCATTAGTGCCAGAACTCAGGATGATTATGTTACTGTGGTTTTTAATCCACTGGGGCATGGTTGGATTCAAAACCTTTTGAAAGTTTACGAAAACAAAACTAGCCTACACTGCATTTTAGATATTTAATCACCCCATAAGAATTAGTTGAGGGGTTAAGGGAATATTTGTGTGTCAATGTGTCTGTATGTGGCAAATGTCATGTTTTGAGTATTTTTTTCACTTTTGCAAACCGAAGGAATTGGATCACTTACCGTTGTTGATGTTAACTTGAAGTTGGTACCTATTCGTAAAATTCCTAACGTATCCGAATTAATTTCTTCTTCCTTCTTTTTTTTAGCAAATCCCACCCGAAGAGAAACGAAGGGAGATCAACAGCCGGTTTGCTGTTGTAAGTGCCAACGATACCACCGCGCAAGTCAGCTGGAGACACTTCGCTGAAGACGAGCTGCAGTATATTGATGGCGTACAAGTCAGGTAATTCTTGCTAAGATCCTGTATAGAGTTCTGTACATGGTCTTTATATCCCGAAAAAGCGCACGCGAAGCCGAGGTTCGAACCAAGTTCGTTTATAATTTTACCGCTTTCGTCTACAGATACCGTCCAGTCGGTACTCCAATCTACAGCATGACAGAGCTGCTCCACCATAGCCGTTCTGGAGCGGAACTGGTGAACCTTCGACCTGGAACTCGATACGAAGCCTCCTTGGTTCTGATACCACCTCCTAGAGCCACAACGGAGTTGAACGATCCCAAGCAAGTGGAGTTTAATACTGCACCTTATATTGGTAAGATTATAGTCTGTTGTTCATCGTCATTATGGGACTGCCAGACTTTCAACCACGAAGTTAATGGTGATATCATTTCTCGAGAGCGTTTGAATGACTAAACCAATCTGAAATTTTGTGTGTCTCGTCGACGTTTAATCATAATCATTTACTCAGTTGTTTCATGCAGAATAGAATATAATACCAAATGTAGGGTGAAGGTCCCTACACTTCGTGATAAATGATAAAATGATAATTTGATAATAAGGATGGGAGCAAATAAGAACCACCCGAGTCCGTATCGTAACGTGAACTGATTTATTTACTAATACTTATGCTAGGTACATGATGCGAGTGGCTCGTGAGAACCGCCGCGTTGGCAAAACAATGTACTTGACTGTACACCAAAAAAAAACATTTATTTGGACACAGGTACAAAAATAAAGTATAAAATAAACAAACGGAAAACAAAAACAGTATAACATGGAAGTAAGTGACACAAAAGGGTGGTACTACAAAATACAAGGTGCCACGTTATTGGTGTACTATGCGGAAAGGGGGTGGTCCACCCCCATGAACATTTTTTGTTCTAGCACTTTCCGGGTTTCAAGGTTTTCTACTGAACTAAAGACCTTGAAACTTTCATCCCAACTAGCCATGTTAGTGACAACCCCACATCAGCTGTTCATCGGTATGATTCTTGACCTTCAATTGTCACCGCCCATACACAGCCGACAGCCAATGAGAATCCGATCGTACGCTGGCGCCCCGCACAACACAATGGACTCGTCCAACAGACCTCTACGTGTGCTGAAAATAACTTAATTTTACAATAAAAAGCACCTCGACAGACTTCCAAAAAGCCCTAAGAATTTTAACTAATGCAAATAGAAGTGAAAATGTCAGAAATTATTCTCATTTCAAAAGAGGTGTAGTGATAGGGTTGTCACTTTATTTAGCGTTCGAGTAAAGTAATTTTTTAGTCTGAAAACTTAAAAAAAACGTAGTTCTGAATATTAAGCATGCGGATCAGTTGGGTATAAGGTGCACAACAACCCCCTTTCGGCTTAGTACACCAATAACGGACACCTTGTATAAAGTGGCTCTGCCTCCACGTTCCTGCGCCGAAATAGGGGTTGACTCAGCGTGTGCTAAGAATTTTATGCTCATCGCTGCTTTTCAGCCAAAGACTCTGATTGTCCACGTTACGGACGGCAATTAGGGATATAATTGATCGAAGCAATTAGGTGACAAAAAATAATATACAAGGAAATATTATATTATACCAACAAATAAAAAAATATAGATATTCGTATATGTAAAGTAACATAATATTAATATAAATAATAAGATAATAGATGGTACAACAGGTACGATTATTTTTTGTTATTCGCCGTTACATAAGCGCCGCCGCCGCATGTAGGTATGTACATCGAGTTCTTATGAAATAAGAAGTTCTTTAATAATTTAACTTAAAGAAAACTTATTCCGCAACAGACCCATACAACTGGTCAGTAACCATCGACGCGCGTTCCGTCGGCGCCGAGGCCGTTGACCTCGTGTGGAACGGAGTGCCTTCCCCCGCGGAACACTGGGTGCGCGTGTACCGAGCCACACACGCGTGCGGCGACCAGCCGGGGAAGGAACAAGACGAGTTCAAACTGGCTACGAGGGACCAACCGCCCTCTGTGACTCTTATAGGACTAGAGGCCAACTCTAGGTAAGAATGAACTAACAATGGTCGGTGCTATGGAGTGCCTTTACTCGCGGAGCACTGAGTGCACGTGTACCGAACCGCGCACGCGTGCGGCGACCAGCCGGGGAAGGAACAAGACGAGTTCAAAATGGCTACGAGGGACCAACCGCCCTCTGTGACGCTTATAGGACTTGAGGCCAACTCTAGGTAAGAATGAACTAACAATGGTCGGTGCTATGGAGTGCCTTCCCTCGCGGAGCACTGAGTGCACTTGTACCGAACTGCGCACGCGTGTGGCGACCAGCCGGGGAAGGAACAAGACGAGTTCAAACTGGCTACGAGAGACTAACCGCCCTCTGTAACATTTAATAGATGCATTTTATATCGACGGCATCAGATGACAGACAGCTCGCGGACCACTTGTTTGAAGCTTGTGGGAAGCCATTTTGCCAAAATGTATCTAAAGATACATTTTACACGACGAGGTAAAGCCTATATTTGAATGCACGTTTTTGTGCTGTGTGGTAGCGGTCTTGGATTAATGAGCTTTTCCCATCTTTTCCGTCGGGGATAAAATGAAATATCTTATCTGTGTCGATATTCAAATGTTTAATTTGTTTTTGCAGGTGTAGAGTATGGCTCGAATTGTTCCTGACGAACGGAAAGGTGAAGACTAGCAATGTTCTGGAGATTAACACAAAATCTCTGGATTCGGATAATACTGTTGATAGTGAGTTTTTTGCCTTTTAATCTAAATCGACGATATTTTACAAAGTGACTTCCTACACTATTGAGTTTAACACCTTTCTTCCTTCTAGACGAAATATCAGCATCATCAATATCGAGTGGCAGCCACCGTTCCCGCGGCGACTACTACTCGGCGTTAGTCGGCGTCGGTGTGGTTGCTGCTTTAGGCGCTCTGACGTCACTGCTGCTGTTGCTCGTCGTGGTTAGAAGACATCGACCGCGCACTGCTAATATTACTCGTGAGTTTGACAACTTGCCCTTAAACCTGACCTCTGACGCTGATCTTTGATATTCAATCTATAACATTGACCTTTATGAGTTTGCCTTTGGTAAGTATTTGTCTTGACACCAAGAAATACACTGTTCTTACTTTTTATAAAAAGAACATTTAAAATGTCTGATTGCGACGTAGAAGGTAGCGGGCTCGGTTCCCGCCGCGGTAGAAATATTGATGACGTATTATGTATCAGTCTTCAGGCACCCTTAACACAAGCTTTGCTTACTTTGCGACAAAATTATGACGTATGAAAATCCCCGTATTTTTTATTTATTTCATTGTTTTCAGCTGTGCCATCCGCTCCCCGAGAATCATCTCTGCCGCCCTATGACAATCCTGCGTACAAACTTGAGCTACAGCAAGAAACTATGGGTAAGACACTTTTTTAATATATGCAATATAACCTCCACCTAAGCACAAAATTGTTGAACAGGTTCAAACTTCTAAAACATTTATAGGTTTATGAAATTCCAGTATTTGAAATTCTTTAGCTTAGCTATGCAGAAGCTGACACCCTCGAATATTGTTAAATAGATGAAAAATAGTTTATTTAAAATATTGTTATAAATATTAGGTCCTTACATATGAAATTGGCGTTTTTCGTACTGGCCACTTTAATCACAAATTTCTCCTCTTTGGTAAGGAATTCCAAATTCAAATTTGTACAGCTATAGACTCATGTATTTGTGCTTCGATGATCGTCATTCATTTGTTTTTTTTCTTCTGTTTTTTTCTGTTTGCGTCACTCATTTTACAAAATGGAAAACTTAAAATATCGCATTATTTACGAGTACGAGTTCCGCCGTGGCACTAGTGCTGCGGAAACAACTCGAAGGGTGAATGATGTGTATGGCGGTCGTGTTGCAAAAGAAAACACAGTTCGTTTTTGGTTCCAACGTTTTCGTTCTGGAAATTTTGACCTGCAGAACAAGCCCCGTGGACGGCCTGAGACTCAAGTTGATAATGAAGAGTTGAAGGCTATTGTGGAAGCGGATCCATCGCAAACCACGTCCGAGTTAGCTGCAGGCTGCGATGTTAGTGATAAAACTGTTTTAATTCACTTGAAGCAAATTGGGAAGATTAAAAAGCTTGAAAGGTGGGTACCTCACGAATTGACTGAAGCAAACCGGCAAACGCGCGTCGACTGCTGCGTTAAATTACTAAACCGGCACAATAATGAAGGTATTTTAAACCGAATCATTACCTGTGATGAAAAATGGGTTCTTTACGATAATCGGAAGCGCTCAGCGCAATGGTTGGATCCTGGCCAGCCAGCCAAATCCTGCCCCAAGCGAAAATTAACCCCAAAAAAGTTACTTGTAAGCGTTTGGTGGACTAGTGCCGGTATTGTTCATTACAGTTTTCTCAAATCTGGCCAGACTATTACGGCTGATGTCTATTGTCAGCAATTGCAAACCATGATGGAAAAGCTAGCGGCTAAACAACCTAGGCTGGTCAATCGCTCCACGCCACTGCTGCTTCACGACAACGCTAGACCACACACTGCGCAACAGACGGCTACTAAATTAGAAGAGCTTCAATTGGAAAGTATAAGACATCCTCCGTACTCCCCGGACCTTGCTCCAACAGATTACCATTTTTTTCGAAATTTGGATAACTTCTTGCAAGGGAAAAAATTCAACTCCGATGGGGCAGTCCAAATCGCCTTCAAAGATTTTATTGATTCCCGTCCGACTGGTTTTTTTAGTAAAGGGATCAATGAACTACCTATAAGATGGCAAAAGTGCATAGATTATAATGGTTCATACTTTGATTAATTAAATATATTATATTAAAAAATATTCGACTGTTTGTTCCTCCCATACAAAACGCCAATTTCATATGTAAGGACCTAATATTATTGTCTTTATTGACAATAATATTAGGTCCTTTTTTTTAATTGAAATTTTATAATTGAAACAATTAAGCTAACTGCAGACTGATGCAAACAATCTACAGGTAGCTCAACTGATCCATATCAATACCATTCGGTCGGAAGCGTCCCCTAGACGCTGGCTGTATTGCCCCGCTGTATGGCAATGCTGATGCGCTGCGCCAGATATCCGCCAGCTCTCGGGTCACGCGTCGCGTCGATCAGACGCTCAGATAACTTTTTAAAAACCCGGAAAATTAAAAATTACATTTTTCCTATCTTATTCTGATCAGCAGTGGTATGCCTCCTTTGGCTTCTTCTAGGCTTTTTTTCAACCTTATGCTTCCCCTAATAACTGTAATAAGATTTATTTTCATTTTTCCAGATCTCTGACAATTAAGGTCCCGTGGGCACGCAAATGGCGTCAACGGGATTTCGGAGAGAGCCGTTGACATTGGAGTTAACGGGAGACCAAATGAAATGGGGATTTAGAACCTGCTGAGTTCTATGCAAACTCACTGAGTTCAATGCTACTCCAGTGTGTGTACGGTTGTGCAAGTGTAAATACGTTAAAACTTTGAAGTGCGAGTAGTGCGATGCTTAGTGAAAAAATGCAATAAGTTTAATTCTCGAATTTCGTTGTAGTTAAGTTTGTTTTTTACTGTTTTTGTTCTGAATTCATGATTTATAACATCAATTTATCTGAGATACAATCAGAATGTCATTGACACCAATATAAATTTAAAAAATATTATAAGTATTATTTAACGGGTATTTACCGCGTTTGTTTACCTATTTTTCCCGACGTTTCAACAGGTTTACACACTGTCGTGGTCACGGGATGACCTGTTGAAACGTCGGGAAAAATAGGAAAATAAAAGCGATAAATACCCGTTAAATAATACTAATAATTATGTGGTCAGATCGCGTTAGTTTAAATATATTTATAAATAAAAAACATCGTCATTCTGAGATTCAATTGTAAAACTTAATTGTAAATATAAACTTTTTCTGACTAAATAAGCATTAACTATAATATCATTACTCGTTTGTAAAATATCTGTAAAGTGAATTGCGCATCCTAATATTATGTAATATATGTGACTTTGTATTTAAAAGGATAGTTTTATTTTAGGTGTATAGTTCTTATGATATTAAAGGGAAAGGAGCGTCAATTACAAAAAACATCATTTAATTCAAATACAACATCAAATCACATTATATTTTCTATAATATAGGTAGGTACATAATATATCTTTTTTATATGATTTTTTTAACGACTATTCTATTCGCTTTGTAGGAAATCTATGATTTTATACCGACGGTCGGTATTCCTACACATTTTAACTTATTTCAATCAGATCAAAAGTGATGCCTATTATTGATTTAATTATTATAGTGTGAATAAAATACAAATAGCCAGGTTTGTTGCATGACACAATACAAAATGTCTGCGCCATCGAAAAAGTTTATTAAATAACTATTACCCACATTTTTCAATTATTATTAAATTTTAGTGAATATCTTACTGCTGGAATGTGGCGAAGATTGGCCAATAGCTAAACTCAAATAAAAAAAACCGCATCTAAATGATCTTCACTCAGCTGGGATAAATGAAGACCATATAGAAAGAAATATCTATAAATATAAATAAAGGTTACGAAATCAACATAAATAAATAAAGGATTTAACAGGTGTCATACCTACAGTGCGATTAGTGATAAATTATTACGTTCTATGCATAATTTTAAACTGATATGTTATCTATCAATGTTATGAACGTATCTTTCATGTTCGCTTCCTTCGTTTAATTTCGCATCCATAAATTTTATAATTTATTTGTTGATTTTAGCAGTTACGCGAAATATATTTATCGAATAATGAGAACAATTTTATATATTATATTAAATACACAGAACATGTTTCTAGATGCCTAGACCTATCTCGTTAGGTAAGTTAATAGGAAAGCTTCACGTTGATAAAAGAGAGAGAGAAATTTGAAATTACATGTTTCTTTTAGTCAAAGAGAAAAAATGTTAACAATTCCAATAAACAAAAACAAACTATAAGTTACATCGTTAGCATTTTATTTTCTTTGACCGAATTTTTTTAATTTACAAATTTTATAAAATATATTTATGGTTGCAGGAATTATTCCAACCAATTAACTCCTGCTAATTAAATTTGAGGTTATTGAACGAAACGATCATTATAAATTATAAAACTTGAGTTATCTACTTTTACATTTATATTATCAATAGTAATCGAGTAATTTTAACATATCTTTTAGTTGTTAAAAATATCTGAAGCTATATAATTCAACGACAATGCAGAAGCGAAAGAAACGTAACGGCATAATAGAAAAAATCTATAGTCCAGAAATACGCAGCGCAATTTTATTAACCCGTATGATCCTTAGAAAGGCAGACCAATTCAGAATCTAAATGATTTGAGGTAGATGTTCGATCCCTAGACTTTAAAAACTTCGCTAAAAACCTAAAGCATGATAAATCTCGTCCATAAAAGTCTACTTATAAATAAGACCAATGTCTATTTATCTCAACCTAAGCTTACTCAGCACAATTTAAATAATAAATTCATCGACCTTTCTAAACAAAGCCTCGAGTAGGAAGAGCTTTCGCTGCCGCGGATTCTTTCCAACATATCATTCGCAGAACTTACTCAAACCAACAACAATCGAGAAGTGCGATCTTGTTTTCTTCTCCTGTATAATCAAACTCCTAAGTTTACAGAATCGTAGAGCAAGCTATAACATCATCATGCATCAAGTAACGAATTGATAAAAGCAAACTTTTCGTTTCTCACGATCTGGCCGATAGGTACATGACAAACGTCGTACTCCGTTTGTTTTGTTAAATATTACTTGCTATATTATTATGTCACTAAAGTTTTCTTACAGCAAAATATTTTTAGTAAGTTTCCATAAACACTAAATTATTGAGAAAATAATGAACAATCTCCGCACAAAATCATTTTGGCTTCAGTTGTTTTAAAACAAGATGGCGTCATAATTAAAACAAAATGGTCCTTCTAATCCCGGCAGCGAAACCCCAACATATCATCCGTCTATTTATCTACGCCTCTGTCCTCATGAGCTTTCTTGACGACGGCCAGCTTAGAGTGCGGGTCCTGCGGCTGCAGGGTGGCGTAGGGCGCCGCCCGCGTGCCGTGGAGGACTAGCGACCAGCCGCGGACGAAGCCGGCCCATGTGTCCGGGGATTGGCCATTGTAGCGGGCCTGGAGAGAGAAAACAATTGAGTTTATCATCAATTAATCAAAAAATGATATAAGTTATATTAATAGCTGTACTGAACGCAACACATTAAACACCTGTAAAGCATCATATAAAACGGGTATTTGGTAAGTCATAAGAGAAGTTCTAAAGCCCAGCAGCGGACTAGCATAAGCTGATGAAAATTACTCACCTCTAAGGTCCAGACCCCTTTCGGGTTCTCTCCCCAGGTGTGCGTAGTCATGAAAGGCCACTTGGTGAACCCATCCCGAGCGTCTTCGTCATTGGCTCGGCGGCTCAAGATCATTGACCTGCGAAACAACATAGATTAATATTTTATGCTAGTAACACTGAAGCAGAAACGTAGAACCTTCCTTTGGGCCCCGCATATGGCTCAAGGTCACAGAGAGCAATTATTGAGATAGATGTAGGAGGAGTCCCTCTGCTAGATCAAATTAGAAAAGAGGACATCCGCTGAAGAACCAAGGTAACCGATATATGTAGGTCTCAGGATCGCGCAAACTCAAGTAGAAACGTGAAGTGTTTCGTTACCCGGACACAATTCGTAGAACCGACGGCCGTTGGAACGCTTTTTGAGTGCCACCTCGTACTGGAAGTGTGGTCAGGCCAGTCAAGGTTCTAGGCCCTAGAACCTTGTCGCACTCACTTGGTCCCCATGGGGCTGATGAGGAACAGCTCCAGATCTCCACGACGGCTAGCATTGGCGCCGATTACAGCTTGCACGTGTTCCAGGTAGCGGACCTCGCTGGGGGATCCTTCGCAGGCGCTGGTGTCAATGGTCAGCTTGATTGTACTGTCGGATGGGACTTCCCTGGAAATAAACAGAACTTTATAAACCATGTCATGTTGGCTAACCTACTGTACAAACTACAGTTATCTTAGCCGTTTTGAAGCACAAGCACCGCTTTGAAATCTTTTGTATAGAAATAGGTTCTAGATAAACAAGGATAAATATTTATTAAAACTTTCACGGTCCACGACACACATGTCCAATTGCCAATTTCAGCGCCGTCAGACGGCGGCGGCGCGCCCCTGCATGGTCGCCATCGACGCTGGGCAATGAAAGCGTCTTAAACGAAATTTTGATAAAATGTGATCTAAGCAGGACAGCATGGTTCCGCTGTCATTTAAAATCCCATTCTTTATCTACACTAGTTATACGTAAGGAACTAGGAGGTAAGTCATACTCACGTGTGCTTGTTAACCGCCCCAGCCTCGCAATGGTACCGCGGCGGCACCGTACGCCACTTCGCCGCCAGCTTTGTGATAGCACCGGCATCCAGCACTCCGAAGCCGAAGAGGTGGTTGAACTCCAGACCCACGCCGTTCATAGTCCAATGGAAACGACCCTAAAGAATAATCGGGCTTATGATAGTTATAATATAATAAATAATTTATACGTACCTAAGTTTGATATCCTAATAGCGCGATGTGGTCGATTAGCGACAAAATCCCTTAATATTTAAAAAAAATAAAAGAACAACCCGCCAAGTCTTCGTATAGATAGCAGAACAGTCTAACTCTTTCATTGCCTACGACGCACACCAGCTGCCGCTGCGGTGTGCCCCTACGTTAACCCCTACGTAAACTTGACTGTTAAGTTTGATTTTGTTGTTTGTTTACCTTTTGTTTGTTATTGTTTAGGTTAGGTTTTGTAAGTTTAGGTTAGATAGGACTGACATACTTTACATATTTAAAGTCCTTAACAATAAATTTGATAAAAAAAAAAAACATCTTTTTAAAAGGAATAATTCTGTATTATGTGCATTGTTTACAGGAACAATCCGTGCGGGCTATCTGTGGACTTTGGAGTACGGATAGTGCAGTAGATCCGTACTCCAAAGCCCAAAAATTGTCTTTAAACCTGTTTTAACCAATTTGAAAAACTTTGTATTTGAAAATTGTTATTACAATGTAAAAGAATATTAATTTACTTTTCCCGTTCATTTTGATTTTATTGTAATATACCTGCTACTTTATATTTAATTTCTTTGGATACCTATTTAAAAAAGTTATTGACACTCGTTATAGATTCTTCAATAACAACGAAAATTACAATAAAATAATAGAAACAAATATCATAGAAGGTAGGTAATTGGACATTTGTATTTGAATTTAAGAACAAACACATTTAAGTACAAACATTCTGGCAAATAAAATATGATGATTATGATCATATAAACTCGGTTGGTTTATGCAGCGCAGGCCAGCAAAAACCACAGTCAGCATGATTTTTTCTGACATCTTCATCCATCATCATTATATTTTAGTCAATTAATACAAAACTATTATTACACTTTTCCTTCCTCATGAATATAATGAATCCATCCAATGGTCTTCGTTAGTTTTTTAATTTATCGCGTTCAGACAGTCAGACAGTCAGACAGTCAGACGCGGCGAAGGAATTTAGTTAACAAAATTATAAAGTGATTTTTCATGGAATGTTGCCGGAACGCAAGTGAAAAAACTAAATTGTTTGGTTCCTCCAAGGTGCTCAATGTCGGACATTGCAACGCTATATTGGCGTCGCCTCTGTCGGACAAAGCAGCACAGCTGTATGATCTGGCAGAATGTTGTTTTAAATTATGAAGATAATTTATAAATTTTTATTGTTAGTTTATCTGTTATTCACCATGTTTTTGTCCATCTTGTTATTAAGTAAATTGTTGTATAAGTAGGTATAATTAATATGTAAGTTTGATATCCTAATAGGGCGATATGGTCGCTTAGCGACAAAGTCCCTTAATATTTGTTTAAAATAAAATAAAAAAAAACCGTTCGCGGAAAGGTCAGTAACAAAAATCTTCTTGATTTTGAGACCGCTGATATTTACAGCCTTTTTGCCGCCTGTAAAATCTGCTGCCATAGGCTCAAGCTCCAAGCTCAAGCTAGCTGGTAAATACAAACTTTTCAATAACTTGCTAATTTTACTAGAACCGGCTTCAGGCGAGACATGTGACGAAATCATTGGAAAATACAAAGTAATCAAAAGAGTTCACGACGCGTCGAGAAGTTTACAAATCGTCGCGACGCTTTGTAAACTGCTCAAAGTTCTTGTGACTCTAAAGTTTAAAGAACTCGACGGACTTGTTATTATCACACAAATTGAGTTGATACTCAGAAACCACTAAAGGATACTGAAGTTTGAGTATATTTGCCGAACAGGATAAAACTAAGTGTAACGTAGAAAAAAAAATATTTAATAAGAAAAGTATAACAAAATACGCATGGAACATAATAATTATACATACGAATGCGTCTACAAATGAATAGAGACATACGCCAAGTCAATTCTAGAAACAAAAACAGACTAGAGGTAGTGCTTCTAACATTAAGAATGACTAAAATCAAGTTGTTTCTAAGAAATTGCATTTGATATTATAATAAATTACCAAATCGTGTACTTGAGCTGACTGGAAGACAATTTAAAAAACACAATAAATTTGGCCTTACTAGGGAAACATACTATTCCTGCGCCGAATATTATGCAGACAACAAAAACATCCACGAGTCTACTGTCTTCGAAAAGCACAAAACATCAGATTCATTTGTAACAATCTTTATTAACAAAGAAAACTACAAGCAAAGAATAGAAACAAATTAGAACTAGTATTTATAATTTAAACAATTTAGCTAATTGCAAACTTTTGCAAAAAACAATCAATACCAGTCGCATTTGTAACATAATCAAGGAACAATTATATTATTTATAAATCCTAATCTAAATTAATCTAATCTTAATTTGCAGTTTATATTGCAGCTGTATAGACAGCTGCAATATAAACTGCAAATTCATTAATTTGATTTAATTTTTTTTTGTTTTTATTCTGTGTTTTTTTTGACTAAGCCTGCCTACAGCTAATAATCTTGTTTTACAATTGTATTTGTTTATTTATTCTGTAAGTTTATTTCAATAGGTTCTTTATAATGATTTTAAACTGTAAATTTGACATAACAAAGGGTTCCAATGTGTGTTGCTAGTGTTCAATAAATGAACTGTAGTGAACAGTGAAGCTACCTGCAGACTGTAGCAAACACTATTACTAGTAGGTACTGCTAGTGGATACTCCCCATAATTTAGATTTCTTATTTATTATTACCTAATTTTGATTGTCTGTTGTGTTTAGTCTAATTTATTTATTTATTTATTGATCACCAACATAGTGTTCACTAAAACAAGCTTTGAGTTACCTTATTAAAAATCATGTCAAGTGTCAGTATAGGTGAAGAAAGCATGCAAAAAATAATCATGGGCGAGTAACATTATATGGATAAAACTTGAATACAATACATTTTTGGATTTGAAAAGGTAAAATAAAGAAAACAAATATTAATATAAAAATTGCTACAAAATTAAGTTAAAACACAATAATTTAATGAAATAAAGTCACTTAAAATTAAAATTAAATTAAAAAATAATTATAAATAATTAATTAAAAAATAATTCTCAATCTTTCTTTCTTTCAAACACTCAAGCTAGCACTCAATTGATTAATATCAACACCAATCGGAAGCGTCCCTAATTCTAGGTAGGTATGAATACTCACTAGATAAACTATTGGTCATTGGTCTTACCTTTGCATCATAAAGAGAATTTCTCTTCGATGTCAAAACGGTAAGATGTTGAATGTCTCGCCATGTCAAACTCGGACTGGAAATAATAAAAATACACTTGATTTATTATTATTCAAAGAAGTGTTATACTTACTAAAGTAACCACAAAATGTAACACAACCAAAAACAAAAAACAAAACACTACACTGGCTGGTTAAATTTTAATATTGTGGAGAATTTCCACCAGCTATTGTAGTTTAATGAAGCTTTATCGTAGCTTCGTAGCAGTTACGCCGTAGAAGCAAATCAGATCATATCATAGAGACTGAGGCTGACGGACAAACCGATCAACGATTTATGTTAGCTGTAGCATAAGTATGTAAATAATGTTTAATATAAACAAATAACAAAATAAAAAAAAAGATGGAGCTAATTGAATTTTGCATAGGTACGGCTCTAAACCTGGAACCAAACATAGGCTTTTAATCCCATAAAACAGTTCCGATGAGATAGATAAAAATACTCCGAAGAAACAACGCGTGCGAAGCCGCGGGCATGATCTAGTAAATAAATAAATAAAAAATATTACAATAGTTCAGGTGGCAATGTACAGCCATCGTCTAAATGTTATTGTATTAATAAGTCTGCCAGACTCTTGATAATCGAATTATCGCACGAGTCAGCTCTGGACATAAAAGACGCAATCCTCTTCCGCTGAATAGCGTAGAAAGAGTCTACGCGGTCCTGCACGTGCTTTAGAGCACTAGATCGAAATATTCACTTCTCTTACTTGGCATGTAAGGCCAGGGCGAAGACCCCGGCGGCCTCGGGCGCAGCGGCGCTGGTGCCCGAGTGCGTGGCTGTGCACTTGCCGTACAGATCAGTGGTAGCCACGCCCGTGCTGGGCTCGTGGGCGCCATTGCTGAACGTGGACGCCAGGGTGGAGGAACAGGACTCGTCGTAGTGAGCGTTCTGGCCATCGTTTATTGCGCTGGAACATTGACAAAAAATTATGTTTAGAGGTTGACTTGAGTCGAAAGTTTGTGCATGAGCAAAAAATTTTACTTATTGCTTTACTTATCATCTACCAGTTGTAGGAAGCAGCCTATTTAATACTACGGTGAGACTCTTTCAGAAAGACCACAGTATCAGGACTTACGGTCATTAAGACTCGGTTTGTCATTCTAACAACAGTGGTGGCCCGAAGCATTATCACACATCTTTGTTCTGTTTTGGTGGAATCGGGCCGCTTAGTGGTGACTCGTGATGTCACGACAAAAATAATTAATTAAACCAGCCTAGCGCCCATATTTAAACGCCTACTTTGAATAACACCGCGCGGGCTATATGTACAGCCAGTATCAAATAACAGCTTAAATATCTGTTAATGGACACCGTCGACATGGAGGCAGCGTAATCGTCGCAGCCGGCGCCATCGCCAGCCCAAACATAGACGTTGGTGGGCCCACTGAAGTAATGCTATCCAACTGTCAGTGTTAACTAAACTCACCTGTTAATGGACACTGTCCACATAGAGGCAGCGTATCCGTCGCAATTGCAGTCGTCGTCTTCGCCGCCGTCGCCGCTGGCCCACACGTAGATGTTGCCCAGACCGTTGCGGCCCTGTTTACAAAAACGTTACTTTAGTACTTTATCAGTGAATCTTGTATTCGTATCAAACCACACACACAACAATTTAACAATTTTATTGACTCGTCGGCGTCGATACAGTGGAGCATAAAATGACCTCTGAAGCTGAAGCTAAACGAGCGCAGTACATCTTTGTGCGAAAATGGCAACTAATCGCTTCACTATAAAGCCGGGTTTTACACTGCGAAAGGGTAATGAACGGGAAATGAGAGATGAGTGGGCGGAGTTAATTTCAACGCTTTCTGCTCGCTCAGTCCTTTCCGCTCGACTACTTGCTGGTGGACATACGGGTATGCAGTTTACTCTTGCGAGTTAAAATGGGTCCGCTCCGCTCGTGAAAACCGGGCTTGACAATGGTATCGTCATTTAGACGTTTTACCTTTAATGAAAGAAACTACAGATGGAGGGGCGCGTGTCAAAAGTGTCAAGGTCGAAACTATATAAATACCTATCTCCGTGCCAAAAGCACCACACGCACTATCTAGAGTTTCTTGCATCTATGGACGATTCTGCTACGTCATAAAATTGGCATAAAGTGGTTACCAGAATTCGGCCCCAAGACTTTTGTATGAAGCGACTCATTTTACACGACTCACAGCTCAAAAAAGTACGCTCATTTGTCCTCAGTATAGCTCTACTTTAGAAAGCACATTATTGCGCAATTACCTAAATAAATATTTACTCAAAATCAATATATTTACGTTGTACATCCTTGCAAATATAAAATTAGCACAAACAGAGAGTAGCTTGTTCTGTCCCATTTCGAACAATCGTGGAAATGAAAGGCTTTGTTCAAAGGTCAAGGCGTCATTGAAGTGGCTTCTCAGGAAGCTTAATAACTACGGGTTTATGATTGCTTTGTTAGGAACGGGCAGAATTCACGACATAATGTTTTAACTATACACTAGCCAAACTCGATAAAAATGTTGTAAACAAACCACCCATACTTAACCACCATTCGTTGATATTACACATTTTGCAGAGTTTACACCTAATCAGTACTTGGTGATAGCAGTGAAGTAAGTGTAAGAAATACCTACACAGAGGCATGCTCCTGCCCTTCCTCTCTGAGAGGTTCCCTTAGTCGACTTCGACATCCACGGATCACAGATTTAACACTCACTAGTAGAAATAGAAACTGGTCCCAACTTTCGTAAAAAAAAGAGGTTTTAAAGTAGGTCAGGTTGCACGTTGTCAACTGCAGGAAATACAAGAGGAACTGACAAGAACTGTATAAATGCCTCCTGTCAATAGCGCGTAGAAAACTTTCAGCTTTGAACCCAGGAAATTGCCTCATTCCCTTTGCAAGGCGTGAAGAGGAATAAAACTGGCAAAAGGAGGACATACACCCTAAAATGAAGCTGTTGACCTTTATTTTAAAAGGCTTAAAGTTGATAATGTAGCTGAAAAGTTGGATTGTAAGTGGCTAAGGTTTATCCCAGCGTGAAAGCGAACTTTCTAAGTAAGGTACCTAGGTCACATTTGGTTATAGGCATGAGAGGTTGCTGAGGCGCACCTGCAACAGCTGCGCCAACCTGTATTTCTCAGAGCGTCAGAATACCTAAAAACAAAAACTTTACAATCTCTCTGGCTTTTGAAAAAGTGTCAAGTTCAAAACATTATTAAACTATTTTCTTGGAGCGCCAAAGGAAAGAGAAAAACCCGTCAGAGCTTTAAACCGAGCTTCTAGAGTCATAGAGCTTTAATCAGACCTTTTGCTCCAACTCGAACACTAACAACCTAACAAGGTAAAGGTTTCACTTTAGCTTCAATGTGCAGATTTTGACTCGTTACACTTTTAATATAAGTACCTGTATTTAGGAACCCACATTGTGTATAAATCGTGTAGGATCTACGCGGGATAGCATGCTGTCATCTTTAATCCCATTCTTTACCTACACGACTTTTGCTACGACTCGGCCTCTTTCTTGACACTGACACGTCAAGAAATGTCATAAACTGCGAACACAACGAAATATGATCAGTTTCGCTTCTTACTCGTGGTTCCGTTCAGCTGGGGCCTATTCTGCTAAACTAATCGCTTGACTATGACAGTGGTATCGTCACAGAATGACACGTTTTGGTGTTCTACCTTAGATGAAAGAAATGATGATGAATACAGATGGAGGGACGCGCGTCTAAGTGTCAAGTTTGAAACTATAATTTATCTCTCCGTGCAAATAGCACCGCACGCACTTTCTGGAGTTCCATAAATCTATGGATTCTACGTGACGATTCTGCAACGATACCACTGTCATAGTGAAGCAATTGTATAGCAGAATTGGGCCCTTGGTCCAGTTGACTGGACCACCGCAATTGTTTTTTCGGTAGTAGGTAGGGACAGTTGATTGTAAAACAAAGTAAAAAAAAAATCTTAATGAAAAAACATCATGTTCATGAAGATCGCACCATTTATACATATTACTTTGCCTGAAATAGGTATTGGGTCGCAGGTACCAAAGTACAGCTAGGCTGGGCAGTGTTCCAGAAACTACGTCGAGTCCTCTCGTCATCCATACCGCAATGCTTGAAAACGAAAGGGGTCAACCAGTGCGTTATGTTATGACCCGTTAGGACCTACGGAGCTGAGACGTTGACACTCACGGTAGGGCTGGTCCACCAGTTCAAAGTCGCTCAGCGAGCTATGGAAAGAGCTATGCTCGGAGTTTCTCTGAAGGATAGGATTCGTAACGAATACATCCGAGAACCAATGCTATCGACATAGCTCTGAGAATTAGCAAGCTAAAGTGGCAGTGGGCCGGCCATATCTTGCAAAGAACCAACAACCGCTGGGGTAAACGTGTTCTCGAGTGGAGACCGCAACTCGGCAAATGTAGTGTAGGACGCCCTCCGGCCAGGTGGGATGACGATCTGCAAAAGACTGCAGGCAGATGCTTGATGCGGCAAGCTGAAGACAGGGCGCTATGGCACTCATTAGGGGAGGCCTATGTCCAGAAGTGGACTAAGTTAGGTTCATGATGATGATGATGAACTAACCTCTAAATATTTAACGTTCGTTTGTTCTGTTTGTTTATAAACTTTAGCGGAACTTTAAGTAACTACCTCAAAAGCAATCTGTGAATTGCGTCGTGGGCCGCATTATTATCTAACATTATCATATTGTTATGCATATATAATCTAGTTATATATCTACTATACGTTTTGTAGCTGTTAGCTTTTCCTGGATAAAAAAAAAATAAAAAAAGGTGAGAACTCTGTGTCTAGTTAAACCTAACCTAGGGTTTATGGCACTTCTAACCAAAATGTAATGTTGTTTTTTACTTGAATAAATATTTATATTCTTTCATTTGATTTATTTTCAACTATAGGAACGCTAAGGAGCACTTAGTTATGTCACAATTACGTGATTGCCTTATGTCTAAATAATGTTAAACTTAAAATAAATCGCACAAAAAAGTAGGATAACACAATTGATAAAAGATTCAGTTGTAAAGAGTCTACGTCTTACAGGAATAGTGGAAACAAACAAACAGAATTCAATAAATTATAAAAATAAACTAAGTGGTTTCAAACTCAATAATTAAAAAAGACAATCTAAAACGTCTAAAACAGGTTGTGGCTTTATGATCAATAATTAACCGCCAAGTGCGAGTCACTCGCACACGAAGGGTTCCGTACCGTAAAAATCAGGCACCTTTTTCAATGAACATCAAATATTCACTTGTTCGGAGACCCCTTCAAATTTTCAACATTATTTTATTTTTAGTATTTGTTTTTTGTATTACCTATGTTCAAGACATACAGCCTTGACAAATTAAGAGCAAAAATAGCCAAAAAAATTACGTTTCTTGTATGGGAGCCCCTTTTATTTTGATACTTATTTTATTTTTATTATTTGTTGTTATAGCGGCAAGAGAAATACATATGTATTATCTGAAAATTTCAACTGTCTAACTCATACGGTTTATGAGATATAGCCACGTGACAGACGGACGGACAGTCCAAGCTTAGTAATAGGGTTCCGTTTTCACCCTTCGGGTACGGAACCCTAAAAATGAATTTACTGAAACTACTGTTTTGCTGTCTTTTCACACCTAAACGGCTTATTTGGGAAGGAGATAAACGGTTTCCCAGGGAAGGACATCGGCTACTTTTAATCTATACTCTGTTCGCCGAAACAAGCTAATAGGGAAATCATAGACTGCACGTTATTGGTCGCAGATAACGAACATAGGGCACGTGCACACTGTGCATGCTGTGTGGCCAAAAGTTAGTCTTATCTGTCTCTTGTGCGGTGCGGACGTGATGTAGTAGAGCCTGGTATGGATGTTATGGATAGGAACGTAGAAAATATGGCAGAACGTTTTATTATAAGCTTGAAGTATGATTCAGATTCAAGTGAATCAGAAAGTGAATAAATTTGTAAGAAAATTTCTGATGTTTTATTTTTTGTACACTACCCAAATTAAACAAAATATATATTTTTAGGTTCACAGTATCATAATAAGTAGGTCAATTATCAATAACCCACTCATCCACAAAACCCCGGGCGAAAAGCTAGTGAATAATGTAAGTAATAGTTTGAAGTGAGCAATCTAAACATAGCTTTACATTTTAAAATAATGGTTACTCCCACTGACCAATCTTAGTCTCTCACGCTAGTAGTCCCGTCCTTTTCACTTTCGTACAATTGTGCAAGAGAGCGCGCGCTAGCGGTAGCTTGTCTCCGTGAACAGAGGAAAAACACGTGCAAAGCCCCGGGCAGAACACAATAAACATACGCTTTATTTGCGACAAGAATTTTGACGGTTTGAGATGGGTCCCTGTTTAACTATTTACATATGTAGATTGGGTCCTTCTCTAAGGTACACCCAACACTATTTTCCTTTCAAACTTTGAACAACGCCTCCAGCGGATACCGTTGGTATAGGCAATTTATTTGGTACCAATTATTTATTATCGTCACTTTTATACAGTGTGTTTTTAATGGGACAATAATTATAGGGACACCCTCAACCAGAGGTGGTACAGGGAATCTTTATTACGAATCTTTAGCTCTTTTTTTGTAAAAACCATTTTGGCGTTACACATTTTTTGATCACGCGTAAGTTGCTGGTAAAAATTATTCCCTGCCTTCAAAAATTATAGAATATGTATAGTATATAGTATGTCACGTATGGTAGTAGTGTATAGTTTTTGAGTTTGTATACCTTGTGTTAAGCTGTAATCTAGATTTTTCTGATATTTTAGCTCACTGAATGGAACTGGTGACCCGTAATACAGGTTCTTGTAAACCTTAAACAGGCACCGTCTCTCACAATGTGAGCTATAATATTTGTATTTATACTACTTGCACTAATTTATTTTAACAACTAAGCTTCTATTGTGAGAGAATAATAAATATATTTGAATTTGAATTAGATATTATTGTGGGACAGGCCGGTAAAGGACCGCCGTGGCATTCAGAACAAACTTTCAAAGCACTTTGGTTGTGAGAGGTTTCAATTCAATTTAATTTTCACTCCGTTTCACCGCTCGCCAGTGTAGTGTAATGTAACTATAATTTCCAGTGACAATCCACTAAGATTTTATGTGCTATTTTTATGCTATTTTCTTCATTATTCTTAATAGAAATATGGTCGAATTTTATTTCACAAGAACGTAGTGAACAAAATAATACTTATGCTCTTTTGACCTAAAGCAATAGCCAAATGAGAATCGGCGAGTGTATAAGAGTGTATAAGCTCGACCAGTATTCGTTGCGACCTCAGTACGGTGAAGTGCTCCGATTACGAAGTTTTTCAGATCAAATATAAAACAATGAAGTAAATCTATTTTAATCAGTGTTTTGGTTTTTGTGACAAGATTAGGGTTTACTCTATTAATTTTTGATAGCATTAGTACAGATTTCATGTATTTTTGGTGTCTTCTTCATATAAATACAAGACAATGTCCCATCTTCTGTCTTGTGGATTTTAGTATACATTTTTGATGTTAAAACGTAAAATATATCAAAAACAAAAGACAGTATTTATTTTTATAGTATTTTAAGCATATTTGATAAAATTCAGCAACAAATAATGCAAGATTCCACCATTTGACATTTTATTTTACACATCTGGATCCTTTTTTTTTATGCAGAAGCTAAACTAATTATACTTACAGAAAGCCAGAAATGTCTGCTTTAATGCAAAAATAGCATCTGGTGCCTATCATTCGTAGTATTTAAATTATAAGATAAATAAAGTGAAAAAAACGTGGAAAAACGTGGGTCGATGGGATGTTCTATTTATTTTCTCAAGTTGTCATACTTAGATGCCTTAGCATGAATTGTAGCGTGGTAGCGTGGTTATCTATGTGTGTGCGTGAAATTTGAACGTTAACACATTGACAACCACCCCACAATAAAATAGTTTCTCGCTCATTCATCGTGCGAGCGCTTGCGGGAGCGAATGCCGCCATTTCTGCCGCGTGTGACGGTTCCGAATCCGCTGACCGAAGACACGGGCTAGCGGTTCAACTATCAACAAATTATGAAACTCTGTTACCGCATATTTTTAAACAGAGCCTGATGGCACTTCACAATTGTGTAGGGTCAGGCCCTGCTGATAGGCCAGAAATAGGTCATGTTTTGATTGCCTTCTACACGGTAAAGGTTTGACCCCATAACCTACTGGTAGAAGCAAAGGCCTCATGAGCACGCTTAGCTCAACTGCTGAAGGTGTCTCCCCAACAAGGGAGGCTTTATCAGAACTGACATGCTTGGAAGCCAAAATGGTGATCGCTGGAGTGTTGATGGAAGCTGCTGTCCTTCAAGTGTCAAGTTCTTTATTGGTAACAAATTGGGTAACATGTCAAATAAACAATAATATAAATTAATATTTTACAAGTAAAAAACAATTTAAAAATAAATATTCGTAATAATATTTATTAATTAGCTAAGCGCTAATTATTTATACGAATATTTATTTTTAAATTGTGTTTTACTTGTAAAATATTGATGTATATTATTGTTTATTTGACATGTTACCCAATTTGTTACAGATAAAATAAAATAAAATTGTAAAAATTCAAATTAAAATGTCAGTCATGAAAATAATTAACCAAAACTAACTACCTACTTAAACTTGCCTTAGTGGATTCCCTTATTTGGCTCCGGTCTCGATTTATATTATGTTTTTGAAAGGCAACGGGACCACAAGAAACCTTAAAAGCTAGTCAAAATAATCAAAAAGTAGAAAGAAAACCTAAAAATAATAAATTTTATTTGAGGTTTTCTATTTACCAAAATATAAATCCTTTTATGATTGAATTCCCATAGGCTTCTTTCTTTCGGATTCTCAGAAAATACCCAATCATTCTCAATTTAGGCCTACCAAGCCTTCCCATCTTACCAAAAATATACCTATCGAAGTGTTATATCGGAGAGAGGCTCAATCCACCCATCCCCATTACCACCCTTTTTGTCGGCGGATTTTATTTCAGTACTATCTTACTGCTACCCAAGCGTTTATCCGGGATAAAAAGTAGGTAGGTAGCATATCCGGGGAAGGTGGTCTATTATCTTTCTATTTCCTAGGCAAATTTCCGTTTAAAGATCTTTATTTTTTTTGCTCAAAAAAGGAACAAGTTCATTTAGAATGAGTATATGTACATTGGTATCTAAAAATAAATATTACCTACTCAGGTAAAGATACGGTAGATCTACGGCGTTTAGCAATCTAGACAAGAAAGGTCACAAGCACGTTACCCAAGTAAGTTCAGCCGTGAAGAAATAAATAAATAATTAAATTATTTCCTCTTCACTACAGGTCCTTGCAGTTAATTGTTATAGCTACGAGTAGGTTTAGTGTAGAAAATACACCTGTTTGTGAGAGATTCGTGCCAGTGACAGGATTTAAAACCTGTGTTACTAGTCACCAGTGTGCCGCCTCCACATAGTTCGAGAAATAGTTATGTAAATACATAACCGTGTCTCTCTCTCTCCCAATAAGGTTTGCTGGAAGAGAACTCTTTTTAGGGTTAAGCTCGCCTTTGCCATTCCTTCTCTAGTTTTATGTTTTTTTTATGTATGTTTTATCTAGTGCAATAAAGAATTAATTAATTAAAGTAAATTAATTGATATACCAAAAGTTACTAAGGTAATTACTTAAATACACTTAAATAGACAGACAAGACATGCTAAGTTACTTTCGCACATGACATAATAACGCTTTCGTTACCTATACTCCAGCCAAATTGTATGTACAATGTTTGTAAATAAACCGCGCCGATACTTAACCTAAAATTCACTTTGTTACCGCGTCTTTTTAAACTCAATTTACGTTACTTGTCGATTAGAAATCCTTCCTCCAATAAATATTGCTTTTAATTATATCTGAAACTCGACGCGAAGTGAATTTTATTTTTTTTGTGTCGTGGTTTTTTTTACAAACATTTCATATCGAGTTTGGCTAGTGTATACCTCTATTTAGTGTATATAAGTGGACAACGTCTGACTGAATAAATAAGTTTTTTATTTTTATACATTTGTTGGGTTCATTTTACACCAAAGTACTGTGACAGCACCGTCAAAAACTTGACGAACAAATCGTGGGTACAAGTATTTTTATTAATGTAAATGAACTGTCTACTGAATGTCTGTATCGAACGCAAGAAATGGTTCTCGAGTCACCATTGAGCTCGAACGCTTCGTTAGCGCGATCTAGCCCTCGTACAAAATTAAGCCCGACATCTAGTCATATTTTACGGCAACTTAAGCTCCTAAACTTACCGCAAAGAAAATCTACTCTTGGCGCCACTGTCGCGGCTGCGAATTTATGTTTGCCGGTACATCTAATAATATTTTTTTAATAACATCTGCCTGCCCGTGGCTTCGTTCACGTGGTCCCCGTATTAAACATAACCTATTTCGTTCAAGGGTCATGCAACTGTATATTAATCCAAGAATTTTCAAAATTGAGTTGCTTGTAGTTCGGGCCTCCTACTCTTCATAATATTTATATAGAGTTCATAATTAATAAATAAATAAAGAGTGTCTCATAGCGTTTTAAATTTCTACTGATGCAATGACTCAACATAGTTACAACATACTTAGTTAAATAAGCTATTACCTTATTCTTTGCATTACATTTTAACTATGATTAGAAACGTCTACCTCATCTTAGTAGGAGGCATCTAATTTGGTCATGATTAAAATTTATAAGCAAAATGCTGGCCTGCATGCAGGCTGAATACAGTTACTAATATAGTTATAAGTCCTGACATTGTAAAATAATTATGTATTCTTGCAAATAAATGAGTGATTGATTGATTGATAAACACATTATGGTAAAAGTTGTGCGTTGACTGACTGACTGACACACAGTCAGTTTGCGATTTTCAAACACGTTCTAATTTAGCTAATATTAGGATCTGTTTATAGAATACCATAATTTTTAGGTCAACCTGACTTAGAAAATTAAGAAATCGTAAAATTTGTGTAAGGAATCCTAAAATAACAGAATCTACACCACTGTCGGAATAAAAATAAGGTAGAATACACAACTGGAAGCACTTGGATTTCTTCTTGCGACTAAAATACAAATTACCAAAATTCTTCATCCTTTGATTTGAAATAGGTAGGAACTTACCTCAAATAGGAAATAAACTGCCTATTCTAAGCGTTCTCAAAGTCTTAAGATAAAGGCAGCAAGCTGAGCGTGAAGACAATGGGAAGTCAGACGACCTCAGTAGCGTAGCGGGCCGCCTGTGTCGCAAGAGGTTGGGGGATCGATTACCGCCGCAGGACAAATGTTTGTACGATTTGCAGATATTTGTTTCGAGTGTGGGTTTTGCTAAGTATATTTAAAAAAATATTGTTATCTATAACAGTAACAATTATTTATTTATTCCAAAATCTTTTAGCCAAAATGACGATCGTGTACCAAATAACTACACAAGGTCTATAATTTGAGTCTGCGAGTTCTACAATTTTATTCAACAAAATATAAAATTCGATTGCTCTATCACCCTTCATCTTCGGTAAAGGTGGGAAATATATCTTGTTGCATATAAAGTAATTCTAAAATTTTGGCAATGCCTCGCATTCAAGTATGAAATGCGTTCAGGCTTATTTCAATAACCTTTGAATTCTGGAAAGGGAATCATTATACTCTACTTTAGAAAATTCATGGGTGGTGGGTGGTGGTCTTTCACAAATTCCACCATATGGGTTTTGTGTTGTCGAACGGATAGCAGCACCAGCATCGTCTGAGACATACAAATAGCATTTTTCTCCACAGCAAAATAACAACTGAGGCGTCGTTCTAGTACGCTATTTGACTCATAAAAAATTTGCGCAATAAATAAATATTTTCTGTAGTATTTGACTTATGAAACCAATATTTATCGATTTCAGATACCAAAAGTGTAAGATGACTCCATAATTTTAATTTTAAAATAGTTCTTTTTATTTTTTATTTTGATCTCTGAAAACACTGTCGGCCATGTTGTGACGTCATAGGACTCTAAGCAAAAGAGGATGGGCGTTTGGGGCCCGTTTTGGTACAATCAAGATGAGAGAAAAATAAAACTCAATTTCCTAGTTAGAGTTTAGGAAACAGCACAACTACGATTTTTGATGGACATCTTTTGGCAAGACTTTTCTTCCTGAATCAGAAGGCTCTCCACTGATAAGAACAAATAAATATGCTGGACAATACATACATTATCATCTAGCCCCAAGCTAAGCAGACCTTGTGTTACGGGTACTAAATGACGGATATAAATGGTACAATATTTAACGTAGATATATTATGCATAGAAAATACCCAGAACACCCGGAACAAATATTTGCAGATCTTACAAACATTTGTCCCAAGGCGGGAATCGAACCCGCAACCTCCTACGTCGCAGGCGGACCCTCGCCCGCCGCGCCACATCGGTTGTCTATACCCCAGTTCCTCCCAGTTCTTGACACCGCAACGGATCTAAATCCGCCCTAACCTTTACAGCCAGCGGCCAACGGGCGGTAAATAAAGAATGAACCCACTCCGAGAGTGGAATCCGGATTAGATACCTAAGCGGGTTGGCAACACTCAGTATTAGGTACTAGCGATTATTCTTTAGCTTTTTTACTACTTGGCTACTAGACGGGCTCAAACTTTTAGGATATATGTCCAATGTATGTGGCTACATATTTCCGGCAATCCCAAAAATATTTTAGTTGCAGTATGTCCAAGGCAGTATTTCTTTGCCGGTAATCAAAATATAGCCGAGCCATACCGAGAATATATCCGTGTATTGCATAATCGAGCTGGCAATACCAGCTATGTTGCTAGGCAATATATTGCAGCTATTCATTTCCCGGAAAATAGAGCCCGTTTTGGAGACGCTTTAGGAAAAAGTATTTCTCATGTGTATGATAAATTTCTACCTACCACCTAATAAATTAAGCTTCTCCTTGTCTATATCTGTTAAAAGTCTGTGCTGTTCTTGAAAAGCCAAATACAAGTATCGTTATATTCAAAAAAAACTACAGTAGGTATCCCTATTGAAAAATCTATCTATAAACTTTCGTATATAAAAATTAATCCCTATTTCCCTTGGTCACGGCATCAAGCGTGAACGGCTGGACCGATCTCGCAAATAATTATTTTTTGTGTACAAACACAAAAAAAATATCAAAATTATATTGTCAGGTGAAGGATCTTATGAAAGAAAAAATTAAAAAAATTTAGGAAAACTTAACGAGTATAATACCAATTCGAATTCAATACTCATAGTTAAGACAAGACAATGTCTGCCAGGTCCGATAGTTTCTTATTAAAAATGCCAATACGTGAGATGAGGGGTGGGGCGGTGCCGTAAGCGTTTTGAAATAGCGTATCGAAAGAAGATATAAACAACGTAAATAACTATAAATACCCTATCTTAAATTAATTACTTAGAAGAAACATGACTCGTCATCGAGAAGTCTCATTTTGTATGGCATCTGCGTAGTTCCAAGACCGCACGCTAGAAACGCTGTACCAAATCCCATAGAAAATGAGACGTCACTATGACGTCTCGGTACGTCCAACTGAACTCAAAAGCCGAATTACAGTAAACTAATCGCTTCACCATAACAATGGTATCGTCTCAGAATGACACATTTCCCCTCTATATACCATTGCTTAGCATCCTTTATTTGTACAAATAATATAAATATATAGTTTATATAGTATATTATCGATAATTCCCTTAGTCCAAAAAAAAAAAACAAAAGACACATTTTGACATTGAAAGAAACTAATGGAGGGACGCGCGTCAAAAGTTACAAGGTTGAAACCAATCTATCAATCTCTCCATACAAATAGCACCACACGCACTATCTAGAGTTTATTTAATCTATGGACGATTCTGCGACGATACTAATGTCATAGTTAAACGATTGGTTAGCAGGATTCGGCACCAGGGCTCCCGCACCGCTGGAGTTGGGCAGCGAATGCGTTAAAACAAATCTTACCTCATTAACCCCGCGCACTATGGCCCGCATAGTCGCGTTGCGGGGCCCATCAACGGTCCGGCCGTCGTCAGTAGGGCCCCAGGAAGCGCTGTAGATATCAATCTTGTTGGGCTCGTGCCCCATGGAGTTGGCCTCGATGAGGTCCGTCATGTAAGGCTGGTCCAGCATTCTTATACCTGGGAACAAATACATTTCAGTAATAACGATAATTCTGGAATTTTGCAATTCACACAGCTTTATCTAGCCCCATGGGTACTAGATAACTGATATACTTAATACAATACACTAAATAGATAGAAATTTTTATTGTACATAGAAAACATCCGGAAAATTCGGAACAATTCAACGTACACAGCTGACACCACAAATAGTGGTCTTGAGTCGCCTCCATCCACTCTCAAAGGACATTATTTTCCCTGTCAAAACAATTTTATTCTTCAAGTCTAACTCTGATAGAATCTAAATAAAACTTTGGCTTTTGTTGAATTAAGTTTTAGACAACTCGCAAATTGGCTATTCCTTTTTGTAATTGCGTCAGCAACCCCCGATGACAAACTTATAAGAGTACCTAGACTAACCAGTCTTTAGAATCTTTCTATAATGATTTAAGAGCGTTTACGCCTAGCGCGCGATGTGTATGGGACTGACTTGAAATGATTTGCGCGCAGCGTTTTAAAGTAGTTTTAAAATATTTACAGAAAAATAATAACAACAAAATAGTTAAATTTTAAATGTATGATTTTAAAGATGATGCTCTACTTTATTGGTAAGCTATTGTTATATCAAATTAAATAAGGTATATCGGTGAAAAAATCATTTAAAATTCGTAATAATTCACATTTTTTCAATTTGAATTTCTCCTAGTTAGATACCAAAACCAAACATCTTTTTAACTAACTATTTTTCCAAGGATCTTATTAATTGATTATTATTTTTTGTTCATTAGATATATCAGTATTTTCATAATATTTTGATCTTCGAAACTGAGGCTAAAAGGGAAATTTAGAAAACCTCTAACAAGTTATCTTGATAGAACGCGTACATACTATATTAATTGAAATATTTTCTTAACTAACTATTTGGACAACAAAATTTCCTAAAATTAATATTAATTAACATAAATATAATGTAGTGGTTCATGTTATTAACGGGTTTGAAAAGTACTGTTTTTGAGCCAAACTGCGCATGGAAGGCGTAAACGCTCTTAAGAAACTCTCACTTTGTCTTTTAAACAGTAGATACATAGAAAATAGAGCTCGAACTAGCACCTAGGTATAAACCGCTTGCCTATACAACCATAAGAGGGCGCATTGCGCGCCATTTTGTAAAAAGGATAGGATAGGATATACTCTCTATTTTATAAAGTGATGAGTAAAGTATTATCTATCTATCTATTGGTTCCATGAGCAGAAAACGACCGTTCAATGCTCAGAGATGACTAGCGGGGAGTAAATGTGGAGATAAAACGCTTTAAGGGCAATATTTGCCATTGTTGTTTTTACACCCGATTTTATTTTAAATTGATGGATTTTGTTCATTTTCAATTTAATATTATGTTATGAAGCTCTTATTCTTGATATGATATTTTTTTTACAGGTAAAGGACATAGCACACACATCTAGCACCGCTACCGGAGCACAAAAATAACCATTCAAATATGGGCTTAATCTCGTAATCTTACGAGATATTTTACTGTGACAAAACGGCTTACGCAAGCTTCAAACGAGTGGCGACCCGCGAGCTGTCTGTTAGGTATCTGATCTCGTCAATATAAAATGCATCTAAATATTACGAACCCATATTTGAAGTGTTGTGTGTTGCCGGTTTAGAATTAGCACCACCCCAACTCTTCCCGTGGGTGTCGTAAGCGACGACTAAGGGACATCCACGGGAGGTGGGCAGCAGTGCCCCTTGCAGAACAATTCTACCGCCGAACTGCGATTCCCAACCCGCATGCCCAGCCTGGGAATTATGTGCATTACCCCCATAAGATAAAAGCCGATAGGGCGCTTGTCAGGGGGAGGCCTGCGTCCAGCAGTGGACTAATACGGGTGGTTGAGGATGAGGATGAGGATTTGAATGCACATTTTTGTGCTGTGTGGCAGTGGTACGGTCCTGATCTGCGATAGCCTTTAGAGTCAGTGTGGGTGCAATTGAAACAACCTACGCTATTTCTGTCCGTCCATCAGAGATAAGCGGTTTATTTTGTTAAACAATAAAAATAAAATAAAATAAAATCCCTACAGCGTTAAGACAGTATTTTTAGTTTATAATTTATTTTCTTTTGAACATTTTATGAAATGAGAATAAAACAGACTAGAGTTGATAGTATTGAGGCGTTGAGGGTTCGATACCGGCTGGATAAAAATAGTAGTAATCTGGCAGGTAGATACCCTTTTCGTATGCGCGAATTGATATAAAAATCTGTCAATAATCAACACACTATCTTATTTACCCAATAATACCAGCACAATTTTATTTTTCTACAACATCAACGCAACTAGTTTCAACCCTAAATTAACAAAGCAAGGTCAGATAAATTTGTCGTAAGGTCAAAGATAAATGAGATTGTTTCACAGCAGGCGACTTTTAGGACCCATCGCTCTAAGTCCCTGTTAGTAAGTTTCTAAATTGGATTGTATGAAAGGCATGTCTCATACAAATAAGCGGTTTAAGGTGCTAAGAACTAGGCTTGATGTTAGACGTAAAGTATCATCATGCCCAAAATAATAGGGAGAATGAAATACACAATAAATTCCTACATATTTCGTGAATAGAAGAGTTGAGTTGAGTTAATTGTTGGACTTATTATTAGGTCCTTACATATGAAATTGGCGTTTTTCGTACTGGCCACTTTAATCACAAATTTCTCCTCTTTGGTAAGGAATTCCAAATTCAAATTTGTACAGCTATAGACTCATGTATTTGTGCTTCGATGATCGTCATTCATTTGTTTTTTTCTTCTGTTTTTTTCTGTTTGCGTCACTCATTTTACAAAATGGAAAACTTAAAATATCGCATTATTTACGAGTACGAGTTCCGCCGTGGCACTAGTGCTGCGGAAACAACTCGAAGGGTGAATGATGTGTATGGCGGTCGTGTTGCAAAAGAAAACACAGTTCGTTTTTGGTTCCAACGTTTTCGTTCTGGAAATTTTGACCTGCAGAACAAGCCCCGTGGACGGCCTGAGACTCAAGTTGATAATGAAGAGTTGAAGGCTATTGTGGAAGCGGATCCATCGCAAACCACGTCCGAGTTAGCTGCAGGCTGCGATGTTAGTGATAAAACTGTTTTAATTCACTTGAAGCAAATTGGGAAGATTAAAAAGCTTGAAAGGTGGGTACCTCACGAATTGACTGAAGCAAACCGGCAAACGCGCGTCGACTGCTGCGTTACATTACTAAACCGGCACAATAATGAAGGTATTTTAAACCGAATCATTACCTGTGATGAAAAATGGGTTCTTTACGATAATCGGAAGCGCTCAGCGCAATGGTTGGATCCTGGCCAGCCAGCCAAATCCTGCCCCAAGCGAAAATTAACCCCAAAAAAGTTACTTGTAAGCGTTTGGTGGACTAGTGCCGGTATTGTTCATTACAGTTTTCTCAAATCTGGCCAGACTATTACGGCTGATGTCTATTGTCAGCAATTGCAAACCATGATGGAAAAGCTAGCGGCTAAACAACCTAGGCTGGTCAATCGCTCCACGCCACTGCTGCTTCACGACAACGCTAGACCACACACTGCGCAACAGACGGCTACTAAATTAGAAGAGCTTCAATTGGAAAGTCTAAGACATCCTCCGTACTCCCCGGACCTTGCTCCAACAGATTACCATTTTTTTCGAAATTTGGATAACTTCTTGCAAGGGAAAAAATTCAACTCCGATGGGGCAGTCCAAATCGCCTTCAAAGATTTTATTGATTCCCGTCCGACTGGTTTTTTTAGTAAAGGGATCAATGAACTACCTATAAGATGGCAAAAGTGCATAGAAAATAATGGTTCATACTTTGATTAATTAAATATATTATATTAAAAAATATTCGACTTTTTGTTCCTCCCATACAAAACGCCAATTTCATATGTAAGGACCTAATATAAAGCACAGTATGCACAGTATGCCACACTCTTACTTGACGGTAAGTGACGATGTGTCACGCAAGTCTAGAAGACTCACTCTTGTCTTGAAGAGACCCAGGTTTTGATTGGCCGGAAAAACAGAAGCAGACAGCGAGTTGCAAACCTTAGCGGTACGAATGATAAAGATAGAGCAGGACAGAAAATAATAAAAACAAAACCGATCATAATTTAGTCCAATATGTAACAATAGATATAAAAAATAAACAATTTGGTCATTTTCTCACTTAATTTATCAAAGTACCTAAGTATTATGGAGTCGAAAACGCCAACCGGTAGAAAAATTAGATATAGGTTCTGTGGTAGGTAGGGTACTCCTTTTTGGGGTAGGTTACATAATGATGTAGTTTTATTTTGTCCAATACCTATTGCTATCCTATGCTTATTTTCTGGTTCAGACAAATTTATTCTAGCCACGTTTCTTGTATTCGCCTGTTCTTCAATTTATGTTATGAGTAGCATGTTTCAGCTGCTATAGTATTTATCAGATGTTAGAGTATAATAAAGTTATAACAAAAAAATCGATATAACCTATGGTTAGTTTTCTAAATAATTGTAGTTACAAAATGGTATTATTGTGAACCAAAGATAAGCAGACGATGTGAATGACGTGATATGACAACAAAGTCAAATATAGAACGCAAGCAATTTCAGGACGTTCTAATCCTCTTTCATTTACCTACGTGATGACGCAGTGGACAAGATAATGTGTCAATCACGCAGCTCACTGGAGCGAGTAAAATGGGTAGCGGCATGGATCTTGAGCTCTTGGTGTGGGGTAGAGTTTTTGACGTGAAAACGTGGAAACGTAGGATATTTCGTAGCAATGTGCTACGAGTTCGTAGAATGTAGCACGTCCGTAGCACAGCTACGCGAGGCCGGCCGCAAACGCCTAAAGGCCATCACTCGTTGGAGCCACTGCCTTGCAAGCGAGGCGATGCCGAGTTGATGTAGTGAGCGCAAATCCATAGAATTCCATATAAAGAATACTAACCGCACGAGGCGAGACAGTGCGGGTCGGGTGCTGGGTGGCTCCAATGAGTGATGACTGATGACCATAAAGGTGCGTCCAGATTATGTAACATGTTATATAACTTGTGCTGTTGTAACACGTTCACAGTATTTAACTTGCTGTTTAACATTGTGTACAGATTAAGTAACATATTAAATAACTTTTTTGTGTGTTAATTGTGACTCTTCCTAAGATCTTAGGAAGAGTTTAACATGATACTAGTTTTATACAAAGTTAAGAATGTGCACCTAATGTGTAATTACCTATGTCTTTTGCTGTAATAAATACTTCTTTACCACACCATAGTATCATGTCATCGTCCTCGAACACACATATTACCTGAATTTAAAAAAAAGCTGTCTGTTAATTTACGCCTACTCTCACTGCAAAAAGATGATGTTGGAAAGATCCATTCTCATTGCGATTCTGTCATTTCGGTCCAGTTTACCTAAGATTACCTTCTTAGGACTGGACCGAAATGACAGAATTGTCAATTCGTAAAACAGATCCCACCATGTTATTCTTCAAAACTAGCCATAAAGAAGCATGTTATAGATCTTTGACGTTGAAGAGAAATATGTCCTATTTCCTGCACGCTGGAGTTTGTCTTTTTAATGAGACGCAACCCCGAAAACGCAAAAGAAAAATACGAAGATTTAATTTCAATAACGAAACAATAAAACACAGACGTAGTCTACGAATGTGTTTAATTGTGTATAAAAAATATTTAGTTAATCTATAGAAAATAAGAGTGATACGTACGCATACTTACCTAATTAACATTGTTATTTTTAAAAGCCTTTATTCCCTAAAATAACCTTTTGTACGGGTATTTTGTTACAGAATTTAGCAAAGGTCATGAGTAAGGAACTCACGATTAGTAAATATTTATAATAAAATACATAGCTCCATAATAGATCCTAAAGTAGATTGGGGTTTTCGTAGTCAAAGAAAACCTTATTTCTAAATGTTACTACTCCATTGACCAATTTTTAAAAGATGTCTCTAAACTATAATTACTTGGCTGCCTGAGTAAAGAATTGACGTACTTACCGAGTGTAATAATATGTATATCAATTGTTTTGATTCTTGTAGCTGACTTTGCTTATTATTCGATTTTGTATATTGTTTGTAAATGTATTCTGTTCTTTTTTATGTCTGAAGTTAGTGTTTTGGTGTTAGACTGTAAGCTAACTGCTGTATTTATTAAAAATAAATAAATAAATAAATACTATGTTTCTAGCTATTAATAGATTATGTACCTACCTATTTTAATAATGTTTAAATAAATTGTTGCGCCCTTACAAGGTATATGTACTTACCCCTAAGTTTAAACAATGTATTAATGTATATGTATGCAATAAATAAATCTGAATATATATAAATATGATATGATAAGGAGTTAAAATGTTGATATTCCATTCTACGATTATTAATGAAGTACCTACTCAAAGATTATCATACATAGATCTCATTTCGATTTATGATAAAAAATTGTTCCAATAATAATATTACGAAGTAGGTTAAATACTTATAAGTTATACGAGTAATTATAACGTAAAAAGTGATTTGTTTGATTTCACGACATTGTGGTGTATTATAAGTTTATAACCTACCTTTAATGTTTGAGACTGATAGTTTAACAGATAAAAAACTACACTAAGCGTTTTTTTTATAACAAACTGTACCTAATTGATTTAAAATTAACGAATTTAATTTCAAAAATACCCAGACCTATCTGAAATTTGGAGCCAAACATTTCAAAATAATTTTCGAACGAGGTGTAGTATCCTGCTATAAATTAATTTTATAATTAACCAATTACTAAAAAAAAAAGCAAAATCACGCTTAAAGCAAAATCACGTTATCAGGAAGGCCTTAGTTTGAAGTACGAGTATATAGGTGTGTATTTTCATCTTAATCGATTCATATTTAAGCGTGTTATAGTCACAACAAAAAAAGCTTATTCTGTATTTATTGTGTATTCTGGGTCTAAAGCATACATACTTTTTTTATCTTCATAATCTATGGAGATTGGCTCCAAAACTAGTACGATCTAGACACTTGCTAAGTAATTGAAAATTTGCTATTTCCATTCATTTTTAGTACAACATTTATTTGCAAAGATTGACCCTTATCAGCAACATAATCGATTAGTTTAACAATACAGGATGTAATTTTTTTTTTAAATCACTCGTGTCCATTTCCGTCAAAAGTAAAAGATTTTTGAAAAAAATAAATATGCAGTTATTGTTTTCTTATAAATCGAGGGCATGACTCCTTTCACGACTTTTCCCTAACTCACGTGGTTTCAGAGTTGGCCATCACCGCCCTTCTCAAAAAACCACCCTGTATAAAACATAGCCAATTATTCACGGGAATGGAAGCAGCCATTGAGTTCTGACCGTATCTACGAAACACCTACGTGTGGTACGTGCACGGAGTTCCCATCTACGTGACAAGTATGTCTTAAGAGAGGACAGTTGCCACTTGATATTAAGGAGACCGGTGTCTTGTTCAGTCGTCCTTCTGAAATTTCTTAAATACCTACTACCTAAAGTTCTTGGTACATTCTTGGTAGAGCCTTCTTTTTCGTAGTAAGTAGGATCCAAAATATTGTTGATTTTTAATAAAAGTTTTCTTTCGTAAATAGAAAACGTGTCCCGATAATCAAAGTTAAGCTGACATCGGAGGGCAGGCGGGTTCATTACGACCCAGAATAATCACGATCTACATAAGGTTCAGATTTATAGGCATTTTACTGATAATCTTAAAAACTGAGATAGAAAAAATGGCAATTTTTTCTATGCTGTGACTACAGATTCATATTTAGTGATTTTAATTTTTGTGTTAGGTACATCCCCAAATAATATTTCATTATTTTTTAATGAAAAATTAACATAAATACCATATTAAAAAAAATTTTGTTCTCTATTGGCATCAATAATCGCATATTAACATGTTAGATAGATAGATCGATAAATTTGTTATAAGGTTCACACACACACATTTTTTTGCCTGTGTTGTGTCACAGGAAAAATATTACAGATGAACAAAAACAGTAGGTATTTAGGTATACATAAGGCACAATTATATCAAGTTATTAGAAAAAATAAATTAAAATTAAAGCGAAAATGTTTATAAAGGTTTCGGTTTCGACCATAAATAATGTACAATCTGTACTTTTGCGGCTATTAAGCCCTCTACACACCAAAGCCCGGCGGTTTAAACCACCGGGTAAAGCCGCCGGACTTGTTTTGCGATAATCCTCTGTTTTGCGACATTAACCCGCCGGCCGGCGGGTTAGTAGGAGTAGTAGAAGTAATGTGTAGATGAAGATGGATAGTCAGTGATCTCAGTACTTACCAGCGACTTTGGAGTGGTACGCTACGCCGACACCGCACACGCCGTTGTCTCTCGCCGCTGCCACCTCGCCGGCGCACCGCGTGCCGTGGCTACACAAAACAATCATAATTAATCAATTTTGTTAGAATTTTACTAATCGTAATTAATGAAAAAGGCTGCATTTTTGGTTTACGGCTACACCACTGAACCCTATGAGGAACACACCCTCTAATCTCCATGTTTCTAAGACCAGTGGTTTAGGCTGTGCGTTGTATGCCAGAACTTGAAAGAGGTTTTAACCGATACCCACCACATAAGTTGTTTTAAATTTAGGAGTCTTGGGTTAGTTAGAGCTGAAGCGGATGTAAATTTTTGGCAGCATTAGGTTATGCTCGTACTGCATCCGCATTCATAATGTGGCTTTTGCCCGTCAGGACATGCTGTAAGCGCGTTTTTACATGTCCGTTCGGCCTCGGGACAAATCTAAACTTTTCGAGCATTTATTACGTAAAAGAAAATAATAATTAAAACAATAAGTACCTACCTAGCATAGATATAAGTAAAATCTGTAGATATGGTACGTTCTCCTAGCGATTATTCAACAACCTGGCCTGTGTTACAACTACACGCAAACACTCCCTCACAGTTACAATCATGTGCAAGTTATTAAAAACAAACACGAGGGCATTGCTGTAGTCTTTCAGTCAATAAATCACACTGAAGTACGTCGTAGCAAGCACGTGTAACACGAACACCGGTCCAACTATGATTTATGTGGGTGGACGTACTTGCACCTAATTTGAGCCTTTCACTTTCGAGAGGCTAGTACTTCATCTCCCCTTTTTTACTTATATCGATGGTGCCTAGGTAAAATATATTGCTGGAAGGTTACTGTCCCGCTCTTGGCTATTGTGATTGTTTAGTTCAAATAACAAAGTTGCAAGATCCCTTATGTTTAATATTAATTAATATTGTGCTCGGCACGGTTAAATAGACGATGAACTTCGGGATCATTAAGCAGTTTAAGTTTACTCTAAACAAAACTCAACGAGCTTCTTTAAACACTTAATTAGTATTCATTCAACTAATTAATTTGTGTTTTGGGACGAACTTAAACAGGGGCGAAAATTTTAGTGACAAAATTAGTCTCTTTAAATTGGTTCTAAGTTAAGGTACGTAAGGTTAAGGTGTTTGTTTCTTACTTCACGCCAAAACTACAAAACGGATTTCTCAGAATATTTGCATAGATGTCTGGACTTCATCACATCAGACTATATACATGCGAATGTTTTCATAATTAGTTCTTATGTGTCTCATTTTAAGTAAAGCACGTGTTTGTATGAGAATAAAGCTCTTTAAACCTAATGTTTGGATGAATGGATGTATGTTACTTCCTCAGACCAAGACTACTGAACGGATCGGACTTAAACTTTACATACATGAAGTTCTTGACCTGGATTAACAGAAAAGCTTCTTTGTAACCCGGAAAAACGTGTGCAAAAGAATTATAGAGGCAAAACCCGCGTGTGCTCAAATCAAACTTAGGGATTTCGTACATATTGATGCAAAACGTTAATGTGTTTCAATTAGAAGGGTATGATTGCGCTTTAACTTCAATAAAAGTATAGATACCTAAAAGTGGTCACCATTAAGGCTAGTATTAATGCCTCACCTATTAAACCAATCGTCTGTGTACCGTGGATAAGGAAACGGATCGTTGCTGCTAAAATCGTAAGACGCTTCAGCATTCTGTAACAAAATAAAGCTTTTGTTAGATACAGTTCTTTTTAAGGTAAGTACGCAATCCTTGGACAAATGGAGAACCGTCGACAAAAGAAAGAGCATCAACAGCTTTAAATTACACAATGGAGAACAATGTTTCTATGGTTTGCTGACGCTATGCATTGGGAGACTGGAGTCATGGAGCATTCGAGAACAATACTATGTGGTCTCACTGTGTACACGAACGCATAGGGTCGATATGTGTGGGAGCAAACATTTTGTTTATTTTACAGGGAATGTTAAATTCCCGGTAAAATAGACAAACACATTGTTTCGAAAATAACTTTTAACATAAAAACAACAATCACCTTCAAAGCAGTGATAATAATGCTCATTTTAAATTCCCAACAAACACTGAAATGAGCTGATATAACAATTATTTCTAGCGGTCGCGGAACCTTTTTAATTTTACGCTTGCTTTTGAAGTTATACCTCTATATGCAGGTCTCGACAGAGCCTACACATTTGCTCCCTTTGGGGTCGAGACCCTGGGTCCGTGGGGTACCGAGGCTCTCCGGGTTATTATAAAGTTATCTGAGCGGGACCCGAGAGCTAGTGGGTATCTGGCACAGCGAGTATTGCAGCCCATCATCACAAACACGTTCCTGAAGACGCCACGTTTTAATTCCTAAAATTTTGTGTAAATCACCTCCCATATAAAACACGTTACAGCAGGGCATACAGCGGGGCAATGTAGCCAGCGTCTTGGAGACGCTTCTGACTGGTATTGATATGGATCTGTTGAGCTACCTGTAGATTGTTTGCAACAGTCTGCAGTTAACTTAATTGTTTCAATTGTATATACCAGCTCTAATTTGTTTTTATTATTTGTTTGTAATTTTCCTTGTTAATAAAGGCCTGATTGCCGTTAAAAAAAATTGTAATGAAATTAAGATCATTTGCGTTACTTAGGTAAGCAACGAGATATTTAAAATGATCAACTCATACGGAGATGTAATATTGTCAACGTTCGAGAGTAATTTTGTATTTTTTGCTTCGGGTTGTTAAGGGTTCTTTCAGTTCGTTAAGATTATTTTGGGTCGGTTTATCACCACTACAAATTAATTTACTTATCTCTAGTAGTCTTGGCAGGAGATGTCAAAATTGACTCGATTAAGTTATTTTCGCTTCAGGGGTATTCTTTTGATCCCCTGCTTTCGTTTCTAATGAATTATCTGGACTAAACTCTTTGAAGTTCTCTAGTATAATACGACACGAATATACCCTTCAAAGGTACATATTAACGGTAAGATTCATGATTTATAAAACTAAACATTTGGATCAAATATGTGTTAAAAAATAATAGGTAGTTAAATTATGAGTATTTATTATATAAAATAAATAATATATATATATATATTATTTATTTATTTTATTTTATTATGACTATAAAAAAATAGGTTTGAATAGAAAAAATCAGTTAACTTACGTAGTTGTACTTGAGATCCGGGTGCATGTAGTCGACTCCTGCAAAAAAACAATGGTGTGAGTGGATAGGTCACAGGTACAGTCAGCTGCAGTTTTTAGTAAGATACAGATAAACGTATTGCTTGTCACAGTCAAAGTTGACCACATTCCGTGTTTTAGTAAGCAGTCTACAAGTGGACGTAGTGCGAAAAAAAAACTGCGTCTTTTTGTTAAAAAAAAAGAACGCAGTAGTATCAAAAAATTTGTAAAGTAAAGTAAAGTAAAGTAAAAAGTATTTATTTTGTGTCACAAAATTATAAACCAAGTTGGTACAAACAAATATAGTTACAACATGACATCAAAAAAGGTCATCGCTCAGCATTATGCACAGTAACGATGACGCTACTGTGCGCTGGTTTTATGCGACACCTAGAGGGCGCAGCAGCAGCAGCTGTGACATGCGCGTAAAACAAGGACAAAGAAGGTACACAAAAGTTTAAATATTACACGGCTAAACGAAAATAAAGAAAATGAAAAGTAAGCTACGCTAAGTATACTATACTTAGTTGGTGAAATAGTAATATGAAATAGGTACAAAAAGTATCTTTTGTATAACATTTTATACAAAAGAATATCAAAACTAACAAGTAAATTTTTATGGTACTTTAAATTTATATTGCGCTATCATAGACAAAATTGACGCTCAGAACGACTGCCCATTGATGGAACCTCTTGTGATTGTAAAAGTAGTTTTTTTAACGATTTTTTAAATGAATAAATTAAGGTGTAAAATGTAAATAACTTTAGGTAGGTACACTTTTTTGGTTCAAGTAATTTGATCATCATCAAATAAGATAAGATAAGATAAGATAAGATAATTTTTATTGGTTCACAACTTACAACACACAAGAAAATACAATTTTAAAAGAATTAAAGAAAAAAACAATGTGAGACCAAAAGGTTGCCGCTCAGCGTGTGCTGCAGGAGCTTGGGGAGCAGCTGCAGCGCTGGTCTTCCGTGGCACCTTAGCGTAGAGCGCGTTACTGGCTATGGACACGCTCTTTACAATATAAGTTTGTATGAAACTAACATAACTTACGTATTTAGTAAAATTTTATAAAAATATAACAAAACATTTGCGAGTTAAAGACACCGGTGACGAACTAAAATACATTTTTGACATGACACATAAATTGAAATATAAAAGTAAGAGAAACAAACACAGAAAACAATAAATAAGCGCACGAATCACATTGAAGATTTAAAAGATATTTTTTTAGATTGATTTTAAAACTGAAAAATTATTTAGAATTTCTTAGAGGAGGTGGTAGATTATTCCAGCATTTCGTGGCAGCGTAACGAAAGCTGCCACGAAATGCGGCCGATCTATAGCTTGGACATATTAAAAGCACCGCCAAACGCGGTTGGCGGCTTAAATATATATTTAAATATATTAAAATAAATCGCTTATCTAAATCAATGTAGGTACCTACATACTTTAACCATAATCATACTAATATTATAGATGCGAAAGTTTGAAAGATAAATAAATCAATAAATAATGCTGGACAATCCACACAGATGTTTGAAAAATTGTTATCTCTACGTGCCAAAACGGATCAGGCTTCAAAATTTGAAATTTCATATACATGTAGTTTTAAACCTGGAACAACATACATATAAGCTACTTTTTATCCCGAAAGAACACGTGCGAAGCCGCGGGCAGAAGCTAGTAGCAATTAAAGTGTTAATTAACTCTCTTCACTTCAATCTTTATCCACTAGCGGCAGAAGTGAAAAACTTTCAGTGAGTATACCTACACCTCAGACTGTACATGTCAAAGTCAGCCTCGACTCCAATCACAGGGGAGAGAGCTAAAAATACTGCTTCATGAAAAATCCACGAAGTAGACACAGCTGTATTTTATAAAACAACTAGAGTGTAGTTGTTTTATAAAATACAGCGCTACACTGCGGGGTACGACAGACTTGTCGTTTTTATATGTATTGATGTATATTTAGCTCTCTCTATATAAAGTGATCGGCGTAGATAGTACTATTCTCGGGAATTAGTGACCGCTAACATGGATATGCCGTCTGAATCCCGGGAAATGTATTTAGTGATGTGCCGAGTCACTGTTTTGGTGGATCGAGTCGACTCGAGTCGGTTTATACGGCATTCGAATCATGACTCGATTCCGCTATTCAAGCCAAGTACTCTAGTTCTATTTTTGGTATTCGAATGTTGACTCGAATTTCTAGACTCGAGTCCAAGACTCGGGTCCTGGACTCGAGTCTAGTTTAAGTCCTTTTCGATTATCCTTTTTGTTCTAAAATCGAGTTCTGGACAAAGAGGATACACAAAAAGGATAATCTGAAAGTTATAAACTTTAAACAGCATTTAGGTTGAGCGTAATGACATGACACAACGATAATAAATCAAATATTTTTACTGAAAATATTATACACATTACAAAAAAAAACATAGAAACAATCTAAGAAAGTATTTATATCCAGGAACCAGAAATAGGATCAAGTTCTATTTTGTTTTATTACACGACAAAAAGAGATGTTTTTAGAAGCTATTTCCGAACTTCACTTATTTGTTCAGTTAGTTCTTTACAAACTTTGCAAGTAATTTTACTTTTAAAGATAATCAAGTTATCAACTCAGTATAAACATCACATCTAGACGAATCAAATATACATATTGGTGTAATATTTAAAGAAAAATCTAATTGCAATAAAATCACTTCAATACTAACTAGCACTAACAAACAATTAAATTCACTCATATTAACAGCTTACTGACACAAAATAATTAATTGAAAACTAAAAGTTGCAGGTTCAAACTTGTATCAAAAGGCGTAACTTCATTGCTTAGGTAAAAAAAGAGAGCGTATGAACGAGTCAACGTAACTCGAATACAAGGCTCGAGTCTGTTGGACTCGCATAATAGAATCGAGTCAGCGAGTACAAATCGATTCTTCCTGACTCGAGTACCGGAATCGAGTCCGGCGTACTCGAATCATAATAAATTGGTATTCGAGTAGGCGAGTCCTAAGCAGGAATCGAGTCTGACTCGAGTCAAGCCGTACTCGGCACATCGCTAAATGTATTACCTATGGTTTTTTGTAGGAATTCGTATTTTACATAGTACCTTTTCAGCTTTGAGAGAAGGACTGTAGTAGTCGTCTATTTGTCTCATTCGACTACTCCTGCCTCCTTGAGTGCAGGAGTAGTCAACTAGTTCTTCGGTTCCTTGAGTGCGCACGTGTGATTTCAGTGATACTATTGTTTTGGATAGTTTAATGGATTTTTGAATATTCTCCAACCTTCAAATTTGGCTAGCTTTTTTGGACTACGATTTGACACTGTGATTCTGTTAGACTTTTCGCTGAGACCTGTATTCTTCTTTAACGATAAGGTAAGCTGAATTTCTAGAAATGAAGTAGACGTGTTGCGTCATCGATACTTTGGTTTGCTATTTACCGGCTTTATTTTAACTTGATACTGATTGGACTTTTCGCTGGGATCTGTATTCTTCATAGGTAATCTGAATTTTTACCATTGGTATTTTGAGATAAATTAGAGTTTCAATTAATTATTCCATTTTCGTTGTTTAGGTTGCTTCAGTCCTGCTGTTTTGGAGGTCTATTGTGTTTCAAATTATTTGGTGTATTTCATCGATACAAGATAGCATGACAAGTGAAGGGAAGAACAGTACTCACATGGATTGAGGATCATCCTGATTTATTTTACGAATTTACCAATAATTCAATATATTGCAATATCGGATTCAAAAAAGTAGTTTGAAAAGGCACATCGAAGGATTCGTACATCAAAAAACCCCATGAACATTTTTATTTTGATCTAATCAGGTTTCTTATATTGTGCAATTTTCCTAGGTCGCAATTGAATAAGCCGTCCTTTAAATTGTTTTTTACGAAATATTTGTGCTGTCACTGCGCTAATCGTCGTAAACAAACAACGAAACAAGTCGAACAAGTCAAGTCGTCGAAACAATTCTAAGAAAAATGTATTTAGAAAAATTATTTAAACAGAAAATATAATCATCCACAATTTTTCATGAGAAATCATATTCATATTGACCAGTAAGTAATATGGCAAACAACAATGTGTGGGACCAGTCTAAACTAGAAATTATTTGTCTGATAATTATGTCGTCGTGCGTACTCATTTACCTCGACATTCAGAAAAATATTGCCGAGAATCCCGGGGCATGTCCATATTAACATTATCATTCAGGTTCATTGACCCAAAATAGCACTACCTACGCCGATTCCTTGGATTAAAACATTTCTGTGGCAACAAGTCTTATATTGTTAAAGTATTTTTCACTGCTGTGCAAAGACCTCTATTTTCTCCTTCTATTCCTCGCTATAGTCATACTATATTATAAATGCGAAAGTTTAAGTGTATTAATTTTTCGATGTTTTTCCTCTTCACGCCCAAAACTTCAGAACGGATCGGAATGAAATTTTGCATAGAGGTATAGTTCTAGGCCTGGTGTAACATGATATCTTATAAAATTGCCTATATTATAGGCAATTTTATAACATATCTATATTTTCTATCCCGGAAAAACGGGTTCAAAGCCGCGGGCAGAAAGTAGTCATTTATAAATTGCTTGGACTTTTTCAATTTTCTCTAGTGGTCTGGTGACCTTTCCGCAGTAATTACCTAGCTTCTTGTTCAGTAGATACGGTAGAGTGGGTGATTACTGTCACTTGACACTTTTGCACCCCGAGGGCAATTCGATATAGTCAAGGGCACTGGTGTAATTATCTGCTAGTAGAGAAAATATATCGCATAGATAATTTTATTCGAGTGAGTCGGGAATGGTCGAATCGGAATCGAAGGCAGAGAATGAGTGGTCCTTCTATTTTTGAATAAGATTTGGTACAGCGCCTCTATTGTGCGTGTGTGAAACTGGAACTAACTTTTTTTTAAAAAGAAGAGGTAAACTTGTATGTGATATTAATGTTGTAGGTAAGTGTCAAACGTCTTACGACAGCTGACTGTACGAATGATTCGAAAAGATTCGGTAAGACTTATTTCCAAGAAAAATATTTTAGAATTAAATTCAACCTTTATTTTCTGTTCAAAATTTAAGAGAAATATTTCGCTTTGAAATGAAATTAGTTAAAACAATTCCGTAATCAGTGAACCCCGTAACCCTTTTATTTAGAGTAGAGACAGTGTTTTTATTTCACTGATTTCATGGTTCTGAGTGTTTTTGAGGTTAAAATAATAGGCAAGTTTGTTACAATATATATGGTTGTTATGATAAAGGCCATGTCCATAAAATATTTATATGCTCACATGGCATTTTAAGGTTTTCCACCAGATAAGCGAAGCGAGGTGCTATAAAAACAAACGATTTTCCATTAAAATCTGTATTGGAATCACTGCCATCTAAAACACCCCTTGAGTGTTGTACACCAGGCAGGAGGAATAACCTAAATGTTGCATTGACTTTTGACCCTTGATTAAAATGAGGGGTGTCTTTCATCAATCTAAGTAAAAAAAAGGAGATGAGGTACTAGCTTCTCGAAAGTGAAAGGCTCAAATTAGGTGCAATTAGGTCGGACAGGCGCGGCGGCGTTCGTGTTACGCGTGCTTGCTACGACGTACTTTAGTGTGATTTATTGACTAAAAGACTACAGCAATGCCCTCGTATATGTTCATTGTAATTGATTAAATCTATGGTTTTATCATAATTATAATATTGGCGTGTGTCTGTTTGTGGCATCGTAGCTCCCGATTTCGATTGTTTTGTTTATTTGAAAGGTCACTTAATCAAAAGTGTTCTTACCTATGTTTTAGAAGACAAAACGCAGGCTGCTGCCACGATTTTTGGTTGGAATAAAATCGGATTTACGTCGGAGCTTTTGGAATTTCTGTAAAATTAGCTAATAGATGTGTTTAACACATTTCTACGCGGCGTCATTTAGCATTTTTTTATCGTGAATAAACATTCGTTTGGCCGCATCTCACCTGTTAAGTGACGACGTGGCCAACGATGTATCACGAGGGCCTAGAAGACACTCTTACACTATACGCTCGGTGAAACAGCACCCTTATGACACATCGCACTAATATGCGAAAGCGAAAGTTTGGATTCATGAATACATGCATGTTTTTTATTTCTTCACGCCAAAACTACTAAACGTATTGCGCTAAAATATTTGCATAGATGTAGGTCTAGACGTGGAATAAAATATAGGTTTCTTTTTATCCCAAAAATTGGTTCCAATGGGACAGAAAGAACTGTTAAACGTTTCCATAGAAACAACGCGTGCGAAACCGCGCAAAAACGCTTAATAAAGAAGAATGCTCACCATCATCCATGATAGCGGTGGTGACGTTAACGCCGGTGTACCCCTGCGCCCACGCAGCTTCCACGTTCAGGTCCAGTTTTGGTTTCCCGCCGTTTTGACCGGTGTTCTTCAAGTACCTGGAAAAGTCGCTGAATTTAGTCAAGTTCACGTTTACTTCAACCAACGTTTTTTCATCCCCGCAATAAAAGCCTCTCTTGCGGGGGTGAAAAACGTTCACTGAAGTAAGAAGTTGTCAAAAGTATGACGACTGTAAGTATATCTGAGTCTGAGTTTCTGTCTGTGGCATCAGATGAACCGGTTTGGGTTTACTTTATTTTGTTTGAAGAAATTCGGGGTTAGTTTTTGCTTTTGAAGAAATTTGCATGATTGTATTCAACAGCAAAATTCATTAAAATTTGCATAATTACTACTGATTACAGCGATCAAAATCTGTTGCTCGTACACCTATGTTCAAGTATACCACATACCATCGGTAAACGTAGTGTAGGACACCCTGTGGCCAGGTGAGATTCGACACCTGGCGACACCTACGACACCTGGCAGATGCTAGATGCGGCAAGCTGAAGACAGGGCGCTATAGCGCTTTTATGCAGAGGCTGACTAATGATACGATGATGATCACATACCATTGCAACGGGAAGTAAGGGTCTTTTGGGTCTCTGGCGGGGAGCGTTACGGGCGCGAGACGCGCTGTTCTCGCTTCATGGCCGAGAGGATTACGTCCGAAAAGCTGAAACCCTGCACCAGAACCAGATGTGGGCATCTTTGCTACGTCACCAGACTACATGTCGTCACCTCCTCGGCAAACTGACGAATCTGCAGATTGATTTTGATTTTGACATAGTACTACAACAACCACAGATTCGTAAGTTTGCCATGGAGGTGACGATATCAGGGGCTTTGCTACTTCACGTTAGCATCACCCTACCCTCGAACATCGCAGCTAAGACCTGCTTCTACCGAAGTGTAGTAGTAATGTGTACTAGTTCCTCAAATCTGTTCTGTCAGTGAGATCAAAGATCACATACCATTGCAGCGGAAAGTAAGGGTCTTTTGGGTCGCTGGCCGCAGGGGAGCGCAGAACTCGCTTTATGGCCGAGGGGATCGCGTCCGAGAGGCTGAAGCGGTAGCCTCGCTTCACGCGCTTGAAGCCGGTCTGCTGGACCGCTGTGTGGATCTGTGGACAAATAAAAAAGATAAAAGCCAACCTCAATGAAGGAGACAACAAGCTAATTTGACAAAAATTAAAAAACTCTTGGCAACGATTTTACTTTTATTTTGTTTATTTGTTTGCATCATATTATGGTACATACATACGTACCACTCGTGCGAGCGACTCTCCCATTTCTATAAACGGGACAGCCTATATGCACTGACGGCGTTCAAAGTGGGTACATATTGTGCGTATTCAAGACAAAGAGTGCCAAGCGTTTTTTCTTTTTTTTTTATCCCTAATATAGTCAATAAGTCCTGACAAATGTTTTTCAGGACTTATTGACTATATTAGGTATAAAAGAGAAAAAAATCTTGGCAACGATTTTACTTTCATATGTATGTACCACAATAATTATGATGCAATAAATAAATGAAAATAATATAGTCAATAAGTCCTGACAAATGTCTTAAGGACTTATGGACTATATTATGGAATACACACAATATGTACCCACTTTGAACGCCGTCAGTGCGTTCAAGGCTCTCCCATTTATAAAAATGGGATAGTCGCTTGCACGAGTGTAGCTGGTGGCTCCTAAGTTGCTAGCTCGGCATTCAATATTTCTACAAATTATGTACTAGTTGTAATTCGGTAATTTATTTATTTAATTATTTGTGTGTCTGTTGCCAAATAAAACCAGGCCCAACATTTCAACAAAAATACAACTTTGGTTTCATATTAAGGGGTAGTTTTGGTTTTTAAACTAGGACTAGATCTCAGTACTCACGGGATCCCGTAGTAAAAAAACTCGAATTACATATAACTCAACATTATTTCTTAGGTTCATCTAATGTGAAAACACGATTAAGAAAAAAAAATACGATAAAAAACATGAAAGTGCACTGTTTCGCACATAATTTGGTCGGGTCTATTGAAATAACTTATATATTGATTCGTAGATTATTACTAATTATTTGGTTCTTTGAACCAGTTCATAAGTTGTGTAGTTTTCTTGTTAATAAACAGTAACTTGATTTCTGCGCTTACGCCTTTCCAAAAACGTTCCTATGAACGCGAAATCCTATGTCTATCCTTTTCACAAAATGGCGCGCATTGAGCCCTCTCAATTCATCTGCCAAGCGTGGTGATTATGTCAAACAAAACTCCCGTCACAGTTCAGCGGTGGATGTATGAATGTTGGCGAAGAACTTAATGCCTTGGACCTTTGCCCAGCTGTGAATAACCATGGCACTAGTAATAATTGCTTAATTACACTGGCATTCAGTTCTGCAATGTGAAATGCCACGCTCAAAACTATTTCTATACAGATAAGGTCACGCTAGCTTCGTTAGTTTCAGTTGGAAACTCCGACTATTAGTCTCTACTAACAGCGCTATAGACGCAATCCGGGAAACAAATTGAGTTTGTGGTCCTCATAGGGGTTGTTGATTGCTAAGTATAAAGGATGACTCACGTTAGACCGTGTCGGGTCCGAGCGGAGTGTCAGCCGTAGCACGGTCACCGAGCCGATCCCGTGCCGACTAACGCTAGCCCGTGTCGGGTCCGAGCCGAGTATCGGCCGTAGCACAGCCACCGAGCCGGTTCGTGCAAAAATGGTCAAAAACAAAACGACTGCTCGGGCGCAGCTTGGCCGCTCTGTATTCATGCACCGAGCCGAGCCGAGGCCGAGTTGTTTCCGACCGTTGTCCGTTGCTCGGCCGTCGGTTGCCGCTCGGTATAGCGTGAGTCCATACAAAATATTATATGTAACATTAGTTGCCCGTGCTACTGCCGACAGCCGGCTCGGAACCGACACGGTCTAGCGTGAGTCATCCTTTAGAGTAGATATAATTTGTTATTTTTTCTTTGACATGTCCATATTTTAGATTATAAATAATAGCGGGTCAATTGTAAATTGACCCGCTATTATAATCTGTATATGACTAAGTATTTGTTTTACAGATAATTACTGATTATTTAAATTTAAATTTTAACTTTTGTTTTTATGTTATAAGTAATAATATTATATCTTAGATTTTGTAATAATGTTTGACGTTTTGGAATATATTCTATTTCTATACGTCATGCTTGAATAAATAAATAAATAAGTACCCTGTATAATTTATTTGTCAACTAGCTTCTGCCCACGGCTTCGCACGCACTTTACCGGGATGAAATGTAACCTATGTCCGTCCCTGGGATACCTTCTACCTCCCTGCCAAATTTCATAAAGATTCGTTCAGCCGTTTAGGCGTGAAAAGATAACAGACAGACAGAGTTACTTTCAAATTTATAATACGAATTTCGAATTTATAATTATGGACTCCATATTATGGAGATGGTTTTAGTAGATATCACAAACTTTACTAATGGTAACTTTATTAATGTCGGAATTAGAATGATAATCTAAAGGGTCCCGTAAACCTCCTTATTGGTCTAGCAATGCACCTATTATCTAAGCGAAACGCCAGCGTCTATTGTTTTACTTTAGACCAATTTTTTTCTACGAGTTGACAGAAAGTGGGAAGTGGAAAGTGAGTTGGTAGAAAGCTAAGTGGAATTCTGGTTCAATCACCGTAGATGAAAAACGTAGAAGTCGTAGAAACCATGAAGAAACGGTCTCGCGATTCGTTTAGCCTGAGGCGCTAGCCTTGTGTCTGTGTTTCAGAGCCCTATATTCAACTGAAATTACCCAATTATGGCCACAAGTGAGACAAATAAAGTACCTACTCCGTTATGTTAATAAAAATATTCCACAGAAATATTTTCACTAGATTTATCTCAATCACGCTTTACAAACCCATGGCGAATTTCTTTCTTTTCCTATTCAACCTTCCATTTTTAACTCAGTAAATGAAATGAAATGAAAATATTTTACTTTCCTTAAAACTACTATACACAATTAGCCTTAATTCTATGCCAATTTATACTACCTAAGTTACAAAATAAATTTACTTTGTGCGTAGCAGTGTTTAAGGAAATATGGCCTTCACTCAGCATTATGCTGGGTGCACACTGGTGCGTCCACCCAGCGCTGGTCTTCAGTGAAGACCAAGATCGGGTCACGTAAATAAACAAACTTTTTGTAGCAAATTTTTTCCGAAACTGTACAGTCTCACTGATTACTATTTTCGCGGCGCATTGGCTGCATTTTGAGTACGAATATAAAACAAAAGAAACCCTATTTGTGACCCTACGAGTATCTTTAAAAATCCATTCGCAGAAAGTTCAATGGCCCAATATGCTTTTTATTCATAGGTTGATACTTTAGTTAGAAGATAGATAGGTAAAGAAGATAAATAGGGTTAGGAGATAGCTAGTTCAGCTGCGAGATTAGATCGTAATAGGCTGCGTCGGCCGGACAGGCAATAAATTGGGTTATTAGTATCTAATTTCCGGTTTTATAGAGCACCGCTTTAAGGCTAGGTATTCCAGCAGAGAATTTTTAAATCATCTGAGACATAGAAAATAGTGTTTATAATTCTGAAAAAAAGATTTATATTACTAAAGCATCTAGTCAAAGTCGCATTCAGTCACAAGATGAACTTCACTCGATAGAAAAAAATCCCAAAGTAACCCTTTTTGTAATGTTTTTCCAATATTTCGACTGAACTACTGATTACTTTAATTATTTTTTTGTACATAATATTTCTAGACAAATTTGTGGAGTTTGACTTGATAGAATGATTTTGTTAATCACTATGTTTAAATACCTACAAAACGCACGAGCGCGGCGACTTGGCAGGCGCGAGCGATCAGTCGCGCGCAGGCGGCACTGGCGCCGCCAGCGCGAGAAATTATAACCCAGCGGTTTATCTGGATAATTTCTAGAACAGTAGTCGTTTGATGTGATTTACGACTTATTTAGATTTTATTATTTTTTGTTCCTTGTTTGGGAAAGGCACGCTCAGCAGTGGACCTATGAGCGACATAGGTACAAGCCCAAGGTAGGTGACGAAGCTGCTGATCGATACCAACCTCTGTGATGCAGCAGGCGAAGGTCCGCCTGGTGCAGGAAGTTGTGGATTCGATTCCCGCCTCGGAACAATTGGCATTCAGAACGATCTGCAGATATTTGTTCCGGGTGTTCAGGGTGTTTTCTGTATTGTAGGGGGAGGGGGGGGGGGGAGGAAGTTGCCCGCGTGAGACGCTCTGGCTAGAAAGTAATATTTAATATGGTGATGGTGTGGGAAAAGTTACCTATTAGGTAAAGATTTATTTTATAATGAACAACAGCCATTTTCAGAAGCATATGGCGACGCACAACAGAAGGACTCTTTGTGTCCTTCAATCTCACCTTCCGAAATTAACTAGGGAAAGAAAAACATTTTCAATTATTTTGGTCATATGTTTAAAACTCTCGCCAAGTAATGAGTTTCAATCTGAAGGGTTGACCAACTGGGAATTTAATTGGTTACCTTTTGTGATTGGAAAATACTAGAAAGTAGGTACCTACCGATGTAGTTAACTTGCAATTTAATCAATAATAGGTTTGTGTTTACACGAACCTATTATTGATTATGTTTACATAATGGCGAGTTTTTTTGTTTCACCTGAGTGGCTAGTATGAGTTTGCACAATAAAACGTAAGTAAAAATTAAAAAGTTTTCGTTTAGTAGGGGCACTGTAAGGCACTAAATGATGTAACCGACAATGATGTAATGATGATGGAAACGAACACGTTAATAGTTTTCGTATGCAAAACTCATACTAAGACGTACAAAAACTGAACAAAAAAAATTTTTTTTTGGCGATTCTAAGATAACTATGTACATTCCTATCGCTCTAGAGTAGATAAGCATAAAAATTTATGTTGTAGTGCCAAATGGGGTAAATATTTATTACTTTCTATACTTTTATAAGATTTAAAAATTACAAACAAATTAGAACAATAAAACCGGCCAAAAACGAGTCGACTCACACACGGAGGGTTTCGTACCGTACATAACTATTTTGCAAAAGAGTCCACAAAAACGGCTTTATAAAAAAATCTAAAAATTTAAGGTCCTCAATTTCAGATGGATCGGTTTGCAAAATTCGAAGTATAAAGGGTAATGGTAAAATTTTCGATCTTTTTTAGTATATTTCGAAAAGTATGCAACCTACAAGAATTTCAAAAACTGTTTTGAAATGTACAAACCGATACCTTTTATTTGATACGCCACTCTCACACTGATAGCCTTTCAAAAATTATTCACTTTTTGAAAAAATTTCAAAAAGTGATCTACTGACAGACTTCTTTATATTTTTCCTGTAAAATATAGATCTATCTATATCTATAAACACTACAAACATTTGAGATGGATCGCTTTGCTAACTTCGAAGATAGGGGGGGAATAGGTAATTGTTCGATTTTTTTTTTCAAAATATTTGAAAAAGTATGAAACCTACAGAAATTTAAAAAAAATTTTTGAAATGTACGAACTGATATCTTTCATTTGATACCCATTTGACCTTGTAGGTCTCTTTTCAAAATTCGTAAGATCACAATTTATACTGAAAATTTTCATTTACATTTAATTTTTTTATTCTTTTAATTTTTACAGGCGCACGAAATGTATTTTGTTTTAAATTTCACATTATTTGCTGCTGTAGTTGCTGAGATATTAAAGACGGAAAAAAGGACAGAACAAGCGATGCCATAAGTGTTTCGAAACCGATCTCCGATCTTCAAAACCCTCAAAAATTTACAAAATGGTGACCAATAACAGGGCCACCCTCCATGCAAAAATCACAATAAGTTATATATTTGGATAGAAGACACTAAAACAAATAAAACATGTTCAACATATAATGTCTTAAAGCGTCAGGTTTCTGAGATATTCACATATGAAGAAAATATATAGTTATTTTCGTCTGTGAATATCCTTTTTTATTTAATAGTAATTTGTATTAGCTACATAATAATGCACACAGATTCCCATGTTAAATCCAACGATCCTATCCATAACAGGTCGTCTGGCAGAGATCGCTCTTGAGCGATAAGACCGCCAATTGTCACTTTATGTTATAATAATAATAATAATTGCTGGACAATCCACACAGCATCATAATAATTGTTTCTTATTGTTAAGTGTGCAATAAAAGTATTTTCTATCTACTTAACTATCTATCTATTATTATATATTCTCTGTCTGTACTTAGACCATTTAAAAAATTTGTTTAGCGGGCGCACCCGTTTTCATTGTTGGAGATTACTAGACTTAATAAAACCATCTGAATAAATTAATAATGCATTCACCGTGTTCTTAATCTGCATTTAAAACAACTTTTCTTTGAAAGCGCTATTCAGAATTGCAGAACTTGTAACGAGAAATTTAAAGGTACGGTCACACTAGGTCCTTAAACTTTTTCACTGTATTACTTCGACCAAAGTAAAGTCTAACCTGCGTATTTATATAATGGCATTAAGAATGACGTCATCTCTCATGCTGTCTCGCTCAACTGTAGAATTAGTGTCATTCTCAATCCCATTCAAGTACACGTGTTAACTTAATGGTACGGTCACACTAGGTAAGAACTTGAATACTTCGACCAAAGTAAAGTTTAACCTGCGTATTTATATAATGTCATTAAGAATGACGTCATCTCTCATGCTGTCCCGCTCAACTGTAGAATTAGTGTCATTCTCAATCCCATTCAAGTACACGTGTTAACTTAATGGTACGGTCACACTAGGTAAGCACTTGAATACTTCGACCAAAGTAAAGTTTAGCCTGCGTATTTATATAATGGCATTAAGAATGACGTCATCTCTCATGCTGTCCCGCTCAACTGTAGATTTAGTATCATTCACAATCCCATTCAAGTACACGTGTTAACTTAATGGTACGGTCACAATAGGTAATTACTTGAACACTTTGACCAAAGTAAAGTCTAACCTGCGTATTTATATAATGGCATTAAGAACGACGATATCTCTCATGCTGTCCCGCTCAACTGTAGAATTAGAGTCATTCTCAATCCCATCCAAAATCACGTGTTAACTTAATGGTACGGTCACACAACTTGAACACTTCGTAAAAGTAAAGATCACGTTCTAGATTCTAATTCTTTTTTTGTTTAAATGGTGTGATTTGTTTGGGTGTGTTCTTAGCAAAGTGTAAAAAAAATCGGTGCAGCCGTCGGGTTTTTCCGATTTTATTTTTTACTAGCTGCTGCCCGCGGCTTCGCACGCGCTTTCAAGTAGCCTATGTCCGTCTTGGGGATATCCCGGGGACGGACATAGGCTAAGAACCAAATTCCAAAAATTCGACACCAAAGGAGAAACCCGCTTCGATGGTCTTCTTTGGTCGCTGGTCGCTTTCTTTTTAAATACGCTCTCAGTCGGGTGTGAGTGTGCTCGGCTGACTAAGCCAGACTGATGCCACTTAAATCATCTTACGTTGATGTTAATTAGGCCAATGATGTGGATATAAATGGGAGTGGGAGTTTGGTATTTAGTAATTTATTGGGTTTCGGACATTATTTTGTATGGAGGTGATTTTCATAAAATTTTAAGAATTAAGACCTAGCGTCTTCACGAACGTGTTCGTGATTGTGGCTAGAACCTGCAGTACACGCAGTGTCAGTGAATTACCAATAACCCTGTATAAAAATGTTATCAGTAACAGTCCTGACGTAATCTTAGCAATAATAGCTGCCTACATAATGTGCCGGGCAGCGGATTACGCTTGATGGATCACACTGTCGACCTTCCTCCGAATCTGACAATCTGTCCGGGGAATTACTGCCACAGCTGTTATTACAAGGCGCTGAAATGGGAATGATGGAGAATAATATTAAAAAGCTGCATAAATCCATTATTAAACAGTTTATGAGCCCCACACGTGCACGAGTAGGATAGAACATAGAACCTCATTGTGAGATGTTCGAAAATTTAAAATGACAGTTATCGAGCGAAGTAGCTTTGGCAAAAATAAAATGAAGAATAATGAAGCGTATTTTTTTAAGTTAGTAATTGTTTGATCGGAATAAGACCAAAAGTTCCGTTTTAAATGTCGATGTCATGTTAAACCCTTCTTGCCTTTCCTATTCGAAAGTAGCCTTTGACTAACATTATAAACGTTTTTTTTTTATTGGAAAATGTCTCGCTATCCATCAAAAAATATTACAACTATCAGCCAACTCGCGAGCATCAACGCGAGCTCACAAACGCGACGCTCTTTTCTCGCTTTTAAACAAAACGGTCCCATCCCATTATCGCTCATTTACAAGCACCCTTTTAAAACATTTTAAAATCTATTTGCAATGTTTTCAAGTCCTTAAAAGCTTTTGTTTGAACAGGAATTCCCTCTCTAGGAGAACCTCATTTACATTTGAGCGGTACCTATAGCTACCGTTGTTTTCGTGAAAACGCTATCTTATGCACGAACTAATCATAAACTTTTCGTTTTTCGAGAAGGCTAAGGTCGTGTTACATCTGAACGCCTTTGTATAGATCTCTCATGTTTGCACTGCACTTCGGTTAAATTAAATCGGCACAAAGGTTGAACTGCACGGTAAACTGAAATAGACAAGTACAAAGCTCTTCTGTGTCATGAATATTTATTGGTCCATTGGTCTCAAACAGAACCAGTCTACATCATTATTATCTAAACTCCTATTTAATTCACTGCTGGGTATAAAGCCTCCAAGCTTAAGCCACAGTGTTTCTTAACTTGATTATTATTTTTTAAATTTGTTATGAGGCAGACAGGAGATATACCATACATAAACAAAACACAAACAAAATGTTTGTACTCAGACGAACCTAGAAACATAAAATAATAGTTGTTTTACTTTTGCATTTGTATTTTCTGCCATCCAGAAAACAGGCATCGTACGGTAAAATTCTTTGCTAAACTCCTAACCTGCGCAAATATTTATGGGCAAAATATCTCGTGAACAATTTCCCGCCCAGCATTCCTCACAAATAGCTCGTCGGAATGCAAATATCTCGTACCTTTTCTTCACAAAAGGCGTACTCAAACGTCTATTGCTATTGCAAGAAACGATATCGATGTCCCGACATCGTTTGTTGAACGAAGAATTGATACCTACCTATTCGATTACAATACGTTAAAGAGAAGTTCGCTTAAATCCACGAACGAACGCTATCAAATTGAAATGTATAGGTACAATGAAATCTAAAGCAAAAGTACTTTGTGATCTAAAGATTGCTTGACAGCTCTGCCGTTTTGTTCCGAATATATGTATATACGTCGTTTTCCAAAGTGTACGTTCAGTGTCTACGTAGAATTTTATTCGTTTACTTTACATTGAGGCTTTATCAATGTATTTATGTATTGACTAATGTAGCACCATTTACGAAAGTCGTAGACCATCTACAACTAATCTAGCACCACCTACGAAAGTCTTAGACCATCTACAACTAATCTAGCACCACCTACGAAAGTCGTAGACCATCTACAACTAATCTAGCACTACCCACGCAAGTCGTAGACCATCTACAACTAATCTAGCACCACCCACGAAAGTCGTAGACCATCTACAACTAATCTAGCACCACCTACGAAAGTTGTAGACCATCTAATCTAGCAACACCTACGAAAGTCGTAGACCATCTACAACTAATCTAACACCACCTACGAAAGTTGTAGACCATCTAATCTAGCACCACCTACGAAAGTCGTAGACCATCTACAACTAATCTAACACCACCTACAGAAGTCGTAGACCATCAATAAATCTAGCACCACCTTTCGGAAGTCGTAGACCATCAACCAATCTAGCACCGCCTACGGAAGTCGTAGACCATCAACAAATCTAGCACCAAAAAGGCTAGGCCAATTTCAAAACGGCGTAATTCAGTTAATTGCCTATGCCGATTGTTTAACGATCAACAATCAACAACGTCAATTAGCTATCTCATCGAATGAAATTAATTAGGTATTCCCAACAAACCAGAGCGTTCGATTCTATCGGCCTAGCCTGAACGGACTGATTATACAATCCGGCGGTGACATCTACATTTGGTACTTACGAGTGGATGTTGGTTCAAGAGGCGGGTGTGCGCGACGGACCTGCGCAACCGCGCGTGCGGTAGCCCGCGGTGCGCGAAGTGCCATTCCGTGTCCGAGCCGAGCACCTGGGACAATACAGAACTAGTTATTGATAACCACAACACGTCTTGTTATTACCATAACACACTTTGTAAGACTTTATTAGTTTTACTCGGAGCTAGAATCCAAGATTTTTTTGTTAACAACGACGTAAGTATGAGCAGTTAACAAAAACTGAAAACAATAACAGACAACAACGAGGTTCAACACAATACAACAAAAACAAAAACTTCAATACAGCAATATCACAAACGCGTAGGGGAAAACGTGCATATTCAAGTTCAAAAACGAACGAGATCTAATGAAATGATGTGAAGCTGTCAAAACCAAAAGTTGTTTCGAAATTCTACGATTTGCTCAGATAATACCAGTCGTAAAATATTTTCCACCAAAACTCCCTTGATAGATCTTTCATGTCTTTGTCATTTACAACGGGATATTTCCACGATTTGAGTTTTGAGTTTTCTAATATTTCGGCACAGTTTCATGCGCCATGATCACAGAACAACTGAAGGCACTGCGAGTGAGTTTATATTGGCAGACATACCGATCTACCCTCCTTTTTTTTCTTTTGCTACGAACGTTACCACTACCTTTTCATTATCGAACGCAACTTGATCACGACACACAAAACTAACTTGAAACTTACACACTTTGAAAACTCAAATCATGGTAAATACCCCTTGGAAATGACTTTAAAATTCCTTTGGTTATAAACAAGTATGATGCCTTGGGGCAACGGATTTAGAAAAATGGCCCTGGGCCATATCTCTAAATCCAACCCTGTCAACACGAATGCCAGAAAATAGGTCAAAAGCTCGAGTGAGGTCACACAAGCTATGTTATGTAGTTCTCTTGATTAAAGTTGAACAAGTTGTCGAGTATAATGGCGCAAACTAAATAAATTAGAGGGCGACAAACTGGTTGTTCGCCATAAAGTTTAAAATGCCTGTATATCCTGAGGAGCCGTACGTCTTAGGTCGCGTTCCCACTTTGTCATGACGACAGAAACTCGTGCAGTTTAATAGTATTTACAGACGACCGAACGTGGTGCGACCGTAGCATTGCACTATACGGTGCACTTCGTGCAACAGACGCACGCCCAACTTACCACCACGTTCGATGTGCAAACCATCGAACCGCACACATCTTAATAACTAACTGCCCGCAGCTTTGCACGTGCTTTTTAAGTCCCCTATGACTGTCCCCGGGATACCACTTAATTCACTGCCAAAGTTCGTTGAGATCCGTTCAGGCGTGAAAAGGTAACAGCGCAAGACAGAGTTACTTTCGAGTTTATTTAATATATGGATAAATGTGCGGCGCCCCGTTCGCCAATATAGTCCGGAGCGAACCAAGATCGGGGTGTGGAGCGCACCATGTTCAATCGTCTGTTAGTACTTTAAAACATCGTTGTTTGTATATTTAAATTGAAGTGTTCACGTATAGGACGGCACTATTAGCTGTCGTCCCTGTCACTCACTATTTTTTTTTTGTTGTGACGATTGTCAATTCAATGTGAACAGTCGATATAATGGGAACAACCGGAGACGATAGTCATCAAACGATAAATTAAAACATTACGGATGTAAGCGGGTTAACTATGAACCATATTTGTGTTGGTAGCACCACATCCGCTTAATGACTTCGTCAAACTACTATAGTTTTTATAATAAATTAATCGTTACGACATAGTGGAAACGCGACCTAAAATATTTTTTTCAGTCGAAAATTATCTTTTTTATTACATACCTACACTTAAATTTGCCAACTTCATAGTCGAAGGTAATAAAATGGGTGACTTGGCTCTTCCCGTGAAGTCAACACTTTTTACGGCGGAAGTATTACGAGACGAGATACTTTAAAGTTATTTTGTTGTTCGGATTGTTTTTATAAGACTGGCACTTAAAATCATTCAATATAGTGTGATTTTTTTTACGAAAACTAATTTTACATTGTTGAAAAAAGAATAAGTCAGGAATAAAACTTTTATGACACAACTTCTGGATCACTTTATCCATATCCAAACTGCACTGGCCTCTAAAACTAAGTACCTATCACACTTTTAAAATTTAAATTTTTCTAATCTGTAAAAGTTTATAATAAAAAACATTTATTTTATCAGGTTTCTTTGAAACCATAGAAAACTATACATTAGTAACATTTTTAACTTTCAAAAATAGATAAAACAATAAAATAGCCATTTTTAGCTTCGTGTCCAAAAACTCAATTAATATTTTATAAGTATGTTTTACATATTATTTAATTTTTAATAACTGATATTGCCTCCTCGGGCTCCGATTACAGCTACGAGCCGGTTTGGCATACTGAACACGATAAATTCGAACTCTGTCAAATTTCACTTATATAATATTACTTCAGCCCGAGGCTTCATACCCACTTTTTAGGGACAAAAAGTAGCCTTTGTCCTTTAAACGAGTACCATTACATTACGGATCTCTATGAAGTTACGTTAGAAGTACGAGTAGGAATACTCGTACCAAACTTCATTGAGATCCGTTCATCCGTCTTAGCGTGAAACGGTAACAGACAGACTGTTACTTTCGAATTTATAATACTAGCTCCTGCCCACGGCTTCGCGCGCTCTTTTCAAGTAGCCTATGTCCGTCCCCGGAATACCATTTACCTTTCTGCCAAATTTCATTAAGATCCGTTCTGCCGTTTAGGCGTGAAAAGTATGCAGCTCTAAGCCTGGAATCAACCAACATACTACTTTTTATCCCATAGCCCATGGGATAAAAATACACAAAAAACGTGCCTACTGATGCTTGTAAACATAAAACGAGATTGCGAGGGTGCTTCGTAATAATGTTTTTTAAAATAAAATACTGTTTGTTTTCATCTCTGACCTTTTTAAACATTTTTAGAGACGAGAGAGCGTGAAAATTGTTTTATCGCGAGCTCAAAAAAAAACATAAATATTTATGTGACAGTATGGAGATAGCTTTGGGAAAGGTTACCTCCACAGACACTAACTTTCATCATCGTCATCATCAGCCCTTGTCGACCCAAGCTGGGCTGGCTGGGCTGCTGGGCATAGGGCTCTATGTTTATGCCATTCGCCTCGGTCTGCGCTAATCTGGGCCAGGTGTAACCTGCGGTTTTGCACATGTCATCGACCCATCGCGCCGGTGGACGTCCTCTATTCCTACAATCGTTCTTGGCCACCACTCAGTTATTAACTTTATTAACGTTATTTACAGCGGGGCAATGCCGCCAGCGTCTTGAAGACGCTTCCGACTGGTATTGATATGGATCAGTTGAGCTACCTGTAGATTCTTTGCAACAGTCTGCAGTTAGCTTAATTGTTTCAATTGTAAATACTAGTTCTAATTTGTTTATACCAGTCGGAAGCGTCCCCAAGACGCTGGCTGCATTGCCCCGCTGTATGGCAATGCTGTTGCGCTGCGCCAGATACCCGCCAGCTCTCGGGTCATTATATTGGTATATTATTAGGGTGTCTTAGAAAATAACAGTTTATCAAACATTAAAAAAGTCACCTTTTGCCCGGCACAGATATGTAGTGGAGTGCTGAGGATAATGTCACGCGCTTGCCGCCTTCAATTTATTTTAGCCGCACGTAACATCGCGGGTTGAGCGTGTTCCAATTTAAACTTTGTTACTTCGCGTTAAGTTCAGAATTAGCAGAGTTTCTAATTTATCACAGTTCCTAACTCATCCCTCTAGGTAACACAACAAGTTTGCAGTTGCTGTACACAACTTCAAAACACCAATTTCAGCTAAGTTTACCCAGCACATGCTAAATTGAATGTACCTTAGGGATCACCTCGAAGGGCGTCTAGTCTCCGGGCACGTCACTAGCAGTTACCGCGGCGGCGATGATATCTTATGGCTATGGTGACGTCTTAAGGCAGGCCCAACGACCTTGAGAACACATAATAATTATCTGTAGCCGTATATAAAATCTGTTTTATTCGTGAAATGTTCAATTTGTGTAAAATACTTTGACAAATATTTGAGTGAAAGAAAAATACTCAAACTTAATAGCGTTTAGAGGAAATATCTAAACTTCGAATAAAGAAAAATATGCGAAATTTGGATATTTCTTCTAAACGCTGTTGATTATGTTGTTGACTGCAAGAAAGCTCGCTGTTTGATGCTCGGGCCACACTACCGGGAAATGCCGTTAATTATCGCGATGTTGGACGTTGAGCGTTGGTGTGGCCACGACTTCTCGCGATAATTTCACAACGGCATTCACATTGCCGTTTTACGTTAGGCGATATATCGAGTGGCGGTACGTCTCATCGCGAGAAATATTGCGTTGAGGCGGCCACACTATAGCGTTAATTATCGCGTTAGTTACCGCGAGATTTATTGCGATGAGGAGCATTGCCATTTCCCGGTAGTGTGGCCCCGGCATAAGACGTTACATTACGGCCCGTAACACAGATCAGTACATTTAGAAGGCTACTTCACCACTAGAGTAGGTGGGTAAATAAAATTCCTATTAGGATAAACATATTGGCAAATTTGGCCACGATTTATTGGTCCCATAATTTGGCATACACGCGAATTTACTGGTTTTCATCTAGTAGGTATATCAAAATAGTAACCGAGACCCCAAGTTTTAACTAGGTGAGTATCCAGCCACTTTATAAATAGAAAATCTAAAATATTCCTCCATGGAAATAAGAACTCATCCCCTGAGTGTAGTAATTGGGTGATAAACTGCCCAGCCGACCTAATTCGGCAAAAATATATATTTTTGAGAATAACCACAGAATAACTATGAGGTAGGTACTAACGTATCACAGTCATAATGTTATTGAAAAGCTCTTACTGTTTAAACTACCTATTTTTGGACTTGTTTCACTTCTTATAAACTCAAATGTCTGTCTGTCTGACTGTCTATCTGTCTCTCTGTCTGTCTGTTACCTTTTTACGCCTAAACGGCTGAACGGATCTTAGTGAAATTTGGCAGGGTGGAAGCCGCGGGCAGCAGCTATTCAGTCGATGGTAATTCTTAAAAACGAAACAACTCCAGGCTTTGTTCATTAAAAGAACTGAGTCTCAAAAAGTTTTATGAAACTAAAAAGTTAAGGTTGATCGGCACGGGTTGACGCGAGATATTTTTTTTTGTGATTTTTAATTTTTTCTGAATTCTATAAGGAATAAAACCGCGGAAAAATAATTTACCGCAAATCGTAAAACATTTTATATGAACCCATTTAAAATGTTTTATAATTAAGTCATTAAGTCAATTTCGATTAAATTGTTACCTTAAGGGTCCCACCTTCCAGGGTTTCACCTTTTGGCCCCATTACCAGATCTTAGATATCATCTAAGACTACTTGTCAAGACAAAATAAATGAGCCCAAACTCGATGAAAATACGTCGTTATATTACAGAGTCCCATAACCACCTTCCGGCTCCATCACCAGATCAGCTCCATATAATTCTAAAATTAAATTGCATTGCCGTCCCACTCAACTTTAACTTGCAAGATTTGATTACAGATATATTACGAACACGGACAGGCTCGTAAATGTCTGTAAATAAAACCTTGTATATTTATTACAAGCTAATTTTATTATTTATTATTATGGACATCGCGTGAAAAAAAAATTATGCCAACAAGCAATCTCCCCAAGTTTTATTCCTAGACTAATTATTATCTCTATTATTCTAAAAGTCACAGAGAGACGGGATCCATCATTCTTATATCTTTTTGGTTTGAAAGACCCTTTTTCCTAGGCACGATAAATCGAAGGTATCGATCGTATTTTGCTTGCACAAACCTGGATGAAGCTTGCGCAGGGAGGCAGGGTTTACGCAAATTCTCTGTAATCAGATCGTAGGATTCTTGGACGAAGAAGCCGATAGTTTGTTAGTTAAGGTATTAAATAAGTATTAAGTAAGTAGTTTAATTATAGCACGCATTTTTGTTTTATTTCTACCATGTGTGGTTGGCAGGTAGATCGGCATTAAGCTCACATTTTCTATACTTTTGCTAAATGAGAGCAATTAAGTATTAAAATAAAATAAATTAAAATGCCTTTTTTGTAGCGCACACACGTCTCTGTAGACATACATACTCAGATCACCACTTATTGTGTTATGTTTCCCCTTGAAGCTGCAGCATGCATGCTGCAGCTGTAGCAGCAGCTGTAGGGTTGAGTGGCGAACTGTGCACAGTTCGCCACTCAACCCTACAGCTGCTAAGAACCGGGGGGATTTGCTCAGGGGTGCCTCTGAGTCGGGGCTCAGATTTCCGGCACAATTTTCTCAGCAAACAAGGGGTTATGAGCTGGCCTCTTTGTTCCCTCGTGTTTGCGAAGCGAAGGCCGGGGCTTCGTGAGATTATGTAAATAATGCTCACACTTCCATTTTTGAATCCAGGCGGTTTGGGAAATATGGTGATGTGAGATTTAGATGTTTCACTTGGAGTTCTTTTTAGAATGTTGGCAGAAAAGAGAAATATAATGATTCTGGTGAACCTTTATATCGATTTATAGGTTTATTTCTAAAAGGGTTCTTCTAAGCCTTTGTTAAACATTATTGTATGTAGATTTAAATCATCCTCGCATACGCTTCATCTTCGGTCTGCGCAAGTATGACCGACCACATTACCGAGTACCGCAATAAGCTTAAATAGTTGCCAATCCGCCTTCGCCGGGACGCACACTTTCTCTCCCGCTTATACTCAATTCTTTTCATCCCTAATACTCCGCGTTACCTTCAGGAACGACTTGAGTAGATCTACCAAATCCATTCACTTCGTTCTACCGACACCTTCTCACTGACAATCCGCTCCTGCCACGCCCATAGCTCTTCCTTCTCCGTGCGTGCCGCAAAGCTGTGGAATGCGCTACCTACTACTACCTCGTGTGTTCATAAGTCTTGAGACACAGTAAAACTAAAATATTTTTGGAGCTAAGTTGAGTATTCATTTATTGGATATTAAAATTAAAACTACTGACATCTAGATCTGTATTTAAAAATAAATCATTCAAAATGGCCGCCTTTGCATTCAATGCAGGCCTTCAAACGCGTGCGCCATTCATCTTTGGCGGCACGAATCTTTTCAATGGGAATCCGTTTCGATTCTTTAATAAGGGCTCGCTTGGGAGAATCCAGGTTTGGGTGAGACTTTCTGCATGCCCTCAGCTCCAATTCCGTCCATAAAGAATAATCCAAAGGATTCAAGTCAGAGCTTGACGAGGGCCAATCTTCGCTCCGAATGAAGCCTGGCAAATTGGCCTCCAGCCAACGTTGGGTAGTCTTAGCTTTATGGAAGGGAGCAGAGCCCTGTTGGAAAACCCAGTATTTTCCAGCGAATAGCGTATCATTTAATGGTTTAACCACCGCTTCCAATATGTCGGTTTGGTAATTTTGTGCCTTCACCTTGACGCCTTGCTGGCAAAAATGAAGCGAAGTGACCCCCTCGTAGGAAACACCCCACCAAACCATCACACTTGCTGGATGATGAGTGCGCTGGACATTGCGTACAGATGGCTGGACGTCCTTTGAACTTCTGGCGTAAACCTTATTGTTCTGCCGGTTAAACTTTTCTTCCACCGTGAAGATCTTTTCATCGGTAAACAGGATATTTTTTGGATCGTGTCTCTTCAATAGGTTCCGACATCGTTCCAGTCGCAATTTACGAAGACGCTCGTTTAAATAATGCACTTTCCTTCGACTGTAGGCCTTTAGTTTAAGATCATATTTAAGTATCCTGTTCACCGATATTCGCGAAATGTTGGTCTGCAGAGCTAATTTCTTTTGAGTCCGGCAAGGGTTGCGACGAATTCGCTCTCTGATTACTTTGATGTTGGCGGGCGTCCTTACAGACCGCGGGCGGCCACATCTTCCACGGTCTTCTAAAGAGCCGGTCTCCTTGTACCTCTTTATGGTATAATACACAAAGTTCCGACTACATCCCAAACTTTAGATTTCACTAAAAACTTGCATTGGTTTTTTTCCTGCTTGAAACAGTGAAATTACAGTCGCACGCAAATCTTTTGTTGGCGCCATTTTCACGGAGAATGAAACAAATATTCAAATGTATATTTTTTCTGATTCAAAACATTTGAAATTTAAAATTTTAAAAGTTTAAAAAAGGTTGCATGAATTACTTTCTTTTTAAATTAATTAAATAAGTTCGTCTCAAAACTTATGAACACACGAGGTATAAGACACGCGAAGTCTCTCCCTGTATTTAAGAATATGGTTTATGAACACTATCTTTTTTCAGTCATAAATTGTTAGTTTTATTATTGCATTTTTTTTATAAAACTTATTATCGTAAATATATGTATTTTATACTATGTATTGTATATTTAAGTAATACACCACCATCTATACTTGTACAACTGCTTCGTGTCCATCCCAAGGTTGTCTGGAAGAGAACACTCTTAGCGATAAGGCCGCCCATTGTGCAACTCTGTTAAATATCTTTACCTGTATTCTTTTTTATTTGTATTTTCTTAATGTGCAATAAAGTGTAATGTATTGTATCCCTCGTTACTTAACTTTGTAGACACAAACACACGTTGGGCGCCGTTATAATTTAAACCAATAAGGTTGAACGTTTCGTGTTGCCGCGTGATTCAATTTTTATTGTGGTTTTTAATTTTAGATGGAAACATTAAGAAAAATTAAGAAAAAAATAATTTAATTATGAATAAACTAACTACAATTCATTGGTATTTTTGCAGCTTTTGGGAAAATAAGTGATTTTGGGCTAAAAATAAACATTTTACCCAATGCTTCAAAACACCAATGAATCGAACTTAGGTTTTTCATACGTTAATAGAAAATGGTTTACGAAACGATCGACATTAAAACTTTGAATCCTCGAACTGAACTAATAATAAAAATCACTTTTCCTTTGTTACTTGGAAAAACTGAACATGGTTATTCACTTGGTTGATAAAAACTTACCGCTCTCATTCTATTCTGAGAAAACCTTTTATTTCGAATTACTTTCGCTTAGTTCTATTTGCTTTTAAAGTTAAACTTTCAAAATTGAAATGTAGTGTATTGTATGTATTTCTTTTTAGTTAGTCATCAGAATGAATATCCATATAAGTAAATCAACCGGTTAATGTAAATACAAATGTCAAAAAGTAAAATAATTCAACAAATCAGCAAAATAATAATATACAAATATCAATAAACAAAACAATTTAATAACTAATGAGAAAAAAATACATGTCACAATAATTTCAGATTGTAAATTGTTTATTTTATGTAAAACTTTATGGAGAATCGAGAATGATATCCAATAAAATTTAATGAAAGACATTTTATTGGTTATCAACTGTAGGTATACTTTACAAATCATAATTATTGTCTCACAGTAAGAATCGAACCCGTAACTTTCTACACTACATCTAATGTCAGAAATTCGCTCACTAGCTCACGATGGTCGCAACTTTTTATTGCCTACAATAAAATCTGTACTATTACTTAAAAATAAGAGCTTATGAAAGCTTAACCTTTAGTTAAGTACCTTTAAGATAAAATTCATTCTGAAATTAGACTACCAAATTGTGTACTTGAACTCTAGAAGTGAGAGGTCTATTAGCATAATGTAAAACGTTTTTAGACCTCTTGTGAATCGAATAAGTGCGTGCCAAAGATCCTATGACTAACTTCCAACTATCTTTGGTGCGCGTGCGTGCTAAATCTATGAAGTTTACACTGATCAAATAACTTAATCAAATTGATAAATAATGACTTCTTGTTATATCGGGAGTATCGATACATTATTTTATTATGTCAGCACAACACTAGTATAGCGAGCGAGAGTTGACATTTATTAGAGAAAAAACACTGATCAGTTTCGGAGTTCGAAATACCATATTTCCTCTCTATTGGGTATGTGCTCGATGCCCATAGGTAAGCCTAGATTCTCGGTCTTACACTATTTACCCAAGTGAGGGCGTTGTAGCGCACCGATCTTATGCCAAATGAATGTCAACTACTAATATTAGGTCCTTACATATGAAATTGGCGTTTTTCGTACTGGCCACTTTAATCACAAATTTCTCCTCTTTGGTAAGGAATTCCAAATTCAAATTTGTACAGCTATAGACTCATGTATTTGTGCTTCGATGATCGTCATTCATTTGTTTTTTTTCTTCTGTTTTTTTCTGTTTGCGTCACTCATTTTACAAAATGGAAAACTTAAAATATCGCATTATTTACGAGTACGAGTTCCGCCGTGGCACTAGTGCTGCGGAAACAACTCGAAGGGTGAATGATGTGTATGGCGGTCGTGTTGCAAAAGAAAACACAGTTCGTTTTTGGTTCCAACGTTTTCGTTCTGGAAATTTTGACCTGCAGAACAAGCCCCGTGGACGGCCTGAGACTCAAGTTGATAATGAAGAGTTGAAGGCTATTGTGGAAGCGGATCCATCGCAAACCACGTCCGAGTTAGCTGCAGGCTGCGATGTTAGTGATAAAACTGTTTTAATTCACTTGAAGCAAATTGGGAAGATTAAAAAGCTTGAAAGGTGGGTACCTCACGAATTGACTGAAGCAAACCGGCAAACGCGCGTCGACTGCTGCGTTACATTACTAAACCGGCACAATAATGAAGGTATTTTAAACCGAATCATTACCTGTGATGAAAAATGGGTTCTTTACGATAATCGGAAGCGCTCAGCGCAATGGTTGGATCCTGGCCAGCCAGCCAAATCCTGCCCCAAGCGAAAATTAACCCCAAAAAAGTTACTTGTAAGCGTTTGGTGGACTAGTGCCGGTATTGTTCATTACAGTTTTCTCAAATCTGGCCAGACTATTACGGCTGATGTCTATTGTCAGCAATTGCAAACCATGATGGAAAAGCTAGCGGCTAAACAACCTAGGCTGGTCAATCGCTCCACGCCACTGCTGCTTCACGACAACGCTAGACCACACACTGCGCAACAGACGGCTACTAAATTAGAAGAGCTTCAATTGGAAAGTCTAAGACATCCTCCGTACTCCCCGGACCTTGCTCCAACAGATTACCATTTTTTTCGAAATTTGGATAACTTCTTGCAAGGGAAAAAATTCAACTCCGATGGGGCAGTCCAAATCGCCTTCAAAGATTTTATTGATTCCCGTCCGACTGGTTTTTTTAGTAAAGGGATCAATGAACTACCTATAAGATGGCAAAAGTGCGTAGAAAATAATGGTTCATACTTTGATTAATTAAATATATTATATTAAAAAATATTCGACTTTTTGTTCCTCCCATACAAAACGCCAATTTCATATGTAAGGACCTAATATTATATTCTACTTAATCTACCATCATGAAAAAAAAGGCTCCATGATCAAAGTACTCCACCTTCGATCTAGGGAAGATGATTTCGTTCGTCCAAGCTTCGATCAAAAAGGGTAGGGAATGTTTGACAGGACATCGACAATCTAAAGCGCCCTCTTTTCAGCCTGATCGAACTATTTGCTAACTGATAATCCTCCTAACCATTCCCTCACTCTCATACTCCGATGGGCAGACAAACAAGACCGGGGAGAAGTCAGGCGCAGGAACAACAGCAGAACGTGCTTTCCGAGGAACGGAGGAGAAAATCACATTTTTTTCAATTTGAATCCTTTATCAGCGGCTAAACACGCTACCGCTAGAACGAGGCATGTTGCAAACTTTTTAGTTAATAAGAAAACACTCATTAGAGGAAACCAATTTTAAAACACACTGCAAAATAGGTAAACAAGGTGTTACCACATTAGAAGCCTCCCTTATTCCGTGCTCGAGCACAAATAAAATAATGGTTACAACCATTATTTTTTTCTACCAAATGGAATTTTGAGTGACTACTATTGATTTTATACAAATTAAAAGTATTTCACATGTTATTAAGAAGGATATTACAAAAAAAACAAGCAAGAGATCGCTGTTTAATAATAAGGCCGCCGATTGTGCCACATTTGATATAATTAGTATTAAGTTCTTGTTTTATAAGTGTATTGATGGTGCAATAAAGTTATAATCTATCTATCAAAGCAATTGCACGGTTTCATCGTCAAATTTTATGATTTTCGTTTGTTGCTTGAAATAATAATCACTTGTTAATAATATTTAGTTTCCTGTACTACAATAATCATAAAAAAAATTAAAAAAGCTCTTTGTTTATGTACCTAGTTATAATCTATAATCTCACGATGCATGTTTAGGCAAAAAGTCTCGGAGACCTGTTATAAATTAGAGCTCCCAAGCTCTAATTTGTAGATTCTATTCAATAAAGACCACCAAAAAAAAATTTTTCTTATTCATTAATAATAATAGAATACGTTTTTATTACATGGCTTTTATGTAATGAAAGAAAAAACTGAACCAAACTCGATTATCGACCGAAAAGACTTCGAAACAAACCCCAATATCTCCGAAGTTCTACATCATTTTGACATAATATTTATACCAAAATAATTATTAACATTGTATAATAATATGAAGTCTATTTTTTAAATCACTGCTTCATTTAATTAATGATTTAAATAAAAGACTATTTAATTAATTGCGGCGCGCCAATTAATTAAATAGTCTCTTCGGCCGGCGCGGTCTACCCTCAGTACCGCGCGAGCGCGAATTTTACGTGAATATACAGTATTTTATTTAAATCATTAAATTAAATTTAATTTATATCTACATAATAAAGTACGGATTCACAGTAATGTGAGTATGTGTGTGCTCACGGCTGCAGCCTGGAAAAAAGGTAATAAAATAACTAATAACTCAGCGCATAGCTTTGCTCGAAGAGCAAATACTGAGTATTACCCTCTGAGGTGACCAGAAAAACGAAACACCAACAAAACAAATGAAGATGATGTGTGTTTGCATGTAATTTCTTAGTATACTCATCCAAATTCAACCCTCTTTTCATAAACATGAATATATTTTACAATCTACAACTTATGTACTCAAATCTGTAAACATATAAATCGCCATATTTCGTTCCCCTTCCATCAAAGTTTATAACTTATTTAACTTGATATCGTAACATAACTTTCTCGCGTTATGCTTTTTAGGGTTCCGTACCCGAAGGGTGAAATCGGAACCCTATTACTAAGCCTGCGCTGTCCGTCTGTCACAGGGCTCTATCTCATGAACCGTAAGAAGTAGACTGTTAAAATTTTCAGAGAATGTGTATTTCTCTTGCCGCTATAAATAACAAAAATAAAATAAAAGTAAGTGGGCTTCCATACAAAAACGTGATTTATTTGGCTATTTTTGCTCTTCGTTAGTCAAGGTTGTATCTCTTGTACCACAATAGGAAGACACATGAAACTTTCTATAAATAAGTAACACTTCAATTGTAATAACAACAAAAAACAATAATACTTCGCGAACGTGTTCGTGCTGATGGGCAGAACCTGCAGTTCACGTACTGTCAGTGAATTCCGAATAACCCTGTATGTTGACGTACTCTATAGGGCAAGCACGGGGATTGTTGTCTAGGGTAGAATAGATAAAAATTACCTCACTATGTCATCGAATGCGTAAATTATTTCAAATTAATTTCTTCAACTTCAATAATGTACCTACGCAATTTATGAGGATGCGATGTCATTATCAACAATCCCCGTGCTTGGCCTACTGGGCTTGTTCAGGTTGTCAAATCTATCATCACAAAAGATATTCGATAACACGTTCAACGTGTGAACCGACCATAATACGTTAACACCCGTATTCAAGAACAATACTATGAGGTCTCACAGTGCACACGAACGCATAAGACCGGTAAACTCGATTCTTAAACCATACTTGAATGATGCATGCGTTCATTTGGGACGACCCTTACGTAAAGTAGCTAGACAGCTATTTTAACCATAATAACGCATAGTGTAGCTATGTCACCTTTTTCTCTATAAATTTGTAAAAAACAATAATATTAAGTTGTAAAGTTTTTTGTATAAATTTGTATAATATCTCTGCTGCTTTAATCATTGTGCTTTATGCTTTTCATGTTGTGTTGTCCTATTAAAATTAAATAAATAAATTTGATGCGAAATATTAATTTTCTCGGCTTTCATTTTAACGATCACATTATTTTTGAACCGATCATATTATTTTTGAAGTTTATGACACTCCTTACTGACACTGGTAGAGTCGTAGCGAAAAGCAAGCGGCACCAAAAATAAAAAAGTTGAAGTTGACTAATATGTCACAAACGTTATGCTCTGTCAGTTTTGCTTTGCTATAAGATGTTGATTATATTCTTTCAGTTTCTACGGAAACAAAATTGTTTTAAGTTTGTCCAGGTTTTTAAAGGTTATTTTTATGTCATCCGCAAATCTGCCAAACTTTAAAGAGAACTTAGGAACAGAAACGGACCAATCACAGTTCTGTAATCGCATAGTAAAGTGTCGCTTGAGTGTTGTTTGTGAATGAAATAGCTTACCATGACGACACAATGAGAAATACCTTACTTAGCACAGTATTGCTTGCTACCTTACATAAGTATTATTCTTGAGTTGTAAGCCTCCGGTAAGCCTCGCTTGTATAAGGATTGATCAATGTACTTAGCCGCTAATCTTGTTTAAATTTGGCGTCGGTAGGTACCAATTTTTATGGTTTGACAGCTAACTCATTCTAGCCTGATTTCGTGGTGCGAAATAGACGTGATGGCAGAAACTCCAAATGCCTAACAGTAAAACAGCTTTCCTACAAAAAGTGTAGTCTGTATGTCACGTAAAATCTATAATAAAATACCTAAATCATTAAAAGATCACGACGACGTTGTGTTAAGTAAGAAATGCTATTACAATATTAAGGATTTTATGACAGATGAATTTTGACATCAGTTTATTTTACTATTGCGCCTGATTATTGTATTGATAATTTTAATTTTATTTTTTCTTTGATTTTGACATTGTCGACAATTACACTATACATACATATGTAGGTAGGTTATAATAAGAATACAATATTTACCTGAAATTACTGTAACATTTGCATGCTAATTTTAGTAGAACATAATTGAAACTAAAATATTATTAACCTACGAGTACATTGTGTTCAAGCAAATAAAATATCTTTATCTTTATCTAAACTTATTAGGCCAGCCCAGATGCAATTAGGATTCTTGTGAAAACCCACTATAGGTACCTACTCGATTTTCAATTATCTGCAAAAAAGATAAGCAATTCCCGTTCTTGTTGTTAATTTTTTAACACAAATTGAAGGAACTTGTCTATTCGAGATCCTGTCTTTGATAAATTAAAACAATGCATATTTTTACCGACTACAATCATGACAGTTTTTTTATTTTTTGTCGGATTCATTGACTTTATTTGCAAGTAACTCTAAGCTCGATCTTAGGTAAGTTTCAAAGAGTCTAAGGCCCGTATTATGAAAGCTTGCTCAGTCATCGATCTATGCTTGAAGTCACGCTTTTCTATGGAATAAACGTCACTCAAGCATAGACTAAGCAAGCTTTCGTATTAGAGGCCTAAAAGTCTTTAGTAGCCGGTACGCCGACAAGTTGACAAAACACTGTATTTTGCCTACCACTAACCCGCCCGGATGTGTCGGCAAGTTCGGTGCGTAGAATCCATTAAAATTAATACACGTAAAGTGGCTAGCTTTTAAGAAATTATGTCAGGTTTTAAGCACAATTAATTTACGTAAAACGCTATTTGGATTCGTAATTAAACTCCCGCTACGTACTTCAGAAGTAAAAAGATTCAAAGTCAAAGTCAAAGTCAAAAACTCTTTATTTCCATAAATACAATAAATGTATACTTAGAAAAGGTCAAATTCTTAATAATTTAACACTGACACGGAAATAAAGTGATATTTTTGATTTCAGTCGCTTCGGTACGTAGACTAAAGTAAAGAAGCGACGAAGAAACCTTTAGCCTGTTAGTTGTTATTTTTCGAGTTGGAGCAAATTCCGTCCCACGCTTTTTTATCCTCTAGATAATCTGATATTTTATAGTAGGCCTTTTTACACAGGAAGGTTTGCAGGTTTACTTACAAACATAGGTAAACCTTAATTAGTAAAAACCCTAACAAGACAGAAACGCGAGTTAACAAATTGAGGGTTATAACTTGGGTTGCCAACGCTACTATACTATTATATAGTAACCTTTTTTTTTAATCCTGAGGGAAGTACTATATTTGAGCTCCGCCTACTATATTTCTAGAATAAAAATATAGTACTTACTATATTTTTGTGGCCTGAAAGGGCCGGAACGCATCCTCTGCATTTTGAAGGAATACTTGGCCTGGAGTAGATGCCAATAATTTGCCGTAGTTACGTACTACGGCAAATTACCGACTGTCAAGACTCGCGCTATTGGCACGCACTTTGAAAAGAATTGTAGTTGATGCGAACGCAGTCATTTTAAAGAAGTTGAAGTTGAGTTCTTCTCTACTTATTTTAGATATTTTTTTAATTAAGACATTTTTTCATTTTGTTCCCTTACATTTTCTTCCCAAAGTAAATGCTAGTGGTTAGTTTTCGAGTTGGAACAAAACCAGTCTTAAACTTTTTTTTACCTCTAGCTCATAGCTCTCATAACACTCGTGACGCTTTGATGTCACGAGTGTAATTTAGTGATGTAACACCACTAAATTACACAATTTCGTTTTTTGGTGGTGCTTGAACTGTTAATTATTAAAAAACAAGGCATTTTGTTTTAATAACCTGACGTCTCACGTGGAAAGCGGTCGGGAGCGGACTGAATTTCGCGGTGACCAAAGAGGCTCTCCAGCCCATCTTTTCGGCACACGAGGTAAATAAACTCTTGCTTCTATTGTAGATATATTTCTGTGAAGAATCCCAAACCTACTATATTCGAACCAAAATAAGTTGGTAACCCTAGGTATAACAGTGGCGTAAAAAATGGACGAAGTTGAAGCTTTACGTAATTTATGCGGAGAACGTTTCCAGCCTTCATGCTGTTATAAATTTTGTATTTTTTGTTTTTAAAGAGCATTATGGTTAGCACATTATTACGTAATAAAAAGTTACCAACGCCTACCTATCGCAAAAGTTGGTAAAACGTGAACTGTGACGGCAAAAGTAGAAGCCACAAATATTTTTAAGGAACAAACGCAATTTTTGTAGTTTATATTATTAAGAGTTAGATATTAAGTTACAAACTACATACCACTAGTTTCTGCCCTCAGTTTTACACGCGCTTTTTAGAGTAACATAAAAAAGTAACATAAGGACAGACAGAGCAGAAGACAGAGTGACTTTCGGATGGATGTAGGACGGGAAGTACGTACGCAAAACTTACCAGATCTTCAGACCTATAATGCCTATTATTATGTATTCATATAAAATAATACTCATATAAATCACAATGAGCATAAAACACAATAAATCAAAATAAAGTAAAATTTGGTCGCAGGTTTTATCCATAGGGTTCATAATGCCCTATCCAGGCACAATAAAGTGCCGAACTGTCGGCAAACTTTTGTTCTGGACATGAATAATGGATTCGCTTATAAATACGAAAATAAATCAACGTAATAAACGTTGCCAAGTGATCTCTTTCATTAAATATCAAAACGGTACAATGTTTTAAGCCGACCTCAAAAAAGAGGGCGCTTTATTTGACTGAATCAAAATCGGGCCATTGGTGTCGAAGACTTTGTGATTAGGTAACTTCTATCACCACTTATACCTAATAATATTAGTAAAGTGCAGATTGTTTACTGTCTGCCATTATTTATTGAATACTAGTCCAAAACGTGCCTAAACTTGCAAAAGCATTGTTAGTACTGACCGCGGTGATTGAAGCACGCTCAAAGCCTGGCTCTATTTATGTTAATGCTTTGTGGACAGTGAGTGCAGGTTTTGGAAATGGCGGGCTAAATAGTACTGAAAATTAATACAAATAAAACTGATACAAAGAAAAGTTTTACTTGACGAGCGAGAGGCCCCACCAAAAGTGCCACAATGCTACGTTTTTGGTGAATAGCACGAACGAGGGCGTATTTTCTGACAGTTTTAAAAGGCAATCTCTCGCGTCAAAATCCGCTTCCGCTCCGGCTGCCGTTGTCCTCCGAACATAATATATGTAGATGATTATGTTGAATACTGTACAACGTGCAATTATGTACTTGGTACTTTTTATACAGATAATATTGAACACCTATAAATATACCAACAAAAGGACGCGCGTTAGGAAACTTGCTACGCCGTAGAGCTTCTACTACCGTGCTCGTAGGCCCTCTACGCTGCATCGTAGAGTCAAAGTCAAAGTGCTTTATTTCCTATATTATACCTTACAGGACTCTTGAACACGTCACAAAATTCAAATTACATAAGTAAAACTAGAAAATAAAGTGATCTCTTGATTTTTGTTCACTTCAATCTTTTTAAGGTAAAGTAAAGAAGCGAACAAGAAACCTTTACCTTGTTGTTAGTTTTCGAGTTGGAGCAAAACTTGTCCCAACCTTTTTTATCCCCTAAATAATCTGATATTTTGTAGTACCTTACAAAGAGAGTATTTTGTTTATAGGGCCTACGAACACTGTTTTTTTTGGGTCGGACTGTAGGTATTTTGCCGAGTCTTATTACGAACCGTAATAAACGAAATGTTACTTGTGTCCTAAAAATATCATCAAACCAACTGCTTTAGGAAAACATCTTGTGAACGAAGCTGTAAATCCTAGCTGCTCATAATATCGTTGAATACTGCGGTTTCACTGCAGAGTAGCACGTCTATTGTACCTACATTTATGTTTAACATGCAAACCGCAACATGGCGGTTTGAGGTCGTGCCGTCGCCAAATGTGCGGTCAGTATACACATTTCCATACATTAACTACGTCGTATAATTTTATGTACAAGTAGCCTATGTTTACGTGATATAATCATAAATACTGGAGACGTTCTAAACAATAACACTTTAACAAAAGTGTTAATGTTATTTGTGTGGAAATGTCCAATATTTTTTAAAAAGAGATGAAAGTTGAGGAACAGCAAGTCAATTCAGGTTTATTCGTGAGTGTACCACTCTATTTCGCCGCTCATGTTTCATTTACTTTTATTTTTTATTCTAATCAAAATGCGGCCAATGGGCATCGAAAATTGTATGATCACATTGATCAGTTGATCACTCACACAACAATTTTCGTCCAATTTTTTAATTGAATTGTGTAGCACGCACGAATTCAATTTGAATCGACCAACCAGCAGATCCGAACTGGGTACCTGATAAAAAAACTATCGATACGGTTTTAAAGATACAATTTGACCTTTTTAAGACCCTACTCTTTATTCTGACAGAACATGATTTTAATTTTATTGTTACATAGGCTAACGCCAAAATACACGTTTCTCTCTAATAAACACGTCATCATTTTCTATCAAACTTTTTTCTTACTTTTAAAACCCCGTACAAAAAATATTACACAGGTTTTCGTGAGTAAATATCACGAGATCTCTGCTCAAAGGTTTCGCTATAAAATGTTAACCAGTTTTACCACAGAACAAACATTTCAAGAAATCCCTTCATGTTTCATTAGGTTACAATTTGCAACCTTTCATAGAGCTTGCTGGATATCACATCAGCATTAATGTACCGTCAGAGACAAAAGTCACTCAACACGAATCAGGAGTTTTTCAAAGAAGAAAAACACCCTGTTTACCATAGAACTAGATGTCGTGCATCTTTTGCGGAAGAATAGAGGTTGTCATTGGAACTGACGATGTCAAATCTAGTTAGATATGCACAGTTATGCAGGGTCTATGGTGTTTTAGTTTGATAGACCCAAAGCCATAACGCCCTCTTCAGTGTGGCCGAACTATTTTTGACAAATAAGAAAACGCCTGATCGTTACTATTTCATCTTATTGTTTCAAGAAAATCTACAGCCAACTAACTCCAGACCATTCAAATTGCCATAACAGTATTTCTGTCTTTAAGTGACAATACATTTTATATTGAACCAGCATATACCAATGGTGGGCTGTGATGCGGAGGGATTCAATGTGGTAGTTTGCAAGAGCCGTAAGCCCACTAGCCGGAACCAGTGTGGTACTGGGCCAAAAGACCTAATTCTGGTTTCCGAGCGGAAGTGCCAACTACCCAGCTCTACGTCTCACGCGTCCACTACTGTGTGCAGACTAAGGGTGTGGAAGAGTACTTAAAAATGAAGACCGGACACTCGATGCGCGTCGAGAAGCTGGACTCTCGCCATAATGTGAGCTTCAATTAATTTATGATGAGAGTTCCAACTCAACATCTCGGGACCTACTTAAGCGCAGAGTTTTGGCTGAAGGGTGTCAAGTTTCGAAGGTTCACTGGCCGCCTGCAAGGGGACACTGCCGTGCACCGTCGTCAGCTGACACCCTGATTGCGTGATCTACACGTCGTCGCCGTAATTGCAAATAACGTGTGTTAATACACACGCCTTAGTCAAGTTTTTATATTTTATATTTATGTTAGTTTTAAGGTATATATTACTATGGACCGTAGAATAAGTTAAATAAGATCTGTAACTTTTCTATAGTCTGAAATAAATGAATTGAGTATTATTATTAACCACGGTGGTAACAGTAATAATTAAGATATATTATGTACAAGATTGTCTTACAATTCAAATATAAACGTCGCCAGCCATTTGTCAATAAATTACTGAACACGCTTAGTTCGTTGGTAATCTACGAAATCTATAAAAAAAATATTCAGAGATTTGTAGACTTTAGTTGCTGACTGTACCGCCAATTTCAACCCCTTTAGGACGGATCCCTCTGCGGGTCTCAGTCTCACTGAAACGCTGACGGGGACCGCTAACGAGATATTCTATTTCCAGGGTTTCTAGAATAATATTTTTTAACCAAATTAATGTCTGGAACCTGGGTCTCATTTACATACCATAGTGGTTCGTTTCACCTGTGCATCTAATACATAGATTGATATGTAAGAGCGGTACAAATAAATAAAATAATGCTGGATAATTCACACAGCACCACCTAGCCCCAAGCTAAGCAGGATAGTTTTGAAATTATTTCAAAACTACTGAGGTAGTAAATACCTACCAACATTAAGATGCACACAGATACTCGTATTGTGTACAATCCAACGATCTTATCCATTCAAGGTTGTCTGGAAGAGATCTGAGATAGAATAAAATCAGGATTTCATACATTATTTTTTTATATTGCTGTGTGGAACGTCCATCCATACTAATATTATAAATTCGAAAGTAACAATGTCTGACAGACATAGTTACTTTCGAATTTATGAAAAGATAACCCTTTTCACGCCTAATAAACAAGCGGTTGAACGGATCGTAATGGAATTCGGCAGGGAGGTAAATAGTATCAGGGGGAGGTAAGTAGTAGTATGGTAGTAGTAGCCGGGGACGGACATAGGCTACTTAAAAAACGCGTGCGAAGCCGTGGGCAGCAGCTAGTTGAATAATTATTTCAAGACGTCAAAGTCTGTAATTATCATTCAAGTTGTAGTTATTGCCTATGGTTAGAAAATAAATAAATAAAATATATTTTATTTGAAACAAGAATGAACAATACAATAAGAAAGTAATAATGATTACAAAATCTAGATGCTATTGTGTTATCTTTTTAATACTTGAAAGTGTTTTAGGAATTGTAATTTGCTTAGCGAAGTGAACAAAAAAACAAACCCTTCTACTTTACAAGCGTGACGATGGTAAAAGGCCCGATGGCATGACACTAGTTACATGGGAGTTGGGGAGGCCCATTGTGTGGGACGCAACATGCGTCAACACACTTGCGCCTTCCCATCTTCCGAGGACATCCGTGAGGGCTGGTGCGGCGGCAGATTTGACCGAGGATCTCAAGAGACGCAAATATGCATGTCTCGACAGAGCCTACACATTTGCTCCCTTTGGGGTTGAGACCCTAGGTCCGTGGGGTACCGAGGATTTCCGGGTTTTTAAAAAGTTATCTGAGCATCTGGTCGACGCGACACGTGACCCGAGAGCTGGTGGGTATCTGGCGCAGCGCATCAGCATTGCCATACAGCGAGGCAATGCAGCCAGCGTTTTGGGGACGCTTCCGACTAGTTTTGATATGGATCAGTTGAGCTACCTGTAGATTGTTTGCAACAGTCTGCAATTAGCTTAATTGTTTCAATTGTAAATACTATTTCTAATTTGTTTTTATTATTGAATTGAAATTTTTTTTGTCTTTACAAGCTATGACGTCCTATTTCTTGATCTTGACTTACGATGCCTCGGAGGCGTCAAAGTGGGCGGTGTTGACGCCGAACCTACTGCTTGTAAACAAGTTGTCATCTTAGATAAACCATGGATGAACCTATAGTGACGTCAGTAATCAAGTGAGTGGGGGTATTTTTGATGAGCTATTCATGACAAGGTTATGATCAGGTGTAGGTTAAAAACATGTCGGGTCTCGCGTGTTAACCTTGGAGCTATTTTAAACGATTAGCTATCGTGGCGGGAGGGTGCTGTGACTTGTCAGTACAAATTATTGCCGCAGAGTTTCGCTGTGGAGTCACGTCCTTAGAGTTGTCATACACACAGTGAGACACTCGCGATTTTATTTTTAGTGTGCATTGAGGTAGAAGGAAAATTAATTTGTTGATTTAAGTTTACAAAACTTATATCTTTAAAAGATAAGGTTGCATTGGAAGAAATTGCTTTAAGCAATACTTACAATAGGCCGCCGCCTATTGTACGTTTTTTTTTATTTGTTGATTTATTTTAAAAAATAAAATATCAATAAAAGTGTTCATTTATTCATTAAATTTGGCGATGGTGTGGATCTTTGGCTCAATTCACAGCGGAATGGCAGCGGTCTGCAGAGACGCGGCGAGCAATTTCAGTCTCAAACAAACTGGTGTCTTTTTTTAACTTTTCTATGCTTAAAAAGCTAGAAACGGTCGCGAAAGTTTTTGCCACGTCGCTGCCGGCAGCAGCCATACCTGTGTGAATTGAGCCTAACAGTTTCAGTTTATTTAATACTAGCTCCTGCCCACGGCTTCGCGCGCTCTTTTCAAGTAGCCTATGTCCATCCCCGGGATACCATTTACCTCTCTGCCAAATTCCATTGATATGTACAGACGTTTAGGCGAGAAAAGGTAACAGACAGACAGATAGACAGACAGACAGAGTTACTTTCGAATTTATAATATTAAAGTAAGGATGGAACATATTGAAACACTTGGTAGCTATTCGCTCAATTGTTTCAATTGTAAATACTAGTTCTAATTTGTTTCCATTATTTGATTGTAATTGTCTTTGTCAAAGACTTGGTAATATCCACTAACTTCAGTATTTATGTTCAGTAAAGAAAACTATGGCGTAACGGAGAGGAGGCCTAAAGCCAACGTTGGATGCTCACGGGTTGAGTAGATAGAAAGATAGAAAATTATTGGCTAGATGGAGGTTCCTCAATCCTCAATAGCACATACTGGTCCACTGCTGGACGCAGGCCTCCCTCTGCCTTATTGGCTTTTATCTCATGGGGGGTAATGCCCATAATCCCCACGCTGGGCATGCTGGTTGGGGATCGCAATTAGGTGGTAGAATTGTTCTGCAGCAGGGTGCGCTGCTGCCCACCCCCGGTACATATCCCTTAGTCGCCTCTTACGACACCCGTGGGAAGAGTTGGGGCGGTGCAAATTCTAAGCCGGCACCACAGCACAGCACAGATGCAGGCTGCGCAGGATCAATCAATGTGATGATTTTTAGGGTAGGGATGCCTATGTCAAACAGTGGACGACTTCCAGCTGAGATGATGTTGATGAAAGAAAACTGTTAAAGTACTTACGTCCCTAGTTCCGATACAACCCTTGACAAAGAAAGATCACAAAGAAAAATATTTGTCTGAAAACATGAAAAGCGTCTTAAAATAGAACTCATGCGTTCAACAGACAAGAAGAATCTAGACGTATGTAGGCGTTATTATCGAATATATTAAAATATATTTATCGGTTTGACGCAGCGAAAATAGGAAAATGAGGTCATAAGAGATAGGTGCCGTGAAGATTTCGTTTCTTCTAACTGGAAATAGTACTGGCTGTAACAAAATACCGCTATGGTGAAAGCAAATTGTTGTAGGTACTATAATACTGTTGAAAGTCACTACTCATTAGCAACGAAATAAGCGTAAAAAATAGACTTGAAATATGAAATATAAAAAGGCATTTAATAGGTGATTGTTATTAATAAAAAATATGCTGGACATGGACATATAATGCCCAAGCTAAGCAGAGCTTGTATTATTGGTACTATATGACTGAAAAACTTACACAGAAATACAATACACAGAAATAAATCGGTCGAGCCGTTTTGTAGATAATTGGGAACATATGCAAATGCACACACACACGCACAAATAATCAACATCACACCCTAAACGCATATACCGTCTCCGTTCCGTCGCATTAAAGTCATCTTGTGCACATTTTTTCTGGCAAATAAACACCTATCTTTGAATTTTTGGGTCGCGGCAAAAACAGTATTAGAAACTTATGCTAAAATAAAGGAAGCCATTTAAAGGATTACATAAAGAAAGTAAAAATATGAAAGCTACTAGGTACAAAATAAACAGTCAAGTGAGAAATAGCTACGCAAAAATCGAAATTAAAAGATTTTCATGATTCCATTTCTATGTTAACTTTATGCTATAATGCGACTCTTCCAGACATAAAAAACAAAAAAGTCAAGATATTCGGTTTGTAAAGAGCTAGTGCAGGGTATCACGCCATCTATTGAGCTTTATCGTAAATAGAGATGAATTGGTCCGCGGAAAATAACGAGTTTTTGTGAAATTTACTTGTATCTTAAGTTTACTGGTGGTTTATGAGGTGGGTAGGCTTTTAAGGATTATTAGAAGGTGGTGAAAAGGACCCTGAAAGATTTAGGTAACTGCCAGAAACAATTTTGCGCGACGACTGCCGTCAAAGGCTCTGTAAAGATTTTATATTTTGAATAAAACATTTCTTTGTCTTCCTAGATCCTTGTCTCGTTCCATTAGATTGCTTTTTAATGAAGATTACGAATTTTGCAGTTAATAATGTTTTTCGAGGATGAAAATTATTTCATAACTTTGCATCGTAAAATTTTATTATAATTATGTAAGGGCGAAATGAGAATAAAATTGTTCCGTAGGGCACTTACCTACTTATTGAATTCAGTTTAACTTTATCTGCAGTACCTAACCTTAAGATAAAGCAGTAACTAGGCTTACTGCTTTATCTTAAGGTTTGCCGTTAATTACGCTTAAAAAATGTTTTGCAGTTTTTTTGTATTCAAATATTTTTAAACAAGAGCTAGGTAGGCTTCTCACCAGCCCCACATTCATTTTTTTTCGTATTATTACATTAAACAAATAAAATTTCAAACATCCTTTGATCGACCTAGAGCGCCTCTATGGCGTATTGTGATGGTTCCTCTTAATATTTCCGGTCCCTGTTAAAAAATTTTGTTACAAAATCCCCGCTGCTGCTGTAGCGAAGATTTAATGACGCTACATTATTTATGAAGCTCTTAGCACTTTCGTAGCACTTGGCGTAGCAAATTGTCTACGTCCATGAATATTATTATTACGTAATCAAATGAGACTATGGTAAAAATATTATTACAAAGAGTTGCTATTAAAATAGTGTTGTTTTTAGGGTTCCGTACCCGAAGGGTGAAAACGGAACCCTATTACTAAGCCTCCGCTGTCCGTCCGTCTGTCTGTCACAGGGCTCTATCTCATGAACCGTAAGAGGTAGACAGTTGAAATTTTCAGAGAATGTGTATTTCTCTTGCCGCTATAACAACAAATAAAAATAAAATACATATCAATATTAAAGGGCGCCCCATACAAAAAACGTTATTTTTTTGCCTTTTTTGCTCTTAATTTGTCAAGGCTGTATCTCTAGAACCACAATAAGTAGGCACATGAAATTTTCTATAAATAAGTAACACTTCAACTGTAATAACAAAAAATACTAAAAATAAAATAAAATTTAAAATTGAAAGGGGTCTCCGAACAAGTGAAAATTTGATGGTGTTTGAAAAATTTGCCTGATTTTTACGGTACGGAACCCTTCGCGTGCGAGTCGACTCGCACTTGGTGGTCTATTTAGTAAAAACAACACTATTTTAATAGCAACTTTAATACTTTTATTGCGAAACTAGTGCTTCAGCCCGCGGCATCGCACGCGCTTAACAGGGATTAAAAGTATCCTACGTACGGTAGACGGTAACCCGGGGAAGGTCCCAGGATACCATCTACCTCCCTGCCAGATTGCATTACGTTTGTTCATCCGCTGTAAGAAAAGGTAACGTAGTGACAGAATTATTGTCGATTACAATATTTCATGTTACCAAAAAAATATAATATTAGTCGATTATACCTAGTGTGGATTTTCAATGACTTATTAATAGTGTACCTCGCCCAAGTAGAGGTGATTCCCGTGGCTCAATTAGTTAAAGCATAGCATAGCGGCATGAGATGCGGGTTCAAGTCCCGTGATAAACATGATTTGATGAAAATTTTCACTTTACAATAGTACCTACATATCGTGTAACGTAATAAACTTGTAGAGGCATAGATCATTGACTTTGTTTGCTCTCGCAGTACATTGAACTATCCCGCATGATTGGTGCCAAGATACAACAAATCAATTTGCTAAGAGCGTGATGGCCAATCTTGTAAGTGTTCCGTAGCTGTTTTTTTTATTTTATTCCGAAAGCTAGAGGTTCTATTTTAATTTTCGTAACCGACAATATTCAAGCCCGTTTTTTCCAACTGGTACAGCGGCCGTAAAGTTTCATTAGAAAATAACGGATAGATTTTCCCTACTAACTAGACTAACTAGATTTTTCTAACCTCGTGCATCCACACTCCACCACCACAGTCTATGTTGGTCCGCTGCTGGACCCAGGGCTCCCCATGATAGGCGCCATATTGGCTTTTATCTCACGGGGAGTATTGCCCATGATCCCCATGCTGGGCATGCGGGTTGGGGATCGTAGTTCTGCAGGGTTCTGCTGCCCGCCCCGGTGGATTATCCCTTAGTCGCCCCTTACGATACCCATGGGAAGAGTTGGGGTGGTGCAAATTCTAAGCCGGCACCAACCACCAGCCACAGCGTTCACACACTATATTGCAAAATAATAGAATAGACACAAAAATCCACAAAAATTCTAAGTGTGCCTCTAAAACATCAGTTCATGAAACAACCCCTCGTCTTTTGACCCAGTTTAAGTTTGTCATCGACACCGCGTTCTGGCAGTAAACAGGTCATAATTACGCATGTGAGCAAATAACGCCCACCCTGCCACTTTTACAGTCTCCTTGGATCTTAACTACTCATTCCACGTAAGGTTTCTAAGCTATGGCGTTGTAAAGTTTATTGCTTTCACCCCTTATTATCTACGGGGGTATAGCTCGTCTAGAACGGGTTTATAGCGGAATCAATCAGGAATGCATTTTATGAGCGTGAATGCTCCTGCCCGTGAGTTTGTACGCGGTGACTGTAGATCAAGGGCAAATAGCTTTTGTTATTCTCAGGCATTGAGTTTAAAATAGGTAGGACCTACGGTCAGCATTCCTACTGCGAAGCGTAATGATTATAGCAAAACCAAACGTAAGACACAAGCATTGAAGGGGCAGAATTCCATACTTAGTCTTAAATGTAAAAAGGGCAATGGCCTTTATTAACAAAGAAAATTACAATCAAATTATAACTAGTATTTACAATTGAAACAATTAAGCTAACTGCAGACTGTTGCAAACAATCTACAGGTCTTAAATTGCAAAGATATACTCAAAAAACTGTTTTTTTTTTTTTATATCAGTAGTTACGAAAAAAATCTGACCATGGATGGGTGGCAATTTTAGTATGTTTTTTTTACACCAATTTCTCGTCATACGTTTTATACATCAATCCCACTAACTATAAGCTTTGATTTAACAACAACAGTATAAAATACATAAAACAGTATTAAAATGTTAAAGTATATCACGCCTACATTATAAAATATGTTAAATAGCTATGTTTTGTTGCTTAATCTGGACGCACCTTAACATAAATACGAATGTTTGGTAGTATGGAAATATGTATCTTTGTTATTCGCCAAAAACTACTGAACAGATTGTGCTTTGAGTCTAAACGAGGAATAGAACCGACCACGGGTGCAAAGCCGCAAGCAGAAACTAGTTTTTAGAATAGGGTGAAATCTGTATGAGGGAAGGATCTTAACAAAGGACGTTGTGGCGCTGCTGCGGTTTAGTAGGGCAACTCCCCATGATCGAACAATGGGGATAGGAACCTAGGTAGGTTTTGGAAAGTACCGAAATATAGCCACAGATGAAAGTATCTAATACCAGTCGATTTTTTTTTATATATATAATTTTTTTGTTATCGGTCTACCAGTGGTTGTTACAATAATTCATCTTGTGAAAACACATTGAGATAGCTTATTGCACAACCAGTTATAAGTGGACACTGCATGCTAAACAGTAGGTTATCAAAGGTACAACCAAGGCATCAATATATGTAAACGATGCAGCATTTCACCATCTCCAAGTATTTAAAAAAAATAAAAGTAAAAGGTATTTAATTTGCCAGAACATACAGAGAAAAATTTAATGTCATTAGCACAAAATTTCTGAATGTTGTGTAGTTTTATAGTTTTTTTTTTAATTAATCTATCTAAACTAAACTAAAATGATTTATTTATAGTTATAGAGGAGCACCATAGTGCTGGCTTTTTGTGTCTATTTCAGTTTGAATGTCTTCATTAAACGCGTTTGGTGGTATAACGCAAAAAAATGTGCTAACAACGTGTAGAAACTTTTGTTCACATGCAGGCTTGATTAAAAGTAATAACGTGGTATCGACCAGACCACTTCTAGTGTGAACTTTCTGAACAAGCAACTTTGTAGAGCCTCTTGGCGAGAGTTCTTGACGCTGGATGTACGAGTACATCAGAACTATAGAGATATAAACCAAAAACTAAACTATAGACCCGTAGCTAGGGTTGAGGGTTTGTAGCTTTGATGTTATACTTAGGGGTGCACGGTAGGAAACTAGTACAGATTTTTTTATTTATTGCATCATATTATGGTACATACATGAGTCACGACTTATTGATTAAGGAATACACACAATATGTAGGTACTCATTTAGTGTGTTGCAATGGGAGACGGCCAGATACTTTGTATAATTCTAATTGAATAAAATGGTAGGGAAGGTAAGTATGTCAAATAACATTCATGCAAAATTTTAATTACAAGTCACCAAGTCATCACTTAAAAATCTTTTATTTCATATTAGCAATTTTCCAAGAGCATCTCTTTTAATCTAAATTCATAAACATTATAATTTTTGTGGGTTTCTATCTTGTCTGTAATTTTATTTAGGTAGAGATGCCTATTGACCTAAATATTCATTTCTGCAATTAGTGATTTATAAAACTCTTGTATTAGAAAAGAATAGCATAGTTAAATCAGAATAAAACTAAAGCAATAAATTGTTGTGATCTCTGGGCAGCCGCTTGAAAGCCATTTTAGTATATTATGTATGCGTTTGATATTGTAATTATATAGATTTTATGTGTATTCGATGAGAAATAAGAATATTTAATCTATTTTATAGTTCCTTTCCACAAATATTATTATGCCACAACCTACGTATGAACGAGTGTTGACAAAATGTCCAATTTCCGTCGCCGATGTGATATGATTGCCGTATCGCTGCATCAAAAACGAGATAAGCTGAGCACCAATACCAATTAGCAGGTGAAACCGGGGATAGACAGCTGTATCTGAATGTTTGCAATCCATTAGAGCTGGCAGCGTCAATAATACGATTGAGTGTTGTGGGCGTTGATAACGTATCAAGCAAATCATATTGCGTAACCTACGTATGAAGGCAAGGTCTATCCGATGAGTAAATACCACTCGAGCTTCAATTTCAGTGGGCAGCGTGAGTGGATTTATTACTATTCAAGGTACCGCGTAGGCAAGCCTTCCATTGAAAACTTCATTACTACCCATCGATCTAAGTAAAAAAGGGGAGATGAGGCCTAATTAGGTCAGGGGTGGACCTAATTGGACCAAATTTGAGCCTTCCACTTTCGAGACGCCTCAGTCATAGTCGGAATGGGGCGCGGCGTTCGCGTGTTTGCTACGGCGTACTTTATTGTGATTTATTGAGTAAAGGACTACATAAATTACCTCGTGTTTGTTCATTATAATTATTGCACAATATTGGAAATGTAACTGTGAGCAAGTGTTTGCGTGTAAGAGTATCACATGCCAGTTGTTGAGTGAGCGCTGGGAGAACGTACCATATGTACAGATTTTATTTAGATCTATGTAACTACCTATTAACAATTCGGCTGCTATGGCAATTCGTCACCCTCTGGACCACAAAAACATAAAGCTCATTAATTGCGTACGTTGTGCGAACAAGCGTAGGTGCAAGCTAACCGCGTTTAGGTCATCTCTTCTAAGAACAATTGATTTGCATAAGTCTATGTGTAAATTTTACGCCCTCTGTCGTCTACGTTTTGTTAAAATTGACAAGCCAGAGTTCAAAACAGTAGGGCCGCCGCGCCGTAGTAATGAAATCACTCGTGCGTGTTAATCCACTAGATAAACCTGTACTGAAAGTGTTAACGCGCGCGTTCTAAAAAGGCTGCTGCTAAAGGCGCGGTAGAGCCGCTAGGCCGGCTCTACGTCTTATCAGATGCAGCATGTGGTACGAAGCAAAGCTGCGATAAAGCCATGTTACCGAACTTTCTGTATAACTGGATCACATTCTATCCCGAGGCATTATTCGTACAAAAAATTGGTTCATGGAAGATTTTTATGACAGGTTTTTTATATACATAAGATTTCTTTTCTATTCCGTTGCGGATGTTCTTCTGAGTATTTGGCTCTGTAGCAGCAGGTGACTTGCCTTGCTCGAAATATGTCATTATTAAGGCCGCCAGTTTCATTGCTGTTCCCTACATTATATTTAATGAGTACTATCTGTTTTATAAGGTGATGAATAAAGCATTGTCTATCTATCTATCTATTATTTAAGGGCAATTGACGGGAGTTAGTCAATCTAAAGCCTGCCTTAGCTTAGTTAAGTAGAGTACTAATAACAACTTAAATCCACCTGCGCGCGCTATTTTAGTTTTACTCCTCAGCAAGTGCCTCAGAGTTCACGGCAGTAGCGACATAAGAGTGGACCCCTCCTCAACCTTTGGATAATAAGTAAATAAATAAATAATGCTGGACAATCCACACAGCATCATCTAGCCCCAAAGTAAGCAAAGCTTGTGATGTCGTAAGGGTCCGGAACCAGAAGAAGCTTCCTTATGTGTATTTTTAACACCTCAACTACGATCACCAATCCGCTTGCCAAGTCGTGATTATGGCAAAACCCCCTTGTGGGGATGCACGTTCAGCTGTGGACGTTTGAGTGTTGAGGAGGTTCAAATGTCTCAAAACTAAACGAGTCTGAGAACACCCAAAAATAACAAGAAAAACCTTAAATGCCAAAGGTCAAGGACGAGGAAAATCTCTAAGGATCCAACCCAATTAGCCTCGTCTCGTGTTTGTCAAGACAAACAATCCCAGACTCAAAGAAAAGATAACAAGGGGGACGATTTTTGTAAAATGAAGTTCAAACTTATGCTTGAATTAATGTTGTACCTTACCTACCTACGTATCTTTAACCGCGGCTTCACACCTGGATTTTTTCCTGAATAAAAATTCGCCTATGTCCCACCCCGGGATGCCATCTTCTTAATTTTCCAAATTCCGAGAGATCCGTTCATGTGTTTAGTCGTGAATTGACAGACGACAGCCGTCTGGCTATTACTTCACGGCTAACAAGATCCGTCAAGTGCGAGTGTGACTCGCACTTGCGCCGAGGGTTTCGAACGGTTGCCAAGTATACCAATATGTACTAGGTACTTGTTAGAGACCTTGCTATTTGATGAATACCAAAAAATTAAAGGTTAACCTTAACCTGCATTTCAGATGTATCGGTTTGCAAACTTCGGAGTAGGTAGACGTATTGAGGGTAATAGTAAAAATTTCGTCTTTTTTCAAAATATTTCAATCAGTTAAAACGTACAGAATTTTTTTTAAATTATCCCTCCCCTTTTTGACCATTTTTTAAAAAGTGGTCTACTTACAGACTTCTCTATATTTTTCCTGTAAAATATAGTTCCATATCAACAAACGCTACATACATTTCAGATGGATCGCTCTGCAAACTTCGGAGATAGGGGGGGGATATTTTTTTGACCTTTTTCAAAATATTTCAAGTGTGAAACCTACAGAAATTTCAAAAACTGTTTTGAAATGTACAAACTGATACCTTTCATTTGATAAACCACTGGACATTGTAGATCTTTTATAATTTCGACATCACAATTAGTACTGAAATTTACATTTTCATTTATTTATATTTATTTTTCTTTTAATCTGTACAGGCGCACGAAATGTATTATTATTTTAAATTTCACGATAATTGCTGCTGTAGTTGCTGAGATATTAAAGACGGAAAAAAGGACAGAAAAAGCGAGACCATAAGGGTTTCGAAACCGATCTCCGATCTTCGAAACCCTAAAAACGGACCTCTATATACGAACGGATAGTTTGTTTCGCATTTTCACTACTACCTCGAGTATCGAATCGGAGATGTATTTTTTTAAATTGGATGTGACCCGAATTTCTATTTTACTTCGAGAGGCCTTTATAGGCATCGAGGCCTAGGCATACCCAGCAGTGGGTAAATCCGGCTGTGGTGATGTGCCGTAAACTATTTCTGGCTTCCTAAGATGTATCATCATCACGGCCTTTCATAGATTCATTTCTGGATATAGGTCTTCTCCAATCGCCTCCACTCCAGGCGGTCTTGAGCCCTCGACATCCAATCACGGCCTGCCTTTAGATGTATAAGATCCATCAATTTCCGTTGGTAGGTATCTAGGTACCTACATGATGTTAGCGCAACTAAAAGTAGAGCATTATTGGCGCGGAAACTTCTGCCTAGGCAAAACTTGAACCACGTTCTCGCCTCTTACGTAAAACGTAGAACAGACATAAACGATAGGTAGTCCCGCATTTAATATCAAAAGTGTTCATAGAAAAACAAAAGTATGGAAGATACTTTTGTTTTTCTGTGAGTGACATGATTGTAACCGCGCGATAGAGCATCAACCAAGTTCGGCAAATATTTTTTCATAAAACATCTGAATTAAAAGCTCGACCTACATAAAAAAAACTTCAAAATCAATTAGCTGTAAACCAAGCAAAACACGGCCGACCAAAAGCGTCAATCTACTGTAGATTGTAGACGGTAGGGCCGCGTCTGCTGTGTTTACGAGTATCACGTGGTCTCACCGGTCCAAGGTTGTCGAAGCCATGGGTCTTCGCGACCTCACGCGCCTCCGCGTGAGGCACCGCTCGCTTGAACCGCACCAGGAAGGAGTTAGTGAAGACTTCGCGCGACGCGACAACAGCTACCAGCACGGACACGGCCAAGCATTTCAACCACATGTTAGCACTCTGGCCGCCGGCCGCTAACTGAGGCCTGACTTCCACTGACGTCATTGATATCGACCAGAAGCTCGCGCATGCGTCAAACTCCATGCTGAATGGATACACATGTCAAGACCAACTCTCTTGTTTGTTGCAAATTAAGACAAACATACTCTAGCTAACTGTTTTATGCAAAGTTGCAGGACTGTATGGGGTTGTGTGTGCGAGACAACCAGCCCAGAGCCAAACATATACTCTAACTAACTGTTTTATGCAAAGTTGCAGGATTTTATGGGGTTGTGTGTGCGAGACAACCGGCCCAGAGCCAACTAACTGTTAGCCCCCTTCCAAAGCTCTGCTTTTAGAGAACAAAGCGAACCAAACCTATATCTACCCAGCGGTGTTGCTTGGAGGAAACTTTGAGGGTAGTAGCAAGGTAGGTACCAAGTGTGGCAACACACCATCTGATGTCTAAGAACCTGTGAGCGTTGTTACGGCTTTGATAGCCTCCGCAGCGTTAAATGAGTCTGCTAAAAGCTTTGCACAGTAATGAACGAAACCCCTTCGTAGCTAAGGGTTGCTTGGCACAAACTCAAGTGCCCTTCGAGTATAAATAGGCAACTACTGATGGTGGTAGGTAACTACCTACCACCCTCAATAGTTACCTATATCCTAGGTAAGAATGGCCATTATCTATTGTGATCTTGTTTGTAGAAAGTCTAGGTCCTTAACAAAACAGTGCCATTCAGTTCAACGTGTTGGCTGACTGATAGTTAGCCCGAATGAAACGGCTAACCTTAAAACCGCCGCCCGTGTCTACTTCGCCACTGCAGTGCCAGCCGTTTTACAACAATTCAACGGGAATTTCGGTTGATTCAACAATCCGGCGGTGGCATACCTAGGGAGACCTTAGACACAACCTGTGATTAATTTGCAGAAGAGATATTTCTTAGCCAAAAACAAAAAACTAATCATGATATATTTCCAATGCGTAGGTAACTTACCAGAGTCGAAATTTGAATAACAGAATTAGCTATGTAGGAATGAATACATTATACGAAATAGGTACCTACGTAGGCTCTACGTCAATTTCACTTTCTTCAACTAAGTTAATTTAGGAAGATGGAGCGCCTGCCATTTCTCCTGAGAGCAAAACGCTTTAGGTTACCAACGATGCATACATTAACTTTGAAATTAATTTGATCATAATGTCACCCTTTCCCCTGGCGAAAACATAAGACATAAATGAATAAGTACCTAGCTACTTAGATATGTACCTAATTACAAAAGTCAAAGAATGACACCGTCCTAGTGCCCAGGTGTGACCTAGGCACCTAGCAAACAATACTGGTAAAACCCAATGTAGAGCCACAGAAATGTATATATAACCTATGTATTAGTAATGATAAATGATTTCATGCAAACCACGGTGTGGATTAGATACTTAGTATAGAGGTGGAAGGAATACCTAAACAGTTCGATGAAAACCTACCTGAAAATAATTATCTCCACCTTCCGAGACGGCTAAATTTAATTCCATCGACCGCTAGATTATGTACCTACCTAATAAGGTAGGTAATAAGTAAAGAGGCCAGCTAAGCCGATCTCACAGAAATAGATTGCTAAGTAGATTAACTTCCACTCACTGGAGATCGACCGCCACACACACACTACTAGAGCGTAGAGCAGCTTTCACCAATCTCTTTAAACACTGTCAAAGTTCCATTACGGATGTAAGCGGGTTAACTACGAACCTTTTTTGTGTTAGAAGAACACTAACGTTTTATCCCTTAATGAGGGACTTCTTCAGGGTGAGTGCTTCTTCAGGGTCAACGAAAATACAGCATTAGGACGATATTTCGGCTTCATAAACAACTACGGCACTTACTTCGCTCTCCCAAGGATAGAGAGCCACTGCACGTCCCTGGTGAACACTTGTTTCCATGTGTCTGTGACAAATGTTACATTGGTGAAACAAAAAGGAACATATCCACCAGGCTCTCTGAACACATACGCGCTGTAAAGATTGTTGACACCAACCGCGGCGGTGGTAGAACACTGTATTGAGGAAGGACCATCGCATTACGTACGTTTCGACAAAGCCCGTGTCTTGTCTAGGGAAAAATTATTTTTCCCCCGCGAGATACGCGAGGCAATAGAGATTGGACGATGGCCCAACTATAATAGAGATAGAGGTTGGAACCTGCCACCCGCTTGGAAGCCGTGTCTCCATGGGAAGTCAGATAGCTGTATAGAGCCGGGTGTAGATACTGTTAGTTCTGCATGCACACATACACTACCCGGCAAGGTGGGATCTCCGCGAGATGATGACTCTCCTACTCTCCAGCATCGACAAGCAGCGTGCCAGCCAACAACCCCGCCCCCGGCGCCTACGACCCGCGCGTTACGTACGGGCTCTGGCCCGTAGCGTAGTGAGCGCACGGCAGCGGTACAGGCGCGTCGCGAACTGCACTCACCCTGAAGAAGTGCCTCGTTAAGGGATGAAACGTTGGTGTTCTTTCAACACAAATAACGTTCGTAGTTAACCCGCTTATATCCGTAATGAATTCGTCAAACTACGATAGTTTTTATAGTAAAACTGTCAAAGCTCCTACACTCGGGTAGAAAGTTGAACTAACAGCTTCGAACGCTTTACATATTATTTGTCAAAATGTGCCTAATTGGCGCTATCGCAGGCCGCGTCTGTCTAGACGGTTCAGGCCGTCTAGGAGAGCCTCTGCCTAGAACCTAGCAGGTTTGGTTGTCAAACTAGGCCGAGATCTCAGTACTCAAGGGATCCCCGTGGTAAAAAACTCAAATTGCATAAAATTCTAATTCTTAATTCTTTATTGCACTAAATAAAACATATACATAAAAAAACATAAAACTAGAGAAGGAATGGCAAAGGCGAGCTTAACCCTAAAAAAAGTTCTCTTCCAGCAAACCTTATTGGGAGAGAGAGAGAGACAAGGTTAACGTGTCCACAATTCTACATTTTTTCCTTTAGTTCCTTGAATGAGATAAAAATATACCGACTTACGATGAAAAAAAAACATGAAAGAGCACTGTTTCGCACATAATTTGGTCGAGATCTCAGGAGGGTTCCAGAGATCACGCAGGCAGCGAATTCATTGCATTGCAGTCTAATGAAATGACTTAATGTTTTGATTTGTACTACGTCGTGTTGTGCCGGCTAAGAGCTTTGACATAGACTGTCCGCTAGCGGCTTAGCAACGGGCGAAGCGCTATTAATATCAATAATCATTTATTTCGTACATTGCAAGAATTACAATTAGAAGAATTATTTAAATAGGTCCCTATTATTTAAGTAGGACCTACTTCAAATGTAGAGACAGAATTCGTTAAAACGTTTAAAACTCTCACTAAACTACCTATGTCGGTATATCTACCAATAAAAACTCACTCGCAGTGATTTCAGTTATTCCGTGATCATGAGCATGGGAAGCTCGAAACTCAAATCATGGTAAATATCCTGTTGTAAATGACTATAATGTTTAAAGAATTCGTTACACAAAACCGCAAAGTATGTATAAGAGTCTACAAAGGGAACCTAACAGAGGCAGGTCAGTAGCATCCTTCTGTCTATTTTTAACACCTCAACTTCACCAACGCCTGCGCCTGCCAAGCGCGGTGAATATGGGTCGTCCCCTCTTGTTTGGGAAAGAATGACGCGTTCAGCAGTGGACGCATATCTGCTAAGAAGGAGAGACTCAACTACTAATTAGATAAACAAGATACGCCAAGTGCGAGTGCCACCGCGCGCCGGAGGGTTGCGATACAAATATGTACGATAGGTTTTGGTTAGAGAGTTGCTATTTAATGAATACCTAAAAATTTCTAATGGATCGCTCCGCAAACTTTGGAGATAGTGGGGAATGGGTAATTTTTGGACTTTTTTCAGTACGAAATATCTTCGAGCGGAGAGCCGCTTTAATAAAAATCATTATTAGTGAACCGAAATTTTTTTGGCAAAAACGGGAATGGAAAAGAAAGATGATTTCGACAATTACTCATAATTCTACCAATAAAAGGTAGAAATAAGAAGGTAGGTAGATTACCTTCGAGGTGAAGAAAATAATTACCTATCAGATTTCTAAAATATAAACCACGAAACACTTTCCAACCTTTTCCTAATCGAAAGACTGAGCAAAGGTGATAAAATATTTATGCTCTCGAAGTTAATTCCTAATCAATCAGTCACATTATGACACGCAAAGGTCGTAAAGAAAATGAAAAGCAGCCGTAAAAGCCTCACAATAACACGATATGACTAACGCGATCAAATACATGTTCATTATAACTCTGTATCAAAGCTCAAAATGTGCGAGCGGGATGAATGAGACAAGATTAGACAGGAGACAAATGGAAGGCTTCGTCGTAGGGGGTGATTACGCAAACATAAATGATTACCCCCATGCGATATACTTACAAGTGTATTGTGCTGTCACCACGTGGATGTGTGGAGCATCCATCTTGAACCAGTGGATTATAATCACAGCTGCACACTGCCTTCACTTGTGCAACCTCCAAAATCGCAGGGATAAAATCTCGATATTTGCTGGTAGTGCAAATATACGTCAGGTAAGGAGATAATTCCGTGTGGTGCCAGGGAATTCCACCCCAACTCTTCCCGCGGGAAGCGTATAATGATTAAAGCTAATAAGGCTCCTATCAGGGGCAGGCCTTAGTCCATCAGTGGATTTTAGAGGCTGTAGTTGTAGTTGTAAGGAGATAAGCAGCTCCAGCTTCCTTCTGTATCTCCACTGCAGTCATCAATTCGCGTGATTATGTCTAAACTCCCCCTTGTTTGGCGGAGACCTATTTAGCAGTGGATGTGGTTAAAGGTGTGAGGAATGAGTAAAGGTTTTTACTTTCGCTGCTGTAGGTACCTACTACCTATTAGGTACCTACTAATATTATAAATTCGAAAGTAGGTAACTCTGTCTATCTGTCTGTCGTTACCTTTTCACACCTAAACGGATCTCAGTGAAATTTGGCAGGGAGGGTATCCCGGGGACGGACATAGGCAACTTTTTATCCTGGAAAAGAGCTTGCGAAGCCGCGGGCAACAGCTAGCGGTATATAAAATAAATGGACAAGTACCTAACATAGGTATATCTACTAGCTGCTGCCTGCGGCTTCGCACGCTCTTTTCCGGGATAAAAAGTGGCCTATATCCGTCTCCGGGACACCATCTACCTCCCTGCCGAATTTCATTGAGATTCGTTCAGTCGTTTAGGTGTGAAAAGGTAACAGACAGACAGAGTTGCTTTTGAATTTATAATATTGGTAAGTATGGACAAGTACCTAACAGGATAATGTGGCGCTGATTGGGGCCTACATCCAATAAGTATTGGGTGAAAAGAGGACCTAGAAACTCCTGCAGTTCAAAAACAACATCCGCCAAATATTTTCAGGACGTTGCTGATATAGAGTCATACCAAAACCAACATAGGTCATGACCTTTCTATTTCTTAGATTAAATACGCAAGATACGCACGAGCGTTCGTAACACATCAGTACTTTGAGGAGAGACAGGTGACTAACGACATCGGTCTAATAATGGCGGACCAGAGCATTCCATTGGGCCAGAATACGAAACGAATTATCATCAGAAGGACATTTCCGAATGAATATGTTGGTTTTGTGGCCGGTTGGGGCAGCATCGATGTGAGTACATTTCCAAAGGATAAATCTTTTCAATCCATCATGGTTATTAACACTAAAGTCATTTACAACGGTCTTCAGTTATTCCGACACAACTGTGCCGAAATATTGGAAAACTCATGGTAAATATCCCGTTTGTAAATTTCAAAGGGGTTTGAATATTTTTGTATGAAGGGCGGCCCTAAACAACGGCCAACGCTTTTTTTGTGTTTTCAAAATTGCGGCGCACTACGAAAATTAAATTATGTAGGTACCTATTTGGATAGTGGACATTTATACAATTAAGAAATGTCTTAAAAGAAAAATAATATTTTAATTTATTTTGTTTATCTTTACGGCAAGTTGAACGGCTCAATGAATCATGTCATGCGTAAGTAGGTAGGTAAGTAGGTACTTACACATCATACTGCCCCGCGCCGTGTCGTCAGTAGGTACTTACCTGTATTTTGTATAGGTATCAGGCACCTATACATGAATTATTTAGGGTTGTTAATGTTTGCATTGCTCGTCATAAATTAACAATCAACACTGGTAATATCAAATTGACGTATGCGCGCGAAACTTAAAAATCGTACCTAGATAACCTACTTACATACGAGTACACCTAGTCAGGCCATACCACAGAAATATATTAAATTTATTAGATTAATTTAACGCATTAGGTAGGTACCTATACGTATCTACCCACTATTACTAGATGACTGTAAGATAAACTTATACATTATATGTGTTGTAAAAAATATCTATCTATGCAATAATGACATAGATACAATTTTTTTTATTATACATAGAAAATACCTACCCAGAACACCTGGAACAATATTTGCACATAGTACAAACATTTGTCCCAAGGCGGGAATCGAACCCGCAACCTCCTGCGTCGCAGGCGGACCTTCGCCCGCCGCGCCACATCGGTCGTCAAATAATGCCTACTAGTTTTATGTTAGCAATTATTTAGACTTGCTACTTAGAAAATAAAGGTGCTATGCAATGCGGTTTCGTGCTAGGCTATACCATTTTTATTTGCTAATTTTGTTATTAATTACTGTGGCAAAAGATTCCTATTCTACTTAGGTACCTACCAACAATGTTAGATAGTAAAAATTAATTGTTTACGTTACCGTTTTTACTGATTACGAACATCTCCTACGTATTGCAAGAATGAAACACATACCTACCCCGTGTTTTACGCACAGAACCAGAGACCGACCGCGTCTACAGATTATTACATAGTAAACTTGACCGGTTCACGCGCCACACACAAACGCGATTTCCCGCACAGCTGTATTGTTTTGTTTCTGTCACATGGCGGATAGGCGTAAAACACGCATGAGTGTTTATCCGCACAGGCGTTACTCGTAAAAAAACACATACGTTGTGATTTCAGCAGTCAACGTAAGGAAATCATATCCTTATGCCTCAGGTTTATGACGCGACGTCTTCACCTAGGGTAGGTTTGTTGTGGCAGCTTAATATTGTTTGGAAATGAATAGATAGGTACTGATTTGTGATTCCAGGGTTTCGGAAGGTTCTTAACTAACTAAAATATTGCTTTTGACAGGATGAAACTGGTGTCACCTCTACAAGATTAAAGCATGTTTTTCAAAAGCTCCGATCTAGAAACACATGTAGTATAATTGGACATCTCCACAGGGGCATGTTTTGTGCAGGGGACACAGGTTTCTATGAAGATCATCCAGCAGAGTAAGACTTCTTTCAAATATGCAACACATTCAACAGCTGGGCAAAATAATCTATGTTGTGTCAGTGGGTGGGTTGATGAAATAAGAATCCTCTACTGTGCCTATTAAGCTAAGATGGAGAACAAAATATTACAGATATTAAAGAACACAAATATTGTAAGTCTTTGTTAATAAACAGTTTTTTTTTTCAGGGGTGACTCTGGCAGTGTTCTAATTACAAAGTCATTCATAGGCTTAGGCCTAGTGTCCTTCCGTGTTAGTGCATATCCAGCCTTATTATTTTACACTAACATTTCATATTACCATGAATGGGTAACACAAAAGGCTCAACAACTATATTGTTATTAGAACTGATTTTTTTATAAAACATATGAAATAACTATTGAGATGAAAGTATTGGTAGCAAAAAGTAGTTTTTCTTTTGCTGTAAAGAAAAATAATGAGAGGTTTGAATGAAAAAAGATAAAAACTGTAAAAATATAATTTATATGTATAATGAGAACAGTATCACTTGAAACTAATAAACATAAAAGTATGTGACTTATTTTTGAATAGTATTGGTGGCTGCCGCACATTCCTTCTCCATTGTATGCGAGGGTGGGTGCTCAAGCACATTGTCAATCAAACCAAAGGTTTTTGCCTCTGTGGGAGACATGAAGTGATCCCGCTCCATTGACGTCTGTATCTTCACAATCTCCATTCCAGTATGCTTTACATACAAATTGTTAATCTGAGCTTTGAGCTTAAGAATTTCTTCCGCTTGAATCTGGATGTCTGTAGCCTGACCTCGCACACCTCCTGAAGGCTGGTGAATCATGATGCGGGAGTTGGGGAGCGCGTGCCTCATCCCCGGGGCCCCCGCGGCCAGCAGCAGCGAGCCCATGCTGCAGGCCTGGCCTACGCACCACGTCGCGACAGGCGGGGTGATATACTGCATTGTGTCATAGATACCAAGACCCGCCGTCACGTTACCGCCCGGAGAGTTTATATACAAATGCACCGGCTTTTTACTAGATTCTGATTGAAGGAACAACAGTTGAGCGACCACTAAAGAGCTAATTTCGTCGTTTATTGGACCCATAAGACAGATAATTCGTTCGCGAAGGAGTCTGGAGTAAATGTCGTAGGCTCGTTCACCTCTGCCCGTCTGCTCTACGACTATGGGGACCATAGCCAACTTGAGTGGATCGCTGGTACATAAATGCCGCTGTGCTGTGGGTATACTCAAGGATTTCGTTCGAAGCAGGCTGGCCGTCCGGGTGAATTGGCGAATGTAACTTACAGCCATTTTACAACAGATAAGACGAAGAGTAATGACGTAAAACGCACAAATGTAGTAAATATTATGCTGGAATATATTTTGAAGTACAAATTAGGGTCACAAGCAATTTTATCGATAATTTAAAACTCCGTTCTTTGATTTTTACAAAAAACACCATTGTTTTGTTTGACGTGCGTGTCTAACTTACGTTGACAATGACAACCAAGTGGCATTAACGTTCTGACATTAAACAATATTTTCCTCCGTCCACGTGCTAAAATCCATCTTGATGATCATCATCATCATTTTAACTTACGTCTTCTTGGAGGTGCTAGAACATTCGATACCCAGCCTGTGCGCAGCGGTGCGACGCCACGACGACGCGCCGCCGCCGCCGCGCCGCGCCGCCGCTATGCATCCCTAAAAACGCATCTTGAGCACTAAAGTGCTAAATAATCTGAAAGAGTGAGAGGGTAGCTACCTACCTACCTATCGATCGGCACAATGAGCAAAGGTAAAAAAAACACCACACTATTGCAATAGATTTTTATCATCGGTTAACTTACGTACCTAGCTATTATCACAGAATAACTTTAAAGACAAGTAGGTAATAATTTGTACAGGTATGAAAATTTTATAAATACCAATAACACCCGAATACTCAAACACAACTCAGATTTATGCGCGTTTCAAGTGAATTTTTTTGACAGATTTTCATTGAAAACTGTCAAAAAAGCGCGACTTGAGACGTACTCAAATCTCAGTTGCGTTTTAGTATTCGGGGGCCGGGGGTAAGCATGCCTTCTGTAACGCTACAGTAGGCTAGGGGTGGGGTGGATTTTAGGCTGAAAACGGCGCTGAAGGTATCGCTCAATTTAACAACACATGCTGAGCGTTGGCTTAGCATGGTGCGATGGTGTTGACCTGTTTCCATAGGGGCAAAGCTGGAAGCTAGATTAACACTTGTTACGTAGAGGAATTTTTCATGTCCATTTCTTCACACTCACCAATGTGTTACGGTTGGCGGTGTAGCGTGGGTTGGTTTGGTATCAGGGGCGAGCCAAGCACCTACCCAAAAAAACCGAAACTAAAATACTGAACCGCCTAATACTTAAATAAACCCTTGTGGTTTGACAATCCCGACCCTCAACTTCTAACAATAGTAATAAATAACGTTAGTTACTTTTTCGGGGTAACAAACTAGTAGAGTATAAAAAAAATAACAGTGAGCGGAGTGAGCCCTAAAAATTTTGGAGACTTCGCAGCGACTGAGAAAATGGTTAACAACCTAATACAAAATAAATACCGGCCACTGGAGTGAGCTGCAGCAGTTTTGAAATTAGTGAGACATGCTTAGCAAGACAAGGAAACTAAGATAATGAGCTAAAAACAATTATAAGTTTTTTAGCGATTAACAACAAAATAGAAGGACAACAGACCTCACCCCATAGAAGTCAAAGTCAAAGTCAAAGTCAAAAACTCTTTATTTCCATAAATACAATAAATGTACACTTAGAAAAGGTCAAATTCTTAATAATTAAACACTGACACGGAAATAAAGTGATATTTTTGATTTCAGTCGCTTCGGTATGTTGACTAAAGTAAAGAAGCGACGAAGAAACCTTAAGCCTGTTAGTTGTTATTTTTCGAGTTGGAGCAAATCCCGTCCCAAGCTTTTTTTTCCTCTAGATAATCTGATATTTTATAGTAGGCCTTTTTACACAAGAAGGTTTTGACAATTTGTTTGAATTTATTTACTGATAATTTTTGCAACTCACTAGGAGTTTTGTTGTAGAAGCGTATACATTGCCCTTTAAAAGATACATTGATTTTGTGTAGTCTAGTTGTGGGCACAGCGAGTTTATGTTTATTTCTTGTATTCAAATTATGTACATCGCTATTTTTAGGGAAGCGATTGATATTTCTATGAGTGTACAATAGGTTTTCATAAATATATTGACATGGTATGGTACTGTCATTATGTTTATTTCCTTGAATTTTTCACGTAGGCTTTCTCTGGGACCCATATTATAGATTGCACGAACAGCCCTCTTCTGCAGCACAAATACGGTGTTAATATCTGCAGCGTTCCCCCATAGCAGTATGCCATAAGACATAACACTATGGAAGTAGCTGAAATAAACTAGTCTAGAAGTATCAACGTCTGTAAGGTGACGGATTTTTTGACTGCATACGCTGCAGAACTAAGTCTCTTCGATAGCTTGTCTATGTGTGGGCCCCATTGAACTTTACTATCTAAGGTTATTCCTAAGAATATGGTACTATTAACAATTTCTAACGTTTCTCCTTTGACGGTTACATCAGCCTTAACTTGTTTTACATTAGGTAGAATAAATCTAATGCATTTCGTTTTGGTTTCATTAAGCAAAAGGTTATTGACATTAAACCAATGGACTATTTTTGAGATTGCATTATTCACATCGTCGAAATTAGGGCTTTGTCGTTTCATTTTAAAAATTAATGAAGTATCAAACAATACGATCTCGTGGTTATCCTTTACAAGATGAGGCAGGTCGTTAATATAAACTAAAAATAGGAAAGGACCAAGGATAGAACCCTGTGGTACACCCATTGTAACTACAGACCCCGAAGACCGTTTCCCATTAATGTCAACTCTTTGTATCCTATCACTCAAGTAAGATGTAAGAAGATCCAAAGAGGTGTCTCTTATTCCATAGTGATGTAGTTTCCTGATTAATGTTTCATGGTTTACGCAATCGAATGCTTTTGACAAGTCGCAAAAAACACCTACAGCATCTTGCGACTTCTCCCAAGCATCAAAAATATGCGATACTAACTCAACACCGGCATCAGTAGTTGACCTACCGCGAGTAAACCCGAATTGCTTACTATGTAGCAGGTTATTGCCATTGAAATGTCTAAGCAATTGATGCAAAATAAGTTTTTCAAAAACTTTGCTGAATGTAGGCAGTACTGATATTGGTCTAAAGTAGTGGGGTCAGACCTACTACCCGATTTTAACAATGGTATTATTTTACTACATTTCATTAGATCAGGAAATACGCCACAATCAATAGATTCATTGAATATAAAAGCTAGATCGGGTGCAATAGTATCAATTAATGGTTTAATAATTCTAACGGAAATGCCCCAGAGATCTGCAGTTTTCTTTATATTTAAAAGTTTAAAGGCTTTTTTAATGTCAGTTTCATCGACATGGTTGAATTTAAGTTTATTTTCGCATTTAGGTACATTTTTTATAAGTAATGACTCAGCTATTACTTGAGAAGAGTTTAGACACTTTGTAGTAGAGATTGGAATGTCAGTAAAAAAGTTTTCAAATGCTTGGGCTACTTCAACGTCATTTTTGATAGAGCAATGATTAATCTTTAAATTGTAATCATTATCGTAGGTACTGACCTTTCCAGTCTCACTATTTATTATTTTCCACGTTGATTTTATTACATTTTCACTATTTCTAATTTTCGAGCTAATATAATTTGATTTTGCTATTTGACAAACTTTTCTAAACATTTTTGAGTAGTTTTTTACTTTACCTTTGAACTCCTGGCTAAAATTGTATTGTTTTTCACTATACAGTTCATACAACGTTTGTCTACTCTTATGTATACCTACTGTTGCCCACTCACTAAAGTTAAGTTTTTCTGAGACCATGATCGACTTGGATGTGAATATTGAATTGAATGCATTGGTGAATTTATTAAAAAAACTACAATACGACTCATTTGGGTTGTTATGTGAGTAATTAGGTGATGGTTTAGAATCCCAATCCAATTTCAACCGTTCAAATCGACTTGTGGTCACAGGTATGTATTTTATTTTTTGGTGCAATTATTATTTTTTACTTGGATTTCTAATTTAATTAATTGACCTAAGTGGTCCGATTTTAAATTGCTTATTATTTTTTTACTAACATATTTTCCAGTTTGGCAAATAAATATATTATCTATACATTTTGCTGAGGTTTCAGTTATTCTAGTTGGTTCCATAAATATTACCCTTAGATTATAAGAGTTAAATAAATTAGTTAATCTACTACTGAGGGAGTAAACTTCTAAAAGATCAATATTTTAAAGTCTCCACATACCATGAGATTTTTATTAGATTTTGATATTTTAAATAAGATATCATCCATAATTTTTTCAAATATTTCAAAAGAAGCTGATGGTGGGCTGTATACGCTTACTACAATACTTTGCTCCCCCTGCCATGCTCTACATAATCAATCGAAGGCTTGGGTCTTGTCGCAGATTAAAGAGCACACCGGTTTCCTTTTGTCAATATTACATGAGACACGGCTATGGAAATCATAGTAGGTACTAGTAGCCTTAGTGATGGTCTTTTTTTCTCGAAACCTTTTTTGTTCTGTATTAAAATATTATTTTTTACGATAATGTTTTTGATGTGAGATCAATAAATAGTGTGTAAATATCTCTCAAACACCTTGGAGAGTACCGATATGAAAGAGAAAGGCCTGTAGTTATGTATACAATCTTTACTTTGTTTCGATCGTATAAATCATAAAAATTAGTGATGTGGAAGGATATTGGAAGGAAATTTTAACTGAATTCATAATAATGTACAAAATGTCGAGCACAATAAAGAACTCATCTGTAGGCGATATCGTAACGTGGCGGAAACCGAAATACAGAAATAAAAACAGATTTTAACCTCTCCGTACTGACAAATATCAGTCCAGACTAGGCATGATTTGAGGTTTGCGCAGTCTACATACTTTTGCACAGCTTACTTGCACGTCTGGCCGCTGCTATACCGGCGGCGGCGCGCGGCGGCGCGGCGTTCCGTCTTTTTGCAGTCTTAACTGCACAAATTGCAGCGCACAAGGAAGACGGAGCGTGTGGCCGGGCTATTAAACTATCCGAAAACGATTTGTAAATACACAGATGTATGGAATAAAGGCCTTCGGATATTCCTCGGACGAAGAAAACCTTTTCTGATTGAAGGGATATTCGAATAGGACTTCGATCCATAGACCAAAGACAATCCATAGACAATCTGATCCAACAGTCAGACAAAAAATCTGCCACCTTATAGCGATTGGTTAGCAGAATTGGGCCCCAGTGTGAAAGTAGAGCTATCGCTATGCGTGAGCTGCGCGTTGGCGTCCACCCACCGCACCGGGTACATTTCAGATCGGAATCGGAGCGTACGCGGTATCGGAATTTACAATATGCCTGAGATGGGTAAAGGTAGATATGTAAGCAACTTATCCAGTGCACGCTGTACCGTAGAAATCAATACAAGCAACAAATCCTTACGATGCGTACCCTCCGATTCCGATCCGTTGGACACACAGCTTTAGTCGGTCGGCGATTGGACGACCACCATGTTTTTTTACCTACCTTCCTAGTTTTAGACCTCCATGGGTTCTCCGTTTTCTGATTCTCAGTCTACGGTTTTCTGTGTTTTGTTTATAAGTAGGCACATCTACAGATGCATTCATAATACTGGTGTCGAAATGTATTATTTTCCTTTTAGAAATAGCTTAGGATTTCATTGAAGCCGTTTGAAGCATTTTCAGTTTAAGAGGTTCATAATGCGAATATTGGCACAACACGGCAAATAGCCATGCTGAGGAGGGATATCCCCTCTTTCAGGGAAGTTTTATAGGCAGACAATTAAAACCAGAAATTGGTTATCAAAATTTACCTTTATTTTAAACATCAATTTACAAACAAACTAAATTAATTGTGTACATACAATTTGTACAATAAAGTAAAATAAGGCAAATTGTTAATTAATACTCAATACATATCTATGCTTATATAATCTGATAGCATTTTATGCCATCTCAAGTTAGACTAGTAGTCAACAATAAAATACATTTTTAGATTTTAGGTATACAATGGTCTACTCAGCGACACTGGTGTTGTAAAATAACTTACAATAAAATATATATATCTACTATCAAAATGTTATTTACAATGAATTAAAATATTAATCTCTAAGTAAGGCCACTCCAAATTTCTTATATTTCATTTAAAAGAGCACCAAAATGCGTAATGGCACTTGACAGAGGATCTTTCGCTATGGTATCTACATTAAATTACAATATTCAATGACCCTTGGTCGTGGTTTAGCTGAATTCAACCAAATACTAGGTGAATCTAAAGTTCATTTTAGCTTACTAGCCACGATCTCAGGATAAAAATAGGCCCAAAGATAAAATTAACAATATGAAGCTCGTTATCTTTAGCATTTTTATCTCAAACACCACAAAACCATGCAGTAATCTACCGAAGCATTTTATGTCTGTATTTACAATATTTGTCGATCAGAATCAATTACATCGCCCGATAATTCTTATTGCAGTCGACACATGCGGCCCAATCTATTCCAAAGTCAAAGAAATAACTTTATTGATCAATATGTTGATTTAATTGAATCCAAGCATTATACTTATTTATGTATTTGAAACACATTTCACAAGACATCTTATTATTGTGTATATTATTTTGAATTGCATTATGTACTTTCCGAGAAAAATATGTGAAGGTGGGTTATATCAAATCGGTACTTTTAAACTAATAATTTATTTAAAACAACTCAACCTATGTGGTTTAGAGTTTAGAAGTAACCTTAATTTATTTAAATACTTAGTTAAAAAGGTAATGTACACATCAAAGCGAAAATTGTTTGCTATATAGCAGTGTATTAGCGAAATTAAATTGATGAATTTCTTGGAAGACTGCAGTCATAGATTCGGTATATTCTATGGTGTCGTTAGTACAGTCAGCTGCATTAATCTGTAGGTAGGTACTTTTCTACCTTGTCGGTTTATGGCTTAGTTTAGGTGGTAGGGAAAAAACGGAGATTTTACTATTTTCTAGATCCTCCAAGTAATTTAGCTAGGATTTTGGAGTTATTTGATGTAAAGAGATTTATTACTAAAATCAACATTATGTCGATAGTCTCCAAAACTACAACTGATTCAAATTTTGTTTTAGCAAAAATTCATAGCAAATGGCTTACAATGAGCGCAAAACTTCTATCTGCTATCTAAATCACTTGTAGAACATAGAAAACAGAAAAAAACGATTTTTTCACGCATGAATGAGCAACCACTTTAGTCGACGACCGCGTTCCGAATAAGCACACCTTGGTATGACAAGGTACTAAAGTGTAAACATAATAATGCACAAGACTATACCTGTTTACACTCAAAAGCTCAGACCAAACTGCTAGCCACTCAGACCAAACTGCTAGCCACTCAGATCAAACTGCTAGCCACTCAGATCAAACTGCTAGCCACTGAGACCAAACTGCTAGCCACTCAGATCAATACTGATGTGCACAATACCCTCTAAGAATTAGAATACCTTCTAAATTTCTAACTTGATCCACTCTACGTCCATCCACCAGTGAGCTTATGGAACATTTCCTGATCCAGTGTCTGATTCGCGTCCTTAGACCGCATTGATAGGAAGATGTATCCGCCAATAAATTCGTGGACTACTTTGCAGTCCGCTGACTGTACGGAGAATATGATGTTGCCTTCCTCGAATTGTACCATCATGTGCTTGATCTCCCAGTTTACGTTCCACGCCTGGAAAAGAGGAAAATATAAATTAAGAATTTACTGCGTAAAAATGGCCGAGAAAAAGTGACTCACCGAACAGAATGGTGGAAAAGAATAGACCCATCATTCTGTTAAGCAATTCGCAATTTTTATTAGTAGTTTTTATTAGTACACCATGCATGTGCATAGTGTATTCATAAGGGCTATGGTAGGTGTGATATGAACTTAGTTGTCTGAAATAAACGTTTATTCATTCATTCATATAATATTTAGCCAGCAGTTAAACATAGTTTATTACTGTAAAAGTTATCTGAGCGTCTGGTCGACGCGACGCGTGACCCGAGAGCTGGCGGATATCTGGCGCAGCGCATCAGCATTGCCATACAGCGGGGCAATGCAGCCAGCGTCATGGGGACGCATCCGACTGGTATTGATATGGTATTGATCAGTTGAGCTACCTGTAGATTGTTTGCAACAGTCTGCAGTTAGCTTAATTGTTTCAATAGTAAATACTAGTTCTAATTTGTTTTTATTATTGAATTGTAATTTTCTTTGTCAATAAAGAAGTTTATTACTACTAATTTGTTCGTCATACACGTAACACTACAGTTTCATTGCACAGTGGGTGCTCGCTCACGGGCTAACTAGATAGATAAATAGAGTAAAATTTATAAAACCTAATACAAATAAAGACTGGTGTTCGAGAACGTGCGTTGACGAATCGTCGCGCGAAACTATAATGTGCTGCTCCACGACGAGCACGACAAACAGCGCGTTCACTTCTCACTACAGTGCGCTTTGGAACGGTGCGCTATTCTGCGTCGAGTCCGTTAGTCGACTCGCGTCTGTTCAGAGCATACACTTGCTGCAACGTCACTAAGCGAGATATATTATAAAGTAAATAAATCTGATTGCGTTGCGGATGGCATAATCTAAGCGCTATCCCGGATCCTACTCTAGGCTGACTAGCCTCGCTTTTTCGTCCAATTATTGTCAGGCATACCAACACAAAAAAAAAACCGCCATGTGCGATTCGACTCGCACACGAAGGGTTCCGTGCCGTAAAAATCAGGAAACTTTTTAAAAGATCATCAAATTTTCACTTGTTCGGAGACCCCTTTTAATTTTCAACTTTATTATATTTTTAGTATTTGTTATTATTATTACTGTTGAAGTGTTACTCATTTGTAGAAAGTTTCATGTGTCTACCTATTGTAATCACGTTTTTTGTATGGAAGCCCCCTTTAATTTGAGTATATATTTCTTTTTATTATAGTTATATTTTTTTGTTATAGCTGCAAAAGAAATACATATTCTCTGAAAATTTCACCAGTCTACCTCTTACGGTTCCTGAGATAGAGCCCTGTGACAGACAGACGGATGGACGGACGGACAGCGGAGGCTTAGGGGTTCCGTTTTCACCCTTCGTGTACGGGACCCTAAAAATGATACCAACCTTCATAGTACTAAACCGCCATGTCTTAATATGGTCCCCAGTATTAGGATCCAGCCTCATGATCCTGTTATTCGCTATACTGATCAGCTCATCCTTCCTGTGTCCCATGAACCGGACCACAAACAACATCTGACCATAGTCCGGAAGGTTCTGCCAGGTCTTGATGTACTGCAGCTTGGCTTCCAGGAGTGGGAGATCTTTGACGTTGGCGTGGCTTTCCAGCACTCGCTGGGTGAACTGGAAAGGATAATACAAAATAAATAAACAATTACAATTGATGAAAATTATTTCTGAAGATCTTCAGAGGGCGCAATGCGCGCCATTTTGTGAAAAGGATAGGCATAGGATTTCGCGTTCATGGGAGCGGGACAGAGCATAAGTTTTTGGAACGGCCTAAGCGCAAAAATTAAAATCATAGTTTGTGTTTATTTAGCTACAAGAAAACTACGCAACTTATGAAGAAACTGGTTCGAACGAAATAATTAGTAAAACGAATCAAAACATAAGTCATTTCAATAGACCGCAGTGTTTTTTTTATCGTTTTTTTTCTTAATCGTATTTTCACATTCAAAGAACCAAAAAAAGTAATGAAATTTTATGTCATTCGAGTTTTTTACCACGGGGATCCCGTGAGTACTGAGATCTAGGCCTAGTTTGACAACCAAACCCATTAGGTTCTGGGAATCAAACCTTCTGCGCCTCTTAGGGTTCACAGATTCGATGCACCACAGAGTAAAGGTAGTAAATTTCCTATAGAAACATACCTCGTTCTACTCTATACTATGGATTCTTGAGGAACTAAAGATCGTTGTCCTACAACATTCATTATAAACCCAGATCAGAAAAAAACACCTGCAAAACATAAACAACCATTCGGCTGTTCGAACTCGCAACCTCCAGCGTCGCAGGCATACCTTCGCCCACTGCGCCACCGTGTTCTTCATGAGATCATCAAATGTCCCGTACTCTTATAGCAAAATACCTTGCTCTTCAGTTTCTTGAGGAACCGCGGCGCGAGGTAGTTATCCGGCGAGAGGTGATCGAGATGCGGGATGCTGTGGTTAGCGGCGGCGGGCTGAGGCTTCTGCAGAGCCAGCAGGGTTCTGACAGCGGCTGCTTCGGACTGGAAGGCGGCGTCGGCGAGCGAGCGGCCGCGGGAGCCGAGACGACAGGCTGACACCCATTCTGCGTATTGGTCTTCCTGGAATGGTTGATATATTTAATTAGTTTGAAGCCACTCACTGCCAAACCTCAAGCCCTGACTTATTCATAATGGTCCGCTAATTTAAAACAGTTGCTAAGCAGCGTTATTTCTCACTCTGACTTATGTCAATAGGAGACAGAGTGAAAGATAGCAATGCTGTAAGTCAGTAGACTATTATGAATAAGGGGGTTAATCCATACTAATATTATAAAGTCGAAAGTACGTCTATCTGTCTGTCTATCTGTTACCTTTTGACGCCTAAACGGCTGAACGAATCTCAATGAAATTTGGCACGAAGGTAGATAGTATCCCGAGGACGGACATAGGCGTCGCGTCGAGAAAGTCAACTTTTTACTTTACGGCCCAGTGGTACAAGATCAATTTTAGAGCTACCGACATTGAGGGTAAAAAAAGATTTGGATAGTGCAACCCATTTTGAAATCCAGCAAACTGAATAAAATGCGGTTTGTTACAGGGTTCCGTACCTTAAAAGGAACAAAAGAAATCCATAAAGGATCACTTCGTTGTCCGTCTTTTCTCTGGGACGCGTGGAGGTATCGAATTGAAATTAACATCCAATACCTACTCAAGTTAGTAACCTCTTGGAGCCGTGCGTGATATAAATCAACCTACTAAGTCAACGCAATCAAAAGTAACAGTTGTTTTTGCCCAAATATTTTAAAATTTTCATGTTAATGACACACACACACACACACACACACACACAAAACCTATATGGTACTTCCCGTTGACCTAGAATCATGAAATTTGGCAAGAAGCAAACGAAAAAATCCGGAAACCGTACATTTGTAGTTTATTGATTTAAAAAAATTATACTCGCCATGGACCAAAACCGCTGTGTGGTGCCGGCTTAGAATTTTCACCACCCCAACTCTTCCCGCGGGTGTCGTAAGAGGGTACTAAGGAATATCTACCGGGGGTGGGCAGCAGCGCCCCCTGCAGAACAATTATACCACCGTTCTGCGATCCCCAACCCGCATGCCCAGCATGGGGATTATGGACATTACCCCCGTGATATAAAAGCCAACAAGGCGCTTATCAGGGGGCCTGAGTCCAGTAGTGGACCAATATAGGCTGTGGGGATGGACTAAAACCTATAGGGTACTTCCCGTTGACCTAGAACCGTTGACGTAGATGCGCGAGTCCGACTCGCAAATAACGTTTTTTTTTTAATTTGATTTCTTAAAATGTGCCTATACTACATGGAGAACAGAGTAAAATAATATCAAACTTACGCTTTCGCACTTGAGCCACATCTCGTGCATGGCGTCTTCTGAGGGTATTTCCAACTTGATGCTGTACCGGCCTGAGGCAGGGTGCGCATCGGGAGTCACCTGAAACACGATAGAATATGGGGGAAAAAATCGATTCAGCATTTCTTTCATTCGAAATGCAGACTTTCTACTATTTTTATTTTATTTATTTATTTATTATTATCAAGACGCACAAAACATATTACAACCACAAGAAATAACAATGTATCAATAATGTAGGTCTAAAACTTGATTGTAACACAACCTATGTGCTAACCTGTGTCTATTATTAGGTTCTGTTATAACAACTTTCAACTTATCCTGGTAAGCTAATTTTACAAAAATCATAACGTTTGACTGACTGCACCGAATTTCATAAATAAATCTATAAATTGGTTTATCCGTTTGGGAGCTACGATGACACAGACACGCGGTTACACGTGTAAGACTATTAACCCCTTTTTTATCGTGGTTTATCATCCATTAGGCAGCTACACACGGTTATAAACATTAATCTATTAACCCCTTTTTGTCGGGGGTGTAAAACCTTTACAGCTACTCTCAATTCTACGGTATAAGATTGCGCAGCGCCACGAGTGACCGCGTCTTGTGTGTGAGGATCCAAGCATCCTTGTACTTGATGCAGTCAGTATAAATTAGCCGAGACATACCGAGACAGGCGGAGCACGAGTACGCACTCGCGCTCGGCCTGTCTCGGGGTGTCATATGGTGGTCTGGTCTCCTATTCCCCCTGGTTCTCGCTGTCTCGGCCGCTTGTTAATATTTTGGTCCGAGTCAAAGGGCAAAGGGGACAACGAATGTGTACAGTAGCGTTCATTGTCAGCTGTTTACGTTTAAGTAAATTTCTATGAATACAGAACTATTTAGACTAGAATATTTTAGTAAAATGAAATAGCAAGCCGTTTTATTTAAATAAAAAAACAACAAATTTATTAGTATAAAACCAAAACAGATATAAATACGAGAGCTAACGATGAACGGCACTGTACGTACATGGTGCATATCGTAGAGAGAACGAGCGCCCGAGACGTCACAAGACGTTCGACGAGTGTGTACTGCCGCTATAAGATTTAGAGTCCAACTGCTGTTTTGGTCACATCAAAAATTACAAAATCACACGTTAAACATTATTTACCTCAGCTCCTCTTAGCTCGACAGAATAAGAGGGCGCATCGCCTCGGTTGGCCGCGTCTTGTGAGGAGTGGATGCGGAGGATTCCGTCGCGACACGAGATCCAAGCCTTTTTGTACGACTTTAGGGTAAGACGTTTCGGCCTGGAACATTATATATAGTTACTTTATTTTTGTTTGATTATTTTCAAAAAATATACCAGGTTTTCATCGATTTAAAGCCAGTCTTGCTAACTTCTCCTTTGTTCTATGTTACCGTTTATATCGATTTAAAAGTGGTAGTACAAATCTACTGGCAGACTTTGAAAATTGTTAAACAAGAGTTGAAAATACCTTTAACGTTTCTATAGGGACAGGAAAATATTTTAAACTAAAAAAAAATACAAAAATACTTTAAAATTCATAAAATTTAAAACTATATTATAATAATACATTTACATAATTCTTATGGAAAACACTAGGACTGTTACCAGTGTGTTCTATACATATAAATAAACTAGCTTTTGCCAGCGGCTTCGCACGCGCTTTTTATGTAGCCTATTTCCGCACCCGGGATACCTTCCTGCCCAATTTCATAGAGATCCGTTCAGCCGTATTGGCGTTAAAACGTAACAGACACATTTACTTTCGAATTTATAATATTTAAGGATGTAATACTGTACAAGGATAAAGGCAAAAATAGATATATAGCGCATTGTAAGCGATAAACTTGTGAATATAAAACAAAATTCATATAAACAGCTACATTAACGTACAATGCAACTGTTTTGAGGTCAAATAATACGTAGAAAGGAACGTGGGTAGTGAATTTATTACTTTTCTTATAATACTCACGAATTGAGTTATGATGCGTATGTCCCTACTTTCACAACTCAATACAAGTTCGTTTAAGATGGATGGACTCGTGTTAGCGCGTGATTCAATTTTTTCTTAGAAAATAGTGTACGATTTGCAACAAATTACTTTTCCTGTAGTTTGCTTGTGGAAAACAGGAAACATTCATCTCGCGCCAACACGAATCCAAAAACATTAACAAATAACATTTTAGGGCTAGGTATCTCAGTGGTTTCAGGTCTGTCCATGTTATTTGGGTGTGGTATTTTTCTTGGAGGAATAAATGGAAAAATATTTTTTCTAAAACCAGAAATTCCAGGGTGAAAACCTTTAAATATGTTTTAATGTCTACCGAGGATGTGGAGTAACTATGAGTGTACTATGAGTATTAATAACTTCTGCTACAGTAAAGTGGATATATACATATATTAATTTCGGATAGATCCTATAACAATTAGTTAGACAAATAAACAGGGGCCGAATTCCACAAAATTCATCGTTTCACCATAACAATGGTATCGTCTCAGAATGACACATTTTGATATTTTATATTAGATAAAAGAAACTATAGATGTAGGAAAGCGCGTCTAAAGTGTCAAGGTTTCTTCTCTCCGTGCAAATAGCACCGCACGCACTATCTAGAGTTTATTTAATCCATGGACGATTCTGCGACGGTACCATTGTCATAGTAAAGCGATTATTTAGCAGAATTCGACCCCTGATTCGGGGTAATAAGATAGTCTTACGCAAAATAGCAGTTGTCGTTGGTACATTTGCTGAGCGCCATCCGGATGATGGAAGAAAATATAAAGTTATATAAATTATAATATTTATTCATGCAAAATAAGAATAATATGTTACCCAGTAATGGGTACATACAAGCGGAATATGATACAACAATGATTTAATAAAATTAAAAAAGACACGAGTAATTTTTTATATTCCAAAAACATTATGAAGGTTCTACGTTGGCCCCATTGAGGTCAAAATTAAGGGACGCAGATGCGCGCATCATCGTGGTGATTTCGACAGAGACTGTTGCTTATAAGTCGTGTAGATAAAAATTAACACTTTCGATCCCGATCGCTATCAACACGACTTATATTTATGTACAAGATTGATATATGCTCTGCACGAGTGTCCGGGGGGTGCGTATGTAATGCAACTGACTTGAGATATCCAGCCAACTGTGGCACATGTGTAGTATCCCTGGCCACCAATCTAACCGTAATTTTGCATTTGGACAACGTTCTCCTTTAACCTCTGTTATTTAACTGACTTGTGGTTCTTAAGATATCCAGCCAACTGTGGCACATGTATACAAGGTGCCACGTACTAAGCGGAATAAGGTGGTCCACCCCCCTCCCACGAACGTTTTTTGTTCTAGCATTTTCCGGGTTTCAAGGCCAATTACTGAAAAAAGACCTTGATACTTTCATCCCAACTAGCCCATTTTTATGTTAGTGAAAACCCTACATCAGCTTTTCATCAGTATGGTTCTTGACCTTTCAGTTGTCACCGCTCATACTTAGCCGTCATTGGCTGTCACGCCCCGGCGGGCGGGCGGGCGGCGTAAGATTCTTGACCATTCTCAATGGCTGTCGCTTTTCTTGCAAAATGTCCGGCCTTACGTGTGTTTGCGTTAGTGATAGGGTTGTAATTTTGCTAAGCGTATGAGTAAAGTTTTTTTTTACTATAAAAAATTTAAAAAAAGTATTTCTGAAAATCAACCATGCGGATCAGCTGGGTATAGGGTGCACAACAACCCCCTTTCGGCTTAGGACACCAATAACGTAAATTCTTACTTATAACCTCTGTTACATAGGGTTACGATCTGACTAAATTAAGATCTGGTGTTTTCACAGCCGCGTTTGTCAGTACAGTCCGTCGATAGGCAGAACCTGCAGTGCACGCAGTGTTACCAGTAACCCTGTATAACTGACCTGAGGTACTTCAGATATCCAGCCAACTGAGGCACATGCGTGATATCCGCCCTGGCCGGGGGGCCGCCTTCCAACTGCGCTTGTAGCTCGCACAGTGCCGCGTCGATTTCATCTTCCGGCGCCATTGCGGATGTGTTCGCTGAGCCATCAGCGCCGTCGACGCTGCCGCCAGCTAGCGTTTGTAGTTCGATTTGGAGCTGGGGAAAGAAAAATAACATTGATACGTATGTTAGTCGCTACACTCTTGACAGAGTGGTCGTGGTCGCTTCTTTCGGAGGGCAGGATTGTGAGGCTTGCCTTGCCACCTGGCACGCCTCACAATCTTGCCTAATGCTTTTCCAACTTTAATTCGTAGAGAACTTTAGTGCAGCTTTGACTTAGACACTTATATATGTATAGCCGACCGATGTGACGCGGCAGGCAAAGGTCCGCCTGCGACGCAGGAGGTTCCGGGCTCGATTCCCGCCTTTGGACAGATGTTTGTACGATCTGCAAATATTTGTTGCGGGTGTTCTGGGTATTTTCAATGTATAATAAAAAATATCTATCTATGTATGTATGTATTGTATCTAGTATTATCATCAGTCATCTAGCAACACAAGCTCTGCTTAGCTTGGGGCTAGATGATGCTCTGTGGATTGACAGCATTATTTATTTATTTAAACTTAATAGAACACCGAAATGCTTACTACTATTTGATCCATCCAGCGACAGGTGTAAAGGTAAAAATATTGTATTGGTGCAATTCTTTGAGGATCAATACAAACTGGGTGTTCGTGGGTTTCATTCAAACTGCATTAAATGGAATGTGTAAAGTGGTCTCTGCGATATAAAGGTTCCCAAAATGTTAAAAAATCATAAAGCAAACCTACTCTCGAAACAATTCGCAAATCATGCATTGGTTCCATTTGATGTAGAACCTCACCACCTGTTTGTTTGAAGATTAGAAAAGTCTGCATAAAACCAACTCCTATTGCCTTGCTGTACAGGAATAGGGGTTAAAAAACAGGCACAAAGCGTCTTCTTGTTGTTTAAAACAAGTGAAGTACGTAACATCAAGGGTATCTACAACGTGGGGAACATCGTTAAAATAAACATAATCTAGAACAATAGTTACTCGTGAACCTCTTAGAAGATACAGTATCTATTTAAGGACTGATAGATGCAATTCGTTAAACTACCCATTTAAAAGGTACTTAAATTCATAGATTTTAGTGCTCGTGCGTGACTTTACAAAGTTAGTAGGGTATGTATCAGCTAAAAAGCTGACAACATTAAGTGTTGTCGGTCGTTAAAAGCCCACCAGCTACATAATGGTCAATGGTAAATCAAGCATTATCAGAATTTAAAAAGATATTTGGTCAATTTACTTTATGCTAACCTAACTAAGGGCAGAAAAAAACAACGGCCCCCTCTATACACAAGCTAATATGTGGCAATAGAGTAGTAGGTTTGATTTAGAATTAACCGCCGCTCCACGCCGCTCTTGACCTACGCTTCCTGCACCCAGCGGTTTCCCGCGACCTTCACCAGGTATTGTGGGGCCTGCCACTTAACCTCACCTGTAGAGCCACAAACAGCAGCATCTCCTCCTCGGTACAGTGCACCTCCTGGTTCAGCAGCTGCCGCGAGTCTGCTGGTACAGGTGGTTAAGGCGGGGGGCATCCTGCGCGCGTGGGGTGAGGTCGAAGAACGAATAGAACTGAAGAGAGCTGGAATGTCTATAGTGACGTCATCTCACCTGTAGAGCTGCAAACAGCAGCATCTCCTCCTCGGTACAGTGCACCTCCTGATTCAGCACCTGCCAGCGAGCCTGCTGGTACAGCTGGTTGAGGCGTGAGGCGTCCTGCGCGCGCGGTGTGAGGTCGAAGAACGAGTAGAACTTGAAGCGCAACTGGAGCGTGTCCCATTCTCGGACGTATTGCTCCATTATGGACAGGGAGGAGTCTAGCCATCTGGGAAGAAAAGAAGTCTGTTAACCACTAAAACAAGCTAATTTCACACCAGAACGCAAAACCCCCGACGAAAATTATACTTTATCACATTATCACTCTTCTTTTTTTTGGCGGTGGTTAAATTTTCAATATCGGGGCGTAAACCAGTCGGCCGCCCCGGGTAACTTTGGATTTACGATGTGGAAAACTGTCGTCTTTGAAGCTTAAAGATGAAGAAGAAAAATTCATATTTCCAAGTGTCGCACACAAGTTTAAAACAACCATTTTAAAAGACCAGCTCGACGATATTAATATTCTGACGTGGATCTAAACATGCTATTTATTTTATTAGACAAAAATATCTGCAAATACTCATTTACATTCACAACTCAGTAATGCCAAGGTTATTTCAAATCCAGCTGCGTAAACATAACGTCATTTACATACCTACCAAGTCAGAACATCATCATTATGACAGCCCATAAGTCGTTCACTCAGTAGTGAACGACTTATGGGCTGTCACACATCCAGTGATGTGTCTCCTTTAATTCTTATTAGCCTGCTGAGAATTAAAGGAGGCACACCCACATTATTTAATTTTAGCAGCCCAATCTGTCCTGCATTATTTGCCTCCATTGACGACCTAGGCAAATTATAGAGCTCATCATAATCACCCAACGTTCATCCGTTCAACTTCGCGCGTTCTATCGTGACTGGGAGTGAGAAGTGACTACCGTAATTGGCTGTCGAGTTGCAGAGGCGAGTCAGCCAATGACAGCTCGGCGAGGTAATCCAAAGCGTCCATTGCGTACGTTTAAAAGTAAGATATAGAGCTCAAACTCACCCAACATTCATCCTCGCACGCTCCATCAGAGACTTGGGAGTGAGAAGTGACTCCCGTGATTGGCTGTCGAGGTGCAGAGGCGAGTCAGCTAATGAGAGCTCGGCGAGGGAATCCAAGGCGTCCATTGAGACTGCTCTGGGTGGTGTTCCACAGTAGCCGCCATCGCTGGAGCCATCGCTCTGGGTGCTGTAGATCTGATTTCCGTAGCGACGGAGAGTGCCGTTCTAAAAAGATTTATTGGTCAAAAAACGTCAAGTTCATAGAGAAAAGTCAGATAAATATTCATTTGAGGTAACTAGGCGAGATAAATGTTCATTGGAGGTAAGACAACTAAATATTATTTAGGAACGTGAAAAAAATAAGGATTCAATAGCATAACTAGGTCTCCGAACCGTTCAAAACACACTGGCACGCACGTTTATATCTTGGGTCTTAGATTTACTGCTTTATCCTAACAAAAACTGCAAAAGCCCCGCGCCGTCCGCTTGTAAAATAAATCTATAATCAGGAAAAACCCGTTACGTTGAACTTCTATATTTATCTGTGCCCAGGGGATTCATGGAAGGCTAATCTTTTCCTGTACAATTCCCATAAAAGAATAACATTTTATATTTTCAATCAATCAAATTTACTGATGTTATAAAAGTTGTTATAATATAATGAAATGTCACAATGTATTCTGCCCTATTGGGCGTGCAATGTTTTAATTCAAACTATTGGTTTTCCCGGTAGATTAGGTACAATCTCGGAGTGTTCAAATCCAGAGTAAATAAGTTCCTTCTGGTAAAACGTACTCTATCTTCACTTTCTTAAGTGAGATGATGATCCAAACATATACAATAAATATAAAACTACCCAAACCAAGACTGGCTCAAGCTTAACCATCATAATAACATCAAGAACAAGGTAATCATGATGCAGTTTCTGATCTCCATCAATCATTACTTGCACTTGCATCAGATCTAAAATATTAACACGAACTCAGCCTAGTTGCAAGAAACGTGCTTTTAATCATAATAGATACTGAAAACATCGGACAAACACAGGATGCAAGTATTCCGATATAACAAGCGTTACGCAGAATTCTGCTTGATAGTATCAACAGGGTGCTTGGGAATTACGAAAGTGTTTAAATAACCTGAGAGTGTGCCTTTAATGTAAATTTTCGCATAAAAAGATAGGTATGTTATGGTACAAGTTATTTGATGTTTCGGTGATAATTGTTTGCTCTTTCCTGTAGATTACGATAGAGCCTGGTCTGAGTCTTGACCTGACTTCTACGTTGGTGGCAACATGTGTCTGGTTTGCTAATTTTCTGACCGGGGACATGATATGTACGTATGTACATATACAAGTACGTACTCGTAGACCGTACCTAAAAGTTCTTTCAGTGTATTGTATGTATACATTTCTTAGATAAACAATGACACAAGGGAAACCTTGTGTAAATGTCAGGTAAGCGAGATTAAAACTCTTATGGTTCAGCTGATTCTTTCTAAACTTCTAGAGAAAGACGAAATAAGGTCTTAACTGTACTGTCGTCGTCGTACCGTCCTTTATTTTTTCTTTATCCTGAGGGAGACGTGCACGCATATCGTACTGCCACGGGGAGACAGTACGCTTGGGACTCCAACACCACTAAAACCCTCATTGTGTTTACGACTCTGCCGCTTGTGGTGAGAACGAGGGGACGCTATTCTTCCACGAACCCACCGCGGCCGCCCGATATCGGGCCCCTCACTGGTGGATGTCTGTGTAAGTATATATATATATTTCACCGTCCTGTCTTAAGTATAGCGAAACATTCAAAAACCGGAGTGTACTTAACAAGGTACTTTGGGACGCCTAATACCCGTAGAATTTGGCTACTTATATCATTGAGTAAAATCTGTTAATGATATTTATCATAGGGGTGTTACCTGTTGTGCCACAGGAGTAGCAGACAGCGACCTAGGAGGCGGCGGTGTAGCCGGATGCCCATTCGACCTGTCCAAACTATTCGACGATCCCCTAGTAGCGCCGATAAACGTGTTCGTGTCTGGACCCTGGTTCGGCTTTATCCGCTTGGCTTCTTTGAGGTTCTGGTAGTTCTGCTTTAGGTGAGATTGCTCGAGAGGGTAACACAGTGAGAGTTCTTCGGGATGTCTGATACCTGGAGATAATAAAGACATAGAAGCTGGTGCAATATAGTAGAGAATTGAGAAGTTTTTATCACCTAATCATTTTTGTGAACAATGTTTTGGCTCAGCTAAGTTTACATGGTGATTATGTCAAACCCCCACTGGACTACTGTAAGGTTTAAAGTGAGATGAAGGCAATCCTCAGTGGATGTTTCGGCTCTTTTCAATTACGTATGTATTACCAAAACTTGTTTGAAAAAAACCACCAAACATAGTTAAAAGGCTTCTTGAGAATTCAAACAGTTGTTGTGAAGTTTGTAGAGGCACTCAAGCTTAACTTTTACGAGACATCTAACATTTGGTGTTACTGCCAATAAAACCGATACGAATAGGAGTTAGGCATACAGATTCCTTCATAACCGTGTTCGATGAAGTCGTAAAGATAGCAAAATGCTGTCACTTGGGAGTGTTGCCAGGATGAGTTATTTTATAATGCCACAACACAATACGCTTTTAACAATAAACGTTTAATGTCTCTTTCTGTGGAATGCACAATAATGCACATTCTTTATCTAGTACACAAGCTCGGCATAGCTAGATGATGCTGTGTGAATTGTCCACTACTATTTATTTAATCTTTTTCATTTTGGGTTGTTTTTGTTGATTTTTACATAATCGAAAGAAAATCTTGGTCTATGTACATATTGGCAATAACAGACTTTTAGTACTGCAATGCCACCGCTTCCTTCCTTCTTCTCCGATCTAGAGACAATTTTCTCGAAACTTTCTCTTGATTTTCTACACGATTTTTTAGATCGCTTCATGGCAACTCAAAACTCAGAGAATTAAAGTCAGAAAGTACAGTTTAAGGTTGTCGCAGTTCAGAGGCGCACTGCTACCGCGCAGCTCAAAAACGTGCATTCAAATATAAGCTTATACTCGTAAAATTTAGATGCATTTCATAATGACGACATCACATGACAGACAGCTCGCGGGCCACTCGTTTGAAGCTTGTGGCAAGCCTTTTTGTCACTGTAAAATTCAAGTATCAAAGATTGAGTTAAAGCCTATATTTGAATGCAAATTTTTGTGTTGCGCGTTGCTTTAATGTGCGCAGAGCGTAAGTATGTAACTCACCAAGACTTTTACAAAGCTGCACAACAGCGCTAAAAGTATCGATAGAGAAGTCAATCTTGCAGTCGATATATCTGAGGTCTGGCAACTGGATCCTGATTGGTTTGTGCATGGGTGTGAAGTGGAGGGCAGCATCCGCGTGGACGCCATACTGGTCCAGGGTGTGCTTCGGACGGGATAGCCATTTGTTGCGGGTGGGCCACCAGAGCGCGTGGTCTGACCAGTCCTTTTTGAATTCTGGAAAAGAATACTAGGGATGAGCATTGGTTGTCTTTTGTTTTGATTCTGGAAAAAACAAAAAAAGATAAAAGGTTGTCTTTTATTTTGCAATAATGGTTTAATTTGATCAGATATTTTGAGGTCTATAAAGGTGATATCAGAATGCCGACAGTCGTGTTCAGGCCTATGCTACCCTGTACCTTGATACCTGTTGTTGTTAGGTGTTGATAAACTTAAGATGGGAGCTAAAACGACCGAACGAAACGGAGGTTGTTTGCAGACTGAATTTATTGATATAAGTACATAAAAATGCTGATCTTTGCTCATGGCGCACACAGCTTAGTAGCAAGTAATTACGTACCTAAGATGGCCTACGGGAGTATCTAAATACAATAATGTACGTACGGGTTGGCCCGTACAAGTCGTACCTATTCAGGTATTTGTGAAGGGTAGTGACTTCTAAAATAATAAACAACTCGCCACACTAATAGAACAACAAAATTTCTTTGGTGTTGTGATCTTTTATTTTCTCTACTTTAACATCTATGCGTCAATTATTGAAGGGCACCTTTTACGCCCTTTTTACGGGTCACCAAATTCACCATCTATCAAGCATTACATGATTAGTAGCATGAAATGTATATACCGTGTGAAGCCACCCCACATCATGCGTGGATGTCACGACACGCATTCACAAATTACAATAGGTGCTTCGAAACAAAAACTTGCCGTTATGGTGTGAAGAGTGACGCGGTATAAGAAATTCAACCATTTAGTTATTGATTTCTCAAAATTTTGGAAGATGAGTGTTACCGTCAAGCTTAGGCTTAGATTTAAAATAGCTATAACATTAATTTAGTTGACCGAAAGATAATTTTTAACACATAAGTAGTCTGGCATTTCGTTCATCCACAATTCCATGATGTTAATAAATTGACGATGGATTAAGATCACGAAAGTCGTGTTCATCACTATCGATGCCCACTTGTTGTAGGGGATATGAGAAGCTGCTCAGGCCAAGTTATGCTGGTGAACCGAAGTCGTGATCATTTGTTTTGCTCTTTTACTGTGAGTCACGCACACGGCGGCGATGCTGCTTCAAACGGCTTACTCCCTACTGCGGAACTCAGAATGAACTGTAACAACTAATTACGTGACACACACATACTACCGCAGAATATCTGCAAAATAGGTGCTTGAGTAAAACAAAGTATCCTCTGCAATAGTTTAAACAGGAACAAGGTATATGAGTATTGTCAGAGTATATAGAAAAATATGGTATCTATTATTTTTCGTCAGTTCATTCTTCAAATTATAATATATTTATCAGGTAGTTTCCGTAGTTTACAGGCAACTGTTGCACGTTTTCAGAGATATCACTTGATTAAAACATCGAGTTGTACCGATATACCCTACTCTTGTCAAACCCTAGCGACAAGCCTTTCGAAGATCGGAGATCGGGGATCGAAACCCTTATGGGATCGCTTTTTCTGTCTTTTTTTCCGTCTTTAATATCTCAGCAACAACAGCAGCAAATAACAAGTAATTTAAAATAATAAAATAATACATTTCGTGCGCTTGTACAGATTAAAAGAAAAAAGCATGCAAAAAAAAAAGAAAATGAAAACTTTCATTAGGTACAAATTGTGATGTCGAAATTTTTAAAGAGACCTACAATGACAAGTGGGGTATCAAATGAAAGGTATCAGTTTGTACATTTCAAAACTGTTTTTGAAATTAATGTAGGTTTAATACTTTTTGAAAAACCTCGAAAAAATACCATCTCGGTTCAGGTACACATCGCTTAGGCTTAGCGTATTTTGTTCCTAGAGTTCCTACTTAGATTAGGTCATCATGAAGATAAAGCAATGGTTAAGGTCATTTCTGTTGCCCATTGACATCATCTCTTTTGCACACGGTTCGAGATCCACCACCCATCTCTGTTACACAGTTGAGCAAGTCCGAAGGTGTGAATGGTCCCTTACAATGAGTCACCGACGACGTTTCTACTAGAAAAAACACGTTCACGCGTTCAATGTGATGAAACAGCAAGATGATTAACAGTAACGGGTTAAGAATGATCCAATAACTGACCGGTTTTCCTGTTTACGATTATTGCTTTTGTGGTTTTCTATTGCTACTTTATCAATACCTTTACTTCATAATAAGTAATATGGTTAAACTATCAGGTACTTTAACACTACCTTAACTAAATTAAGTAAGTTAAACTTAGTGTGAGGGGGGCGGTTCCCCCTCACACTAGGCCCTATTCCACTCCGATCCACTTTGCAGATTCCCTAATGGATCAGTTTCCACTTTTTTGTCCACTCAGATCCACCGATGGATTAGTTTCGACTTCAAGTTCCACTTTGATCTACCGATGGATTAGTTTCGACATCTTTAGGAGTTTGAGGAAGAAGACGCGTTAGTTTACGGAGCTGTGATCAATGAAGATGATTGTTGAGATACTAAATATGACGAATGAGAAGCAAATACTGGAGGTATCTGCCTGCCTGGTTTCTGTAGGAGATAACTGAACTTCAGAAGAAGAGGAAGCATGCAGCTAGCAGCTATGTATATTGTTATAAGAAATAAAGTAGGTAAAATAAATAAATAATAATTTAATTTTAAAATCAATTGAATTGAAGAACGCCAAAACTACAAACCTGCGGGATTTCCACTAGACTGCTTATCTAAATCAAGCCAAAACAAACAGAATACAATGCGCCTATTCAGGAGTAAACATGTCTAGCTATAGATAATAGAAAACGGTAAGATAACATTAACACGTGCAGTGAAGACATACGATACACAAAATAAACATAAGCAAGACGCGCAAGACAAGCACTTCAGTAATAAAAGACTCGACCACCAGCGTTTTGTTATAGAACTAACTTTACACTGGCTGGACTCGTCACATCTCCCACGGGTTTTTGGGGGTCAGAAACGGTCGCAGCGCTGGACTCGAGTTTCGGGTTTCCCCAAATCAAACATTTTTGGCCTATTCTTATGAAGCCCTTCTATTCACACATTCATTCTATTGATTTAGAAATATAAATGTATCAGAAACTAGTAAATCTAGAATGAGGTGTGGAAAAAAATGCAAAAATGCTCTAAAATAGTTGGACCAGACTGAAAAGGGGGCGCTATGACTTTGGGTCTGTCAAACTAAAATAAGTTATTTTCTTTTTTGGAAAACGCCTATTTAGGAAAAAACACCAACATCTAAGAAATGTGAGTGAAGTCAAGACAAGACTGGGCAGTTCAATGACCATTATTTATAGTTATTTCCAACCAACCAATCCTTATCAAAGAACACTAATTTAGCCAAGTATTTACGCAAAATGATGACATAAGTCTGGAAATCATATTAAGTTCTTCGAATAAGGCCATTTGAATGGTCCATTATGTTTTAATGGCACTTTACTCCGTTGTTTCGTAAACCATAAACAATGTACGAAAATACGACAAGCAAGATGTAGTTTCTCCAAGATCCAAGAACTTCGAACACAAAATTAACAGACAGACTGATTATACGATTTAAACGAATTGTTCGTAAGATTTATCGACAGCAAAGTCTTGAAATTTACAGATTACGTCATGGCATTGAGTCCAAAAGAACACTGGTGATGACCTTACTTCAAGGACCAGCGAACGAATAAACAAAATTAATAGCGCAAAAAACGTAAAACAACAATATAAAGCATCTCGAATCCCAAAATTGTAGAAGGTTAAGATTTGATTAATAGATCGTAGACAGACACAGTTAGCACTTGATTGGTACCTACATAACTAACTGTGTATGTAAGTAAGTCTGACGTATTTTGGCTAAATGAGCTAGATAATGCGTATAAGCAAACTGATAAAACTTGTGTTTCATCCCTTGTATGACTCATGTTGGTACTGCATAAGGTAGGTTATCGAACTGCGCATTCCCGTTCTATCGCAACGCAACGCTGACTCATGCACTAAAATGTTTGCAAGTTGCAATACATCTGCAAAAATATCATAGAGGTCAGAAGGATTTTATGAGCAGCTGTTTCTAATAAAAACTTCAAGGTTGGTGAAGCTTTAAGCACGTGAGCTTTGTTATGAATTTCCGCTTTAACACCCTCTTTGGTATAATAAATATGGTACTTGTATTATGGTGTTGATGAGAACACTTATGCAAACCAATAGGTCGTAATAACTAGAAAAAATATTGTTTCGTTACACAGTAAACAACAAAAGACAATACAAACATGTCTAAGAACGACGACAGCCTAATAAAACAAGGAAACAACCAGGCGTAAATCAATCAGGCTGTTGCAATTTGAAAGTCAAATGATTAAGCCACGCTCATAACTCTTAATCCCATATCGATCCTAATAGCTATTCAAATAGACATAGTAAGATGCTGACGCTTTGTCAAGAACCAGAGGTCCTGCTCCGCTACTTTATGGGTAGGGTACCTACCAAACAACTCGGGTTTAGTTAGGATACATTTTCAAGCGACATGCCATGGGCAGATCGCAGTTTCTCCGCTATATAGAGCACAACAGCAGTTTATAAGAAATAACAATGCAATTCAATTAAATAAATTCAATATAAACAGTGAAAGAAACCAAGAAAAACATAGAATACCCAATCCTGTCAACCTGTATTAGATTGTCTTTTTTAATTGAAACCACTTAGTTTATTTTTAATATTTATTGAATTATATTTGTTTATTGTTTCCACTATTCCTGTGTGACGTAGCCTCTTTATAGCTCAATTTTTTATCAATTGTGTACCTACTTTTATGTGTTATTTATTTTATGTTTAACATTATTCAGACATAAGGCAATCATATAATTTTGACATAACTAAGTGCTAGCATTCCTATAATTGAAAATAATTTAAATGAAATCCTATATGACTAAAATTCAAGTCTTTCGAAATAGCAGTAAAATCAATGTCGATGAAGTGGTATTTCTTATCTAGGTAATTGAATGTTAATGTCTTCTTGGAGTCACGAATAATGATACCGATTTGACCATTAACTTAATTGTCATGACTTCACTCTTGCACCTGCTCTAATGAATTAACCCTTGCACCAGTTATAGCTACCGAGGCACTTTCAATGCGTTCTGTCACTAATCCGGCATTTATCCTGGCTATAACCGCAGTGGGTATTGATGGTATTGTTATGATAATGTTATTTCGGTTGCATCATCAGACGTTTACTAAATAATCTGAATATTTATAACTCGATCCGTTTCGCGCGTAGGTTTATTATTACGAATCGGGTTCTTTAGAATATTGGATAAATGTCCATCGCACTGTTGATAGTTCTGATCAAAGTGAAACGCTTTGTTTTCACCAGGAATATGTGTGTATGGAATATATATGTGACCTTTTTGTGGAACTTTGCTTTCTTACATAATTTTGCTGCTTTTTATCATAAATACAAACCCAACAAGTGTTATGTTTACCACGCGATACGTAGATAAATCTCGCTAGATATTTTCGATGCTACACTACCATCCTAGCGCGCTTCGCCTTCGCACGTTTTCGTTAAGCTTAGACATTTCCTAAAGGGAAAGGTAGCAAAAGACGATGCTGAGTTGTCAACACATTATCTCCTCTCGACAGCTTCGCAGGCGCCGTCTACCGACAGAAATAAACAAAGCTGGCCCACATAACTGTCGATAACGACAGAGTTTACGAGATGAGTTCTTACAATTAGAAGGATTAAGGAAGGAGTTATAATATTGTTTACGCTGTTCTGTAGGGTTCAATATCACATTGCTGCATTCGTTATTCGTATAAAGTTATACACTCTGAGATGGCCGGGCCATCGACTAGACTTCTAAAGATTTTTCAACGACCCATGTGAATTGCTAATATAGCTATAGATAGTCTTCAGCCAACTTCGTTAACTATAGAAATTAATAAAAACAACTCAGTATTCATTGGGTTTCGCCTTGCCTTGACCAATGCGGTTATTTTTGCTCTAGCAAAAAGTGGAAACCTTCAGCCTGAATGTTTCTTACTTCCCCAGAAGGTTTTCTTATCGCACCTATCTCAATGAATTCAGCTCTCATACACAGATCTACATCGAATAAGCTACGCTATAAAAGTACAGCTGTGGCGCCTCGACATTGACCACAATCGACCGTATAAGGTCCACTGCGTTCTAGAGGGATAAATATTATGTAGACCATGACGACTGAATACGAACTTAACTACGTAATCATTCAAATATTTTGTCATTACAAGAGAGTCTGTTGTGTTATTGTGTTCAACCATTTTGTTGTTTATCGGTGGTTTATCTAGAACTGCATAATGCAGCATTACCGTCCATTACAGGCTGTCACAGTCAATTTATATGTAAGTATCTATGCCTTTTTGTGGCGTTCTGCCCAAGCGCAACCCTTTGCAGCACTATACATGTCGCCAACAATGGTATTTTAGAACTCGTAGTATTTCTCTTTTCTAGAAATCACGATACGTGATGTGGCTAGCAAAATCTTGAAACCTGTGGATGCCATACACGTCTATCCAAGTTATTCAACGTTGAATATGGTCATACACTCTGCGGGAATAGCCACTTGCTGCCTCTGGATAGATGATTTTAATAAGAAGAAAATGATAGACGCAAAGCTAATTTGGAAATGGATGGAACATGAACTGCAATACGGATCTTCAATAGTAATGGACGGAAAATTACAAGAACGAGCATTGGGGAGGTTACGCAAATTAAAATAGGGCTTAAATCGCTTTTAGAATCTGGAACACTGTACTTAAATTATGAATTATGAATGTCGGCCGTCTCGCCAATTTTATTACTCGCTTGGTCTGCTTTAATGCCTTTCAAAATAACCTCCAGGCCTTACAAAATGGCCGAGCCGATCAATTTGTATCAGCGTAAATTTATGATCGCCTGACCCGACGACGATTCGCAGAAATTATTTTCATAACCCTAGTGTCATACGGAGTGATGTAATATTGATAGCGTATCTTTAAGAACAAGCACATTGCACATCGAAACAAGGATTCCATAAATAAAACTTCGACGAATTGAAGTACTTTAAGCCATTGAACAAAGGCAATTGATTGGAGTAACTGCGCAAATTCTGTGCCGACAATATCAATCGACAAATGCATGTGGGCTGACCTATTTAGAAGAGATTGGTACTTTACAATAATGTGCATAGCTGACCAATGGACTGCACCGAGCTGCAGTTTGTACTTTAATCTAGTTAAGTAATGAATGATCGTGCTATCTAACAAGACCATCTTTATTATGGCAGAGCTGTGCAAGTATGCATGTGCTTAGTCTTACCCTAATTCCATACATTCTTACATTCACAAACACGGCTAAAAGTATAAATAAATCATATATGAAACCACCTCATATGTGAGCCACGCAAACTGCAGTTATATGTGTCCTCAAAACTTTAGCCATTAGTAGTCAACGCACACATAAAGAACAAACATAAAGCAGGCAAAGCAATTAAAGCCCCCGTTATCCAAACTAATAGTATAAATCTTAAAGAACAGCGTCGTAAAGCAAACAGGGGCAAACACCGCCGTGCGATGAGCACATCTCTTTGTTTATATTGAAGAATTTAGGAAATTAGGAATGTGCAAATGAGTTGACATTAGATTTTAGGTACAGTAGTGTACCTACCTACCCGATAGTTCTAATGACAATTTACTTGTGTAGTCTAAAGCTTCAATATTATTGTTTTTGTTTTGGCTGGATATAGCTGGTAATGATGGTGATCTCCGCGTTTGCTATCCGAACATCCGGGAAATGTACGTCTCAAAAAACTTTTTTCGTTATTTGCTGATATTTCCCGTGTATAATTAACGTCTAAATAACTATAAGTACGTGTGTCGACAGATAAAATCTATCGTTCAAGGGGGTCTGTAACAGAACAGTAGTGGACTAGGTCAGACCCTTGTGGTATACCTTTTGAAGTCGCCGGCATGTTCAAGAGATGCGCTTTGAGATTACAGTAGTGAGCGCGACAAAATTTATTCATCGCACTGTTGAGCTCAGAATATCAAAACTAAATGATGTGATGTGATGTGATAAGGAAGTGAGAATGTAATGATGTGAACATCTACCGTATCAGAAGCCTTACTAAGAAAGTTTACTACAAATTACCGACGAGTACAGCTACTGTTGGTTAATGGATGAAGCGCAAGCGCTGCACGGTTCGGCTCATGCATATAAATAGCTTCCGAGCTCCCCCATGGAAAACACGTGTCTTCGTGTCAGCAGGTGAAGCAATTCAAGATTCCCTTTGACGATTATACGTCGGTGTACGAACAACGTGATTATTCATTTTGAAACTAAAATCAACAAAAAAATTTAGTAATAAAACAAACTAATTAAGAAAATTTTTGGTTATTCCTGGAACCGATAAGAATTTCGAACGTAAATAACGTCAGGTTGTAAAGGGGCTTCCAAGAAAATAGAATTAGCAGGTATGAGGAAGTACAAAGGAATGGCGAAGACTTCCTATAATGGATCTTTAGAATCTATACGGCGGCGATCCTTATTCGATGAAGAGGTATAGGTGACATAATCTTGGGAGCGTAGGCGACCGCCCCAGGTCGCCGCCCACTGCTTCCGTCGCGGAGGCGGAATTACAGCACCTGATCTTTGTGAAGCAATAGTTTTACTAAAGACCCTATTTAAACTCACACAATGGGTTGCTAGCAGATAGATTGACACTAAAAATTGCGTAATTTTTGGTGCAATAGATACATGACAAACTTTGGACTTTTCTTATTTTAAAGCAATGGAAGAATCCAAATAACAACACATGTCATTCTCTACATAACACTATCAAGGTCTAATCAAACCCAGCTATACTTCTAACTCCCGCAATTGATATGGACAATGATTGCAGCGCGTTATTGATTGATAAAATTAAACATGGAGTGGGTGTTTACCAGAGTCAACATTAATGCGTTCTAGTTTCATTATTAGTAATTGAAAGCATTGCAATGCTAAGCAACACTAACAAACATTGAGATATGCGAGACGAAGATCTTAAACAATAATAATAGTCTAATATCCACAGAGCATCATCTAGCCCCAAGCTAAGCAGAGCTTATATTATGGGTACTAGAATAAGGCTACGAATGAAGGTGAAGATTATGTTTGTTGAGATGAGTTAGTAGCGTTGTTTTACGAAAATATTGAATTAGAACTTGGTAACCTATAGTAATATAACTAGTAAATGTCAATCTTCATACCATACTCGTCATTACATTACTCATTGTTGCTGTTGGATAAGAACCTTCGTCATCTAACACGCAAACCATGCAACGCCCCGCTTGAATACCCATTTATGGAGAATTATATAAAACGGAACAATAATATGTATGTATTGTGCGTTATTTCCTCATGATATGGTTATTCTTAAGTCTAGAAGTTATATAAAAATATTTCATATACTCGTAGGTATGCTACAAAAATAAGCTCACACAATTACTACCTACTAAAATTATTATTATCTGGCTCTTGATTACCAAATTATATGATAAAACTAATTGTTTTTTTGCAAGCAATATAAGACCATTCGTAAGTATAAGTTTGAGTGTTTACACTACAGCAGACTACTTGCTCCTAGTATAATATCTCTATATTCAAAGAAGTGGAGTACTAAAATAATGAACTGGGTAACAAAGCCTATTGTAGAATTCGTGCATTACATGCCCCTTCTCTGGTTGTCATTATAGTCTATGAAATATGGCAATTTAAATTCCACAGATGATATGTTATTGCTACAGTCCAGTCATAAGTAGTTCTACAAACAGATTCAGATCAAAGCTAGAGATGTGGGGCGTAGCGACACACTCGAATCTGAGGCATATTGAAGTTCCCTTCTGGTATAAGAAATAACCAGTTGACATTTGATTTTGGCATGGATGTTACTAAATTATGTAAGAGTTAGTTATGAGGATATAATTACACTTCCTGTAAACTAACTGTTCAGTAGGTAATCATAATCAAGCAACACAGTCAAGCACGGAGGTATATAAATAAAATAACAAAGCCATTTATTGATTTATTAATTTTAGGAAAACTTACGGCTAAACACGAACAAAAGTTAAGTATAAATATATAAGGACGGCCAATTAATAGTTTTCACAAATGGTTTATGAGAGTATTGAAGATAATAAGTGGTGGACAAACAAAGTAGGTATTTGTAAAGTTAAGAAATAAAGAAGAATTACCACAAATACGCTTGAAGTTACTGGAAGAAGTGTTAAACAAATCAACTTCTTTTGCCATTGAAGTATCTGCTCGCACGTAGAATATATGAGTTCTGTATATATCGCGAATTAGATAAATAAATAAATAATGCTGGACAATCCACACAGCATCATCTAGCCCCAAAGTAAGCAAAGCTTTTGTTATGGGTATTATGGAATATTATGTCGAATATATTTCTGAGAGATGCTGGAGTTGTTCTGAGTCCATGCAACCAAGTAGTTCTCGACAGTCGACTCTGCCACTCGCAATTTATTTATTAAAATAGTTACCCCAACAGTATACACATTATGCTCGTATAATAAATGTTAACATGAGACAGGTTCTAATACATGTCATATACTTATAAAAGGGGAACACAACATTTAAATAAATTTAATTCTCGCAATGCTGAGAACATACAGAACGTCCGCTACACGCCTTCTCTCTATGAATGTGGAACTTCGTACAACGTGGTAAATAGTTAGGTATATACCTAGTTCTAGTTCGATATTGCAAGTGTCTGAGGAAAAGTTTTTGGATGCCTTCGAACCGATCTACATAAACATTATAGCTAGGGTTCCACACTTGAGAAACATATTCGAGATCCTGACATACGCACAGGTCTTAAAAATTTTATTTTCTCAAACTCCGCCGACATTCCAATCACAAAGCCTAGTGCTTTGGATGCCTTTCTTTACAATGTTATCCACGTGCTTGCCAAAGAGCATGGGTTATATCCAACACACCGGATGGTAAGGTCCGGCCGCGTAAGCGATGTACCTACATTAGACTGAATTTTACTGACCATATTAGCACGGAAAGAACAGAGAGCCCGATGGAAAGCCGAAACAGATGATTAACACATTGTATTTAAACTTTGAGTAATCGTATAAAAGGAAGAAGGTTAAGTTTGGATCCAATCTTGGTGAGGTTAAAAGACATAACGAACTTAAAGATGACGCAGTCCGAACCGTACTTAATGTAATTGAGTTCATAAACTTCGATTTTATTGCTTTTATTATAGCAAGGCAATTGTCTCATTTAGAAGGTTGAGCGAAAGAAAAAACCTTGTACAATTCTAAGAGATGCCGATTTGCTCAATGGACACAATTGACCTATTTTCGTAGGTTAGGCAGCAGTGCAGCCCACGACAAAATATTTGCAACTGATTATTCGAATTACATTAAACTAGTTATGGGCGATATCAGTGAAGCACATAACAATGTGTAGGCAGGCAGGCAGAAAACATGAAATTTTATATTTAATGTTTTCTGCCTGCCTTACACAATGGATGTTAAAACAAAAGAACACGTGTTATGTCGCAATGAAATAGCAAATAATTACAGAGAGATGCCAGGAAAACCGTCTAAAATAACAGAAGCCGTTATTGGAGCTTTGCGTGATCAAGTTACGTCTGTCTGGGGAATGCAACATTTCGTGCGAGTATAATCTAAAGTAGTAACCGCACACGACATGTCATCATCAAAACATAATTACTTCGGAAGCTTTATAAACAACAAAGCTAAGGAAACAGTTATTATAAAACAATCTAAATAATAACTTAACAATCTGTGAAATAGACGACGGTATCAAGTTTGCGTGACAGGCTGGTTCGGTGACCAAACAAAAAAAAGCACCCACGCTGTACACAATGGCCGAAAAGGAATGTCCATTCATTATAGTTTTTCATTGAATAACCACAGCTGTTTGTATAGTAGCTTTTCGCTTAGCTTTTCGGATCGCACTATTCAAGATTAGATTATTGCTTTACATATTTACATTGGACTGTATAACTTTTTGCTCTATCGGTCCGTGGTAACATCATGCTGGCTCACAGATTTTACCGTTGTACTGAACAAGTTAAAGTCACACTCTTTAAAGCTTACTGTCAGAGTTTGTACACGGGAAGTCTGTGGGTCCGGCATACCAAAAGATCGTTGGACGCCCTACGAATCCAATATAATATTATACATATTTCGGATGATGCTGCGACTGCCCCGGTTAAGCAGTGCGTAGGGAATGTTTGCGCATTACCACGCTGATGGTTTTCATGCCATCGTGCACAAGAGAACTGCGTCCCTGATGCGCAGAATAAGGTACAGTCGCAACAGCATCCTGAGGACTGTGGCAGAGGGACTATCTTCTCCACTCTGGAGGTACTTTGTAGTGAGGGTGATCAATGAAGGAAAATATTTCCTTTATTGATTATACTCAGATCGCCTGACACAGTGTTTCTGTATTATTTCTTTTGTCTTTATTAATATTAGTTTTGTTTTCTACTTCTATTGTCGTGTGTATTTTAAATTGTTTCTTTTCATTGTATTTTGATTTGTATTATGTCGTAAACCTATGGACTGTTAGGGGAGACCGGGGATGGTTGACTAATTTTTGTCAAAATAGTACATAATGGTGCTCCCACACTGCTGTTAGAAAATGTTTACAAACATTTTCTAACACTATAACATTTACTAACATTGTCTAAAAAAACCAAATGTTTGTAAACAAATGTTTACTAACATAAGTTAACATTTTCTAACAGCAGTGTGGGAGCACTTTAATAATATATTTTGTGTTTAACTATTTATAGACAAAAAAACTATATTAATCAGTAGAAAAACTATTAAACTAATAAAAAAATATAATAACTAGTTCTTAGTTTAATGTAATGGTGTAAATTTAATGAGTGTTACAGAACACTAACTCTTAGTCAATCTGCCCCTGGTCCTGGGTAGGTAGACCATATGCCAGGGTAAGTTGACCTAACTATTATGAAGCGTCAAATCACGAGAAGAGGCAAATAATTACACGTTTTTTAATGTTGTTGAACTCTTTATTCTAACAAAACAACAATTTGAATCAGGTACTTACATTTTTTAATGACTTTTACAAAATCAAGTCCTATTTTTATTGGAACTTTTATGTTCATAATTTTTAATTTCACTTATATAAATAAAAAACAACAATTTCAATCAGGTATAAATATTTCTTTATAATAAGGCAACAAAATTACCAAAATCGACTTTAATCTGTAATTATATCAAATTGTCTATTAGTCAACTCTTAGATCAAACTTTTAATTTAGAATTTTTATATACAACTTTACTCATGATTTTAATTAAATGCACAGCTTCTTACAACTTCTTTAACAAAAAATATACTTAACCCTCAAAATTTACAGCTTGACTAATTATTCAACCAGCCCCGAAAGAAATAGGTCTACCAGCCCCAGACGCCATTTATTACTTTGAACGCATGGCGAACCTAAACACCGCCACCGATTTAACAAACAGGATAATTATGAAATATGTTGAATATGCACCTTAGACACGCTTGGGGTAACCGACAAATTTGTCACATAAAACGTGTATGCATCAGATCAAAATCTAAACATGGTGGAAAAATATTTCCACCATGTTTAGATTCCATTTTTGTATAACATAAGCAATAGCTTATGTTATACACAAATGAACAAATTGTCACTGCTTGGAAACTACGCGAAACCGCGATGCGGCCGCTTTGGACATCAGAGCGGGCCGCGGAGTGTAATACTTGGATGTGATTACTTAACGTTATACTCAAACTGATCACGAGTTATCAGCCGTTAGTCTACCTACCCCGGGGAGACCGGGGGTGGTTGACCATAAGGTCAACCATCCCCGGTCTCCCCTATTGTCTGAAATAAAACCTTTTTTTTTTTATAAAGGTACGAGCGAGGCTGTTATGAGTGGAATCTTTCTTCACAAGCGAAAATACAGTTCTTATAAACATCAATTCTAGAGTACTGGTCAGATATATCGGGTTAATATGAAACAAGATATTAAACAAGACGTCTGTGTCGAGTTATCGTATCTTGATACAATATTTCACGCATGGTCGGGCGCCGATTCATTCCACTTAGAGGTGGTCTTAGTCTTAAACCATATCTCCTTCAGCCTTCCTATTTGTTTTCATTATTTCGAGCATACGTCGTATTTTATTAGCTTATCGTTTATTCAATTAAAACAAATTGGTTTGCTGATTATAAAATGACCTCTTAGTTATTGTTATATTTATTATACTAGCTTACCCAACGTCTAACGCCTTATCAGGAAAATATTGAAGTTGACTGTTAAGTTGACTCACCTTTACCTGAAAAATAACAAAACATTATTAGAGAACTAATTATATAAATAAATTCGGAAAGAGAATCTTAACATTAACATAAACTTTCCTATAACCTTTTAAGAATATTTTGTGGGCGAAGAACGCATACTAGTGAAAGTGGTACTTAAAAGTGAAAGAAAACATTGATGTGATGACCATTTGATTGAAATAGGTACCTATACCTAATCGAATTAGAACCACTTTCATCGTCAAACGTCTTTTCGAATTGAAAGTTATAAAACTGTTTCTAAACAAGTTAGTAATAAATATACCTCCAACGCTACAAATATAGCAGGCGAAGTTAAACAAGGCGGGCCAGCAAAGCATGATACGTGGTACGGCGATAGCAGAATTGAAGAGTAATTGGACAAGCTTCCTGATATTAAGAACAATCTGTCAATACAGATAGCCTATCATTATACGCCCTACATTCTCGGCAGCGGCTACCGGTAACAGGGTGTAAGTACCTATTCAATATGCAGCAGCTGATATCAGACACTGCAGACTGAAAATGCTTACTACGTAAATAATAAATAATGCTGGACAAACCACACAGCATCATCTATTGTGTCTGTTCATGGTTATAACCATGTTGTATGAGTGAGTACTGAAAAACCCTAGACCAAATTCTTCTCACTGAAGCGCCCAGAGAGAATGAGTCAAAGTTGCTGACGCTAAATCATCAAGACTAGAAACGACTAAGCTATTGGTTAATGGAATTTTAAGGGTGACACAGAATATTATTTACAAAACAGAAAAATGTTTATTAAGAGTGGTATCAAATATCAAGGCAGTGTGCCACATCAACTTCAACATTCAACCTCTAAAAGCTGCGCCGGGAGTCGATACATTTCGCCATTAACACGTCTAGCTACCGTGGCATGAACAGGAATATACAATTAGCGTTTAAGAAACAATTAAAGCAGCAAACCCATTAGCAAATCGTAGCTAAATTATCGGAATACTAGTTGAAAAACAAAACTTTAGTTCTCAGACAAGGGCCTAGCAACCACTATTTCGGAAGATCCATTATCCGTAAAGCATTGAAATACTAAATGATGATGGAGATGTAGAGTCAATAGATTTAGTAACTATAATAATTAGGGCAATAGCCTGGATATGTAAGAGCAAGATTATGAGTAGCAAGAGAGCTTGTAAACCAGATTGAAAGCTAATATCATGTTTATTGTACAAATGGTCGACAAAATTAAATCTCGACTAAGCAAATGTTTGACAGATGATAAAACGCTTAGCAAGAGGCGTGGGTAGAAAGTAGCACACATACTATTTAGTGCCGATAGGACGTTATTATCTTATCTTTACTTTCATAGCAATTTGACATGAGTGTTCTCACGAGTGGTCTCCGTAATAGGAAGCAACGTGTCAAACAAAGTTATACGAAATTCGTTTCCGATTTTGATACACTTGAATCGCAATTGCAAGCAATCAACATCACTTTGGGCATTCGATTTTTTTTTTGTTTTCATAGTGTTGTGAAGTATTTGATATTTGTCATTATCAGTGGTCAGACCCATCTACAAATGTAAGCACTAAGCTGTCAGTGAGCTCTTAAAATAGACAGGGGCCAGGCCGTCATCATCCACTTAGCACGTTCGCGAATCGCCATCATGTCCAATCAAGTCGTTAACCTCGGGGTACAGTAGGTACACTTTGTGAGAAACCCGATGACTGGAACAAAACTGTGCAAGTAAAAACAAACGATCCTTTATTCTGGACGCATCATTAACATCCGATTTCATTGGGCACATCTAAATCTCGAGTGCATTGCCTTTTATATCCTTAACATATGTCACTCTTTCATGTATTGCCTATGCACTTACTAGTAAGTAGTAACTAAAGCGCTGACGTCAGAGTTCTACTATAAAATCCAACATGGCCGACAGCTGTTCACCCATCTGCTATTGTGATTCCTGCGCTTACGCAAATTAATTGTCCGTTGCAGGCGCCATTCGAATAAAGCGAACGGCGTTTTAATAATGCACCGAGAGTAGGTTAACCGACTTTAGACATTAATGTATGACGTTGAGGCAATGTAGACAAGACAAGTGTACATCCAACCTAACACATACAAAAACGCGTGTCATTCATAAGAGTAGTAAGTAAGAAATCTGAAAAGATGGTTTTACTTTACCTACCAAATCTATCGCAGAAATTTGATGATATGAATGCCATATTAATAGCAGTTAGAAAATCCTGAGTGGAAACTCTACAAGCAATTAGCCATAGATTGCTGTTTCTGTTGAGTATCGGTGTCAAGACTTTCTTCAGTTAAATGGTGAAAATGATTTTATGTGCGACCTCGCCGCTCGTCACGCAGCTAATGGACAAGAGAAATGTCATAAGAAATGTTACAGCACGTTAAAACGGTGAAACTTTGTATGGAACCATGTACTTTAGAAATTAAACTTTGGAAATTATGACGATGAAGTATTGTACTTTTCCAAATTATTGTCTTTAGCACGACTTGCACTAACACGCTACTTAGTAATGCAACCATTTGCCGAAGTCGAACTTTCTTTGAGAAAATGGATATCTGATTAGAAGCGATTCTGGTTTTACGCGTGTAAAACACACAGTTATTTGATTTTTTTATGACTTAGATAGAGGATAAAATAAAATACATTGTATACATTCAAGTATTACTATTTTACATACCTAGTGAATAAACCTTGTATAAAACAGAACCCTCCTCATCTCTGTCTCTTCAAATAACTGTGTTTATCAACTAAAAGCATTAGGATTCGGAACAATTCAACAATTGGAGCGTGTCGGTCGCATCACATAGTCATTGAGAAGATTCCAATTGCACAATAGACGACCATAAATTGATTGGTTATGTCCGAAAAGGTCTCATTATTGTCAAACAATAGTCAACTTCAATCAGGCTGACGTGCCTTTGTAGTCCGACGTTCAACGAATGATTGTGAATGGAAATAAATAAATAAATTTTTGAGTTTTTTGCTTACATCTCGTAAGCGATGCGTCATTCATAAGAAATTTTGTTAAAATTAAAGCTGATAAAATTCTCTACAACTTTGTTTCTATACCCTTTTTACCTATTTCCAATCGTTGTTTTTCGAGCGTCTGAAACAGTGACAAGACAAGTACTTAATATATATTAAGTACTAACTCAAGCCGTTTTCAAGAAATAATATTTGTAAACAACTCACAACGCTTAAGCCGAATTTCTACCGCGAGCGGAGCGGACCTATTCCAACTCGCAAGAGTAAACTGCATACTTGTATTTCCACCAAAAAATATTCGAGCGGAAAGAACTGAGCAAGCAGAAAACTTTGAAATGAACTCCGCCCACTAATATCTTATTTCCGCTCATTACCCTTTCGCGGTGGAAACCCGGCTTTAGCATTTCAAACGTCTAAATGCTAATGCTAATTTCGTTAAGAATCTTTTAAGATCAAACTACAAACCTAAGGAAGCGTAGTTTTCGCAGCGTTCATCTTGGTGTCTAAACTGGTTCCATTTACGACCATTGTCCCACTTAACTTTATCTTGGCTTTATGTTTACGAGCGTCATTGCAGTCGAGTGTGGATTCCTTATCGCCAGGAATAGTGGATAATATGCAGATCACAATACTTTTGGCATTGAACTGTTTGGTATGGAAGTGGATTGGTTAAAACGTGTAGAAGCAAACCTCACGGCCTATAAAGTTCAGCAAAAATCATGGTGAACATTTATGAAAGTTTTACTTCTATGTATCGCTGAAAACATGATGCACGTTTTCCTGAATCGTTATTGAGGAATGTTGAAACAATAAGGAAAATATCGAGTATGAAGGTTATTTTGGTTGAAGTTTGAAATATTCCAACCTTCGCGCGATGCCGTGACCGACATTACGTTGTATTTGTGGAGATGATCGAGCTCCGAGGATATGTGCGTCCGGTCGTCAGAGAAAGGAAAAGTAGATTCTGAAACGATATCAAGACTAACGGAATAGTTATCACGCTATGCGTTGTTTTCTATGTACGAGTAAGTTTACAACTATGAATGACCATTATGACCAATAATATTAGGCTTTTCACACGTGTCTCTTTCAACGATCCGTTAACTTATCATCATCCATCTTCTTCTATAGTTTGAAAACAAACAGCAGGTAAATAGTTTTGTTATTCTGTGAAATTATTATCATTCCTGTTTTCACATCTGATAATCCTGTAATCCCATGCATTATTTTATTATCTCTGCTAATGAATTAATTTATTATCTACTGTTATCATTACTTTACTAATGTGTACTCTGCTTACTCAATCAAAGTACCTATAAGTTATCAATACTTCTAGTACCACTTTAAAAATAGTTGCTATATCGTCACTGCATTACATCATTTAGTCTGGGTGCGACTTGTTTGTATATGTATCGCCAATTGAGTCTGCTACTTTTTATCCATCTTAAAGAACTTTGACACTCTCAAGGAGATGCCCATTTTCTTGTTTGGTGACATCAGAATCAACAAATTCGGAACACGCGAAACTATCAGAAGGCAGGTTTGCTCATTATTCTGATTTTTAAACTGATTTTGGCCTCTTTAGATACTAGGTTAACTTGTAATTGTGAGCCCACAACAATGTTCACCATCCAAAACAGCAAAATAGGCATTAAATATACCACATCAGGTCGCACCCTTTTACTACCAGCAGCTTTTACCACAATAATGATTGATGAGCTATAACCGGTTCCGACGAGCTCCTTTGCATACATTTATTATGATGACATGATACAGGGTATTTGACCTAAATATAGATAGGTTAGATTCATTTTATACTAACAGTAAAAAAATTCTACACTACGCTACAATAAGTTGAACTTACGCCATAAAATCAATAGGACAATCTCTACCGGGGCTTTGTAATCTGACAAGCTCCTTACTGCTAAAAGCACTTGCTGTACTGTAGTCTCTATGTCTGTTTGCATCGATTATTGTCGGCACTCTACCTTGTAAGTATAAGTACGGTAAATGCATTCAATGCTTTCTTTCATCGATTTACAGACCGACACGGACGGAAGTGCGAAGAGTTCATTAATATTAAAGACTGCTGGCGCCATCCATAGCTTTCATTACTGACTCACAGGGCATATTCAATATAGTTTTAATCTGTGCCTTTGCTACTAGTTTAATCTGTGGACTGACGCGTGCGCGTGCGCACAGCGGATACGCGTACAATATAAATAGCCGATAGTCTATTTTCGTCGGGGCAGAGCACCCAAGCGCCCGCCATATGCCCCGCTAGTCTGGGGTTCTGATTGTACAAACTTATTAAATGCCTCACATTTCAAGTCATCGATATGCCCTTCATGTTTATGATATGTTTGAACGATGTGTGAACGAGTCACCGCAGCGAAGAAAGCTCAGTATTGAGTCATCAATGGAAGAGGCTTATGACATTTAGGTACTAATAATCGAAACATGACGCACAGAGGAGATAAAGCTTTGAGGTTGTTATTTGTAACAATTCTTTGTAAGAAGTCAATCAATTCCAAAAACAACCACAAGCTAACCTTAAATACGTCACTGATCACTGTGTTACTTGATAGTTAGAAGTCCCCTCATCGACATTGAAGAAGTATTGATCTATTAAGCACTCAGAAATATATTTGCAATGTTAATTAGAAAAAATGTGTATATTCAACGTAAACTGTAAAGTAAGGTCAAGCTTACACTCATGTTCCGAGTTTACAAATATTTATCTCGCCACTTGCCACCACCGAGTACATTTCGCGTGGGAACATTTCAAACCAGACTTACATGAACAAATACGACAGATTAACAACCCTTATTACAGAGAACTCAAAGCTTAAAATGAGTTATCACATCTCGAATGCATCTCGTTGACAGTAGCTGTTCCCAGAGACAAATTTTAGCATGTCTGCCGTCGACATTATCACCGGTCTAACAACTTTCATTTTCGGATAATATCGTGTTTGCTTCAGTAAAAATCGTAGAAGGTATAAATAATTTGACGATCATGAGGTTAGGGCATATTTTCATGGCTTTACCTCACTCGACCACCCAGTAATATGTAAACAAAATATAGTTTTTGGTGCGGTCCGTCATTGCCGTCATATTTGATTAGGCAGGAGCCCGGGGCTCTATACGGGCAATCACCATTGAAACTGGTAAACTTACGTGTGTAGGGTGCTCTAATTATCAGTTGAAGAATTTAAAGTCACGGTCGTTCATATGATTGTAACATTTGTAACAATGAGGTGCTGTATCTCGTATGCGGGTGGTCTGTAATAGGGTTAATCTTGAATCTCGATTCCATTTCAACAATAAACCCTTTGTAGTTTGATCGTAAAACAGACATGACGAGCGTTTCTGTCTCTGGAGTAAACCCAATGCTGATAAAGTACCTATCTGAATTGCTTGAATCCGACGATAAATTTTCTTAAAAGTCAAAGTATAACGATATGACTTCTACTGGTACTTATTTTGAACTAGTCGGACAATAGAAAATCATGTAAATTCCAAGAGCGCTGTTGCCATTAAAGATGATGTATTCATACTTAAACTTAGTTTGTTACATTTGACTTGAATAAAGAGCTGGTCGACCATCTAGCTAGCCAATTCATGAACCAATATGTAGTCCCAATGACTATTTGGGTACAAAGCATTTGATACCACGACAGTTCTCTAAAGTCACAAACCGTTTTATAGTCTGTTGAGTTCGTCTGGCCAGGGCGGGCGGTGCCTTTGAACGCGCCCTTTGGTGCCGATGCCCTTTTAAGCTACACATTATGCATTCACTGTAAAATTGTTGGAAGAGTCAATTTGAGACACACCGTGCCCTGCAATGCGGTTCTTTAGGACATTGTCTCTGCATGCACATAATGGTGGCGGCGGCTTTAAATATAATAATTATACAAGTATACAACGAACACGCCTGATGATTTCAGTTCGTGTTATGGGGCGAAACCAACGGGTTTGGTTGTCAAACTAATAGGCCTAAATCTCAGTACTCACGGGATCCGCGTGGTAAAATAATCGAATTACATAACATTCATAATTTTTTTTTTGGTTCTTGAAAGTGAAAACACGATTGTGGAAAAAAATTCAAATAAAAAACATGAAAGTGAATTGTTTCTAGTGGAGATCTCAGGAACCCTGCGGTCTATTGTAATAACTTATGTTTTGATTCGTAGGTTATTATTACTAACTATTTGGTTCCTTGAACCAGTTTCTTCATAAGTTATGTAGTTTTCTTGTAAATAAGCAAAATCTTGATTTTTGCGCTTACGCCGCGCCGCGCCGTTCAAAAACGTATGCTCTCGCTCCTATGAAAGCGAAATCCTATGCCTTTTAAGATCATACTATACTACTAGATTATATCATATATACTACTAGATCATATTATACTACTAGATTATACCACTTGAACTCTATGGAATTTTGATTGCGGCCAGATGATACCTCATATAACTATCTACTAGTCTTATCATTTTCATTGCCCACCAGGCTTTTAAGATCGCCACGGATCAACAGTAAACGCGCTATGAGCTAGCAGGAACCCGACATATCCCTTCTAATAGCTTCTAAGAATACCCAATAATTACTCGTAACCTAAGACGCATGCCATCGGTCACATAGTTAGGTACCTACTATTGTTTCAACTAGTTTCGTAACTATGTCACTCCTGACCACCGTAAATATTTAATTACCGCCAGTTTTAGCATCTGGCAGCTTGCACAACCGTTCCTCGGTCACATAATTCGATCGGCTATGGATTTGTTTGAAAGCACCTTGCAACCGTCGAAATAACTCCGCCTAACAGTTTACGAGGTTGTCGACGCTTGGAATGGTTAGTAGCATTGGCAGCACTTGGATTCCAGTATAGATTCGTTTGAACACACCTTGCAACTACCGGGATAAGACATGTTGATGTTTACGATGCAGGATGCTACTCTTGGGATGGGAATGGCTTCTGCACAATTGCAACTTGGCTACGGATGTAAGACGTTTGGTGGTTATTTTGTTTACGAACTGGTGTAGCTATAGATGGCATGGTAGTCGAATCGCAAATGGTTTGAAGTTGTCAATGATCGCTATTTACTTATTTTATTTTATTCCCCATCCAAATATAGGTAATTCAATGGTATCCAATTCTAGAAGGTAAACAACCACCCACGTTCTACAAACCGTTTTGGGAGCAGTGTTAAGAATTGATTTTGTTTGACGCGTTGCATTATTATAAAAATAAATAATACATATAAAGAGTTGGACAAATGGACAATCCACAACCATCGAAAGTAGTATCGAAGTATTGTCTATTATTTTTTACTACTCCACAACACAATGGAGACTCCAATTTCGTTTTTGTTCCTTTGCACTTGACAAATAATTCGGCTCTTGCTAAAAGTCAAAGTCTCGATATAGTTCTGTGGTCTAATAAATTAGTAATTCTTTTTAGACATTCGCTATAGCAAAGTAACTGTAAACGTGATTCGCAGAACCATACGCCAAAGCTCTGCTCAACGTACCCTTGGCCCAGAACAACCATAAACGAGAAATGATGTCATTTAAACTAACACTAATTACAAAATCTAAGGTCGAAGCGTAAATTTACCGCAATGCCGTCACAGCTGATTACTTAAATATACATCAAGGAAAAAATAATTATAATGCTAAAACAACATAGACGGTTGATTACTAAAATGTTTTATTGGAATTACCAATATTTTGTTTACCTAAACCTGAGAATACTCAGGGAAATACACCCTGTACTGTATTTATAGCATCGCATAGGTACTTTAGGGTCAAGGTACCGAAATAGAGACAGTATAATGTTGAAACTTAGTGTAGGAATCGGCAAACGTAGTGTAGAACGCCCTCCGGCTGGTGGGATGACGACTTGGGAAAGACTGTAGGCAGATGCTGGATGCGGCAAGCTGAAGAGAGGGCGCTATGGCGCTCATTAGAGGAGGATTTTGTCCAGCAGTGGACTAACATAGGCTGATGATGATGAATGTTGAAAGATCACAACTGAACCTATACAAACGAAGAGTATGAATAAATATAAATATGGTAGGTACCTTAAATACACAATTTAAATGTAGAAACGATTGGTCGTTCATATTGAAATAAATATGGGTATTAAGGAATAATATAATATAATATGATATAATATAATATATAATAGATTATTAAATAGAAATGGATATAATGATTGTCTAAAGACCAACCTAATGCCAACCCTACTAATGTTGACGCCTTTGTTTTGCAAAGCATAATTATGCAAAGCAACGAAGCAAAAACATGAAACTAATGGAACTGTAAATGAAGGAGCGGCATCGCACCCGTCCACAGACCTTGACCTGATGAAATTAGAGGACAAAATAATATGCCTGTTCATACTCAGACTCAAATGATATGACGAAACAATAAGACAATTAAGCACAAAAGCAAGGTACTTACAGATATAATAAAATCAGCAGGTGCGAGTCGCCTCGTACACGGAGGGTTCCGTACTATCGTACATAAATATTTCGCAAAATGAACCTTAAAAAACAGATTTTCTTGATGTATAAAAAAAAGCAAAAGGCAAACCACGTCACCCATCCAAATACTGACCGCGCCCGACGTTGCTTAACTTCGGTGATCAGTACTCAACTTGGTATGAGGAACGTTGGGCACCTTAATTATTAATCTCATTTCATTTTTATAAGTTGTTATAGAAGCAATAATTATACACACCCTGTCAAAATTTCAACTGTCTACCTGTTACGGTTCAAGATATACAAGCTTGACAAAAGTAGAGCAAAAATAGCCAAAAAAATCAATCAATTTTATCTTTTTTTAATTTTAATATTGATTGATTTTTATTATTTGTTGTAGCGGCAAGAAAAATTATTCACATTCTGTTAAAATTTCAACTGTCTACCTTTTACGGTTTATGAGATACAGCCATGAGACAGACGGACGGACCGAGAGCGGCGGCGGCTTAGAATAGGGTTTTGTTTTCACCCTTCGGGGTACGGAACCCTAAAAAAGCAATGTACAGATAAAATATAAAGAGCAACTACGGTATTAATTCGTTTCGTCTATAGCTATCAACAACAAAAGGAAACAATTATACAAACACCTACATAACATACCATACGGTACGATAATCAAGGGCAGAGGTTAAAGAAAAACTCATGTAATCATAATAAACAAACCTTGGAGGTATATAGCAACTAACAACGTGTAGCAAATAATCTACGATTACCTCATTATCACATTGTACGACACTTCGAGTTGGTCATCGACAAATTGAGATTTATCGTGTATAAATGACATCTCGTTGAGATATGTCGGCCTAAATGACCTTTCCCGTTTTACATGAGACACGCACACGTAACTTAAAAAGAATGAGGCTACCGAAGACTCGTCGTCTTAGGACTTAGGACGTTCCGTAAAGCAGATATTATTACGCTTTGCTAATAAAGCTACCATAGTTTTTAGGGGTCCGTATCCGAAGGGTGAAAACGGGTCCTTATTACTAAGCCTCCCCTGTCCGTCCGTCCGTCCGTCTGTCACAGGGCTCTATGTCATGAACCGTAAGAGGTAGAAAGTTGAAATTTTCAGATAATGTGTATTTCTCTTGCCGCTACAACAAATAATAAAATTAAAATAAATATCAAAATTAAAAGGGGCTTCTATACAAAAAGGCGTTTTTGGCTATTTTTGCTCTTTGTTTGTATCTCTTGAACCACAATAGGTAGACATATGAAACTTTCTAAAAATAAGTAACACTTCAACTGTAATAACAACAAATACTAAAAATATAATAAAATTAAAAATTTAGAGTGGTGTCTGAACAAGTAAAAATTTGATGTTCTTAAAAAAAGTTGCCTAATTTTTACGTTACGGAACCCTTCGTGTGCGAGTCAAGTCGCACTTGGCGGTTTATTATAGTAAAATATAAAATATAGTCTAAGAATATTAACTGATCTGATGAATACAATTGATAGAGGTAAGTATGTATGTACCTACTGCTGAAGCTAGCTAGGCTACCACTATCTTGGTGATCTCACCAAATATACAATCAACTGTTTCATATATTGTAAGAGGCAATAGTAGGAGAATACTCAGACAGTTAAACGTAATGCCACGAGCATTGGCAAAATATCAACAGAACCCGTGCGTGAAGGCGAAAACATGCCTGTATTTCCAACACAGGATGAAGTCAGAATATTAAAATAGAAATTCAATTCGAAACGAGAATCGGTTGTTTAATTTTACGGCTTGGATTAAGATTTACAGCCTCAATATAAGTTAAACTAAAACAAAAAGTGATTGCGACATAAACAGAACAATGGGAAATTAAATGCGGACAAATACCTCTGCCTGCCTACACGGTTAACAGTATAACTCAGTATAAGTGTACACCCTACCATTGATCTGTTTAAACGGTGCGGTGTATTGTCTGTAAGAAAAATGTACATATTGGAGTGCCTTCGAAGATATCAAAAGGAAATAATACCAAAACTACCGCGGACAAATAAAAGGGTCATAAAATGCCCAGTTCCCGGTTTTAAAAGCTCCCTTGCGCGGAGGCACTACTATTTCACGGTACCTGCATTATACAACCATCTTAATAAAAAAGTTGGCGACACGAGACAACTTACGTCGCGCAAATATAAGCCAATTATTATAGAATGGTTAAAATCGCTCGACTATGAGAAAACAGAAAAACTTTTTGTAAAATTAAATTAAACTCTTTAAAGAGAATTTAATCGCCAAAAATAATAACAATATAATGTATGTATGTATACTCTACCCTAGTTAATCAATATTTAATCTAAGTCCTAACTTAACCACAACCACATGAGCTAATTTAAACGTAATTTAAGTTTTTACTTTAGATAATATATTAGTGTTATTGTTATTATTAGGTTACATTTGCTGCTTATTTTATAATTTAATTTAGGAACCATGTGTAGGAGGGAAGACTGGTTCTCTGTAATACAGTTTAAATTAAACTAAAACGGAAACTAGGGATACCCGTCACTTGTATTGTAGATTAAATTTTGAAATAAATGAAAAAAAAGGAAAAAAAATAAAAAACAATACAACCAATTTATTGCGAATATTATCACATACTCGTAGGTGGCCAAACTTTTGATGATCAAGTGAATCAGATAAGTAGGTTCTCAAATAGTACCTGAGAATTGGATCTATGACCTGAACAAAAACGTCGATGTCTTTAGCGTCCGTTAGTAAAATTCTAAATAGTAATCTGATGACGCCTTTTCGCAGTAATGGGCATACTTTATAGGATGTATTTTAAGCTGTCTTATTTTGCGATCATATATATAAGGTTCCGTACCCGAAGGGTGAAAACGGAACCTTATTACTAAGCCTCCGCTGTCCGTCCGTCCGTTCGTCCGTCCGTCTGTCACAGGGCTCAATCTCATGAACCGTAAGAGGTAGACAGGTGAAATTTTCAGAGAATGTGTATCTTTCTTGCCGCTATAACAATAAATAATAAAAATAAAATAAATGTCCAAAACAAAGGGGCGCTTCCATAAAAAATAACGTGTTTTTTTGGCTATTATTGCTCTTCATTTCGTCAAGGCTGTATCTCTTGAACCACATTAGGTAGACACATTAAACTTTCTATATATAAGAAACACTTCAACTGTAATGACAACAAATACTAAAAATATAATAAAGTTGAAACTTCAAACTTCTGCGTACAAGTGAAAATTTGATGTTCTTTGAAAATGTTGGCTGATTTTAACGGAACCCTTCGTGTGCGAGTCCACTCGCAATTGGCGGTTTATTTCGACTGCCAGTGTTAAAGACATTGGGAAAATAAATACCGCGGATATATTATTGCCTTATAAGTCCTGTCGATATACCTTGAGATGACGTCACGCAAGTCTGCAGGAAAACCGGTCGGACTCATGCACGACCGCACTAGTCATACTGCACCTTGAATCATATTGGCATGGCAGAGCACTGACTAAATGGTACATGTAGGTATGTCATTTTGATTATAGAATGTCTCAATACATATACCTTACTAAACTAAACAAACTCAATAAGAAATAAACCGTAACAAAAAAAAATCGAGCTTGGCGTTGAGTTTCATTCAGATATGTAAGCAATACATAATGAATAAAAAATCTCAAATCGACAAGAAAATGTAAATTGCGTATTAAAATAAACTACATTATAACAAAGTCAATTTTAGGTTAAGTACGGGGTTAAGTAATTTCACATCGAATTTATATAGACAATTATAGAGCTACCAATTTCAGCATTGGATGTTTCGTTTATAATGTTCGGTAACAACCGCTTAGTGTTTTCGTTACACCAAAATACACAATACTAGAAAGAAACCTACGTCTTTGCCTACTTGGCATTACATACGCGTCTCAGTAGTTAATATTATGTGTCATATTAGATAGACGAGTAAACTACAGGGCGCGTGTCAGTTTTACATAACAATGGAGAACAATGAGCTCCTAGTTCTGTTTCACCGATTCGTATCGAGGCGAGCTCACAAAACATTCTGGCTTGCATTCTGCTGAAACTTTAGCTCGAGACAAGAGTATAGCAGTGATTGTGACATGACCTGCACTAATGATACAGAGCACATGATTACTGTGTACTCTGTGGACGATTCAGTGCTTGCTGTCCAGCGAGTTTAACGACAGGAATGTGTTATCCATATCTTGTATAGTTGCGTGTCCTGTTTTTGCGTTGGCCATGTCGATCTGTCGTTCTCGGTGCTTACACGGTTTACGCTTGGTGCATTAGGCACACTAGGCTTTTCATTTTCAACGCCCAAGGTGATTGCACCTTATTTCGATAGGCATTGGCCTATCGAAATAGAAGTGATCTGGATGATTACTGCAAAATTTACAGTTTGAACACATAACGTTACATTCATGAACTTCATTATAGGTATCGAATGACACGGCGAAAGACATAATTTAAATATTATGTAATGAATGGATAAAGGACTAAAGTAGACCATGTTCACGCTCATTGAATGTTTTGTTGTGGTATTTTAAATTCAAATGAAGCGTGTGTTTGCAGCTTGCAAGTTTAGGACAAGGATATCGCTCAAACTTGGGACAATGCGCTGACCTATTGCATAATTTTCTTAGGTGCTTTACGGGCATACATTTACACGTTTAGTTTGTCCGTTGTAAATACTTAAATCTTGCCTAATGGTACCTCATCCCAGTATGGTATTTCGCCCTTTTGCTTAATCATTCTGCAGAATACCGCAATTGTCGGTTGCCGGCGTAAAACGCAATCTTTGGTAATTGTGCAATTTGCATACTTTTGCATGAAGATTTTCTGATCAATAGTCAATGATGCAAGCGGTAAGTGTCGCCAATACCTCAATTAGCCAATGGGTTGTGGTCGATGGCGGAATGCGCGCGACCGTTAGCGTCCGGCTGCACTAGCGTCCATAGTTGGAGGCACTCCTTCATGTGACCATCTCGATCTTCTGCATTGATGCCATTTAGATAGGGTATGTATGACTTGTTAGGTTCATTGACGCCTCAGCATTCTAATGGTTTACTGGTTTGTAGCTCAGCTATCACATTCTAATGGTTTACTGTTTTGTAGCTCAGCTATCACATTCTAATGGTTTACTGGTTTGTAGCTCAGCTATCACATTCTAATGGTTTACTGGTTTGTAGCTCAGCTATCACATTTTTTGAGCGATTGCAATAACCTTACAAAGATCTGACTTTAAATCATATTGTCATTGGGATAGTTTACGTTCGTGAATAAGTATAATGGTCGACCTCATTCTTGTGGCGCCTTTAACAGCAATAAGTTAGGATTTCGTTGAATGGAAACTACAAATTAATGCAAATAAATAAGCTATCAAAACAAACTCTGAATACTGAACGATTTTATGAGCTGGTGATGCCACGCCAATACACATATATATGCACAGAATCTCAGGGAAATTATGCCAAATGAAGAGTCAACTGATTCTATTATTTAAACTAGCAGAATATCATAATCAACTTGACAATGCCCCTTTTCAAAATGTTGCGGGGGTATCAGGACTCGACAAGAGCTTTATTGTGTCAGCTAGGATGTCAAACTTTATCTACCAGATAGCTGCCCCTCCAGCACTCTTGATAACAATAAAATGTTCTGGCATAATTACCTCATGGAATTTACCCAACAAGGCGTTATTCTGTTAGGAGCTAGAGTTTCACAGTAAATTATCCTGGCTCCAGTACTTACAATATATGTATTTTCCGTTTTAGATAAACGTGCCTAATTAGGTAGGCACTCTTAAGGCCTGGTAAGTTCTAAAGTGGATAAAGTATTCATCCATTGTTAGCTACAACACCTACAATAATATAGAACACAAAGTTTGTTTATCAAGAACATGTTAAGTTATTTTACGACGCTATGCTACGCATTTTTATAGCATAGACATAATCAAGTTTCAAGTTATCAGTAGAGGAGATAGTAGTATTGAATTACAACACAACAAACTAATATAACCCCATGATGCGGGTTCGCTCAATATCCTACGACGCCCCTTTACCTTCCATCCTATCTCATCTCAGCTTTACCACCATCATTGGCCTGTTAACATCTACGAAAGATGATTTAGGTGGCATCAGTTGGTTTGATACTCATATTTATCAATGCGAACTTTGATCCACTCGACACTCTTGCCAGTCACTCTTATATCAGAAGTCAATGTCCTCAGCCACTGAGTAATTGGTCAAGTACTGTATGCGCATACGCATAGGTACAACGAGCGGATGATAACGCGTTATCTATGCCGGCAGCACAGAACACGTAATAGTTAAGACAGCCTCTAAATTCACTAGGACTACCTAGTTGCGCAACATTGTCATCAGTGGATTTGTGCTGGCAAACCTCCGATCTCATCATCGAATCATTTTAATAGTATCCATTAATGTTTCGCAGTTATTCTTTCTTCGTCCTCAGGAGACTAATCCCTGCAAGATTCCTTCATGAACTAACACAGCTAAGACAAGCTTAGCTTTCTATCACCTTCCATTTATTCCAAGTCTCCCAATGCAAAATCAAATCAGGATTGTTAAACAAGGATAGATAGATAATACTACAATAAAAGACGGTAACGTTGTGTAGTGATAGAGCCATGCCGGCGCGGCGCGGTGACAGGGTGGGGGCACCGGAAACCGCTCGACCGGCTTCTCTGAACGTGCGTACGGGCATCCGTCTCGGAGGCCAAGAAAACAAACAAGATCAGCTTTTTGCCAATTTCTCTGTCCTGCTGCGAATGTATCCAGTACTCTGAGAGATCTTCTGTTGTTTGGTGTCATGGATTTTTTTGTGTAGCTTTACATTCTTGTACCCTATCTCTGTTACTTGTTGTAACCTCGGCTTTACTAAGCCATTATGGACAAGAGATTTGTTTTTTCATCAAGCATGTTAGAGTATAGACACTGCCAACACTGCTTAGCAATTGCTAAGTTGAGCAAGATTAATAACAAAGGGGTATGTCTACATGTGCCACGTCCTACTTATCACAAATATGCGCAATATTTCACCTTAAATCAGTCTCGACACAGGAGTCTTAAATCAAAAGTCAACCTGAATAATTCAATGATAAAACACCTCGATCCCGTTGTTTCTCAGCGAATTGTAAATGGAGTCCGCAACTCAGCCTTGTGATAAGATTCCACAGTTCCCAGAATCGGGCAAGCCGTCAGAATGCCGTGAGACTAGTATTCGCGGGTCGGCAATCTTGGTGCGCGATCAGGATCACGGATTCGTTTTATGACCAGAGGGTTTAATCTGTCTGTAGACAACGATACTGTCGAGACAGAATAGTAAAAAAAAAATATGTTTAAAATATTTGAAAATACTTCTGCAATACAGGTTATTTTCCCGTATTTCGTCGATTCTGGGATTTTGTCTTGTCTAGACTTGCATAAGTCTTATCTTCTGGGGTTCATGCTACCAACCTATGCTGTACCTACAGGGGTAGTTTATCAGACTCTCACCCTAACACCATTTACTAAGTTACGTAATGAAATTAACATGAACTGTGAAGGGTAGAGTACCTATGACCCTTTTTTTCAGCCTTTATATATCATGTGGTAGAAGTTGGGTAGGTGCAAGGTGTAGTATGCTATGTATTTAGGTAGGTACTCTATATGCTTGAGCATATGTATCAGAGAAAATGTTTGACTCAATAATTTACGATTATCGTACTTTCGTTGGTATCTAAAGGTAGACAATAGGCGCGTTATCTAGAGAATTCATACTCTTTACGTAATTGCAAGCAATCTTATCAACTTATAATTTATAAGCTTGAGGTTGATATGTAAATGTACTACGTTAGGTACCTACACGACAATTCATAAATTCTATGTTAGGTACGCTATCTGGGGGATGTAGAGCCAACTCAACAACAATAATATAGTTGGTCATTGGGTAACGCATTGATTTATTACGAAACGTTCTGCTTATCTCGGATTTGTAAATTCCATTAAAAGGACGTGCTTACTACTGTAAGCACGTCCTTTTAATGAACCGATGATACTTCATCGGTTGGCTTTTATAGAATTAGGAAATGTGAAGTTAGCTTCTAAAATGTACATTTAAGTGTTTAAAATGCGGTCTGAATTGAACTTGCGAGTTGATTATGATTTGTGTCTTGATCTTTATCCCGGAGACAATTTCAGCGTAATTAAAATTGCTTTCTTCTGTGCTCATGCACAAGATGACAAGAAGAAAATCTTGTCCGTGTAAAGTCAGCTTAATCTTGCACTCGCAACTCAACATAATTTTGACGAAACAGCATTTTGCAAATGATGGCATGGCGTGACTACTTTCGCTGGCTTGGTTATATATAAGCGTAGATAATTCAACACATCCAAAATGTTGTTGAAATGTTCAATAACGGGTTATTTCAACTCATGAATGAGTAATGAGTATTTTGTCGTCACGTCACATTTTTCAAGATTGTTTCCTTCGCATTCATTATGACTTCCTTTCTCTGTCGAGTTAACAAGGTGTTTTTTTCGTTTGTGCCTTATTGTTACAATCTGTCTTTGTGTTGATGAAATGAGTATCGTGACTTCCGTCTCATGTTCACTTTTAGATTGTTAGTCCCGCAAATTAGTCTATTCAAAAGATTTTATTCTTGACTTTCGAATTCTCATATAATTATAATGTACTTAGTTTGATTTAATGAGAACATTTCGATTTCTCGAGATGTGGTTACTTTGATCTGTACAAGCTGAAATACCTGACGAACTCAGCGAGTCTTGACTCGCTGAGTTCTATTCGGTATCTTATTCTTGAATAAGATACCATAACTCGGCGCGTCATCATCATGAATTACCTACAGACATATTTTAATCAATGCATATTCTTTGTGCGATGCGAACCAAGATGGTCCTTCGCTTGCCGCATGAGCCGCATCCATTTATAATATTGATGCTATGGTCTAAATGTAGGAACGAGTTTTTGCATCTAAGCTTTTAGCTTGCGAAATTCTAAGCTACGCCGATGTTGCCAATGTTGTTGCCTGTCTTTCAATCAGTCGCTATTTTGCATATTGATACCATACAGGAGCGGCTTGAATAATACTGACATAAATTAAGACAAGTTTTGGGATGTAAGTGGGCGCAATATCGTCGGCCATTTTGAAAGTTATCGACCGATTCGCGTAGGTGAGAACTTCAAAATTGTTATGGAGACTATTTCGTTTTATTAATACTCATTCAAATCATAACAGGTCATGTTTATAGAACCAAGAACTGACTCTGTGGCTGTCGAAATAATTGTTCCTTCCCCACCAAACTTAACACTTTTGCAAATCGAAGGATCATGCATGAATTATTTTGAAACAGGTGGATTCCACAAAAGGCTGAGGTGTGCCAGAGAAAAAACTGTTTTCTCGACAAAGCTCTCGTTTAAGCATCAACACAGGTAGGTACACTTCCAGGCAAAGATTTTTAAACTTTGGACGTCTTTACAGTCATGCCATTTTTTACAAACGTCAGCATTTCTAATCGGTACTTCACCTGTACATTCGTAAGCAAAAAGTCAGGCCATAATCGGCCGCGAAGGACGAATGCTTGCGTACGCGTATTTTGTCATCTCTTTCACGCAAATAGCGGTATCCCGTTCACTCGTCTCGTTTAAGCACGCAGAACCAGTTAAAAGGGAAACTGGTTTTTAGGCATTAAGGATTGTAATTTTATAATGGATGCACAGCAAAATTTGCATTCACATTAAAAGAGAAAATTTTCGGAGCTAGAATATGTTTAATTGAGCAAAAATACATATGTCATATTTCTAAATTAGATAGGTACCTATAAGTAGAATATTTAATAAAAACAAAATCTTCAGATAATTTATCGGTCAACAAATAGTCAACAAATAGTTTCCTGCGTCCATGTTATTTGAAATACCTGATAAGATTTGATTTTGGCATTGCAAGGTCAATATAGGTTAATTTGATGTCTTTAAGGTTTTACTGACAGTGTCCTTGTGAATATTTATTCAAATGAAAATGAATCCTTTTAGTATAATTTGTTAAATATTTAAATATTGTGTCAACATTAAATATTTATTGTTTTATTGCCACAGAGAATTGCTCACCATACTGTAAGCAAACGGAAACAAAAATAAGTTATTTTCCTTAAAATACAAACCCACTAAGTTTCATGTGATTAATTCCAGTTTGAACATAAAATTCACAAAAACGAGAGCTATTGCTACCTTGTAAGTATGACTCTCAGTTCATGACTAACATTAACATCACTAATTGTTTTCTAGGCCAACATTTTTATACAAACCAGACAAATTAGATGGTTTTTGTGGAATTTGACTCTGTTATTTATAATGTTAAAATCAGAGTAAAGTAGAACCTCAGATGGTAGAACTGTAGAGGTTGGGAAATCTCAGTTTCTTTGGCAAATAATTGATGAATTTGTAAGTTCACCAGAAAGCACAATTTTAAATTGGACGCATTAGTTTTAATGCACACAATATTGTCAACGTATAAGATTGATATAACATTATAGGCACATTTAAGTTGGTAATTTTATATTTAAATCATCAATTATATTTAAAAAAATAATAAAAAGTATCAGAAATAGAATAGTTAAAGTTTCAATCAAGTTCAAATTAAAGTAAATACATATCAAACATTGCACAAGATTGATACAGCATACATATTACGAGTAGATATTTTTAAAATCTGTGATAGAGCATTGGAGAAACCGTGTATCAATTAACCCGGGAGCACCCACAGCTGAGTAGGTATTTGCCCAAGGAAAATAAAATAGGTTTATATATTATTGTTTACAAATTTCAAAACCGAGATAGGATATTATGTAAACAGTCATAATCCAGCTAGCTAGAGTAACTAAGCATCAACTTTATCACAACAGTGATATCGCAGCCCTGATTACTTATCAAGCAAAGGCAAGTTAGTACTCACCGAAGCTCTCAGTCAGCTTGAGCATAACCCCGCCAATGTGCATGTCGCCTTTTACGACCATGGTCCGCTTCTCGTTCAGATCTGTCACGTAGATAGTGAGGTTCCACGACCCATCGCCAACAACTTCTCCGTCCGCCAACATTTTAACGAGTTTTTGTTCACTTTACACAGTATTGTCACTTCCGAAGGCACATCGTCGAAGTACGATTGAAGAACGTACGTGTGTCCGTAGCAATAGACGGCAACCAACTGACTGGCTGAGTTTGAGTTGTTTGTAGTGAGTGAAGTACCTAGTTCTGCTTGCGTTGGATGCGATCTGAGGCAGGCCGCGGTATGCGGGAGGGTCGGTAGGTCAGACGCAAACGCAACGCAATCGCAATGACGCGTGACGGACGCGGGACACCGCGAGAGGAGAATCAGGCAAGGAAAAACAAACCACAGCTACATAGGACAGTATGTTAATGGAAGGAAGGTAGCTATGTCTGCTTAGGTCAGCATGGTATTTTGAGTTCGTTCGTTTCTACTTTTGTTTCCTTTTGTTTAGCATAATTTTGCAAAAAAGCTAATATAAACATCATCTCACTCACTTCTCATAACTTCGGTTTGGTTTACCTATTTAAACTAGTATTTAATTAGAATAAGTACCTAGGTACTCTTCGTTTGATGAAAACTTGCAAAGAATGAGTAATAGTGTTCTGTGGAAATAACCAAATAGAATTTATCTACTTTTGTGAAAAATTTAATGTAAAATAAAATGTAAACAGAGGGGATACCAGCTGGCAGCCAGAGAAAGAAACCCTTTTTAGTGGGTAACTTTATGATAACTTTGTTTCACCAAAAAATCTGTAAGTGGTTAAGAGGATTTTATTCAAATGGAGTCTGATAAAATGCGGATTGTACTCATAGGGCCAATGCGGTGGCCCAGGCCCTGCATGTTATGCCAACCATGTGCAGCCGGTCGGATTTTGTTTACACTTTCGCCGTTCGAGTACCTACAGGAAGGCATTCTCGCCAATTTATCACTCGATATATATATATGAATAGAACTATCAAATTTGACAGTTCTTTTCATATATAACGAGCGATAAATTGGCGAGAATTGCCTTCCTGATATTTTACATTTACAGTGGACGTGGAATCTCTTGTAGCCACGTTAATTAAATTAAACATACTGTAATATAGGGTGTTACGTTCTACTGGTGCCACAGAATGATATAAAATTTACAAAGAGGTCTAATCTAAGGTCTTAGGGATATTATATCTACCCAAAAATTTTGGAAGCTCATATTACGTTTTGCCGTCCATCCAAACAGATGATTCTTACACTATGATAGGCATTGACCGTGCGGTGACACACAGCTGAACGCGCTTATAAGACAGACTTAGACAGCGAACTTACAGACACACTTCATCACGTTTCATCACACTTAGTGTGATGAACTCTGTCTGTCTCGTGATCAGGATCACATATGGCTCTGTCACTTTCGCATGGGGGCGTACGCCACTGCGCCGCCGTCGTCGCCTGCACAGAACTATACTTGGTCGCCTGCGACTGTCGTGAGTTGTCAGTCAGAGAACCGAACGTGACCATAACGGAGTGGTTTTATTCTCTTTGATTCGAGCTGGTCGTTTTAGAAGCTAATTAATTACAATTTACCTTATTATATTACCTATTTATATATATTTATTTTAACTATATCGTATTATTATGACCATTTTATGTACCAATCTTTGTACTTATGTATTTAGATTAGTTTTAACATTTAACATTTTTCTTACGTTAAATATGGATCATTGATTCATTGTGTCTGGAATAATGAGTTATTATTATAATTATTATAAAACAAAGCGCGCGCGATTGTTTATTTACAAACCAAACTTGGTAGCTTAGTAATTTTGTGTAATTAAAGTTTGTATATATACTAATGTATGGATGGATGTATGGAAGTATGGATGTGTACCAAAGTAGAATGACAAAAAGAAATGGCGTAAAATAACAAGACCCAACGTGTGAATACTGTTTGCGAAGCGCGCCAAGATCCTTTGATGTGTGCACGGAAAACCGATACTATTCCGTGTGCCGACCAATGTTGATCGCCAACTACCAACAATTGTTGGCACAACAGCGCATTGGCCCAATATGTACAAACAAACAGTCTTGCATGATTCTTGCATCATACTTAATGACGCCTCCTATTATTTTTTGGGGTAAATATATTATTACATTGGCCACATTCTGGGGTAATCACATAATATTTTTTGCGATTTTTTGTTTCATTAGAGCTCGCTGATTGGCTCCCTCCGAGTCATCTTCATCTTCTTGTTTTATGGTGCACTAGAACACTCAGGAAATATCATTGTCATTCTAGAAATAAACGTCGAAGTCAAGTCTGATCAGCTGCTCTGCTCAGGAGACTCAGCTCAACAAATTTTGTCAAAACTGCGTCGGACGGAAATGTTTGCGCAGTACCTAGTTTTTGTTTTCGCTTGATTTCATTATTCATTGACATTATATATATTGCTTTTTTGTAGCTCCACATAAGGACAAATTACTGTAAAATCCAACATAGTTTTCAATACTTTATGCACTCATGTACAAGAAAAATCAAACAAGAGAAATGGTGGCCACGAAAATTAAACATAAAGGTGCTAAATCAGCATTCTATGACAATTTTTTCTAAATAAAGTGCACAGCGACAGTCTAGAGCTATTTCACTTACTAATATTGTATTTTATTTTAGTAATTTCCTGCACAACACCGGAACATCACGCTGAATCTCCATCAAGGGATAGCGATTCAGAAGCCGCCAGTCCTGTGCCTTTTCTCTGCACTCAAGATGGAAATGAAGGGGAAACTGATGTCGTTTGGAATTTCTACACGCCTAAGTCAGGGCACAGCGCCACGTCACGCGTTAAAAGCAGCACACCGCTAAGCCACAAAATGAAAAGAGTAAAACCAAAAGTCTTAGTAAAACCACTACCCAAACGAAGAGCCATAAAGATTTCACAGCAAAAGACTGAACTATTTCAAGACTTACTAGAGCTTAATAAAAACTTGCATGAACTGATAGCTAAGAAGCAAACCATTGTGCCTGATAAACCCCAATCAGGGAGTGAAGATGACATATTCAGTGATGCTTTCTCACAGGAAAGCTCTCCAAAGTGTATTCCACGGAGCAGCTCTAGATGTCTAAGGAAAAATGTTTTGAGTTCTAATTTGGGCCGTCCTGAATCAGATGCAGCTTTGGAGTCTGATGACTCTATGAATGAGTGTTTACTGAAAGCCAGTCAAATTGTTGAAGAGAAAATACTAAACTATGAACCTGAACCCAAGCAAACACGACAAAGTACTAGATTGAGTTACAAAACTGACGTAAACATGAAAATGGATCAAGATTCAATGGATGCAATATTAAACAGTATAAAATTAGACTCACCAGTCATCAGCAAAGTAAAAACAATTGCTCCATGCATAAACAATGATTCCTTTGACAACTTCGTTGGAAACTTAAATGATAGTGCATTAGAGCAGCTTACACAGATGCCTATTAGATCAGAATCAAAGAAGAATAAAGATTGGACTGTAAAAGAATTAGTGGTTCATGATGCAAGCCCCACATCAAAATCAATCTTCGGAAGGCATAGTTCTATGCCAGAGTCTCCATCTATGCCTGATAATAATAAGCCTTCCACCAGTGGAACAGCTTTTGGACGATATAATTCTATGCCTTTCAATAATCATGATGGTAAATTAATGTCTTTTGCACTATTTTATATGTTTTATCATACAGGGTTATTGTATACATTTCATACATATTTTTATTATTTGTTTATGGATAATATTAGGGATTCTAAAAATTATGTTTTACAGGTTCAGGTGACTCACCTACAAGATGTACGCAGGATGAAATAAAGAAGAAACACCAACAAGCCCGAGAAAAACTGCTGGCCAAACGACTCCTGCCATTTACCTCGTCCCCTCAAACTCAATCGCCACTACAACTTTCCCAGTTTATATTACCAAAGAAATCACAGTTTCAGCCAAAAGTTGCTACTAATATAACTGGTCATAACTATAATATGAGAAGTACCATCCCAATTACAAATCAGAGTGAACCTACAGATCTTAAACAGTTAATAGAAAAGAAGAGACAAGAAGCTCTAATGAAGTTGAGACGTCGTCAACCATCTAATAAAGTGTCGTAATCGTTATTTGCTGATTTCGCCACCTCCATGGCAAACTTCAGAATCTGTTTTTGTTGTAGTACTATGTCAAAATCAAAATCAAACTGCAGATTCGTAAGTTTGCCGTGGATGTGATGATTTGTATTATGGAGCTTGATTAGATTACACTTTTTGTGATAATATACTATATTGAAGAAATGAGGTTTGTGGTGTGTTAAAATTAATATCAATATTCAGTCAGATATTGAAAGGTGAAATAATAAAATAGCTAATGCTAATTTTTTTTATATCTCAATTAAATGTAGGTATATACAGTAAACATTTAATTGAGATATAAAAAAAATTGCACATCTAAAGTCACTCATCATTTCAATACAGCTTGAATATACACTGCACTGCAATTTTGGGCGCCACCGAAATAAGCAATTAATAATAATTAGTTCTTACATCTCGGCAAACGTAGTGTAGGACGCCCTCCGGCCAGAAGGGAACACGATCTGCGAAAGACTGCAGGCAGATGCTGGATGCGGCAAGCTGAAGACAGGGCGCTCATTGGGGAAGGCCTATATCCAGCAGTGGACTAAGATAGGATGATGATGAGTTCTTACATTGACCCCACGTCAAACTTATTATTTTAAGCATTTATAGGAAACAATCCTATCGCCAGAAACAGTTACTGGTCCTATAATGGCGAGTTACAGCGTGGCCAACTGCCAGTAAAAATATCAACATAGTACCGGAACGGTACTTATTGCCTCTGGCCTCGGAGGCTGTATCCTGAATTCGGGGCCATCGCATGCTTGCTTGGGCTAGCGACGAAGAAATTGGAGCTGTCTGACAACGATTCTGGACACTACGGCAGCTTACCTATCGGGGAGGTACATATAGCGGCATGACTGCCAGCCAAATAAACAGAGTACGGATCGGTACCTAGTTATTGCCCCCGGCATCGGAAGCTGTATCTAGAACATGGGGCGTGGCATTATAGACATCAAATGAAGGCTGTTACGGAAAAACAATACATTACTTCACATTGCCCCATGCACGGCCTAGACTCGGGGCGGTATGACCCACAGAGGCGGTGATGCTGGTGCCCTGTTGCTAGAACTAGTAGATGGGCTCTGACAATGTTAACTCCAGTGCTGAGGAGGTACGGATGCCAATTTTTTGGCTTTGCCTTTAGTTAAAACCCCGAATGACACTTAATACCTGACTTCGGGGGCCGTTTAAAGAAGAGGTTTACCAGGTGACATTTCGTCATCATCATCGATCTTTATTAGTCTACAGCTGCTTTAGGGCAAGCACGGGGATTGTTGTCTAGGGTAGAATAGAGACAAATTAAGTCACTTTGTCATCGGATGCGTAAAATATTTGAAATTAATTGCTTCAACTTCAATAATGTAGTTACCTACGCAATATATGACGATGCGATGTCATTAATGTCTATTCTACCCTAGAGAACAATCTCCGTGCTTGGCCTACTGGACATACGCCCCGATTGCACTTGGTCTCAACAAAGTTATACACAATTTTTTGCTACTCCTTCATTCGAAGGAAGTCAGTGGAGTCGGAGGATCAGCGCTGAAATGCTACTCCTCCGGCCACGAGGGCGGTATTCAGAAGATGGATCATGTTAAAAGGGTCAACTTTAGAGGAATCGGCGTGCAACTGGTTTAACAAAGTTAGGTAGTTCAATTTTTTTATTACGTCTTTATCTGAAGGAGTCAATCATTGCCGAAATGGCAGTTACTGTCTCCGGCCTAGGAGCCCATATTCTGATGATGGGGCTTGTCAAACCAAGCAGTACTGCGCTACAACAAGGCATGTCGATTTTGTGGGCGTTACCCCAGCGGCATGTCGACTCGGGTCTAGACGAAAATTAAAGAAAAATTAGGGCCCTACGTCCTGTAAATGTACCTACACCAAAAATAAAATTGGTGTCTATTAAGGTTTCGGAGTAATTCGCGAAACTAAGATGCTAGCAGTAACGTCTGAAAACGTTACTGCAGCGTCATGATTTTTACCTATTAGCCTCAGCCAAATTTAAAATAGCTTAAATAAGGTAGCTTATATTTGTACACTTCCAAGGCCGAGCAGCGGCATTTCTGCCCCCTGTGGTTTTTGAGTAATTGCATATAACACCTTCAGTCGTAGTGTGATCAACTCAGTCTGTGTCTGAAATGGCGCCTATTGCCCTCGGCGTCGAAGACCTTATCCAGATGATAGGGCATACCTACATATCAGGCGCTGCTACGCCCCAACAAAGTGACAGACATTTTTACCTTTATTGCTTTATACCCAAGCCAAACAAGAGATGGTTCTGTCGGTAATCTTAACTTCCCGGTGAAAAAAAACGTCCAAGATTTAACTTCTCTTTTACATAATACAACTTTTACCAGCCACATCGTTGGCCCCAAGACAACTATCTTGTTTCGTAGCTCATCGTCAACTGACCCACCGTTTTGCAAGGAACTGGGTAGATGTCCGTAAAAAACTCAAGCTCTCATCTGACCAATATTTGAACGGAATGTCAGTTGTCGTTTGAGCTACGAATTAATATACGAGTAAGTACTATTGTAATAATCACTTTAAAATCAAGCAAATAAATAATTTTACGTTAGAAATATATTATAAGACATTATTATGCAGTGCTTTAAAAATATAAACTTATAATAAACATAATTTAACGGTTGATTTCCGCTCTGATCAATATACAAAGTAAAGTCAGCAACTTATTTTTGTAAATTATGGTAAATAAAAATTAAAATGTAGGTATACGAGGGGCATCTAAAATCGCAACATTAATTTTAAATAAGTTAACATGTCTGAGCTCTTTAAATGTTGTCTCATCAGAAGAGTTCCTCAGAAGAAACATTAAACTTTAATTGTAAAGTCTTAGAAGATATGTGTAGTTTTGCATAGTTGACTTTGTAATTTATGTACTATGTAGGTTCAGAGTCACATTATTACTGTTTTGCACAAAAACAAAACGGTTATGATTGGAGAAACGAACAGCATCAGCAAGGTGCTCGCTATGCAAAAACTAGCGAGTCCAAAAAAAAAGCAGTGGCATGTCAGAAACAACAGCAATATTTCCAAAAATCACTACGAAAACCTATTTTTTAAGCTTATTTCGGATAATTGAACACGCAATTTTTTAAACATGCCTAACATGCAAAACAGTAATATTATTTTATTATTAGCCTGATGTGTCCCACCCACTGCAGGGCAAAGGCCTTCCTCCTTGATGGACATAACATTAGAAATTATAAACTATACAGGAATGTATTTACATGCAGTTAAATTATGAATATTTATATTGACTTATATACTTTAGGTGATAAGAGGACACATGATCATGTGTATGGGGGATATCGAAGACAAATGCACAGCTAGTCACGTCATCATGTCGAAAAAATGGAATTGTGCATTCCCAGGCGATTCTTTCAACACACTCATTATTGACTTCTTTAAACTCTTCAACTGCTATGGTACTGTCCACCATGATCATTGGCCGAGTGATAATGATAATGCGGTCTTCTGAAAACATCAAATTTAACTTTTATGTTATCTTAATGTTATGGATACAATAGACACAAGTCGGCCAATACTCTCCAAAACAACATTGGTTCATTATAGCATGGGATAATAGTGTTTGTTTTTACAGTTTTTACTAGAGCAGTGACACTCCTTATTAATAACGTAAATGACATAACTTACTCAAACTGCACAAAGCAGCTGTTGGGTGGTAAAAAGTTGCTATATCCTGTACTTTCTCATCAACACCTGGCTTGAATCGAAACAGACCACAGAAATGGTTCTGAGTGCAGTAAACAAAATCCTTGAATGATGTCATCTTATCATATTTTATTGCAGTTCTGACAACTGGAGTCCAACTGCCATAGTTTTCTGTCTCATCAGTATATTTATCTATGTGATCACGGTCCACAGATGCATAAATGTCCCCTTTGTGGGCACATATAGCAGGACTTTGCACAGGTCCAGGTAGTTTTGCTATCATCCTATATGATCTCAACTTCATATCATATGATATTCCTGTATCCAGCAAAACTCTGAAAATTAACATATTTTCTTTAACTTATACTTAAAGTTTGGGGAAGACTACTAACTATCACAAACTTTAACTAGGTTAGATTAAAAACAACTTCAGTACAAAATAGGTATTTACACTAAATAGATTTTACAGGATTAAGGCCCGTATTATGAAAGCTTGCTCGGTTATCTTCTATCTATGCTTGAGTAACGCTTTTCTATGGCATAAATGTCACTCAAGCATAGATCTATGATTGAGCAAGCTTTCATAATACAGGCCTAAGTGTAGACATAGACACTCTAATGACTATGCAGTTGCATGCAATGCAATGGCACACAAAATGAATGTTGTTGCATTTTTATTTCTAGACATGTCAGTGGAATATTAGGATGTTTTTTTACAAAAATTTAACTTCAAATTTATGTATATTTATATTATTTTACGTTTTAAAATGTTACCAACCTATATGCACCAACTCCACCAATAAAAAACATGGTATCTCCTAAGATGGCAACACTTCCATGTCTCCGTTTTGGCAACTCAACTCCATGGGATATCCACTCCTTTTTCAGTATATCATATACCCTCACATCTCTCATAAAAAATCCAGTTCCTCTGCCATATTCTCCTCCGACTACTACGATTTTGGTGGATCCCCATGATGCAACAGTGAAACCCCAAAAATTTTTGCCACCAACCTCTAGCCATTTTTCAAAGCCATTTTCTTTTGAGAATTTGTACAAATAGTAGGGGCCATCATTATCTATCTCTCCTTTTTTGGGAGTATATAGGGTGATAGTTGGGGTATAAGACAGACTTCTCTCTCTGCTTTCTTTGACTAAATTTAGAACTTCAACATAAACTTTGTCTGTAAAGAGGTCACACAGACTGTCTTTTAGAATGATAACATTTGATTCAGACAAGACTTTAGATTCACAGATTTTTAGAAGGCATTCTACCACCTTTACAGCCATATTATTTGTGGAGTATTGCTTCATTATTTCACCCCTTATTTCTTGAAGGTCCTTAGTAGCAAGTCCTTTCATATCCAGGCAACCAAGAATTATGAGCAAGGCATCTGCACCTGTTTCATTACTGAGAACCCACTGTGATCCAAACTTAAAAACATCCATCTCATTGTCGGTATCTAAGTAAGGATGGGAAAGATACCAGAATAGTTTTTCCACTGAAGGAATATATTCAACCATCATGGTTCTGAAGTTTAGCAAGCCGTATGCAGCTGATGCTTTTTCCAGTTTTCTGTATGCAGCTTTTTGTGCTATAGACATTGTTTCTACCCAGTTAGAGTGTGTAAGTTGGATATCTAAGCAGTACTCTATTTGCTTGCTTAGTTCAGTGATCTGTAAGAAAGTGGCAGCAATAGCCAGACAGCTAATGGCTGGGAGGTCATGCTCAGACAAATCTATTAGACCCATTTCAAAGTAGCGTAGAATTATGCCTATGGAGTTCGCGTCAACTGCATCTACCTAAAAATCAGTAAGTAAATAGCTAGTGTTTGTTTAAGCAAAGGGTTAATGTAATAAGTTGTTAACCTCTGATAAAAAAAGAAAGTTTTCTCCCACTCGCAGGTACTAGCACAGAGACTGGGTGTCCGTCACGGTAACATACTCATAATCGAATTCACATTTGTTATTATTCACTAATTATGCTTTAAAATTAGGCATAACAACAAACGTGAATTCGCTACCGTCACGGACACAAGGCGGAAAATGAATTAAGATAGGCGCTATGTCGGTAGGTACATATTATCGCAATAAGATTAGTATTTGCTAAAAGTACACTTACATCAATGGTTATATCACGCTGGTCATTTTCAACATAATTTCCGCTAAACATAGCTTGAAAATAATCGCTATGCTCACACAATACGTTCTTTTTCACGGTAAAACTGTGATCTCCAATGTGCAAACGAATTTCTGGTATTTCTTCCATATTTGCAACAGTGTCGGTCGTATTTTTATTACGAAATTGATTTCAACTTATTAACTGATGGCAAAAACCAAATTTCTTATGGATTTGTGCTCAAAATTGGAAAATTTACAAAAAATCATCGTTTTTCAAACAAAACAAACTTTGTACTACCTACAAATACACATAAATTCACATAATGCATTCTTCTTCTTGTCAGATGGCCTCTGCGACTGGGTTGTCGCAATTTCGCACATGCATGGAAGGAACAAAACAAAACATGCCGTCACTCATTTGTTTTCAATAAACTTCAACGTCTGGCTGCTTCTTGGCAAATAGCACTGTGTCCGTTTATTAGCCTGGCCACACGCTCCGTCTTGCTTGCGCAGTGCAGTTTGTGCAATAATGTATGACTATGCAAAACGACGGAACACAACCGCACCGGTACAGTGGCCACACGTTTATGTAAGCTCGTGCAAGCTAGACTGAGCAAACCTCATGTCATGCCTCATAACTTCATAAGTCTAGACACAATACGGAGAGATAATCTGTTTTTATTTCTCTATTTTTGGTGTTCGTCACTTCACGATGTTGTCGCATAGAAGATTTTTTTTATTAGGAGTTCGACGAATTGTACAGTTCTATGAATTCAGTTAAAAAATCCTTCGAATATCCTCTTACGGGGGTAGACCCCCTTTTTAGATCACTTTGCCCACCTCCGCGAAAAATTAACAAACACGTATATTGGCTACGGGTGGCGCGGCGCGCGGCGCGGCGCGGGCGGCGGCCATGCCAAGTGTGACCCCCCAAACTCTTGGCCTGTGACTGTGCCTGGTGTGTCGTGAAAAATACTTTGTAGCTTGAATGACCGGCCACACGTGCAATTGCACAAGCCGCGCTTCCGGGCTTTAACGAGCTACCGTCTTGCCGTGTCCACACGCTCCGCCTGACCTGCGCAAACTGTTTTGTGCACGAATGCTTGCAAGTAAGACGGAGCGTGTAACCGGGCTATGAGGGTGAATTGGCTACGCACGTCCATTTCTCAGACAGACTACCACAGACTATTTTTTTTTTGGATTTTCTTTTCCTTATCCTGGGTGGGACTGACGATCATTGTTTTTTTATTCATAAATTTGTTAGATATTTGAGTTTACCCTTTTTAGGGTTCCGTAACCGAAGGGTGAAAATGGAACCCTATTACTAAGCCTCTGCTGTCCGTCCGTCCGTCCGTCTGTCAAAAGGGCTCTATCTTAGGAACCGTAAAAGGTAGACAGTTGAAATTTTCTGAGAATGTGTATTTCTCTTGCTGCTATAACATAACAGTAAATAATAAAAATACATTTTATATCCACATTATAGGGGGCTTCCAAACAAAAAACGTGTTTATTTTTGGCTATTTATGATCTTCGTTTGTCAAGACTTTATCTCTTGAACCACTATATTATGTAGACACATGAAACTTTTTATAAAAAAGGGAAAGTTTGATGGGAAAGTGAAAATTTGATATTGTTTGAAAAAGTTGCCTGATTTTTACGAACCCTTCGTGTGCGAGCAACGCGCACTTGGCGGTTTATTCTGCTAAAGAGCACGTAAAAAAAAATTTAATATGTCGATTTTGTTGGCGTCAAATAAATTTTTGTGAGAAAAAAATCTACAAGGTTTTCTTTCTTCAAAATCTTGATTTTTTTCATTGAATTATTTACCCTTGAATCCAGTGGATAAATTTGCGATTTGTTTGTTGTTGATGTTTGCAATAGTTTGCATTCTGGTAACTGTTACACAAAAACCAGTAAGTGTAGGTAATAAAAGAAGAAAAAACTAAACACTAAAATATCTGTAATTATCTTTAAAAATAGAGATCTATGAACATAAACAAGGTAACATAACAACAACCAAACAAAACAAAGATCAGATGTTTCGGTGAAGTTGAAACCAGTTGGAACCAACCATTCAGCCAACCAAGGTCTTATTTTGGACAGAATGACGGATACAGCTTCCGCAGTTACAGCAACTGTTGATGAAGACTTGGATGAATGTGGACCCCAACTTATTGGCAAGCTAGAGGTAGGTCTTACTTATGTCGAAGCTGGACGTTCGAACTCAATTCATCTTAGAAGCTTCTATCCGCGATAACACCCGCACTCCATAAAAAGGAGCATAATTACGTACCTATGTTATTCCAGCGTTTTTATGTTTATATATGCACAATGTAGTGTACATTTTGCATATATCCATTAAAACGCTAAGGATGAAAGACTCATAATAAGTACCTTGTTTTTGGTGACTTATAAGTAGGTATATCCCAGGTGAATTAACATGACACCTGGCTCGGAACTCGATACTTCCCCTGCTGGCCAGCGCAGCGTTCCGCCGTTGCCGTGCGAGGGCTGTAGCAATAGCATCACAATTACCCATGCAACATGTAAAATTTTCAGGTTATTATCTTGCTGTTATTTGTTATTATTATTGGGTGCATTCTAGATGCCGTGTTAAATTCGCCCGGGTTATATATTACATACCTACTTGTTGAAACATGTTTATAATCTTCATGGGTTCACATGATTTTCATTCATCAATCCTATTAATTAATTACAGGGCAATGGAATTACATCAGGAGATATCAAGAAGTTGGAGGAAGCAGGATACCACACAGTGGAGTCTGTTGCATATGCTCCAAAGAAATGGCTAATCACCATTAAAGGCATATCGGAGGCAAAGGTGGATAAAATATTGGCCGAAGCATCTAAGCTTGTGCCTATGGGCTTCACTACTGCTACAGAATTTCATCAGAAAAGGTGATATAAATATATTAAATATTATGGACATCCTACTAAGCATTATTTAGTTTAGATTTGTAGGATCTTAGGCTGGTGTTCTCCAAAAGATACTCTGATAATTACTAAGAAATAAAAAAAAATCCCAAAAAAATAATTCAACTTCGTCGGGAATTGAATCTGCAGCATCCTTCCCTCAGTACGGGAATGCATTACTCAAATGTAGATCGATGACTGAGCAAGATTTCATAATGCCCGCCTCAGTAAAGAGGGCTGAATATGATGATGACTTGAAAAGAGCAACGAGTGTTAGTCCTTTTTGATTTCATTCCACTAATGATTTCTTCTTACATTTCTTGCTGGCCCTAAGATTTTCTGGAGAAATAGTAAGTATTATACAAAGCACTGAGTTTCTAGTCAAATAAAGTTTGACAAAAAATCTAACAATTTGAAGCTTAGTAGAAATTCTAAGCAATGTTTTTAAGCAGGTGGATTTTTGCATTGCAGGCTTGGTTCTAGTCATAGGCTTGATTATTATCTTCTATCTACAGGGCTGAGATAATCCAGCTCACAACAGGTTCGAAAGAGCTTGATAGATTGCTTGGAGGTGGCATTGAGACTGGATCCATCACAGAGATCTTTGGAGAGTTCCGGACGGGGAAAACACAGCTGTGCCACACTATAGCCGTGACTTGTCAGGTGAGATTACATTAATTTAGACTAACATTTGGCTAACATGTAATCCAACATTTATAGATTACAAACAAACAATTATGGATTGATGGTTAAATAATTGACAGAAAGAATGTCTTCTAACTATTCTGATTTGCTTTTATAAAAGACATGTGCAGAGACATGGTACATAGACTGTAGCACACACAGATAATGTAATACACACTGCTATTTTATCGCCCATTTCATTTTGAACTTGGCTGGTACTCTTACATAGAGAGAAATAATTTTCAAAATCGAACCAGTAAATTTATTTTTATTTATTTATCAAATATTGATGATATGATTTGACGACCGATGTGGCGCGGCGGGCGAAGGTCCGCCTGCGACGCAGAAGGTTGCGGGTTCGATTCCCGCCTTGGGACAAATCTTTGTACGATCTGCAAATATTTGTTCCGGGTGTTCTGGGTATTTTCTATATATAATAAAAAAATATCTATCTATGTTATATATTGTATTAAGTTTATCAGTCATCTAGTACCCATAACACAAGCTCTGCTTACTTTGGGGCTAGATGATGCTGTGTGGATTGTCCTGCATTATTATTATTATTATTAAATATGACATCCAACATGAGATCACACAACGCAAGTTAGTAACAAGGTTCTTAAATCTATGTGTTTCTATAATATAGGAAGTCTCAACGTGCACAATAACAGAATAACAACAAATAATAATATGTTTTTTTAACTGGACTGACAAAGTAGCTACAAAAATAAAAGGAAAAGAAATATTTAAAAAATGCTTATGAATAAAATAGTATACAACATAAAAATTACAAAATCTACTTAGAATGAGATCTTTTTATTGCCTTACCTCTACATCCAAATTTACAAATTTTACTACTGTTCTTTAATTCTTTACTCTTTAATTCTTTATTGCACACACAAGATAAATCATACCTCTACATAAAAGTTAACAAATAATGGACATGTACAAAGGCGAGCTCAACCCTAAAAGAGTTTTCTTACAGCAATCCTATGGATATACAGATAATTTATGAACCGAGTGCGGATAGATAATGTGCTTGTTGTGTATGTATAGGCTGTTCTGATCTGCGAAAGACGGCAAATACTTGATGCGGCAAGCTGAAGATAGGGCAATATGGCGCTCATTGTAGAACGCCTATGTTCAGCGAGCAGTGCACTAGCTTATACTGATGTTGACTAATTTCTCCTTCCAGCTCCCCATAGAGCAATCCGGCGGTGAAGGCAAATGCATGTACATAGACACGGAAGGCACATTCCGCCCGGAGCGACTGCTAGCCGTGGCACAGCGGTACGGTATGGAAGGCTCGGCGGTGTTGGACAATGTGGCGTACGCGAGGGCGTACAACACCGACCATCAGACGCAGCTGCTGGTGCATGCTTGTGCTATGATGGCGGAGTCTAGGTAACACTCCACTTGATATCATATTTTCATTACAACGAAAAGCGTAGGCCTATGTCCACACTATGTGTGTGGACACTAGTCCACTGTCGGACATAGGCCTACGCTTTTCGTTGAAGAAAATTAAAAACAACAGTACTTGCTAAAGTACTGTTGATTTTAATTTTCTTTATTTAGGACAAAAAACAATTGTACAATGCAGACTATGTAATGTGCTTATTCTATGTGCTTATAAATGTACAACCAATCACGTTATCCACAGAGGTTATTACACAGATTACTACTGATGTAGATGTTAGTCACCGCGACTAATCACAGCGCATCAACAGTACTTACTAGTCCAGACTCTCCCAGACTTTTATTGTACCTAAGTACAACAAAAGTCTGGAAGAAGCTTTTGGTAAGGACAGACTACTTAGATCACGGAGCAGATACAGAGAGGAGGCGGCCTAAGCAACTGTGCACTGTGATTCTCAACTAGATAACATTTTTACAACATTCTGACAACTATTAATACATTTTTAACAGTTGTTGTTTAGTTAATTTAAAGTATGTGAAGTACGTACGTTAATTTAAAGCTTCATAGTGACAAAAAAAGACGACTTTTGATTTAGGCGGGTATTACCTGTTTACTCCCTGGTACGAACATTCTGAGTACGTCCCTGTTACACCCTACACTTAGTGACATCTAGTGTGAGGTAGTTAAACTACTTAGTACCATCGACACAGAATGAATCGAGCGGTTTTGCTATTGACCAATAGATGGAAAATAAAAAAGTGGGCGGGATCTAACACCCCCTCACCCCGCAAATTGTCACGCGTTGTTTCTAATGGAAATCTAATTACAACACCTCTCTGTATCTTCTCCGTGACTTAGAAGAAGATAAAGAGTGATAGTCTAGTCTAGATAGTTGTAGTCTCTACAACCATATAGAGATAATAGCTTCTGCCCGCGGCTTCGCACGCTTTTTCCCGGGATAAAAAATCACCTATGCCCTTCCCCGGGATATTATCTACCTCCCTGCCAAATTTCACTGAGATCCGTTTAGCCGTTTAGGCGTGAAAAGGTTACTTGGAGTTACTTTCGAGTTTATAATATTGGTATGGATACAGGAGCCTGTCCTGCAATGAGCGATCTGGAATGAAGATTTAGTCGCAGCGAAGCATGGATAAGCCAACATCTATTGTAAAACCACCATTGCAAACCTATATAAAAAAAAGTAATGCTGGACAATCCACACAGCATCATCTAGCCCCAAGCTAAGCAGAGCTTGTGATATGGGTACTAGATGACTGATATACTTAATACAATATAACATAGATAGATATTTTTTTATGATATATAGAAAATACCCAGAACATAATATATTTAAGCAAATAAACGCTATTTCATTTCATTTCAACAAGGCGTGGCTCCAAAATGTGTGAACCGATTTTGATTTAAATTTTTGGTGACTAGTTTTCTTAGTTAAGAAGAAAATTGATAACCTGTTCGAATGTTATGGTTATGTTATGAATCATGATGGTTTAAAACAAAATCGTCTTCAGAGATTTGTTATTTTACTTTCAGATATTCGCTAATAATAGTGGATAGTGCCACAGCACTATACAGAACTGACTACTCGGGACGCGGCGAGCTGAACTCTCGCCAGCTGCATCTTGGGAGATTCATGAGGATGCTGCTACGGTTGGCTGATGAGGTGTGCATGTTGACGTAAATTAAATTTGTGTGCATTTCAAGTCCAGTTTCCATCATAGCTTGCTCAAAGGAGATAATTTAATAAAGCTATAATTTGGTATCAAAATACCGTCACAAGACCATGGCAATCACAACGAAATGACCTGCGTACTTATTCAATGGATTTGCGAATGACGTCGTCTCTCATGCTGTCCTGCTCAGTTCGAATCCGATTTGAGAGGGACAGCATGAGAGATGATTTCATCAATCCCATTTACATACTCAGGTTCTACTACAGTCTATTGGTTCTTTAACAGACATCTTTGCTTTAAATCTTTTAAATCCATCATGGTCAAACACAAGTCAATTAATTATAATAATAGTTCATTTATTTCAGACTACGACACAAAAGTAACAGATCTTAATTAACTTATTCTACGGTCCATTGTAATATATACCTTAATCGTTCTGGCCACTCTCACGCCCACGTCTAAGCGTTTCTCTACACAGCGTTATTTAAACCAAGGAAACGTATTTAAAACTCGTATGTGCACAAAACAAAAATAGAAAAATAATTATAATGGCTTGCTTGAACCACTATACTGTCCCTGTCTGAGCATAAGTTTAGTTATTTAGATGGGCTCGTCCCGTCATTGGTTATCTTATAAAAAATTGCAATCTATAACCTTTTTAGGAAGTACTCTGATCTGTAATATTAATATTCTGCAGACTCTGTTCAGGCTGTTCTGGGTGCAGAAGAGATATATCTTCTGTACGTGTGTTTGTCACCCAACTCCTCCTAAAGGGCTGGATCGATTTGGATGAAATTTTGTGTGTATAAATATACACAAGGAAAGTGGGTCCTTGGATGGTTTAAAAATACAATTGAACCTGGCAGATGGTAATGTCATCACGCCACCGTTAGGACAGTACAACGTCTTGTCGGGACGCTAGTGTAGTATTATGTATATCAGTTATCTAGTGCTCATAACACAAGCATTGCTTGGCTTGGAGCTAGATGATTCTGTGAGAATTGTCCAGGATTATTTATTAATTTATTATTATTTTCAGTTCGGCGTAGCAGTAGTAATAACGAACCAGGTGGTAGCCCAAGTGGATTCCGTAGGCGTGTTCAACGCGGATACAAAGAAGCCAATCGGCGGTCACATCATGGCACACGCCTCCACAACCCGACTCTATCTGCGGAAAGGAAGGGGAGACAACAGGTATCCATCCTTGTCACACAAACATCCACTGCTGAACAAGCGAGGGTTTGCAATAATCACCAAGTTTGGCAGGCGGATTGGTGAAAGCAGTGGAGGTTTTGAGAGGGCGCAATGCGCGCCATTTTGTGAAAAGGATAGGCATAGGATTTCGTGTTTATAGAAGTGGGACAGAGCGTACGTTTTTGGAACGGCGTAAGGGCAAAAATCAAGTTTATGCTTATTTACAAGAAAACTACACTTATGAAGGAACTGGTTCAAGGAACCAAATAATTAATACCTACGAATCAAAACATAAGTCATTTCAATAGACCGCAGGGTTCCTGAGATCTCTACCAAATTATGTGCGAAACATTGCATTTTCATGATTATGTTTAATCGTATTTTTTTTTCTCAATCGTGTTTTCACATTCAAGGAACCAAAGACAAAATGTTGAATTTTATGAACAAGTTTTTTACCACAGGGATCCCGTGAGTAGGTACTGTATCTAGGCCTAGTTTGACAATCAAACTCATTAGGTTCGCCCCTTAAAAGTACATGGGAAGCTCCTACCCTTTCTCTGGTGGGATTCCTTAGTAGACTCTTATGATATCCACGGCCTGAGGTTGGAGGGGTCGAATCTTACGCCGCGATCGCCACGGTCGTATACCTACTGTGCTTATCATTAATAATATTAACGATAAGCACAGTATACATGTCCCTATTGTAAAGCCAAAAGTTTGTGAATTTTATTTTGTTACCTAAGATAACTGAACTAAACTACTGAACCGATTAAGATGAAATTTGAATTACATTTAGAATATAGCGTAACTTAGATAATACACACTAACTTTATAATATTAGTATGAATAGCTTTTTAATTATGTATTTGAAGTTTCTGACGTGTCCTACAGTCCGGAGCCCCGAGTTGGGTGGACGATAGTATCGTAACTTCTCATTTTTTAATAAGATTAGCGTAGTTCCCAGTCCGCACGATAGAGGCGCTGCTGTACTAAATCTTATGGAAAAAAATGAGACGTCACGATCACGTCTCGACACCATCTTCGACCGGACTTGGGGATCTGTTAGGTCCCCGAGCCTAATGTTACGACCAAATGTGCATTAGAAATAAGGTATCAAATTGTATTTACACCTTTAATTGTTTTTATGGCAGACTTTTTTCCTACTTACTTGACACTTATCAGTATATTTTGCACAATTCACACAATATCTTTATAAATTACTAGCTGCAGCCCGCGGCTTCGCACGCGGAATAAAAGGTAGCCTATGTCCGGCCCGGGATACCATCTACCTCGCTGCCAAATTTTACCGAGATCCGTTCAGCCGTTCTTGAGTTATAAATAGTGTAACTAACACGACTTTCTTTGATATATATAGATAGCCTATGTGTTATTCTGATGTATAAGCTACATTGTTGTAAAATTTCATTAAAATCCATTCAGTAGTTTTTAAGTACCTATAACCAACGTGTATACATACAAACAAACTTCCGCGTTTATAATGTTAGTAGGAAGTAGGATTGTGGGTGTGGAGTGTGATGTGTAGTTTGAAGGTTTTGTTTGTTTGTCTGCAGGGTCTGCAAGATCTACGATAGTCCGTGCCTGCCGGAGACGGAAGCCATGTTCGCAATAAGCACGGAAGGCATCACCGATGCCAAGGAGTAGTCTTTTACTATATTTATCTACCCCTCTGGTTGTCACTGATATAATGGACACGATTCTGTTGTTAAATTCAACTGAGCTAATAGAACAGACTTACATTTCGTGGGCTCTGTCTTTGCGATCGAAACTCGATGGCATCATTTTATGTAACTGACAGAAATGTAAAGAATGATTTCAATGAACTTAAAACTTTCGAATATCTGAAGTGTAGTGCTAGTTATGACTATACACTACCCAAACTCGATGTCCACGATACAAATAAGTAAAACTCACTTGCTTGGCGTCGAGTTTCAAATATAATTGTAAGCAATATTTATTAAAGGAAGGATCTGAAATCGGCGTGTAAATTGCGTATAAAAAGACACGGCAACAGAGTGAATTTTAGGTTAAGTATAATGGGCGGTTTGTTTACAAACATTGTATATCTAGTTTGGCTAGTGTATAAGTATTGTTTAATTCGTTTTATTGTAGGATTAAGTATGATTCCTTTTGATACTTTTGCCTTGTCGCTGGGCGAGAAGCCTAAATTACTGTAGTATTTTAATATCTTTGCATATGTAAATAAATATAAGCCTAAATAATAATAAATGAAAATAAAACTCGAAAATATTACAATACGCATTTATTTACTGATAAAATATAGGCATTTGGGTACAATTTTAAACATCTAACAGCAAATCGGTAACATCGATAAATGAGATCTATTGTCAATTTAATTTGTGTATTGCTTTTATTTTTTTATGAAAGTTAAAATCTTTCTCACAAGAGAAATGAAATGCAATTGAATGTCGCGAGAAAGATGACAACTTATAGATTTCGGCATGGATATAGTACCCGGCATTATGTCCAGCTATGGACTAGCTAGTTGATGATAATAGTACCTCTGTTAAGAACCCTTTCCATAATAGGGCACTGTTGAACGTTCAGAAAGAACGGGCTTACCCCTTAAGCCGCTGCCCCACCGCGGCGCAATTTAGCTGCGTGGGTCTACATATCCACTGCACACACTATACATGACAGAAAATTAACCCACGACTATGTACAAATATAGCGCAGCACAGTTTTGACGTCCCACTTTCCGCAGTGAAGGTGTACACGCGTGTACCGCGTGCATAGCGTTGACAGCGTTGAGCTGCGAGGGTGCCGCTAGCTACGCGTGTCGCAATGACGTCATTAGTCCAGCATTATTTAATAATATGAAACCAAATAATATTCCAAAAGTTTTTCGACTTCGACGGGACTTGAACCCGCATTCTTCCCTCAGTACGGGAATGCGCTAGCCAAATCCTGACGTCATTAATCTCGTATTCGTGTGTAGCGTGTTCGTGGGTTGCAGTGGACGTTACCACATACATTTTCTTGCAAAGCGAAGCTAGACACAGGTGCGTAGCCTCTCCGTGCGCAGCGGTGGGCAGCAACTTAAGGCATAAAAAATCTGCCAGTCTGTCAACCATATTGCTTATCATAGTTTTTTCTCACTCTAACATATGTCAATAGAAGAAAACAACACTTGATTTGGATATATATATCCAAATCTTTTAATCTAGTTTATTTTAACTACTTAAATAATGTAGTAGTCCTGTTTTATGACAAGAACAACAACACTGCTTGAAAGTTAAACCAATTTCCAAATTAGAATGACACAGCATCATCTAGATTTTAGAAATCAGACGACAGCAGCTATGATTTTTAGATTCTAGCTCCAAATCAGAGCTGATTTTTTTCTGGGTAAAGCCGCATCAAAAAACAGTTCATATTTAGGTTCGGCATTCATTACTTAGAACTATAACAGGACAATCTGAGTAAACCCCTAAGTATGAATACACAGAGTTTTTACACTTACCACAAGTTATTGCTTTTACTTCATTTAAAAAAAATATTATTTTAAGTTACATTTCATTTTAAAATAGCAAAAAAAATTAGTGACAATTTAAACCCAAAAAAGCAAATAGTAAACATTAATTGGAAGTAGGCATCGCGTCACCTGTACCTATTAATTAATGTATTAATAATTATAAAAAACATACAGACGAACTGAGAACTCCTCCTTTTTGAAGTCGGTCAAAAATAAATAAATGATTCATTTCATTACGGATGTAAGCGGGTTGACTACGAACCTTATTTGTGTTGGAAGAACACCAAAGTTTCATCCCTTAACGAGGGACTTCTTCAGGGTGAGTGCGGTTCGAGACGCGCCTGTACCGCTGCCGTGCGCTCACTACGGGCCAGAGCCCGTAACGCGCGGGTCGTAGGCACCCTCAAGAAGTCCTTCGTTAAGGGATGAAACGTTGGTGTTCTTCCAACACAAATCACGTTCGTAATTAACCCGCTTACATCCGTCATGAATTCGTCAAACTACGATAGTTTTTATAGTAAATAAATGATGCTGGATTTACACACAGCGCTAACCACTAACCAAGCAAAGGTGTACTATTTTATGTTATTATATAATAACTTGTATCTTTCGAATTTCGAAGTGAAATTAGACTATGCTAATTACAATACAATACAATTCTTTATTGATAACGCCAAGTTACATATAACAAACAGGAACTGTATTAGGAATACAGTTCCTGTTTGTTTAAAACAGCACAAAAGTAACTTAATACTACCTTACTGTACACTAGCCAATCTCGATGTAGAATGTTTGTAAACAAACCGCCCATAGTTAAACTAAAATTCACTCTATTGCCTTTGCCGCGTCTTTTCATACACAATTTACATTACTTGTCGATTTGAGATCATTCATTCAATAAATATTGCTTACACTATAATTATATCTGAAACTCGACGCCAAGCAAGTGAGTTTTAGTTATTTGTGTCGTGGTTTGTTTACAAAAATTCTACATAGAGTTTGGCTAGTGTATATACTTATTATTAACACCGAATAAACCTAAAATCAAATAAACACATATCAACAATCTAACTAAAAGTAATATGTATTTGCATCTCTTTCTGCCACGTGTATAATTTATTGCTGTCTCATTCAGAACAAGATAAGGCATTGTTTCTGTTAATTTCTAAGCAAATATAAAAATACTAGTTCAATTTCGTGCCGTTTTGGCGCTAAGTATCGCGTTCTTTCTCTGACACGTTATTATGAAAAGTAAAGCGATAATTTTAACACCACAAATAAATTGATAACTACTGATTATGTAAATATATGATTTATATATAACATTATAATATTAGTAACATTGTAAGGAACCTCTGTAGGCGAGAATTTCCACCGCTATCATATCGCCGGGCGTATAACACGCTCATAGAGTTGGAATAGTAAGAGGTACGACTAAACTATTGGCGACGATTCTCGCCCATGGGTGAGGTCTCTTATATCTAATTCTATTAACGTTTCGGAACAACTATCATAAGAACTTCTTATTAATCTTGTTAAAGGCGCTTTTTCTAAGTGATAAGAAGGACAGAGTTTGAGACTCTACAAAAATAAGCAGCAGTTTTAAACAATGCAAACACAAGATAAAACAGCAGAATTATTAATTAAAATTAAATGATTTCCCAATAAACTACAGCTACATAAATTAATACATAAATAAAACTTATTCTACCATTTTCTTCCTATATCCAACAAGTAAAATGTCCAGGAAGGTAATTCTCGCCAACTGATCACTGTGATATGTTGGCAAGAACTGTCAAATTTGTCAGTTTTTCTATAGAAGAATTGATTTTATAGAGTATTGATAAGTGCATTATAAAACGAAAGTGCCTTTTTATAAAATCCATTAAATTTTAGCATTGGAATTTGGTTTAAATCGATTAAAATATATCTGCCACCTTGCAATGTTTTCTAAGCCCATCTTTGTAACAATGATTTAGGCAAGTTGCCTATTTCGTAAAATTCAACCAAATTCTATGGTTGGTGTATACCAACGGAAAAAAAAATCAATTAGAAATTAAAAATTAATTAATTATATTCCAATAATTCGACTCTTAAGACTTGTTTAAATCTGAGTTGCGTTTCGGGCGTAAGTAGCTTGGTACTTCATATCGGATAAACTAAATATTGTACTCGCTCAAAAGTGTCCACAATATTCCAGAAAAATACCGAATTTTCAGAAAATGGAAGGTAATTGATTTTTAATAATATATTCGATTTGTAAAATCTAGAGGTAACTAGCAAATAAATAGCATACGTTACGTTTAAATAAAACCCGAGAGTAGGCCCGTTCAAAGGAACGAAACAGAAGAAACGATTATGCTTCTTGCTATTTTAAATTGCTGGTTGCGATGGAGCAATAGTCACATAGAGGGCCTTTGCTGGTTGTGATGGTGAAATAGTCACTTACAGGGCCTTTGCTGGTTGCGATGGTGAAATAGTCACATAGAGGGCCTTTGCTGGTTGTGATGGTGAAATAGTCACTTACAGGGCCTTTGCTGGTTGCGATGGTGAAATAGTCACATAGAGGGCCTTTGCTGGTTGTGATGGTGAAATAGTCACTTACAGGGCGTTTGCTGGTTGCGATGGTGAAATAGTCACTTAAAGGGCCTTTGCTGGTTGCGATGGTGAAATAGTCACAAAGAGGGCCTTTTTATTGTACGCGACGAATCTCACCCGCCGCTGTTGACTGAAACAAAAGCGAGTTGCAATAAAGTTGTGCGTCTACTTCATCGGAATCGGAGCGTACTCGACATCGGTATTTACAATATACCGATACGGTGCGTTCACTGATTTCGGATTTTGCATCGGTAATATAGGTATTTTAAAAGCGCTCCAGTTTGCCAATGACGTCATCCCCAACTATATCCTCGTAGTGACGACGATATTCTTGCGGATGACGTCATCCGCAGAACTACCGGTCTTTTGCATCGGTATCGGCAGATATGCTTGCAGGTTTTCCCGGTGTACTGAGCAAGTAAAGATAACGCTTTTCAAAGCTTGCAAAAACATGTTCCTACACGGGAAGCTGATGGGTTAGACACACCAAAAACTCGCTAGAGACCCTGCGCGTCCTAAATAATATATTCAGGATGACGTTGGGTCTGCCTCGTTTCTGTAGTGCGTCAGGGATGTTTGCTGAATATCAAACTGATGACTTCGGTGCCATCATTCGCAAAAAATCTACATCCCTGATCCGCAGAATGCGCGACAGTCACAACAGCATCCTGAAAACCATAGCAGAAAATACTGTGTGTTCAAACACACAGTATTTTCTTAAACAGACTTAAACTTCGATCAATTATAATTGATCGAAGGACTTAAATTTATTAATAATTAATACAATAATTATTATTGTATTAATACAATAATTATTATTGTATTTATTTTAAATAATTTCTGTATTTATCGAACGAACACGATAAGGAAGAGCGGGGTACTCTAACACAAGAATGTGAAGTATGCTTAAAAGAGAACCCCAACTCATGATAATGTAACTTACTTTTTAATAATAACTCAATAAATTTTTTGATTTGATTTTATTTTTTTATTTTATAAACTCGTAACTCGAGCGTATTAGACAGCTCATATAAAGGAGAGTTTTAAGAGAATTCTCTATTCAACAAAAACGTTTAAAGAAGAGTTTGAGAACACTCTTTTTCAAGGAACGGGGTTTTTTTTTATTTACTTTATTTATTATGGAGTTTTGTCACACAGTGACTATGCCACTCCCGTTAGAGATCAATTATTCTACATAACTCGCAAATACAGCTTGACTAAAGAAGACATTTAAGTAAAGAAATTTTTTTTTAACATTTAACGCATTTATTTGACGTTTGTCTATTCTATCTCGTCGTAACAAGTCGTGTCTAGGGTGATCTGATCATGTTAGACCTACTGACGTCCCCTCTGTATTTCTATAAAGAACATAGCACATGCATACAGCACCGCTACCGCACAGCACAATAATAAGCATTCAAATATGGGCTTAAGCTCGTAATCTTTAAATACATATTACAGTGACATTATTGCTTACCGCAAGCTTCAAGCGACCGCGCGCTGTCTACTATTTTATGCCGTCACTGTAAAATGTATCTAAATATTACGAATTTAAGCACATATTTGAATGCACATTTTTGTGCTAAGCGGTAGTGACGCGGTCCAGATCTGCAAGAATCCATCCGTACTGTACTGTACCTACAGCGGGTTCGATTCCCGATTATTTGTTTTTAATCACCACAAATGTTTTTTTTTTTCTATTCCCGTACTGGGTGTTCTTCTATGTTGTATAAGTATTGTAATTGATGGGTACCATAGATAATGCGCACCTATTCCCAAATAATGTAGACTCCTGCTCAACTAGCACTAGGTATCAACTTTCTGTTACCGTTATTGCCCTATTATGTAATTGTTACAATTCGTGGACAACGGGGCTGATTATACTTAGAGTAAGACTACTTTAGTTTACAGTAAGAACTGAGTGTAATTGTTTGTTGTCGTGAATAAATAAAGTAAATAAATAAATAAACAACCTTATGGCGTATAACCCCCAAGTTTACGTCCTATTCCAGTTTCGGGTCTATAGCAAGGCACGCCTTCTCGCTCTCAACGCTAGTGCTCGCTCGCTCGCGTTGAGAACGTTTTATCTTCCAGTCAAATGCAAGATAGCTACAATATTTGTCTAAAAAAACCTAATTTTCACTTATTGGCAGGGTTGATAAAAAATCCGATTAATTTGATTTAAATCAGATTTTTTATATTTTTATAATAATCGCTTTGGCCTATCCAGTTTCAAAGTATTTATAGGTAGGGTGCGAAAAGTAGTTTCGAAGATTTAATCACATTTTGTGCTAGTACAGCAGAAAGAGAAGACACCAAGTTTGAAACATTAAAAATGTTTCAATCTTGGTGTCTTCTCTTTCTGTCTTACCTACATAACATGTTCTGCTCAATTATTTTTTAATTCTTGAAAACGTAGGTATGTCCATTTATTCATCGTTTTAATTATAAAACAGCTATGACTGCCGCAGACACATAGGTTAAGCATCTTGTTTTTCGACATCTTGCAGTCTTAAAACTTTACCAAATTAATGTATGAAAACAACTACGAAAATTCCTGAAAATTATTAATTTCGGAGTATTTCCTGAATCCTCAACCAGGAGAGCAGATATAGGTACATTTCGCGTGTGCACCGAAGCTTAATTTGGGCATTCCCTATACATTTTTGACTGCTTTGTTATCATTATAGTGAAAAACAAAAATTGATTTAAATAATCTCTACCCTGCTTTTTGGCATCGAGTTATAGAAATAATTGTTAGTTAACCATTCAATATTAGGAATATTTTAAATCCACTAGAGTGTAAATAGAAGAAAGTGATTTGTGAGTGGTAAAGTGTGAGCGCACCTTGAGTTTGGCTGGACTATTAATTAGGTAAGTACCAACCACGTGAAATTATAAATAACTTTCTGTATTAATTCCTATGGAACCTTCAATTTACCTCCCTATCCCAGTTTAGGGTCAATCGCGTCGGTGACACCGCTGGCGCCGGGTAAGTCTGCGGGTGGGCACGGCACGCCTTCTAGCTCTAAACGCTCGTGCTCGCTCGCTACTAGCGCGTTCAGCTCGTCCTGGAAACAAATTGACTTTTTATCAAAAATACAAGACGCTAATTTTCCATAAATAAAACATGACTACCTTCTATCTCTAACTCAAACACTGCTAGCTAATAGCTCAAGATATAATAGAGATAATAGCTCATAGAGCAAGCTTATTCTCTATTGCGCCATTCTATCCGGTCCTGTGCCATCCTCATCAACTCTTTCTCTGACATTTTAACGATCGGTCAAGTATTCTGCCCCTTTGCCGGTCGCGAATCCCTTCCTCAAACTGCAATCCCCCGTCCATGCCAAGCACGTATAGATGAGGTTCATTCCCAGCTGTAGATACTAGACCAGATATGTAACTAAAATTACTTGCTGCCCAGCGGAGCCGCTACGCCAGCTCCCGACAGCTATAATCGCAATCCCCCAGTACCGCCACGTCGCGGATCCCTTCCTCCAACTGCAATCCCCCGCTCATGCAGAGTTTACGCATTATAGAAGAGGTTCATTAATTATAGAAGAGGTTCATTAGCAGCTGTAGATTAAAGGAGCTATAGGTGAGTATAATTACTTACTGCCCAGCCAAGCCGCTTTGCCAGCTCCCGGCAGCCGTCATCGCAGTCCCCCAGTAGCGCCACGTCGCGGATCCCTTCCTCCAACTGCAATCCCCCGCCCATGCCGAGCATGCGCATTATGGGGGAGCGCACGCCGGCCTTCTCGCGGTTTATCAGTAGTCGTGGGCACCAGTCAGGGACCCTGTAGGTAAGGGGTTGTCAGCTTTTTGAGTGAAATTCGTAAAATATACATTTCAGTGCAATCGTATTTTTGTGTAGAAATTTGTCGTAGAATTGCATACAATTAGAAAACTCAAGATAAGTAACAAAGTTGTATTTTGGTACGCAGTCCGAGTTTTTATGGTTATTTTTGTAGAGCAATTATTACATTCCCATGCACATTTATACCGCTTGTTTGTAACCTATTTATATTCTAGTACTCTCATACACTACAATAACAATAGTTTTCTAGTGCCTACATCATTATACAAACATCATAGCGAAAAGACGTCCACTTGGTTGGACATGGACATGCTATATCTCCCCCAAAGGTCAATGTTTGTGGAGGCATTAAGGGGCGAACCGGTTTGGTTGTCAAACTAGGCCTAGATCTCAGTACTCACGGGATCCCTCTAGTAAAAAATTAGAATTACATAAAATTAAAATTTTTTTCTTCAGTTGCTTGAATGTGAAACCAGGATTGAGAAAAAAAATTACGTCAAAAAGTCATGAAAGTGCGCTGTTTCGCACATAATTTGGCCGAGATCTCAGAAACCCTGCGGTCTTTTGTAATGACTTATGTTATGATTCGTAGGTTCTGACTAATTATTTGGTTCCTTGAACCAGTTTCTTCATAAATTGTGTAGTTTTGTTATCAATAAGAAAAAAGTAGATTTTTGCCCTTACGCCGTTCCAAAAACGTATGCTTTGTCCTCCTATGAACGCGAAATCCTATGCCTATCCTTTTCACAAAACGGCGCGCGATGCGCCCTCATAATAGCCATACCTGGCAGTCGGGCTGGCTAGTGCTTTTATATACAAAAATAAATTTACTTGAAATACCTTTCTTCTAAATCTTAGTATGATCAAATGTAGGTACATTTTTGGTATTTTACAATAACATCAACATACATACATACTTACATATAAATAAGCGACGCGAAGGGCTTCAATTCCAGCAAATAGATCATGATGATGAGCATATCACAGTGCTGGCAGTGACCAGGTCTTACTCACATATCAATAAGCGACGCGAAGGGCTGCACTTCCAGCGAAGAGCCCATGATGATGAGCATATCACAGTGCCTGAAGTCCTCCTGAAGGCACTCCTGGAAGCGCTCCGGCAGACTCTCTCCGAAGAACACGATGTCTGGCTTCACCACGCCCGGGCATTCCGTGCAGATCGGAATCTGGTCCGCGAATATACGTTCTGGAAGACAGATTATTCATTTTATCCATTGTTTACCAATAGTTTCATACACAGAGTTACATCTAACTCACTAGCTCATTAGCTTAGGGATAAACACGTGCGAATTAGATTTTATCCAGCCCGTCCATGGATCCATAGATTTCGCGTAATAAGCCTGCTGGTCTGACTCTGCGACTTGATCTTGTCGTCATCGTCAACCCATCGCGCGCTTTCGGACGTCATCCTTACCTTTCACAAAATCAAGATTGTACGACTTCCGACACTCCAAACAGTGTGATGTGAAGAACGTTCCGTGGGCCTCCACAATCTTCTCTTCAGGGATGTTGGCCACTCGCTCTAACGTATCGATGTTCTGTGTGTAGTGGCGGAGAAGTAGTCCTAAAATTTTAAAATAAAACGTAAAACAACGTGACAGAAAACAGCGCGGCAAAGCGAGCCGTGCTTTGTTTGTGTTTGTGTAAAAGCAGCTTAATGGAGTTAGAGGAATAATTCTGTAATACATTGTTTTCCTAAAACTATAGGTTACGCAGCCAGCAAAGCTCGATTTTTCCGACATCTTCAACAATCATCGTCATCGGCAATAATATATAATGCTAGACAATCCACACAGCATTATCTAGCCCCCAAGCTAAGCAGAGCTTGTGTTATGGGTACTAGATGACTGATATACATAATACAATACATTACATACATAGATATTTTTTATTATTACATAGAAAATACCCAGAGCACCCGGAACAAATATTTGCAGATCGTACAAACATTTGTCCCAAGGCGAGAATCGAACCCGAATATCCTGCGTCGCAGGCGGACCTGCGGCCGCCGTTGAATGAAATTTGTATAATATTATACACGTAAACGGCGGGCGAAGGTCCGCTTGCGACGCAGGATATTCGGGTTCGATTTCGGTGTGAATGAAATTTGTTGTCAATGTGAAACGAACTCCGCTCACTTTCGCGGTGGCAACTCGGCTTAACGTTCAAACAAACAGACAGACAGACGCGGTGGGGGACTTTGTTTTATACATTATGTAGTCATTTTGTACAGGTCATTACTAATGATTTAGTTATGCTTATTTTAAAGTTATAAGTGAGATGTATTAGTTTACCTTTTTCATGCAATAATCTGATAAAATAATGTGATATAGTTGGTTTAAAACTCCCGGGATACAATTCTTTAGCTAGCATAAAAAATGGTTTTGGGTTTTGTCTGAAAAAATTGATTTCAAATATTGCTTGAGGCTCTGGCAAGTTGTACTTTTGTAAGTTGTGGTATAAACCCGTTTCTGGACTCCTGAAATCTGGTATTCCCGCAGCTAAAACAACAAGAGAATAAAAAATTTAGTAGGTAAGTAATTAAAGTACATCCGCTCGCTAGTTTCCTCAACAGCCTATATTGTTCCACTGCTGGATGCAGGCCTACCCATGACAAGCGTCTTATTAGCTTTTATCTCATGGGGTACCCCCATGTGATAAAAGCTAATCCCTTAATGCCCATAATCCCCACGCTCGGCATGCGGGTTGGGGATATCCCTAAGTCGCCTCTTACGACACCCGCGGGAAGAGTTGGGGTGGTGCAAATCCTAAGCTGGCACACGGCACATGGCTAGCTACTTCAATTTATTTAAACTATATGAGGCCTATGCCCAGAGACCCCCACGCAAAATTACCTAATCATCTACTCAGCCCGGCCTTGTAAATAAAAATAAATAAAAGATTTATCTTGCAGCGGGAATCATTCCTGCTCGCTGCAACTTCCCCACTATGCCATATGTCAATAAATAATGTTTCTAGACTCATGGAATTTTTCAGACTTACATATTCTTTGCAGCATAAATTATAGGAGATGTGTACACAGTGACTAATCCAAAATATTCCATGCTACAACAACATTTGAGTAACCTTGTGGTTATCATAACACAATCTCACTAAAAATAAAATAGTGGACAATCACACTCACAGATCACAAACTGGGAACTTTTATTTTAGCAATCCTGTACCATCATCTAAAATCGGGAAAAGTAGAGGTAGAGAGACTGACCTCTTCCACGGCATAAACAGGCTGCGAAATCACTGGTGTTGATGTGATGTGTCGCAGTGGTGATGTAACAGCCTGGTTACACTGCGGATGGTCCACCACTTGGGCACTAAGGATCTCATGTCGGAGTTGATCAAGTACAATGTCATCCAACAGTTTTGAGTATTGGATGACCTGAACCTTATCAGATAGTCACTGCAGGTTTAATTATTATTATTATTATTGGCATACAGCCTGAGTAGGCTCGATATTGTATGCAATTGATGATCCTGGCCTAGTTGAGATTTCCTGGAGTGGATTTGTTGGGACTCACGGATGGATGGAAATAAACTAATAGGAAATTAATCTAATTATTAGACAGTTTTTAACATGGATTTATGTTCTGACTGCTAATAATTTTACCTACTTTACTTACATGTGGAAATTCCAGCCCCACATAAAGTAACAATTCTTTTACGTCTACCACTTTGGATACCTTTCACAATACCATTATCAAGTGTAATGAAATGATCAGTTAGTAAATTCCACATTTTTGTGTAAATGTTGTAATAAAATTAAATAATAATAAAAACAGGAATGACAGTTTGTCATTTATGTTGACAAACATAATGAAAGGAAGGAGAATGGACTGCTCTTGGAAAAAAACAAACCTTTATTTGCCCTGACTCGATCTTACACAAACCAAAGTAAATTAATTTGGTTGGTTCGACATTTCTGCCATAAAATACAAAAATCAGTACAATAATAAACCTAAAACCCAATAAGTGTTGGCAGTCAACAATAAATGGCATTAAATATAAATAGAAATAGTGTTGAGCACAAAATAAATCAAAATATGCACGGATGTTTCCAAACAACAGAAGTACCTACATACTGGATGAATGTTGCAGGACCGAGTTATATGGACCAAACTTGGGGAGGCCCTATACAAAAAGGGGTTCCTGAAGATCACTAGCATACATCAAACAAAAACTAAGACAACACCAAAAGCAGCAGGGTAATAACAACGGGCTTAATAATACTATTGCTATGGCCATTTCAGTATGCTACAAACAAATGTAAATATTTACATAGATATTGAATAAACATATTTATTAGAAGACTTACATGTTGAAATACCAGCTCCTGATAGCGTAATAACTTTTTTACACCTCTCTCCCTGAATCCACTTCACAATACCATCAATGTTTACATCCTCCAAAACTTTTTCCGAGGGCGCCGGCGGTTCTGGCGGCTCGTAGAGACCTAACTTCTGGGCCAAATACCTCCTTACAGAGTCTACATTCCAGTCTCTTGTTCTGGAGCTGATGCTTTCAATCCCTGGCTCATTTGGCGGGACAATAGGATGCCTTTCGATGGGCTCTTCACCTACAAATGAAATCACTTAGGAAACCCATAAATTCACCTTTATTGCACAAGTGATTGCAACGTTTATTAATTCTTACCATTACTTTTTCCTGGTGGAGAATTTGCGGACATTTTGCATAGAAAATATAAATTGCGACTCGGAATTCTTGTCCAATTTCGACACAGAATTTCTGACTGTAGAAAGCGCATTTTCGGAAATAGCTTTGCGTAGTACCTACATGTAAATTGTAATGTCAGTCAGAATCTGTCATAAGGTGTACGGACTAGTGACTGAGTGCAAAGTGCATAATTTTTGATTAGGTAAGCATACAAATAACCCTAAACTACTTCACTTATAGAAATGCATAGCATGTTAGGTTAAGTTTATACAATTTTAGTTTTATGGCCCTTTAATTATTTTCATGGCATGCTAGCTTCAAGCTGGAAAATTCCACTTCCAGCGAACAAACGGTTAGTTATAGTGGCGATATCTGCCTTCGTAAACTGTGTTTTAAAATTGACAGTGACAGTTTTATTTTCTCAAACAGTGCATACCTACCGAAGAGCCATCTATTGGGAGTTCGAAGAATCGTCCGTTTAAATTTTACTCACAAGGATTGACAAGGGTGATTGATGTTAAATTGAACACTCGATAATTAAGGCAAGAACTATATATGACAGTTCTTCTTTAAAAAACTGTAAAAGTTTACAGTTCTTGCCACTTAAATTTAAATAATTATCAAATTAACTGTCAAATTTGACAGTTCTTTTGAAATTTATCGAGTGCAAATTCTCCCCGAATTTGCCCCCAGAGCCTCATCGACGTAGGATTTTAGCCTAGGAACTTTTTTTGTTTTGTCTACATAATTCTAAGTTTTATACGTGTCGATCTTTGATTGTTCACCATATTAATCGGAAAAATGTGGGAAAAGTAAATTCAAACGCACGAAATAAATTTCACTATTTCCGACTGTATCAACTTTAAACTCAGTAGTACCAACTCTTTTGAGAGCTAATGAACCCGTTAAGTTTTTAAAATTACCAAGAAGTTATTTAGTCAGGGTTATGTACTATTTTATTTAAGTTGAAATCAAGTACAAAGTTTATCACAAACATAAATTTTAATTTCGTGATTAAAAGCTGAGCTACTAGTACTGTAAGAATTATGGTTTTTAGTGTTTTACAGCTGAACACTGATGCTAGCCATGGTACTAACAAAAAAAATCTCAAAGAATTAACTTTATAGAAAAAAATTATAGCTAAAACCAACAAAATTTAAAAAAACTGAAAAATAAACAAAAATATTCATATCTCGAAAACTACAAAAAATCAAAGAACGTTTTTGTTCGGAAAGATTTCAGTAATTAAACCTAACGGCCAATGCAAGGGCATAACATTATCCTGCATGGAGACAACTACCATGCCTAATTTTATAGGATTAGCTGGAGTGTTCCATTTCTGTCTGGATTGCAAGGTGTGCAAATACTCTTTACGCCACCGATTCCAAAAAGAGTGGACAAGTTTATCGGTCAATTCATATCGCGAAATAAGATGTAAACGAGTTTCATTAACTTCACGAGTGGGAAGAAACACAAGCGGTTTAGAATGCAAGAAATGCGCCGGCGTCAGTGCAGATGGTTCCGAAGGGCTTAGCGAATATAGAGGTCTTGAATTCAGCAAGGCCTCCACTTGAGCCAACACAGTGTTAAGCTCGTCAAAGGTGAGGATTTGTTGACCGATCACCTTGAAAAGATGCGATTTGACGCTCTTGACTTCACTCTCCCAACATCCACCGAAGTGAGGAGCTCGACAAGGTATATTTTTGAGCGTTATGCGATGATCTGCCAGTTCCTTTTCCCATAAGGGCTGATACTCTTTTGCCAAGAACTGATAGAGTTCGCGGAGGTATGACCTAGCACCAATAAAGTTAGTGCCGTTATCAGTGTATAGGCACCGGGCCTCTACGCGATATAAACCGCTTGAATGCCAACAAGAAACTCGCTGTACTGAGATCAGAGGCGACCTCAAGATGGAGCGCTCTTGTAGTCATACAAGTGAAAAGGCAAATGTATGCCTTGCGAGATCTTTGGCCTCTACCACGAACTGAAGTGATTGGTAGAGGCCCCGCATAGTCGCACCCAGTGTGAGAGCAAGCTTTAGGGGCAGACTCTACACGAGAGCGTGGAAGATCAGCCATAACCGGGAAAACGGGACGCGGCTTTGCTCTAAAGCAAATGTTACAACTAAAGGTAACATGACGTACGATTCGTCGAGCGGACATTATCCAATAACGCTGTCGTAACAGAGACACGAGCAAGTTGGGACCTGTATGAAAGTTGGTGGTATGATAATGCGAGTCCAAAAGCTCTACAGTACGATCTTGACGTGGAAGAAGAATTTGATGACGAGAATCAAAATCCAATTCTGAATTTGCTAGGGGGCCTCCGACATGAATGAGTCCGTTGTGAAGAAACGGGCTCAGTTTTTGAATTGGCTTAGTACACAATTGCTTGCGGGATAGTCGGTCCAGCCAGATCAAGTTCAAAATGCATTTTCTGAACTGTAAGCCAAACCATATTTTCTGCGAAAGTTAGGTCCGAAGTGGTAATAGGTCCCTTGGGGAGCCGTTTCAAAAATTTATAAATGAAGCATATTGTTTTCAAATATTTTAACCAATTAGAAATTCTAGAGGCCAGCTCATGCAAGATATTGCTCGGAAGAGAAGAGTTCAAAATATCCTTTGTGATAACCGGCAGAGCTATTGGCTTCATTTCCGGAAGTTCCTGAGACTCACCGGAACGAAATGGCTTGACTGGCCACTCGGATCGCGGCAATATAAGCCATGACGGCCCTGTTAGACACAACGGATGATGGCGTAGTTAGGCCGGCGTCAAGCCACGCGAGAGGCAGTCACTCGGGTTTTTCAAGCCTTTGACATGGAAAAACGATTCAGCGGAAAGGTTTTCGTGAATCTTGGCAATGCGGTTGGCCACAAAAGTGTGCCAGCGGTGCGGTTGAGAATGTATCCAACTCAACGTTACCGTTGAGTCAGAGAAAGCTACGACAGCCTCAATGGCATGGCGAGCGGCGTACAATGAATAAACTCGCCTTATCAGAGTCGACAAGAGGAGTGCGGCGCATAACTCAAGACGAGCTAGCGAAATTACTTTTAGTGGTGCGACCTTTGATTTCGCACACACTAGCGAAACGACGATGTCCCCGTTGGGTTTGACCACGTGGGCGTAGATTGCTCCACCGTAAGCCTTCTCGTTCGCGTCTGCGAAGCCCACTAGGGTGATCTTACAGCGATCTACGACACCAATGTGTCGTGCAAATTTCATTTCTGGAATAAGAGGTAGCTCGGCCTGAAATTGTTCCCAGGCGCGAACGATGCGGGTTGGCGGGATATCATCCCAGCCAAGTTTCACTAGCCAAAGCTCCTTTATGAGCAGCTTGACGTAGAGAATCATAGGGGCAACAAGACCTAAAACGTCAAAAAGACGTGCGATGGACAATAAAATATTTCGCTTCGTACACGGGCGGTTATCCGGATTTACCTGGAATCCAAAATAATCCTCATCTGGATACCAAAGAAGGCCTAGTATTTTCTGTGTCAGATCTTTGCTAAAGTCTAAACTGTGCGAGAGTCGCAATGACTCCGGGATTGACTGAAGCACCAGAGAGCTATTACTCAACCATTTAGTTAGCTGGAAATTTCCAAGCGAAAATATTTTTATCAGCTGATGAGCGGATTCTATGGCTAGCTCGGTGCTAGGGCTTGAGCTGACTATGTCGTCCATATAAATATCCCGCTGTATTATTATATGTATATTTCGCCAGCCAGAGGAAATGGCTGACCCTCGTCTAGACACAGCTGTTGAACTGTGCGAATAGCGATGAAAGGAGAGCATTTCAAACCGAATGGTAATACTGAGAACTCATAGGTTTTGAGCTCTTCGTCCTCTTGAAAGCGATATAAAATGCGTTGAAGCGAGCGATCTTTCTGGCGTATGCCTATGCGAAGGTACAAGGCCTTTACATCTGCCGACACAGCGACACCGAAAAGTCTAAAATTCAACAAGATGTTGAAAAGGTCTGCTTGAAGCACTGGGCCTGCGTATAGGATATCGTTGAGCGAAACCCCATTGTCTGTACTCGCGCTGGCATCCAATACTACGCGTAACTTGGTAGTAGATTTGTCCTCGCGAATAACTGCGTGTTGTGGAATATAATAAGCGACCTGTCGCTCATGAGCCTCCTGTGTATGTAAAACATTCGGAAGATTATCGTTCTTCAGAAGCGAAATATAATCGTTATCTAAATAATCCTTGATGACGTCATCATACAGGAGCTTTACGTTGGGTAGCTTCTTAAGTCTACGCTCTAGGCTATAAAACCTCCGACGAGCGATGTCTAAAGAGCTTCCCAATGCCGACGCATCCGTTATGAGCGGCAAGGCAGCTACGTACTTGCCATCTGGAGTGCGAGTGATGGTGGAACGGTAGAACTCCTCACACTGTTTTTCGTCTATGTCTACGACGGTAGCGGCTGAAACATCCTCGATCTCCCAAAACTTGCGCAGGTTGCAACCATCAAGACATGAAGTTGAGAAGAACGATAACGTGTCTGTAGGGTGGTCCAATATGGGTGTATCTCCCATAAAGATGTAGCCTAACACAGTCTCTAAAGCGTCCGGGCACCCGGGTATACTGGTGACGCAATCTGGCTGCAACAACTTAGCGAACAGTTTTACACCAAGTAAAACGTCAATATTACCAGGCACTCCCCATGAATCGTCAGCGGTTAACTTTGGATCAATGTGATTCAATTCAGTGACGTTTATACCGCACAGGGGAAGTTCGCCGGTGATTTGATCCAGTACTAACGCGTCGATATGGTACTTGGGTAATGAACGAAGCCGCGAACTGAACGTGAGATCGACTGAGCCTCGAACAGGTTGAGATGTACCACCGATACCTCTTACGGTACTAATAGCCTCCGCGCGAATAGGTAAACCTAGCATGCGACAACAACGCGTTGTAATATAATTTTTCTGCGAACCAGGATCTAGCAAACATCTGATCACTACGTCCCTACCCTTTTTATATTACTGCTACTACTTTAGCGGTGGCCAAAACCTCGGTAGTCCGTTTCGTCCCTAGTGCCGCTGAATGTGTACATAAGGCGACCCGTTCTGGAGCGACTGTTGAAATTTCAACAGGGCCCGCGTAAGGATTAGATGGGGGCGTAACATCAGGGGGTACAGGGGCGGAAACCATCGCGGTGGTTGCCAAGCGTGGCGGTTGTTCAAAATGAAGCATGGCATGATGCTTGCCGTTACATTTTTTGCAACCGGTTTTCGATTGGCATTTCAGGGTGGTGTGTTGCTGACTTAAACAATTGACACACATTTTGTGGTCTCTAATAAATTTAAAACGTTCAAATGCCTGCAGTTTTTGGAACACAGAGCATCTGAATAGATGGTCATGGGTATTGCTACACAAAGAGCATTTGTTAGCTACGCCTACGTAGACCTGCGACACCTTTGCAGAAGGGAAGGAGGAGCTACCGACTGCGGTCGCGCGCGCGGGCGCTGTTGTTGTACGGTATATAATTTTTATTTGTTCGCATACAAATTTTACGAAATAGTCGTAGTCGACGACTTCTTGATCCTTTTGACTCCGCAAGGACATTTCGTAATGTTTTGCTACATCTGAATCAATTAATTTTAGGCCCAGATGAGTAAAAATAAAATCATCGAGATTTCCATTTTTAATTGTTTGATTCCCGCTATAATTGCCGTAAATTTATCAAACACCTATTCCAAGTTAGCGGGTGAAGACGAACCTTTAAGGCAAACAGTTGATTCAAATAATTATCTGCGAGTGCGCGGGTGTCTAAATATTTTGCGATAAGCGCATCCCAAACGACTCGGTAGTTTTCAGCGGAGGGACACAAACCTGCCGCCACGTTCCTTGCCTTGCCTTTGAGGCAGTTTAACAAATAATTAATCGGAATCCGAGAGGTCGGAGTTTGTGTGGATCACCCTTTTAAAAGTTTCATAAAAGAACGGGAAACTTTGTATGTCACCGTCAAACGTGGGGAGTTCGATTTTTGGTACCTTTATATGGTACGCACTCTTGCCACCCGAGCTCATGGTTGCGGAGGGCGCTGACACCGGCGACGGTTCTAATAATCCGCCTAATGCGTTCTTTATTTCGCAGGCCAAGTCATCAAATGCGTTCAAGCTATTGTAGCTGTCTTCGTATTTGTCGTCCAGTTTCATAGATAAAAGATTAACATGATCTAGGATTTCGTTGAACTCGCCGCGCAATGCATCTATTTGTTTAGCTTGCGCAATAAATGTTTTACGAGCGCGCTCAGTTGTCAACGCCTTCGATGACTCATAAATGGCTTGAACGCGTGCGAAACATGCGTCGCGTTTTGCGAGATAAAGTTTTAATTGAATTTTATCTTCCATGATTCAGGGAATAATTACCACACGAACAAAATTTTAAATTCAAGCGGAACCCTAATTCGACAGGTAAAGGCGCGTTATTGATTTTTATCTAATTTTACAAAAAACTTATTAATGATTAGTACCTATAAATGAAAAATTAACAGCAAAACAAATCTCAAATATGTTGCGAAACAAATATGTAGATAGTAAGACACGTAAATAACTTTGTGTAAACAGGGCGGACAGGTAGGTAGGTACTACCTTCGCCGAGCGAGGCACTCACGTACTTTGTTACCAACCTATTTATCACAATAACATAAGTGCGATGCGAAAATAAAGAAAAAATTACTAAGTGTAAGCGTAATACGTATCACATACTTACCTACCTACAACAAAGTTCATGCGATCCTCAACAAGTGAGTTGATACCTAAACTTACCCAAGCAGTTAGGGATGTAGATAGTTACTTACTTATAAATAAATGCGGATAAATAATGAATGAGCGATAGTCGAACCTTTCGTTCGCAAATAACTTAGGAATGTAGGCAGTAGGTACCCACTACCGCTACAGCCTAGCGAAAAAAGCGAAGTGCGGCGTAAGATGAATGAATTGTGTAATTAATTAATTCACTCAAATGCGATTTATGGAAACAATGCGATGCGAACGTAGGTAGGTACTGCCTATCGTATAAAGATTCCCGTCAAAAAATCGAGGACACCTTAAAACTACTGATAGGTAGATAACGAAGTAAACAACGTAAGATGAATGGATTGTAGGTAGGTACGTACTAAATCATTCAAATACAATGCGATGCGAACGTGTTAATACGTTTAATGATTAAATTGCATTAATTTAATGAAATGCGGTTGGAGTCTACGATTTTAATTAAATGCCGAGGTACTCGTATAACAATAGGTACCTATTATGACGAGACGACGAAATGTAGAATATGTATCTACTTAATCCCAAGTAGGTAACAACTACCTATCTATTGAAAACAACCAAGTTACATTAAGTAGGTAGTTATCTATTCGAATAACCTTTCAAGGTTAACGTGAGGAATGTGAACTTCCGACACTTCGCACAACGAAGTTCGTACTACCCACCATACTGCACTTGCAGAGAAAAGATATGCAATTTAGCGTAATACAAATGATTTTAAGACAATATCTTATTTTGCGATATAAATTCACTATTCTATTCTTGGCATTAAACAATTTATTACCGAAAAATGCGAAATAACGATTGTATAAATCTATTTTTTCTGCCGGTAGGTAAAAATGGTTGTACAAGAATAAAGACCTTAACGAGTACCTATGCAATAGAGGTGAGAATCGCGTGACGATATGCAACAATGAGATAATTTTTTAAATAAATTAGTTAAAATTCGTAACTTTTTAACTATAATTAAGGCTTTTAGGACCCAAATTCAGACTTGAATCCTGCTCTAAGGACCAAAATGGAGGATAAAGAAGTTCTATTACTAAATCCGTTGCGTGTGCTTAGGCCAATTAGAGCTGGAACATCTAAGATAACATATTTTTGATTCACTGCCTGAATTAAATCCTGCGGAAGGCGGATATGAATATAAGTAGATATCTAAATTTGTACGCTGTCTTGTGGAAAGAAAATCACATATAAAAATGTCTTAAGGCAAACACTCGCAATTCGCAATTCGTCTCAGTCGTGCGATGCGGGATATCTCTCCTGGAGTCAATTGGGGATCCGACGACGTCACAGGTAGCTGGTAAGTATTCCTTGGTCGCCAGTACAGGTTAACAGGTGTTAAATTAGCTGGAGCAGTCGCGGCACGCGGGTTGATTAAATTGCAAATTCGTATGAGCGGAGACGACACGCGTCTGTCTTTGCCTGGCGCGAATCGTGGACTCTTCGAAGCGCCGTCATCGCGGTGGCTTCGTTGCGACCCCAAGCGTGGGGTATGACTTTGACTAGTCGCTCATTTCATTGAGTGAATGCTATAAAACATTCCTGGTTATATGAAATACAGACCAAAAGACAGCGTATTCTAGAATTTAAAAATAAAATTCAAAACGAGCGTAACCAGAAACAATAAACGAACATAATTCAAAAAACAATAAAATAAACTAAGTGGTTTCAAATTCAATAATTAAAAACGACAATCTAAAACGACTAAAACAGGTTGTGGCTGTAAAGAGACCAATGTAAAACATAATCAGTTGGTTAAAAAATTAAAAATATATTCAAAGTCAAAGTCAAAAACTCTTTATTTCCATAAATACAATAAATGTACACTTAGAAAAGGTCAAATTCTTAATAATTAAACACTGACACGGAAATAAAGTGTTAATATTTTAGATTTCAGTCGCTTCGGTATGTTGACTAAGGTAAAGAAGCGACGAAGAAACCTTTAGCCTGTTAGTTGTTATTTTTCGAGTTGGAGCAAATCCCGTCCCAAGCTTTTTTATCCTCTAGATAATCTGATATTTTATAGGTAGTAGGCCTGTTTACACAAGAAGGTTTTGACAATTTGTTTGAATTTATTTACTGATAATTTTTGCAACTCACTAGGAGTTTTGTTGTAGAAGCGTACCTACACATTGCCCTTTAAAAGATACATTGATTTTGTGTAGTCTAGTCTAGTTGTGGGCACAGCGAGTTTATGTTTATTTCTTGTATTCAAATTATGTACATTATTGTTATCATAATACTAAAATAGACTAGTGGGACACAATTTGACAGAAATTAACATCATTGAATGCTTCGTAGTAGTCTAGTGAGTAATGAGTAGTAACTTTTTTCAACCAAGATATTATGACTCTTGAATTTCGTTCGCAACCAAAAGGCATTGAATCGAGTAGAAACACTGATATATTGCAAAAACTATTGCCCATAATTCCTCCGCATAAATTTGTGTTCTGAAAAAACTAAAAAAGCAAAGAAAATGAAAATGCAAGAACAAGTGGCAGAGGCAAAAAAATAAAAGACTTATGCTACTAATTAGACTGATTAAATTGTAGGTACCTTAATAGTTAAGATAATTTGGTTGTGATTTTTGATTAATAAAGACTACCTCATTAATAACTTAGCTTAGAAGTATCACATAGTTAATATGTGAATAGCCTTATTTTCTTAGAAATGTATGTGTTAAGACACGTTAAAACCTAGTACTAGGTACTGCCTCAATGTTATGGTATTTAGGTAATTTAATATGGATGTGATTTATTAATTAGTACCTACTATAAGAGTCTAAAATAATGACTGAGCTAACTGAGCTACTCAATAACATGGGTAACATGGTTATATTTTCGTAAACTAAAGCGCACTTTAATAATTGGCTTGCATGGACGACGGTGCATTTATGTAGCTGGCGTATTAAGTAGTATGTACTATTAATTTTTTGAGCTGATAAATTGGCATCGGCCAGTAGCGTCGTAGCAGTAGTGGGCAATAAAACCGGCGAACTGTGAGTCTGACTCGCTCTTCCTTCCCTCCAGGGTGCCAAGCCAACGTTTTGTTACCTATATTTTGTGGCCAAATTTTTGGGGACTTTAATTTTGAGCCTTGTTTAATGAAAATCTATGTAATTTTTAAAAACCACTTGATAATAACGGAAAATGAAAAAGTAAAGTATTTCCACCACACTTAACACTGAAAAACCAACGAGTATACCCGCAAATCCACCAATGTTACCTGAAAATTAAAAGTGTTTTGAATTTACAAAAATATATAGTTACAGTTTGTGAAACCTTATTAGTTTCTTTAATTCATTCATCCCTGAGAAATAATCCTTTAGAAATAATTTGTTTTATTCGTGATATGTTCAATTTGTGTAAAATACTTTGGACAAATGTTTGAGTGAAAGAAAAATACTAAAAATCTACAGCGTTTAGAAGAAATATCCAAATTTCGTTTTTTTTATTCAAATACACAACTTCTAGGTGGGTGGTATACCTATCATATTACTATATTATAGTACTAAAGTAAAAAATAAAGCTTGGTAGTCTAAAATCACGACGTTCCACAAGATCACCTCATCTTCCACTCGATGGACCGACGAGCTTGTAGCGGTCGCGGGAAGTCGATGGATGGAGGCGGCTCAGGACCGCTATTTGTGGCGTCGTTTGGGGGAGGCCTATGTTCAGCAGTAAACGTATACGAGCTGATGTTGATGATGATGAGTCGAAAATCTAATCAAAGTAAAATCTTGGTATCTAGTAGTTACGGTACTCACTAATAATCTGGTACCAGTAAGAAACTACATCCAAACGTTCCAGTTCGCCCTCCGGACTTGCGAAGTAGATGCTCATAATACACTTGTCCGTCATATTGAGGCCATCTCTGTAAATATAGAAACAGAAAAATCAAATTGGTACCTACCTATCTATATTAGGTACTTTTTCATATCCTCTTGCTCAAAGAGCCTTGGCCTCTTGACGTAGAGGGGTATTTTGTTCCGTCGAAGTCGTTAGCGGTGAAGGGCAAGCGCGGTGAAGTGGAGAGCGGGTACTCCGCACAACGCGGCGTCGTCGTTGTGCTCTTCACAACGCTGCGGTGTGGGCCCCGCGTTACGGCAGCGTCGATAATGGATTTGCTTGGTTATGCCACTTAAGCTGCAGCAAAATCCGTTTCTTCGCACAGACAGTTTAATGTTGAGTCGTGCGTGAGTTCTACCAATTTCATTGAACTTAGAGATTCTGAGTGATTCGCTGCATTTAAGGCTTACCTACCCCGCGTAGCGGAATCTCATTGCGCGATTTTTTTTCTCGCGGATCATAATCCGCAGACCGTAACTTACGCTTATTTTTTTCCGTCAGTGCGGGCAGCTATATACTACAATTTTTATGTTGCAGAATTCTGCGGAAAAAATCGCGCGGTGAGATTCCGCAGTGCGGGGTAACCCTAAGGGGGCATGCATTAATTACGTTTAGGGGGGGAGGGAGTCGAGCTAAATCTCATCCAATCTCACGTGGGGGAGAGGGGGGGTCTAGGCAAATATCACGAATTTTTTTCCACGAATTTTAGCAGTTCCTTCTTAGGATTGTTCGTTTCGTGTTTGCGCGAGATTCAAAATAGTAATAGAAAATCGTTTACGATTTGAGGCAAATTACTTTTCCGTTAGTTTTATTCATCTCGCGCAAACACAAAACGTTGTTCGATTTGGTCACTGTGATTCTACCTCTAGATTACGTTCTTAGAAGTCCTAACTGCAATGCAATCAAGCACAGATAAACTTATTCATAAGGGTGGCATGTTCAAATAATTCAACAAACCCTAAATAAATGATTAAAAATAAAACTTATTCATAATAAAATACGCGTTTTGAAAAGTCTTACGTGAGATTAGGGGAGGGGGGAGGGGTAAAAAAAATCTCACGACATCTCACCAAGGGGAGAGGGGGTAGAAAAATCGCTAAAATCACCTCAAGAAATTTATGGATGTTCCCTAACAAGTACCTACAACTTTAAGCCAGCGGAAGTAGCTAAACGATATCTTTTGTTTTGGTTATGTTCATACCGATACTAGCTACTAATCTCAAAAGCAATTCGAATTTGGCTAAACTACTGTTATTTTGTGCAAATTGGTAATTCGGTGTAGAGTACACCGATTGGCCGAAACGAAACACGCCATTTCGTGTTGGAGAATTAAAATACGCCCTCAGGCACAGGACCAACTGCCGTAGATAGGCATACAAATATTTCATAATTGGAAATAAACATTCAACTTTGCTGATATGTCTCTACGAGGCCGCCACCATTAGTGTCCAAGTACCCAGCAGTCTAAACCCATCCAATTGCGCAGAGGAGTGAGACAGGGGGAAGTCATATTCCGAAACTGCTCACAAGCACGTTGGAAGCTATTTTTAAGACGCTGGACTGGAAAAGGAACCATACATCTCGCACCTACGATTCGCTGATGGCATAGCCTTAATGGCGGAGTCGCTAGAGAAGCTGAACTGGATGCTGGATGGCCTAGCCACAGCCTCGCGATGCATCGGTCTTGGCATGAATTTGGTTAAAACCAAAGTCATGATCAATGGCCACATTGATCCAGGACCGGTCGTCGTACATGGCCACCTTCTTGAAATTGTTTTCGAGTACACTTACTTCGGGCAGATTCTGCAGTTAGGTAAGAACGATTTCGAAAAGGAGGCCAAGAGGAGAATTCAGCTAGGCTGGGCAGCGTTCGGGAAACTACGTCGAGTCTTCTCGTCATCCATACCGCAATGCTTGAAAACGAAATTTTTCAAGCAGTGCGTCCTACACGTCGTTATCTACGGAGCTGAGACGTGGACACTCACTGTAGGACTGGTCCACCAGTTCAAAGTCGCTCAGCGAGCTATGGAAAAAGCTATGCTCGGAGTTTCTCTGAAGGATAGGATTCGTAACGAATAATACATCCGACAGAGAACCAAAGTTATCGACATAGCTCAGAGAATTAGCAAGCTGAAGTGGCAGTGGGCTGACCATATCTCGCGAAGAACCGACAACTACTGGGGTAAAGGTGTTCTCGAGTGGAAACCGCGACTCGGCAAACGTAGAGTAGGAGGCCCTCCGGCCAGGTGGGATGACGATCTGCGAAAGACTGCAGGCAGATGCTGGATGCGGCAAGCTGAAGGGCGCTATGGCGCTCATTGGGGGAGGCCTATGTCCAGCAGTGGACTAAGATAGGTTGATGTTGATGATGATTCAACTTTATAATTAACAGTGATATACCTATTTTTGGTTTCAATTAATAAATGAGGAGTTTATCTTCTTCTATCTTTTAAGTAGAAATTAAATGCATAATTTTTATATTACTTACGTAAACCCAAAGACGAAATATTTTTCAATAGACACCGTATTTATGGATGTCTTATAAGACCTGGTGACGTGCCGGGTGTATTCACAGTTGGGGTAGCAGTCTGGGCAGTGAAGAGAGTTCTCTAGTTCTGAGTCTCCTTCATCATGATTTCCTGTTGAGTGGAGGTGAGACAATTTGTCTGTAAGAAGGAAACAAGATCCGTCAAGTGCGAGTGTGACTCGCGCGCCGAGGGTTTCGAACTTTTGTCAATTATACAGTTAGGCGAAGGTACCAGTTAGAGACTTCGCTAATTAATGAATATCTAAAAACAGTAGGTATGTAGGTACATACATTTCAGATGAATCGCTCTTTAAACTTTAGATATAAACGGGAACAGTAAATTTTTCGACTTTTTTTCAATACTTTAAAAAGTAGGAATCCTAAAAAAATATAAAAAGTGTTTTGAAATGTACACACCTTTCATTTTCCATTCAATGAATTAATTAATTCTATGAACTTGAAATTTTTTTTAATACTTTTTTTTTATTATTTGCCCCTATTTGAAAATTATCACCCCCTTTTTAACCATATTTCAAAAACTACTTACTTACCAGATTCGTCCATAATTTTCCTGTAAAATATATGCATATCTACCTCTACAAACGCTACACACATTATGTACATATCACTTTGAATTGTATTAATATTATTGTAATTCCTGTATGACTAGTGTTTTGGAAATGTAATTCTGTACCTCAATAAATAAATAAATATCAGTTGTATTGCTCAATATATCGATTGCCATTTTCAATACAAAACCTTGTCTAGAAAGTGCCAAATCTCTTACCTTTATATTTGTTAAGGCACTGCAAATCACTCAACAGACAGACCGGTCCTTCAGACCGCCCCATTGGCAAGAAATAAGGTGCGCATTGGCACACCGACAGCAGAAACTTGATCTTACATCGGATGATGCAAGCACTGTACGAATAGAGGTCGTGGTAGTCATCTTTTTTCTCGTCTTGGAAGATGCATTTCCTCTGCGAGTGAAAAGAGAAGAGATTTCACTAAATATACATTATCATCAATCATCATCATTAGATTATATTAGTCCACTGCTGCACATTATACATTTTTGGAAGCTAATCACAAAAAGCAGAGATGAACAAGACAAACAAAAACATATTTTTCTAAAAACGTTTAATTTCTCTTCAACACCGGTACAAGTAAGCTAAAACGCTTACTAAGTGATAATTTTTTTTTTCAATCATAACCTAACTTTGTTAGGTACCTGTTTAACTTATATGTGTATGTTTTGATGTTTTTTTTTATTGTTTAGATTATTTTTAAAAAGTCGTCAATTTACTTTGTACCCTGTTATTTTTAATTTAACTTGTCTGCGGAAACTTTTAATTAGCCGTCAGCAAACATGCACAGGTCATTCCAGTCATGTTCTATACTTTTACCTGTAATTAATTTTATACCTAGCTGTAAGTTTTCCCAAAATTTTGTAAATAAATAAATTAATTTAGGAACATATTCCTTTCCTTTTTAGGGTTCCGTACCCGAAGGGTGAAAACGGAGCCCTATTTACTAAGCCTCCGCTGTCCGTCCGTCGTCCGTCCGTCCGTCTGTCACGAGGCTATATCTCATGAACCGTATGAGGTAGACAGCTGAAATTTTCAGATAATGTGTATTGCAGAATTGTTTGTAACATAAACAACATTGTTAAACTTTATCGTAATAGTAAGTGATTATTTTTTTTAATAATTATAAGTATAGATTAGCACTACTGTCGCCTGAAACACAGGATTACCTAGTTCGGGCTAAATTGTAATACTTAGCTATATTTATTCGTTCAGTGCACTAATGTATTGTTTATTTAAGTTTCTTTAAATCAATTTTATTTATTTATTTCTCTTGCCGCTATAACAACAAATAATAATAAAAAAATATATATATCAAAATTAAAGGGGGCTCCCATACAACAAACGTACAATTTTTTTACCTATTTTTACTCCAAATTTGTGAAGACTCTTGAACTACAATAGGTATACACATGAAACTTTCTATAACTAAGTAACACTTCAACTGTAATAATAACAAATACTAAAAATAAAATAAAATTTATAATTTAATGGGGCCTCCGAACAAGAGAAAATATGATGTTCTTTGAATAAGTTGCCTGATTTTTACAGTACGGAACCCTTCGTGTGCGAGTCGACTCGCACTTGGCGGTTCATGTCTACTGTCATGTCATGCGTCTGCCAGTGAAGTTCAGTCTTATCTTATCCGATGCTAAGCAGAGTTGACCGCGTTTACGAAATGGCGAAAACGGGCCCTACCTACAAAACACATCAACGCGCACTTCGTAGGAAACGTCGTAGCACTCGCGTAGCATGTCGTGTAGGTGCAATTTAGTGTACAGCAACAGATTTTTCGATCAAGGTATACCTAAGCCAATATCGTGATCGAAAAATCCGTATTAAAATAATGGCTGGTTTACACAATGCGAACTGCTGATCTGACATAGGCAGCTGCTCGCATTGTGTACTCGCATGCATGAAGGTTAGGCTCGCCTGTGCTGTCCACATGATTCGATTAGCTGCATAGTCTATGCGACTTGTAGTGATGTCGCGACAACTTGCTTTCTCTGAAAATTTAACCTCTTACGGTTCATGAACTGTAAGATTAATGAACCGATTTAGTTTAACAATGTTGTTTATGTTACAAACAATTCTGCAATACACATTATCTGAAAATTTCAGCTGTCTACCTCTTACGGTTCATGAGATAGAGACCTCTGACGGACGGACGGACGGACAGCGGTGGCTTAGTAATAGGGTTCCATTTTCACCCTTCGGGTACGGAACCCTAAAAAAGTAGTTCGGATGGATGTATAGATAAAATAAGACACTTACAGTAGACATCGGATACTTTCTGACTTCCCTCGTAGCTGTCTGCTTGATAGACTTGAGCTCCAAGAACTCCAGCCGGTTCGGTTCCGCCAGCCGGTGCAGAACCCGCCCAGCGCTGGGGTCCGCGAAGTGCGTCGGTTCGAACACTAGAACCTGCAAAAAGTGTCATTTACAACCAATTTTATTGGTTTCTGATCACCTCTTAAGAATATAAATCAAATCACTGGTTTTTAGAACGCAGATCAAACAACATTAATCAATGGTCAAACCTCTTACCTTTTGTCAGGTGCTTATTGGGTAAAACGCGAGTGCACCTGTGCTTGGGCACACACTTGTGCAGTATTATATGTATTATATGTATTCTGCGCACATGGCTATTGGGCAGAACAAAGATTACTTAGTTTGATTCACGACATACCTACTCTGGTACTGGTATGGTCAAGACTGCATATTCGTTGAGCCTTAATTTTTTATTTATTCTGCATATTCGTCAAGTTCATTCTACTGCATACTCCACCTGCATACTACACGCTGATGCATTGATATCAGTTGCAACAGATTTTTTCTATTTCCAAGCTGATATCAAATCATTGGTCAACTAATCAGTTGTCGAGAAACCGGCTTTTAGTGTAAGAATTGTAGATCGTGTAAATATTGATTTGTAATTGCTGTGTTATGTCCTACATCGTTTAAATTCCTTTTTAAATAAGTAAAATTGAATGAGACCTTGCCATTTATACTTCCTTACTCCCGCAATTTCCTCTTTCCCATTATTTGTCATTTGCGTCTAGCTAAAAATAAAGGTTGTATGACGAAAAGCACTCCAGTCCTCTCCCGGGTTTCCCCACATTGTGGATGACGTATGTCAACGTGATGTCAACAATAAAGCACTGGAGTTCTAAAAGCTTTGGTTTGATGAAGTTCACACACGCAAATGATACTGTGCCATGACATGAAAGAGCAAAAACTGGGTACCAACCGGGTAATTTGTACGACACACTACCTTTTTAAGAGATATTATTCCTGATTTGTCATAATTTGTGATCAATAAAATGACCACAAATAATGTCAAATCAAGAATAATATCTCTTAAAAAGGTCATCCAGAATAATGAAAACTAAATTTTATCTAATTCAATTTAGATTTACTTACATATTTTATTCTTGCCTTATAGCAATAATTACTTATTATAAACACACATGACATTTCTAAATTAATTAATAATTCTATAAATAATAGCAAAGTTATCAATCTAAGATGAGTGAACACAAAGTAATTTTTGCGTCCTCTCAAGGTCAGGGACATTTTATGCATATAAAATCACAATATATTATATAAATATGAATATACTATTATTTTATAGCTTCAGAATCAGAACAGGGAAATATAGGTAGGTACTAGCTAGAGAATAAGAACCTTGGCGTGAGAATGAATCACCTCCTGCAGTATGCAAGCAGGCACAGTTAAAGGAGCATAAAAAACAAATAGGTACTGGCCGCCTAGAATAATCAAAAGGTCTTCAAGTGACTTCCACGAAAAAAAACACTTTAGGTCGATTTATATCTACAGACATTGAGTGTGGCAGACACGTGCCGTGACAGACACCGACAGACACCATTTATTTATATGTACTTAACGTATAGAAACGTGCCGTGACAGACACCCCGGATACCGACAGATACCGTCATCGGCGTCCGCTCTCACTGGCAGCATTACTGCATAGCTTTAGAAGAAAAAGCATGTTATTGAAAATGTTCAAACACTTTTCTATTGAAGATTTGTCCATAATTGCATTATTGTTAGAATAAGAAGATAAAACTAAAAAAAGAGCAAAACGCATGGCTGTACATCCTATGCTTAAGAAAAGAAAATTAGAAGGTGAATACTGGACACTCTTTAAAGAACTTGTTGACGATGAAAAAAAATTTTTCATATATTTTCGTATGAGCCGGTATCAGTTTGACATTTTACTAAACAAAATTGAATTGCTGATAACCAAACAAGATAAGGTTTTTAAGGAAGCCTTGTCACCAAAAGTAAAACTAGCAGTATGTCTCAGGTAAGATTTATTACAGAATTATTTAGTATTGTGTAAACAAAGTGGAATACTATTCTAAGCGCCGATACACCCTTTTGTCAGTAAGGTCTGGCTGAAAACCTTGGTAAAAATCTATATGTATTGTTTCTGGCATAGGAGTATTGTCTTCATAAGTGTCAAATGTTGATGGCGTGGATACCGTAGAACTCGTTGATGGCCTGCTCAGTATGTCTATTTCCATGTCAGATACTATTTTAAATATCTTTGCTTTTGCAATAGCCCTCTCTCTGGGCGGAAAAGATCGCAAGGTAGTTACAACTCTAGCCAAACTTGTTCAATGTCGTCCGGTGGTGGAGTATTATTTTTACTCTCTATTATATACTTCATTAGTACAGTACTAGGTGTTTCATCAGTTGCTTTTTGGCCTCGTTTTGAGCGCTTTGGCTGTGGGTGCTTTGGAGTTTGAGCTGGGGAGTGTGTAGTTGGCAATGTACCAACTGTTTGTTGACTAACCTCAGGTGTAAATGTGTCAGTCCTTTGTTGCTCAACCTCAGGTGACTGAGAAACCTCTTCCTCGTGTGCATAATCATTAAAACCTTTTTAAAAGGTGTTTTTAAAAGGTGGAATTGGACATTTAGTCGGCCTTTCTTTCATGTACGGTAACAAAAAAGACATTTCTTCTTCGTACCTCCGCTTTCCGTATCTTTTTTCATTTTATGAGAACGTCTGAAGGCATCTCGCAACAGTGCCCATGCTTTTTTACATTCATTTCCTGAAACAAGGAAAACAAATATCATAATCATAATATCATAATGTTTTTCTTTGCAGATTTTTGGCTACTGGGGACTCCTTCGTTTCTATAGCATTTAGTTATAGACTAGGAGTAAGCACTGTACACAAGATAGTGAAAGAGGTTTGCAGTGCAATAATAGAACGGCTGATGAGTGAAACAATGCCTGTCCCTACAAAAGAACAGTGGCAAAAAATCGCAGAGGAGTTTTGGAATACTTGGAATTTTCCAAATTGTATATTTTAATTGTAGCCATTGATGGCAAGCACGTTCAAATAACTGCTCCGGCAAACTCTGGATCTCAGTTCTTTAACTATAAAAAAACTTTTTCAATCGTGTTGATGGCAATTGTGGACGCTGACTACAAGTTTATATGTGTCGACGTCGGCGCTTATGGAAAAACAGTGACGGAGGTATTTTTTCAAATTCAAACATCGGAAAAGCATTAATTTCAAACACATTTAACGTTCCAGAAAGCACAAATTTACCTGGCACTGAAATTACAGCGCCATATGTTATCATAGGAGATGAAGCATTCCCTTTGACAACTTATCTAATGAGACCATATCCTAAACCTCAACTAGGTGACCAAAGAAAAAATATATTCAACGATAGACTATCTCGTGCAAGAAAAGTTGTCGAAAATGCATTTGGGATTTTGTCTCAAAAATTTCGTATCTATAACAGGAATATACAACTTGATCCAGATAATGCAGACAATGTTATTATGGCGACGTGTATCTTACATAATTTTATAAAATCTGGTGGTTCTCAGCATTCACATAATGAAGAAGACATTATTGCATCATATTCTTTGTCAAACCTACCTAGACAGGGTGGAAATCATCAGGTAGCCGCATTTAATGTCAGAGAGAATTTTGCTAGGTTTTTCGATTCACCCGAAGGAGCGTTAAACTACTAGGTGATTAATATCGGTGTCCTGTCGTTTGACCAAAAGTAATTTGACAAAATTACACTTGACAAACAACGTTTGGTAAAACAATGGTTTCGCCGATTGATCATTTTAGTAATAATCATTTTACAAATACACTTTTTACAAATATCAGTGTAAAATACATTATAAAAAAATAAAATATGAACTCACCATTACTATCAAGTTTTATTCCTAATTCGTTCCACGCCTGATCCTTTTTCTGATTGTCACTATACCTTTTATCACTTAAATCATAAAGGTATTTGTAATCTCGTACAAATTCTATGAGCTTTTCGTTATCCATTGTAAAAATGCAAAATAAAAAAGAAAGCACGTGTACGCAGTTCCGATACTCTATTCACACTGCCCGGCAAGGAGCCACAGACACGTACAGACATGAACCGCGCAGACAAAATATTCTTTCCGAGAATACTGGCCGGGCACGACACGTGTCTGTAAGCGTCTGTACGGCCGTGTTACGATAGATATAAATACGTTAATAGTTACTGTATGGAAGAATAACATTTTGTCTGTCACGGCACGTGTCTGCCACACTCAATGTCTGTAGATATAAATCGACCTTACGCATGGCCGCCCCGGCCGCAAACACAGCCTGTATTTTGTTTAACTTCGACGCGAGCACGGACTTTGAAATTAATCGACAAAATAGACCGTGTTCGAGCCCTATTAAAGTCCATACTCGCGCTCCAGGTCCATAAAAAATTACAACTGAATTGAGAACCTCACCTCCTCCTTTTTTGAAAATAGTTGAAAAAGGACTTTCACCTGCGGAGGTGATCACCTCCGCAGGTGAAAAAAGGTGGCCAAATCCCATTTAGATGAGTACGTGGCATACTTTGCCGTAAAATTAAAGAAGCTTTATTATTCCGAGAGATTCCTTACATCAAACCCCCGGAAGATTTTGAGGGGGTACGCGTAGTCATGCAGCATGGGATCAAGGACCACGTTGAGCCCGTGCAAGAACCCTGGCCGCGTCTGTCGGAGCGCCTGCAGGCTTTTGTTGGGGCTAAAATAAAATCAGGATAATATCTAACTATCATACAATACAAAACAATACACTATATTGCACACCACAAAAAAAAATACAAAAAAAGAGAGAGGGGAAAAGAGAGAAAACAGAGTTGCACAATGGGCGGCCTTATCGCTAAGAGCGATCTCTTCCAGACCACCTTGGGATGGACACGAGGCAGTTGTACGCGTATAGACGGTGGCGTATTACTTAAATATACAATACATACTTTCTTCATAGTATAAAATACATATACCATAATAGTAATAATATATACCAAGTTTTATAAAAAAGATGCTAAAAACAAAAAAAATCATCAGCCAAATTAATTCAGCCAAAATTGCTGAAGGCGGGCCTCTTCTCATTCCCTGCCGGTTCTTTGCGAGTCGCATCCAATTATCTCCAGAGGTACTTTTCATGTGTGTACTTTGGACGTCTCGGACTATCACAAGTACCATCGGGCATACCGTAACTATAAATACAATTATAATTTGAATAACCTTTATTAACAAAGATAATTACAATCAAATAATAGAAACAAATTAGAATTAATATTCACAATTGAAATAATTGAGCTTACTGCAGACAATCTACAGGTAGCTTAACTAATCCATATCAATACTAGTCGGAAGCGTCCCCAAGATGCTGGCTTTAAAAATTTGAATATACAATTCTCATAAGATCTTATACGAATCAAGAGAGTTCTCGGCCTGACTTGACACATTGTACTTCGTACATGGGTTGTTCCGGGGTTCCAAAACGTACAATCTGACTGAATATAATTCATGTAAATAGACGTATAGGTAGTTTCCACGATACAAGCTCCGTTGAGACTAGTAGAGAGCATAATATCATTCTGCTATTTGATTGAAATATAAAAAGATCATAAATATGCAGATTTGACAGCTTGTACAGGCCCAGGATCGCTTAAACTCGGCTAACATATGGGGCGGTTGTATTGTATGTCTCAAACTAGCGCCACTGCCTATTCTTTCTTAGGCTAAGGAAATTTTAAACTCCATTATTCAGTTTATGATACATAGCTTAACCTTTTTTAATGCCCATAAAATAGTTTTCTTTTCTCTTATCGAATTATCTATATTTATGTACTCATGATTTCTTCGATACAGGCTTAGCTTAGTGATGAAATCAAAACACAAATACAATACTAGGTATTAATAGCTGTCTGCAAATGACATAGGTACTTAATTAGTTGTCTGTTTATTTTTTCTGTGTTATTTGTCCTAAGGTACTCGTAGCTATCTTGTTTTATACATGGTTAAGAATGTACACCTAATTGACATCTTTCAGTATCTCACGACACTTTTTCGAGCATCTGGAAAAACGAACAAATAATACCTTTACTTAAAAATCCTAACCCTAAATCATTCTCCGAGTATCGCCCCATTTCTATACTTCTCTTCCTTTCTGAAGTCCTTAAACGTCTCGTCCATAACCAACTTAATTTTTTCTTAATCCCCTACAGTCAGGTTTTCGAAAAGGCCATAGTCACTGCACTCGTCAAAATCACGGATGATATCCGATTAGGTATGGAAAATGGGCACCTCACTGTTTTAACTCTCCTTGACTTCAGAAATGCCTTCAATACTGTCGATTCCGACATATTGATTGCATTACTCCGCTCTCTTAACATTTTTGCTTCGGCGGTTGGTTGGTTCTCTAGCTACCTGCACGGCCGTCGGCAGCGTGTCCGCCTCGATGAGTATTTCTCGTCTTGGCGAGATACATCTGCTGGCGTGCCTCAAGGTGGCGTACTGTCACCTCTTCTCTTTGCCATCTTTATAATCTCTATCTCACAAAATCTCTCCTTGTCCTAACATCTTTATGCTGACGATCTGCAAATATATACCCATGCTCATGTATTTCTAGCGCAATAGACAGAACAAACACAAATCTACGAAATATCACGGAGTGGAGCAAGCGCCACGGACTTAAAATTAACCCGTCTAAAACTCAAACCATCATAATTGGCAGCTTTAAAACGTTGTCTAAACTGAACTGATCTGCAGTTCCGCAGGTTGTTTTTGATGGAATAGCGATCCCTTTCAGCGAGACCATCAAAAACCTAGGGATTATGTTTGACCGCACTTTTTCTTGGGGAGCTCAGATGGAGGTTACCAGTCGAAAGCTGTTTGCGTCTGCTGGCTCCCTAAGAAGACTGCGAAACTTTCTCCCCACCGCTACCAAAACTGCACTTGCTCATTCTCTTCTTCTTCCTGTCCTAGATAATGCGGATGCTTGTTATTTGGATCTGACACTCATTAAGCTGGATCGTCTCCAAAACGTCTGCATTAAATTTATCTTTGGCCTCCGCATGTACGATCACGTGACTGCCTACCGTACTCGGCTCAAATGGATTCCCATTCGCCAGCGCCGAAACTTGCATCTTCTGCCCTTTCTTTTATCTATACTGTTCAATCCCGTTTCCGCTTCGTATCTCACAGAAAGATTCAATTTTCTTCATTCTTCTCACTGTCTCTCTCTAAGATCTTCTTAGAGAAGGTATAAAAGGAAATTTTCTGAACTGCAGCCCAGTTCAGAAAACTTCCTTTTATAGCGATTATTTTACTGCTCAAGCCGTCAGACTATGAAACGATCTAACTATTGACATAAAAAAAACCACATCTCATCACATGACATAGTATGTCTCTCAAAGTCACCGCTGTATTTGTTGTTATGTAGGTATTAGTGTATATTTCTATTTGGTATATGTTTATTAGGATTATTTTAGTTTGTGTTAGTTTTATATTTGTAATTAGCTCCGCCATCCTTTGTCGTCTCTTTTAAGCTTTGGTTGTGTGGAAGAAATCGCTTCGAGCGATAAGGCCGCCAATTTTGTTACCTTTTACCTTACTGTTTTATATATACCTTAAGTTCTCTGAATAAAGTATTATCTTTCTATCTTTTGCTGTAATAAATACTTTTTTATACTTTTTTTGTTGTTTTAGGCAGAGATTTCTCTGCGTCCACCGGATCGGTATCGGAGCGTACGCAGCTTGCACTTGATCGGCATATCTGCCGTTACCGATGCCAGGCTTACTGTTAATACCGACGACGACACCGCGCACGCTGCTTACGCTCCGATTCCGATCCGATGTACGCCAGCCTAACAACAAATAACAACACACGAACTCACTGTCCTTCTGAGTCAAAGTCGAGTACATAATTGAACGCGCAGCAGTGCCCCCGCGCAGTGCGCCGCATTTTGAACAATTGCGTGCAGTTCACATGTTCACCTGCCCAAGCGCAGCGTAGAAGCATGTCTTTGCAGTTTGGCGCTAGCTGGAACAATAAACAGCTAGAAAATGTTTAAATTACAACAATTATGTAAGTTACTAGGTAACCTACAGTAGTGGCACCATTCTTCGTGCGATCAGCTGGTCGATTCAGATCAGATGTATTTATGAGTGTATCACTCATAGTATTTCCGCCGCTTATTGGTTCATTTTCTCTTGTTTTTTCTTTATCAAAATTCAGTCAATGAGCAGCGAAAATAGAATAATATTTAAACTTCATTTCTTCAACTTCAATAATTTACGCAATGTATAACATTTTCTCTATTCAGTCTTTACAAAAATCGCTATAAGTGCAGTCAATTAATGATTGTGGATGGAAAAAATTTAAAGCAGATGGTATACTTTCGGAACATTGTTTGGACAAGTTAGGAAACAAACATACTAAAAGTCTCCACCCCTCTGAGGTGAGCCCTATGGGGGCACAAGGTCCCTATTTTTTAGTTTTTTGCTCGTAAATGATGCGTCATAGGAAATTTTTTAATGCTACTTAATGAACGCTGGTAACATTCTCTATATAACTTTGGTAATATACACTTTTTACCTATTCCCAATCCTTGTCTAGATATGAGCTCCGAAACACGCTAGATTTTTTCACCAAAACGACATGTCTACTGTGAAATTAGACAAGGGGGGCGCTTGTGAGCACTGAGTGCTCAGCACTCATTGACTGGACTATATGCTAGGGCACTGATTGCGCTATGACTACCTTTGTTTGTGCTTACCTCTTTCATAACATCTTTGACAAGATGAGTGTCAAAATCCTTTTTCCTTTCCATCAAAATATCGATTTCAGAGAAGGAAGGGCTCCATTTGTCCAAGTCGGTGAAATCCAGTAACCTGCCGTTACTTACAAGGAACTCTTCCAGATGGTTCAAGGACACGTTTCCTAAATACTTTTTCTCATACCTGCAGAAAATAGTTAAGAAGTAACCATTCAGCATTACGAGTGGAATATATTATATCTCTCGCTATTCTATTATTCTGGACCCTGAGGAGATTTTGAAGGAGACTTTATGAATTTCATATATATTTTTTTTCTTTTTGAAATGTTTGTTTTGCAACGGGATATTTACCCTGATTTCAGTTTTGAGTTTAGTTCTGTGCCGTAATATTAGAAAGCTCATCACTTAAATTATAAATATCTCGTTGTAAATGACTTTAGCGTTAATATACATGATAGCTTTAATTAAAAGTTTGATATTGGAATAGCTTCCGCCAAAGGCAAATTTGTGCAATGTGCATAAGTTACCTACTCTAACAGGCAGATCTGATTCTTCCATCAGTTGGCGTGTTAGGTCTGATTGAGAAACTACTAGCACATCTAATAGGTAGGTACGTGACAGTAGCTAAATATGTCAGTAGGGTCACAGAACAGTTCGGACGAGTTGGTAAGCCGTAAGATTTACCGCAGTTCGGGCATCTGCAGTAACACATATCACACTAATATTATAAAATACGAAAGTTTGGTTGTAAGGATGTTTGTTACCTGGTCACGCCAAAACTAATAACGGACAGGGATGAAATTTTGCATACAGATAGTTTTAAGCTTGGAATAAAACATACTTAATATCCCATAAGTCAGTTCCCATGGGATAGAAATAACCAGAAAACGCTTCCATAAAAACAAAGCGTGCGAAGCCGCGGGCAGAAACTAGTATTAAATAAACTAAACAAAAGTGTAATAAGTGCTGAAAACATAATAAGTACCCACAAATCTAAAGCTTGTCTTTTCACGGCCATCATGCTGATTCTGTTGACATTGCAGAGGGCTATGGCGGGGTAGTCAATGTCAGCTATGGAGTACGTAGAGTACTGAGGCATCAGGATCAGAGGATTGGACAGAGTAGTCATCCAGGTGTAGATCAAGTAGTAGCACACAATACAAAACAGTCCGGTAAACATCGCTGTCCAGAGACATCTGCGGAGTTCCGCAAGATTCACAGTTAGGTTCGGTTTTATTTGCTCTTTACAAATCTGATAATAGATATGTTGATGATGATGATGATGAATACAAAATATCATAATGTTTTTACATAGTTTAGTTAAGTAGATAGATAGATAGATAATTCTTTATTGTACCACACAAAGAAAGATAACAATACAGAAATAGATGCTTATCGCTATGAGCGATCTCTTCCAGGCAACCTTGGGATGGACTGGACATGTAAGAACAAAACAGACGGTAGTAGCTTCATAGAGTTTAGTCATTTATTTGATCAAATCTCTAAATGGATCGAAAATAACTTAGGGTACCTAAAAGGCCCTATTTCACTCTGATCCACTTTGCAGACGAAAGCGAGTTGCACTAATGTATCAGTTGCCACTTTTTTGTCCACTCTGATCCACCGATAGGCAGACGAAAGCGAGTTGCTTCAGATTTAAAAAAAAATATCAGCAAAAGGTTCTAGTTCGGCTGTATGTGTATGTTTTTTATTTTCGTCGATTTATCCGTTAGTTATGGACCGATTTTGAAAATTATTCGCTAATAGCATATGTATTTCATATATATTTATGAAAACTTGTTGTACACTCATAGAAATATCAATCGGTTTCCTAAAAATAGCGACATACATAATTTAAACAAACTCGCTTCGCCCACACCACAACACAAGATTAATGTATCTTTTAAAGGGCGTACACGCTCCTACAACAAAATATCAAATGAGTTGGAAAAATTATCAATAAATAAATTAAAATAAAGTGTCAAACAAGTACTTTGTAAAAACACTTCTAGAGATATCTACTTCTAGAGGATAAAAAAGCTTGGGACGAGTTTTGCTCCAACTCGAAAACTAACACCCTAACAAGGTACAGGTTTCTTGTTCGCTTCTTTACTTTACCTTAAAAAGATTGAAGTAAAAAAAAAAACAAAGTGATCACTCTATTTGCTAGTTTTACTTATGTATGTAATTTGAGTTTTGTGACTCGCGTGTCCAAGAGTACAGTAAGGTCTAAAGGAAATAAAGCACTTTGATATTGATATTTGATAATGATCCCGAGGTAGTCCAATAAATGAGCTATTAGTATTTAGCCCGCAAAACTTAAAAACAGTGCAAAATTAACGTTCGACGTTGGTTTTTAGTTCTTTCAAAATAATCAAATGATTAGGATATTGTCAGTAAATAGAAAATTTATGCACAAAGAACAACCTAAAATTAATCTTGAATTATGCTGATACTTTGACATACCTTCTCTGCCAGCTAATATTAGGATCTCTCATGTTCTTCACGCCCGCCACTGAGCAGTTCTTCACATACTCTTGAACAACCTGCTTGAAACTCTTACGCAGGATCGTGGCCATAGACATCTTCTCTCGCGGCTTGTATTGCTGGCGTCTGAATTCAACCCGCCAAGGTGTCTGCATTTTAAACTTAGGAAAATAGGGACTATCATGGTACAATAATGTAGAGACCTATATCCAGGAGTAAGTCAGCTAAATAGCAATAAACAGCGATAATATTACAAGCAAGTCAATCACTAAATGGCAATGGAAACCATCAATGATAGCTAATACAATTTGCCATAACCATTTTACAATTTGTTTAAGAGCCATAAAGGTATGTAAATGTAACTAACATATTATTTTCCAAACAAGATGACACAAGCAGAAAATGTGTGTGGATATGTGTGTGATGATGAATTTCTTTCCACACAATAGACAGATCGACGTTGTACGCGGCGTCATTATTGCTGTAATTTAGCAGACTAATTGCATTTCAGTTTGAAGGTTATCCACTATATTACCACGTGTTTATTTTACGTTATTCGTGTGATTCATTATTTGATGGAAGGTTCTGTAGGTATATTATGTTGATTATTTCGATGCACATATATCCCAGCCCAGATATATTCTATGGTCCCAGCCGATCGAGCTACGGGAACCAAAGAAGTTTAAACAAATGAAATAAGAAGATTCGTAGAAATCGGCGCGAATATTATTTATTTATTGTATCATATTATGGTAAATGCATTTGTCAGGACTTGTTGACTATGTTAAGGAATACACACAATATGACACACTTTAGATGAAGAAGTGTGAAAAAATTACCAACATTACCTATTTAGGTTAGATTTAGGTACCTACTTAATTATTTTACAAAGAGATCGTAGGGATACTAATCTCTTTTCGAAAATTATAAAACAGAGGCATAGGCAACTTTTTGTCAAAGATTTCTTTTCTCAACGGTGACAAGGCTTGTAAAATGGTTCGTGACTGAAATCACGAACCACGTTGCAAGCCCAAACTAAAATGGTTAAGACACATTAAGGTTTGACCCAACAAGCATTTAAACGAAGATAACCATTCCTAAGGTACTTCCTATTCTACTCATCAAGTAAATTTTCCTATTTAATTCAAAGATTGGGCATTCAACAGTGAGGTCCAAGGATTATGGGCGATAGAGGACGACTCACTCGTCGCTTAAGTATTAAAAAAACTAACAATTCAAGTCAAATTAAGCTGAAAATACTTAATTTGGACTAATTAGTATTTATTTATTTTGAAATTCTAATACAATGTGCGAGGTCTTAAAAAATGTCATTTATATACTTTAGTAATTAAAACATAATTATGAAGCCGACAAAATCTAAATTATAAATCAAAATCAAATAAAGTTTTTTATTATTACTTTAAGCTTACAAAATAAACTGAAAGAAAAGTCAAATTGTATATTTTATTATTAATAAAAAATAAAAAAAAAGTGATAAATAATTCCCTTCACGTCAATCAAAAAGCAGTGCGCGCAGCATGTTGAAATGCTTTGTACATAACCGTGCTTTGCCACGTTGTTGGCAAGACGAATTCGTTGGCTGAAGAACACAGCATCTCATTGTTTATTAAAAGCAAGCGTAAATAATTCGACCAAGTTAAAGAAAAAATAATTTTCTGTTCACAGATCGGCTAAAAACGAGATTATAAAACTATGAAATGTGAACTCTAAACACCATTGCATGTCTCAAACATATTCACTTTTAAATATTTAAACATGCGCCTTAATTAAATACAATCGTTGAAAGCACACAACATGCGTGCTCAAATAGTTTGTTGTCTTTTAGTTTGTATGAATTCCTGCATCTAGTTACTATAAAAAAAACTATTTACAGACTAACAGATAACCTCCTCCTTTTTTTGAAGTCGGTTAAAAAAGTAGCTGCCTACCCTGTCTACTTTACCTGTTTTGGCAAACCTCAAAAGTCAAAGATCGTGCGAAAGTGCCTAAAAATGAGTTAGGTGCATCTAGTACATACTGCCTAGTTAGTTAGCGAGCTACGTCAACATATTTAATATGGTACCTTCGCTTTAGTAGTATTTCCATATATTATAAATATTTATAAACCACACCATCGTTCGGACTCCACTATACAAACTATGTCTTAAGACAAACATAACCCTAATAATAATAATAACAATAATCCTTTAATGGCATCACAGTATCACTGTAGCCAGTAGCCACTATCCGAACTCGAAACGCTTCCTTAGCGCGATCTAGTGCTCGTTCACTTTTAGCAGCGACATCTAGTTATATTATAAGGAACTTAACGCGAGCAAACTACCTTGTTTTTTGATGCATAAGGTTCATATCTAATTTGTTAATTATATCGAAGCTCATAATTGTCCCGATATTTTTCGAGTCAAAAGATTCGCATCACTACATTACAGATGGTAAATTTTTCGACTTTAACGAAATATTTCAAAAAGTTTGAAACCTACAGAAATTTCGAAAACTGTTCTGCTGAATGATATAGATCCATAACTACAAACGCTACATACATTTCAGATGGCTCGCTCAGTAACCTTCGGAGATAAGGGGGAGGGGGGAGATTTTAAAACGTACGGGTACGGAACCCCGCCAGTATTTGACGCGGACCGAGGGAGTAATGCGGAGCGGAGCTGCGGACTGTGTATGATAAGATGAATTATTAAACTAGTTCACAAATCCCTGTGTTCTAAAGCGAAGCGGAGATTTTATGCAATTATATTGGTTAATATTGGCACAGCTCCACTTCGATCCTCTCCTCTCCTCTCCGCGTCAGTGCAGCCTTATGGTGCGTCTAGATTAGGTTACATTACAAAACATGAGAACATAGATTTAACATAGTTGTGTAAGGGGGATGAGTTATAATTTAACATTTTTAATAATGGGGTTGTTTTATATAACATGTTAAGTTACTTAATCTGGACGCACCTATAATAGAAAACTTTTTTGCACAAACTTGATTTTAGGGCTCTGGACCAGGGATAGAAGCCGTCTAAGGTTAACTGAAAAAAATTAAGCAAGTTGAAGGCTCTCCCTGTTTTATCAGTTTTGGTATTTCTTTGTCCATATGTCAATATGGTCAATTTGTCACTATATGAAGAATAGGTTTTTGAGTTGAGGCAAACTCCTTATTGAATGGAATAAGAGTAGAGGCACCATTATTTTTGTAAAAATTAGACTTAGGCTTGTAAAAAATTGCTATTTGTAATCTGTGCACTACCAACTCTTAATTTATTTATATCTTTAAAAGATATGGTCAATCTGCAAATATTTGTTCATCCCTAACCAATATTATTTACCTTATCTTTCTTTACTTTTCTGGGTATTTTCTATAATTATATGTATATTATAACTAAGTAATGTATTGTATTAAGTATATCAGTCATCAAGTAGCCATAACACAAGCTCTGCTGGGCTAGATGATGCTGTGTGGATTGTCCAGCATTTTTTATATAAGGCTGCCTAGAAGAAATGGCTTTAAGCAATAAGGCCGCCTATTGTACTTTTTTGTTTATTAAGTTAGATAGGTACAAGATATTTGATTTATTTTGTATGTACAATAAAGTGTTAATTAATTCATTCATAATACTGGACTGGACGTATGTCCTACTTAATCGTAAGAAAACCTGGGGCCTTAGTCGGAAACATAAATTTAAGTTTCTCATTCGTTTTCAAGCAAAACCTATACTCTAACCTTCATAAGATATAAGAGCGTTTGTGCAAACACGAATCAGTAAATTAGTTTTTTGGTTTTACGGGTAGACCGCATGGGAGCCCTTCAAAGTTACCTATCACTTTTGACTAACTATGGACATTTAGATATAGTATAGATAGATAATCTTGCACCACACAAAAACAAAATAAATACAGAAGGAAAGGCTAAAAATCAAGGAAATACAAAGTGCGACCTTATCGCTTTGAGCGATCTCTTCCAGGCAACCTTGGGATGGACTGGACGTAAGAGAACAATATAGACGGTGGCCTTTGTTATTTATGATTAACCTACCTACAATACCTACTACCCTACTTATCCCTTACCACAGATAAATAATCGACGTACATACTTTCAAAGTTTCTCCGCTCGTTTCGTCTCCGCTTTGTTGGAGTCTGGCTCATATTGTGGAGATGGGTTTTGGCTTTGCTTACACATCTGCCAGATAAAACATTCCAAAACTAATAATGCAGTTGAGTTAAACGATAACTCAAATGCATTAGAATGATGGTAGCCCTACTGATCGAGGAGGGCCTGATTTACTATCAATCGCTATCGTCATGGAATTAACATAGCTTTTAATTAATTTATTATTCATTTTAGTCTGACCAATTTTATTTAATTTACTTTGTGGAAGAGTCCATATCTGCCTTTTTTTATTTTTATTTTCTATCTACAACCCTTATGGTGTTTCCTATGCAAAAAATTTGTGTGAGATTGTTACAAAATAAATTATTTAAAAAATGTGACGACATCAAGTGTAAAATGTGTAGCTACGGTGGAAAAAATAAATAAATCAAATAAATAAATTCGCTATAGATAATTCTGATAGATAAACCTGTTCATGTTATTTAGCATCGTCATCATCCTCTTATATTAGACACTAGCTGCAGCCCGCGGCTTCGCACGCTTTTTTTCGGAATAAAAGGTAGCCTATGTCCGGCCCCGGGATACCATCTACCTCGCTGCCAAATTTCACCGAGATCCGTTCAGCCGTTCTTGGGTTATAAATAGTGTAACTAACACGACTTTCTTTTATATATATATATATGGATCCCCTAATGAGCGCTAGATCGCCGCCCTGTCTTCAGCTACCCGCATCCATATTATTTATGCTAACGTCAAATTTTTAGGAACTTAGTAGAGTCCTGTATCTATATGATTTTTTGAATAAAAAAATGCAAGCTCACTAATTGCCTGTTAGTAATGAGTGTAACTAGATAACTTACTTAGGTATTAAGTATGTACATATCTGATATAATTAACTGAGTCCTTATTCATTAGACATTGTATGACGTAGATAGATAACACCCTTATTGATGGCAATAGCAATGCAACCGCAGTCCTCACGGAATCAGCCGGCGGATAAAGCCTTTGCAACACTTTTTTACAACCAATCCTGTCAGTTTTTAGAGTTTACTGAAATCGCCTTGTAATGAAGTCAGAGAAGATAGTTTCCTTTGAAGATATTGCCGCAATGATTTGTCGATGATTTTTGATATTTTTTGTTGAAATATCGATTGTTTGTGTAGAGATTAATGACAGTGACATTTTATTGATTTATTCTGTAAAAACAGGTGTTTTTCAAATCAATATTTTATGAGAGAGAATTGATTGAGATGGGATGGGTGGGACTGGATATTTTGTTTGTTTTCGACGATTCCTACGGATTAGAATAAACCACCAAGTGCGAGTCGACTCGCACACGAAGGGTTCCATTATATCCTTTATATAGTCCGTTATATAGTAGACCTATTACGCAAAAGGAACCCTAATCATCAGTTTATTTTAAAACGAAAAATGGCTTAAAGTCAGCATGACTTGGTCACCTATCTAAGTACTGACTGCGTCCGACGACGTTGCTTAACTTTTGTTATCGATGCTCAAATTGATATAAGTACCGATTTTTAATATATGTTGTTATGGCGGCAATCAAAGTCAAACTCAAAAACTCTTTATTTCCATAAATACAATAAATGCACACTTAGAAAAGGTCAAATTCTTAATAATTAAACACTGACACGGAAATAAAGTGATATTTTTGATTTCAGTCGCTTCGGTATGTAGACTAAAGTAAAGAAGCGACGAAGAAACCATTAGCCTGTTGGTTAGTTGTTATTTTTCGAGTTGGAGCAAATCCCGTCCCATGCTTTTTTATCCTCTAGAATCTAGAGAATATATCAGAATATCTAGAGTCTAGATATTCTGATATTTTATGGTAGGCCTTTTTACAATTTGTTTGACAAAAGGTTTTGACAATTTGTTTGAATTTATTTACTGATAATTTTTGCAACTCACTAGGAGTTTTGTTGTACAAGCGTATACATTGCCCTTTAATTAAGATACATTAATTTTGTGTAGTCTAGTTGTGGGCACAGCGAGTTTATGTTTATTTCTTGTATTCAAATTATGAACATCGCTATTTTTAGGGAACCAATTGATATTCCTATGAGTGTACAATAGGTTTTCATAAATATATTGACTTGGTACTGTCACTATGTTTATTTCTTTGAATTTATCACGCAGCGATTCTCTGGGACCCATACCATAGATACCACGAACATCCCTCTTCTGCAACACAAATACGGTGTTAATATCTGCAGCGTTCCCTCACAGTAGTATACCATACGACATAATACTACGGAAGTAGCTGAAATAAACAAGTCTAGATGTATCCACGTCTGTAAGATGATGGAGTTTTTGACAGCATACGCTGCAGAACTAAGTCTCTTCGATATTTTATCTATGAGTGGGCCCCATTGAAGTTTATTATCTAAGGTGAAGAAAACGGAACTTTTTACAATTTCTAACGTTTCTCCTTTTACATTTACATCAGCCTTAACGTTTAACATTAGGTAGAATAAATCTAATACATTTCGTTTTGGTTTCATTAAGCAAAAGATTATTGAAACCAAAACCAATGGACTACTTTTGAGATTGCATTATTGCATTATTCACATCGTCGACATTCGACTAGTTGTAGTAGAATAGTTATATCATATGGACACCCTGTCAATGTTCAACTGTCTACCTATTACGGTTCAAAAGATACAACCTTGACAAAAGCAGAGCAAAAATAGCCAAAAAACTCAAGTTTTTTGTATGAGAGCCCCCTTTAATTTTAGTATTTATATTATTTTTATTATTCCTTGTTGTAGCGGCAAGATAAATCCACATTCTGCGAAAATTTCAACTCTACCTTGTACGGCTTATGAGATACAGCCCGTTGACAGACGAACGGATGGACAGACGGACGGACGGACAGTGGAGGCTTAGTAATAAGGTCCCGTTTTTACCCTTTGTGTACGGAACCCTAAAAAAGAATGCACTATGACATAAACGCCTAATTAAACATCGTCAAAACCGCATGTCTCGATCACGATTCGACAGGTAGTCTTTATAACTGACTGCTCTCTTGCACTAATTTTGCAAAAATCTCATACCTACAGCACACTAACAAGAAGATCAACTCACACACTCACAATCAGAACACACACATTGAAACCAAGATCGTAATCTGTGTGCTTGTGTGCGTAGAGTCGCGTAGAATCTGCGCGTGTGTGCTGTTGAGACGAGTGACTGCACGCGAAGTGCAACCACACGCAGTGGGGGCATTTGTTGCTGTGCGATGCTTTTTTTTCGATGATGCCATAAATTAATAGTTTTATACTTTTTTATAGATAAGTTGTAAGTGATAAGTAGTGGTGGTGGTGGTCTAACGTGTAAGTATATTTTTTTTTTCTACTCGTACGTCACTTGACCTCGTGACGCATTTGGAAGCACATCCCGTACTGAGGGAGGGTTGTGGGTCCAAGTCCCGTCGAAGTCTAAATTTTTTTAAGGAGTTTTATTAAATTTCTTCCATAAGTGTATCTGAACCTGTGACCTAACTACCTAACTACCATTTTCACGCTGCATAAACATGCAAAATATGATGTTACAAATATGTGTTGCTGGGAGAGCTCATTTTATTTTATACAGGTAAAGAACTATTTCTATGCAAAGTTTCAGCTTTAGGTACGTTGAGTATCTAATTTTGGCTAGAGGGTGTAAAACACCCATCCAAACTTTCATATTTAACATGAGTATTAGGTATGTAAGAAACCGAAATGTTAATCAGCTCTTTGAAAAAACAGAAGTTATGGCTCTCCCTAGGGCAAACTTAAATAACAAACAGAGTTTTCATAATTTTCTGAGTATGGAGAGCACGCGAAAGTATTATTATGGTATCCTAAAACTTTTTAAAGTTTCGCAATCTGTTAACAAATTATAGATTATTTATCGGGTAGGTATTTATCGCGTACCTTCTGTTTTATTTTCCCCTACGTTTCCATCGCGTTGCAGCGATCGTGGTCACGGGGCGACTGTCGCCCCGTGACCACGTGAATCTTTAATATATAGAATCTTAGTTCTTTTTTGAACTTTGAAAATAGATCTGATTACTTTATGGCAAAGTTAGGTAACTATAAAACCAACCGAGTTATTCATATATTTTACTTCAACCGGATGCTATAGGTATAAATTACGGGACATCCAGTTGTCTATGAACCTATTTGAGTAATAACTAGGTATTAAAATAAACCTTATCTAATCTATCGGTAGGGACCTGGCCGGGATTTAAACCCTTTGTGACAGTCAACGCCAAAAAGCAATGAACATGTACAAGTTTCCAAAACTGAAATAGGTAGGTACACGCAAAACAACATGTACCTAGATGAGATTGCACTAATTACAAAACCTAAGTAGTCAAATACCTACACACTTAACAATATCTATGTACTTACCTACCTAACATTTGGTTAAAATTAAAAGTACAAGACTTACATTACAACATTTATGAAACAGGCACAATTAGGTCGATTATTATGATAGGCATACATATAAAGAAACAGCCTATTCAATAAGTAAATCATATCTTTAAACTTCGTGTAGTTAATAAACCATAAATTAGAGCAAATCGTTGTTGCTAGGCGTATTTTCTCCTCGCGAAAATCTGCATAATATTACAAAAGTGCACAGCAATAAATGCAGTAGCGGCGGGTGTTGCGCGGGGGGCGGGGCGCGGAGAGGCGCGGGGTCGGCGGCAGTCGCATCGTGACCGCGCGACGCGCCGTGCGTTCCCGACGCGCGAGAGAACCGCGACCACGGCCGACCACGACGATATGGTGTCGGTGGGCCAGTGGCGGCGCCGCGTGCCCGACGACTGCGACGACCGCTCCGAGCCCGGAGCCTCCAGTTCAGCCGTCCCGCGCGCGCCGCCCAATTGCGCCCGCTGCAGGAACCACCGGCTCAAAGTCGAGCTGAAGGGGCACAAGCGCTACTGCAAGTACCGGTACTGCACGTGCGAGAAGTGCAGGCTGACGGCGGACCGGCAGCGCGTGATGGCGTTGCAGACGGCTCTGAGGCGTGCCCAGGCGCAGGACGAGGCGAGGGCGCGCGCGCATGACCTACCTCCGCTCGGGGTGGAGCTCGAGCGCCCGGAGCCGCCTGTCGTCAAGGCTCCTAGAAGCCCGCTGGTCCCTCCGCCCAGAAGCGTCGGCTCTCCCAGCCTGGACTCGGTTCCTGAATCGCCGGTGGTATCCCCGTACGCTTCTCTGCCGCCGTCGGCGCCGCCACCGCCGACTATGCCGCCGCTGCTGCCGCCTCAGCAACCTGGTAAGTCTTAAATCTCATAGTGCTCTCCTTCTAGTAAGAAAGTGATAAATGTTATACAAGAAGGAAGTGCTTTACTACAAATAATCTGTAGCAACCGTACAAGTGTGAAACCGGTAAAATTTTAAGATAGCCGTTGGAATTGGAACCGGTTACTCAAAGGGTCTTATATCATATTAATTATGTCAAACTTGATCAACTTTTTTTAAAGCATTACCTACGGCGTACTCTCTTAATATTGTATCGTGTGAAAGAATTTGCTTCACCGATCAATTTCGATTTGCCTGAATGCCTGAAACAAACAAAAATCCCATACAAAGTGGTCCAGTATCCATGCGTGCGCGCAACCACTTCTGCCGAAGCCCGTGCCCCGCAGGTCTGGAGTGGCTGGAGCTATCAGATGCTAATGTTGCAGAAACGTTTAAATTCTTCAGCATTTATTTATTTTATTATTTTTTTTCTCTTTACGTAGTTAATGATTTTCATGGTATTCTTTAATCATCAACGAAATAAGGTCAGCAAAAAGATCGATCATCGTCTGTGGGTACCTACCTACTTATTCAAATTTTGAATTAGGAACATATCCACGATATATTTTAGTGATGTAGGTACCGATTTATTACAAAACGCGGGAACACTAAACCAAAAAATCAAATAAAACAAAAACGAGTATTACCTAAGTAGGTACTATAAATATACTTTATTGATGCTAGAAGTTATATTTCTACGGGCAAAGCAGATTTCAACAAATTTTTTACAAAATTTACATTTAAAGCTATATTTATGTACCAATAACCTACAATAAATTAAAAATTACGTTCAATAAGCCATTGTCATTATGTCTTATCATTTAATTTCTCACATGTCTTTATAGTAGGCACCTATTATTAATATTTTATGGTCGACGATTATTTAAAAAAAACTCTTTATCTCTCTGTACGCGAACCAAGTGTACCTATGTAGATCTCGAAAGAAAATAAAATAGTTAACTCTGACCTAACCTTGTGCACCGAATAACTAAAATAAACCTGTATTTGATAGGGTTAAAAGCTGACGAAAATACAAAGAAAGACGTGACACGCTTAACGACTTGATCTCTTCAAATCGAAAGATGATTGATTATGCCGCCGCCGTACACCTTCTATGCTACCATTTACGCAAATTTCAATCTCCGGCGAATTAGGTATTTGTTTTTAGATTATTATCATAATTTATATGATAATATAATTAGAAATATTTTATTTAAGTTTATGGCGTGTAATGAGCGTGTTAAAAAGCAAAAAATATGCTTTTATAAGATTTTTCTTGTATCGTAGACAACAGCTCGTTAGGATTGAAAAATGTGCTCGTGCCTTATTCTGTCATAATTGTATCATTTCATAGACAATAGAATACTGCGCATACCTAGCTACAATACAACATAGGTACTCTGTAATCTATGGGTGTATTGAAGTGAGTTATAGATTATTTTGTACTGCTATAATATAACTTAGCAACGAGTTTTGTTTAGGATAGCTTTTTTGTATATGCTAGAATTGAGAAATTTGTTATAGGTAAATTGCGTAAATTATTATGATACAATGATTTGCATATATTTTACGCATTTTGATCAAGATGTGATGTAATTTTTGTCTATTCTACCCTAGACAACAATCGCTGTGCTTGGCCTACAGATGATGTACCTTGCTACCAATAATAAATAATTCTACATAGTCTTTAATTATAAAGAAAATGTTTTTATAAAAGAAGTGCGTAGTCTTTTCTCTTCAAGTTAAATTGGTCATATTTTCTTACACCGTTTAATTTGACACGGTCTATTCAAGTTTTTAGTGCCAGACTGGTTGTGATCAAAGATATGGGATGAAAGAGCGCTTTGCTCTACATTGTCTTTGGGATAGCGAATCTTTTGTTAACTTATGTGCAGACGCATTCAGGTTTAACCTGGTTTTATTCAAGTTTTTGTAAAGTTATCGTGCTAGGGATGCATAATTGAATGCATTATTTTACCTAGCCTTATGTTAAGTACTTAGTTTAATGTTGCTAGAAAATTAAACTACACTCACCATAGAATAAAATTTAATCTAAATAGCACAATTCCTGAAAAATTTGAAAAAAAGCTATTTGTTTTTGTTATTTTAATAAATTGTTTAATTCATCGTAAAATCTAAACAATTACTTCTAATAATAAAAGTAAGTTCGATTGTTAGTACTAAGTACCTCCGGAACTATAAATGTGTATTGTCCAGCATTATTTATTTATATGGTAGTATTATTTATGTTATTTTACTGATAGAGAACTAACTGCAATTTTTTTAGCTAATTTTATATTTAATTAGATAGGTAATGGAAAATACACCGTTCCAAAGAAAAAAAGTCGATACCTTTAAACTAATTTGAAGAAAAAGGGTCTTTACTTACATAAAATCAAAGAGGCAGACATTTTTTATTCATTATATATATATATATATATATATATACTATATAATTTATAAAAAGTGTATGTACCTAACAGAATGTACGTGAGCTAGTGTACATTTTAATCCTAGTTCTACGAGCTCTAAAAACTAGGTATATTAAATTTACCGTATTTTGATTATTTATAGTATGTCTACATAGACTGTCAACGCCGTAAAATCGTTGAAAAAATTTGCGTCCAGCCGTTGGCCCCCAAATCTTCAATCCGCGCTTGCTTACATTTTTCTTTTACCATATTTTTGACACTCGACGCTATGGTAAATAGTCACTATTTATATTGGGAGTTTCTTTACAACTGGTATCATTATGCCAAAGAATATATCGTAGAGCGAGTTTAAAATCTAGCTGTCGCGCCCGCCAGCTCACGAAAGTTAGCCTGTTTTTACGGTTGTTTTGCAGCGCGACGCTCTATCTAGACATATAAAAAACTTATAGCAATGAGGTTCACTTGACGCACGAATGGAACCTCCTTAGGATTATCCCTGGTTAGCAACAGTTTTGCCTTACAGAATTGTCATACATAATATGTACTTAGCAACATGTGTACCGTTCATATAAAAACGTTATAAACCAACAAGGAAACACATAGATAAGGTATATTTACAAACGTATTACATATTTAGCTTCTTACATTATGCACTTGAAATATCTACTCTACTGCAATACGTAGTAATCTTTAAATATCCTGATCTTCAATACGAAGGTATTAGGTCTAAGGCATTTTTTGATAAAAAAAATTCAGAATTCTACCAAACAGGATTTTTCGTGTGTTTTGATCTGTATGATTTTCAAACATAGGTACGAGTTAAAAAAACTTTTGTCAATAGATATAATCTTTTTTTAGGTTCCTAAATAGGAACCTAAAAATTGATTAAGATAATTAAAAAATTAAAATCTTAAAGCATCTAACGAAATGTTGTGTTGGGATGTTCTAACCTGCATTAAATGAATGTATGATATCTGTATGACGTATTCTCGGATGTATTTCAGTTTTAGGTTTGTTGCTGATTTTGCCTACGATTTTTACCGTTGTCAAAATAAACATGTTTTTAAGAAACCCGAGTTTTGGAAAAAATATTGTAGCGATATTTTCAGGCTCCTTTTCAAAAGAAATAAGAATACGATCACAATAATTATAACCTAAGTATACCTACGAAAATTATAGAATGTTTCGGGAACTAGACATCTTGAACGCATTCGTACAGAAATGCGAGTAAGCGACCTATTCTTGATAACTTTAATGTCCGTAACGGTCCACAATCTTTTAGTATAGTTTAGTTTAAAATAGCCTAAGATAGTGATTTCCTGGCTAAGAGATACTTCAATTTCTATCTGCGTTTTTAATTAAATAATTTAACATAATTTTCTGTTTTGGGTTTATACGGTATAATAGTAGATAATCATCAGAGTGAGAGGAGTTCTTTTATGCTTGTAACTGCTATATGAGTGTAATCCTATGCTTTGAGTGTAATCATATGTCTTTATTTCTGTAAAATATATTTTACATAATACTTTTCCAGTCTATTATGACCAAGTTCGTTCAGGTTCGTTCGTTCGTTCGGGTCTAACCAGGTTCGTTCAGGTTCGTTCGTTCGTTCGGGTCTATCGTTTTCAATATGCAGGTCTCGACAGAGCCTATGCATTTGCTCCCCTTGGAGTCGTGATCCTAGTTCCGTAAGGTACGGAGGCGCGCCGGGTTTTGAAAAGAATATCAGAGCGTCTGGTCGCAGCGACGCGCCGACGCGTGACCCGAGCAATAGTCTGCAGGCAGTTGTAGGTAAATACTGTTCTAATTTGTTTCTATTCTTTGATTGTTAATTTCTTCGTTAATAAAGTTTTATCTATTAGTCCAAGGTTACAACGGATTTAATATTAGCACATAATTATTATCTACAGTTCTAGACTCGCCTGCCACGTGCAATCAAAGTTGCACTGATAAAGGCCATGTGAACAGAGGTGATGATAAGATTCGTATGTTTATGTTTAATTTTATTGCGGTTAAGCATTTCAAGATTAAAATATTCTTGAGATGATGTACTGAAAGTGGTTCAAAATGCTACATAATTTACATTAGAATGCGACACAGGCTCGTTCTAGCGCCGCCGGGTCCATTGCTACAGTTTGTATTTGCACTGTCATAAGTTGAAATATAAAGGAGTTTGAATATTTTAGCCCTAACATATTCATGTTATCTCAGAAACCTTATTTTTTTATTCTCTATCCAAATATAAAACTTTAATTGAGCGCTGTGATTTTGAAAAAAGAAAACATAATGCTGGCCGGTGTTATCTTGACATACAAGTATTAAAAAACTGTGCCTTGACCTTCCATACAAAATCTTCCAACCTTTTGTTTAGGACTTACATCGTAACAATGTAGGTAATATACATTCATGTTCCGAGTGTTCTGGGTATAATAAAAAAATATCTATCTATGTAGGTAATGTATTGTGTTAAGTTTATCAGTCATCTAGTACCCATAACACAAGCTCTGCTTAGCTTGGGGCTGTATGACTCTGTGTATTGTCCAGGATTATTTATTTATTCACCTATTTTCTGGTTCCGTCATAATTATATAGCTCTATAAGTACTTACTTTGGCGCTACAACCGAATAAATTATTCTTTGATACCTACTGTGTGAAATATCCAACGTTATTGTATTAATTATTGGTAGGTACCTACATTTTGTCCTTTACCAAAACTATGGAAGTATACTTAAGGAATTCAAGATTTTTTCCAGATAACATTTCAAATAACTATTAAACATAAAAAAAAATACAATAATTCCAGCCGTACTTAGATGATACGCCTACCAAGAAACAACATTTTATATTTATTATGAAAGATGATTTTTGTATCTTCGATATTGACAGTGCAGGTAAACCTGAGCACTTAAAAGTCCAACTATTCTAAAAAACATTTCAGATGTCGATGAGAAGGCAGTAGTAGATGCAGTTACTGATGCATTTTACTGAGGTTGCTGTGTCGCTTGGATCTATTGCAATTATCTAGATGAAAAACTTAATCTATTGTTTAAAGTCAATGCAACTTCCTTGAAGATAAATATTAAATAATTACATTGATATTCACAATTAGCATCAGATTAACTTTTCCTTCACTTAGACTTGAGTTCAATTCAAACGAACCTTCTGCTTAAGGTCCGTAACTTATACTAGACCAATTAAAAGATGCCTCAGGCCCTGTTTTAGTACGTCCATAAAGGAATAGTTCAAGAACAAGACAAGATATAAACTTTAACGGCTTATACTGCTATCTCTTTCTATCGGGGTGGAACTTGCGATAGGTTAAGAGAGAGGGGTGCGATAAAAACACGAGCCTATGGGGCGGGGCTATGTAAATTCTATATACAGGGGTGCTTTTGGACCTCTGTTGCTGTTTGATAAGTGTTGTGCCAACTGCGCGGGGTCCCGTTCAGGCCCGTTCATGTTTTACGGGCTGGCGTCAGTTTTATTTTACAATCGTAAAAACGGCAAGGGTTGTATTTCATGATATAAGAAAAAACATAGGTAGTTAAACAGGTACTTAAGAATTTTAATGATTGAATTTTTGCGCATGTAATGTGATTCGAAAAGAAAACTACAAAAAATTGTGTTAAATAATTAACTATAATTTTTGTGGTCTATTCCAACATAAAATAAATTTAAATGTCATTAAATAACGGTATCTATGTCTGTCAAAAATAGTAGTACCTACAATAGAATTAATTCAAAGCCGGACAACGTTATATAAGAAGCCAGACACGGTAAAACTCTACCTAGGTACCTAAAACAATAGACTGACATAAAATTCGTAAATCGGTATTTTTAATACAGTCTCAGATCCAAGCGTGGACCAAGAACATTAACTATAAAGTACAAACTAAGCCATATTTTTAAGGGTTCCGTAGTTAACAAGGAACTTATAATTTCGCCATGTCTGTCTGTCTGGCCTGTTTCTCTTGTTACTAGATTCATTGGAAGCTTGTTACTCTCTATGTAGTGTTGTCGCCAAGAGTTTAATCAAACAAAATACCTACTCAGACCATAGATCTAAAATAAACTCTGTAGATATGGTACATTCTTTCAGCGCTTACTCAACAACTGGCCTGTGTAACAACTACACGCAAACACTCGCTCACAAGTATGTACCATTTCCAATCTTAGGCAATAATTATAATAAACAAACACGAGGGCATTGCTGTAGTCTTTAGTCAATAAATCACACTAAAATACGTCGTAGCAAGCACGCGTTACACGAACGCCGGTCCGACTATGACTCAGGTAGGTGGACCTAATTGGACCTAATTTGAGCCTTCCACTTTCGAGACGCTAGTTCCGCACATTTCCCCATTTTACTCAGATCGATGACTCAGACATTTAGCTTTTATTGACCCCCTTGATCGAAATAAATTCGGGTCCCGATTTATCCATCAAAATACTTCCGGACTCAGCAGTTCTCGAGCTTTCTACGAGTAAAGTTTGAATTCGGAAGATCCGAGTTTGAATTTGGAAGATTTGAAGGTAACCTAGTAGAAAACAAGGTTGCCCCTGTCTTTGTGCCTTACATCGTCGTGATAAGGACTCTTTTGAAGATTGAGGTACTTAGCGAAGAGGCGATGTTTTGTTCAGGACTGGGTGGTAGGGTTGGCACTTTTTTATTTTGATTTCAAATGTCGATTAAACTAATCTACAAAAATCTGTATGTAGGCTTTTGAAAGAGTTAATTTTAAAATAATACTTACTTTATTATTTTTTTATATATTTTATTATTATTCTAATTACCTATTTAAACTTATATATGTATAAAAAAACCTTTTGCTACATAACATAACCTTTTGCCGATAACAAACACCAAGGTCGGTCTTAAGTTCGAGCTGAATACGTTTTAATGTGAGGTCGGTACCGGAATACTAACAAAGCTATTTTTAAGATCGTAAATTACAAACTTTACCCCATTCGGAATCAAAACCTGCCGCAAAATAATCATCATAAAATCTCGCACGTTAAATGCAAGAGAGTTAAATATTTAATTTATTTAAAGTTGACATCCCTGAAACGTTTGATGTTTTACGAGTTCCCGCTCGTCATTAAACTTCCCTATTTCGGGAGGAAGCTCTAGGGTTGCCACCATCGAGATAGTTGCCACATGACTCCAGACATTTCAAGTTTTAGGTCTTATCTATCCGTTAGAATGAAATGAAATAAAATGTAGGCAGATTCATATCGGACCGACAGATTGTAACCAGTAGCTGTAGATTAAAGAGACTGTCAACCAGATTGGGGTTGGGCGTACGCTAGCACATTGTTCACCGAGGTGAGGAAGTGACTGATTCCTATCGAGTGTGTCATTTGAGATCGTCTTAAAACTTACGAGGTAGGAATCGCACTTTTTCCTGAGTGATACATAGTGCTTTATACTACACCTACGAGGAAAATAAAACCTTTTTGAAAAAGATGTTGCACTGTTCTCGTTTTTCCAATACACGAAATCTTCATATGTCTTGTTATATTTATTTCTGGATTTCTAGGGTCAAAGGTTCTCAAACACTGCTTGAGGAGTTTCTTTTATTATGTGAAGATTTTAAGACACCGCCAGTGGCGGTGTCATAAAATCTTCACTATCACTCGACGACATTTTGTAGAAATAATAAAATTACCTAACTCAAATGTAAATTTCGAAGAAATTCCAGCGAATGCCTCAGGCACTTGGTTCTTTTTTAGAATTAATGTTCCGAGAACGGAAGAGGCCGATATCATATGGCGGACTCGGAGTAAAAACTTTTCGTAGCTATAATGAAAAACAAACCAAAGGCTGAAATTTCAGAATATTAAAAAGAAATAAAACGTTAGAAATAGATTTCCATACATTATGCTCTCCCGGCAAATGCGTGAGAAATGAAATTACATAGAGTTTTTCGACCTGCATTCTAGTACGCCTGCAATGGCGTACGTAGCTCAAGTTTGGAAAAGTCACTTTCCGAACAGGCGTTGTATAAATGTATTATTTGTTATGCGGCGGAAGTCGAACCCGCAGCCTCCTGCGTCGCAGGCGGTCCTTCGCCCACTGTGCCACTGAGGTCGTCAATTCGGAGCCGAATTTGTTCCCTTAAAAACCCGTAAATCTTTGGCCAAAATAGTGGAAGGTATAGGCGGTACAGGGTGTCGATTTGAAGCCATATTAAAAATTAATTAAAAAAGTATGCACTGGCAACAGTGGCAACCCTACGCAAGGGTTAACATTTTACGTTCCGCATTTCGGGCACTGGATCGCGCGGGCAAGGTCGCAAAATTCAACTTGAAAGTTGCTATACCTACGCAAATATAGGACGATCTAACTTGGATTCTTTTATAAAGAATCCAAGTTAGTTTCGTCAGTAAAGTTATACATACATAAAATAAATAATGCTGGACAATCCACACAGCATTATTTAGCCCCAAGCTAAGCTTGTGTTATGGGTAGGCACTAGATTATGACTTAATATACCTAATACAATACATACATAGATAGATATTTTTTATTACCTATAAGTACATAGAAAATACCCAGAACACCCGGAACAAATATTTGCAGAAGTTTAAGTACCTAAATCCCCTGCTGCGTAAGGTTTAGGAATTGGTATAACTTGGCGGTATTCTTTCAAAAATAGGGATGCCAAACATAGATGTAAGTAAAATCTGTAGATATGGTACGCCCAATAGGGCAGAATACATTGTGACATTCCATTATATTATAAGAACTTTTATAACATGTATTTCATGCAATAAATTTGATTGATTGATTGGTACGTTCTCCCAGCGCTTAATCAACAACTGACCTGTGTTACAACTACACCCAAACACTCGCTTGCAGTTACATTTCCAATCTTGTGTAATAATTATAATGAACAAACACGAGGACATTGCTGTAGTATTTCAGTCAATAAATCGCACTAAAGTACGTAGTAGCAAGCACGCGTAACACGAACGCGCGCCGGTCCGTCTATAGCTAGGGTGGACCTAATTGCACCTAATTTGAGCCTCCCACTTTCTAGTGGCGAGTATCTCATCTCCCCTTTTTTAACTTATATCGATGGTGCCAAAGCGAAACTAATCGACAAAATTCTACATCTCATGGCAACGGGCGTGTAAAAGTCTAGGAGCCTGACAGACGTCCAAAGCTAACCAAGGTAAAGGGTTTTCGAATGGCGTCAAAAGCGCTTTATTATGTTACAGTATCTACTCTTCAAACATTCCTAAACCAGCTTTTCCGATGCTAAATCAAGTAAAGTTTTATTTTGTAGTAAAATCTGATGAAGCTTTAGCCTGAGACACGTGAGAGAAACCTTCCCTGCAAAATAACTTACCCTCTTCCTCAGCTCAATTTGCATTTTAAATCTAGACGGTTCCATTGCTTTAGTTCAGAATTTAAACGCGGATACTTTATTTACTAAAAACTTAAGGGTGGGTTGCGGGAGCGGAAAAGAGAGCGGGTTTATAACAAAAAAGGACAAAGTAGCACAGCCATCCAGAACCGCTACCGCACGGCACAACAATAAGCATTCTGATATGAGCCCAAACTCGTAATCTTTAGATACAGTGACAAATGCAAGTGGGCAGCGAGCTGTCTGTAATCTGATGCCGTTAATATAAAATGCTTCTAGAGGGTAAAGCCCATATTTGAAATTCTTTTCCTGTGCGGCAGCGGTGCCATCCAGACCTGCGATAACCTGCCTCACCCGATATAACCTTTGAAAACTGTAAATAAACGCTCATGCTATAAACTACTTAGTTTGGTCGTTATATTATTGTGTGAAAACACGGTTTCAAAAATTGGACTCTTCTTATTAGAAATCAAATAATGTCCAAAAAAAAATTCGACTTCGACGGGACTTGAACCCGCATCTTTTCCTCAGTACGGGAATGTGCTAACCAACTACGCCAAAGTCGATTTTATTTTGGGATATTATTTGTTTTTTATAAATTACCCCAAGTGAGAGGGTTCACGCACTATAATAATAAAAAAAACCTACAACTCTTCTAATTACTTTTAAATCGGGTTTCCACCGCGAAATTTATTTTTATTAAACTACAAATCTTGAAATTTATAATGGTGAGCAATTTTTGCCGTTGACTGTACTAAACGCAATCATTTAAATCGATTCATAATAGTCCTGGCAACTAAATAGATAGATAAATAGATCATTTATTCAATAAAAATTCGTTACAAAAATTGGTTAGCAATGCCTTAAAGCCTATGTTAGGTTTGTCTAAGCACTGGGTACTCTTTATTTTACGAATTTATTATTACCTACTGTGGTTAAACGCGTCGCGTAGTTATATACCTTAAATAATCCTAAATCTTAAACAAAACAATCAAAGATAACAGTCATAAAAACACACACACATTGGTAACTATTTTCTATGCATTTACTTATCTACGACTGGAATGTAAACAAAACAATTACTTATATAAAAACTTAAATATAAATAATTACTTATGATTTCCGACATAGCTTATAATTTCAAATTACTTTCTTTGCTTATAATTTCAAATTCATAATTTATAATTACTTAATTGCTCACGGACGTTTCTTTCCGATCGGTGTCTGCATTATTGTTTTTCCTTAATTTTCATTCTAAACTCAAAATGAAAGTGCTTTTTAATAAAAACTAATTAGAACTAGTATTTACAATTGAAACAACTAATCTAACTGCAGACTGTTGCAAACAATCAACAGGTAGCTCAACTGATCCATATCAATACCAGTCGGAAGCGTCCCCAAGACGCTGGCTGCATTGCCCCGCTGTATGGCAATGCTTTTTTTAACTTTTTTTAACTTTGACTTCAAAAAGGAGGAGTTTCTGAAGTCGTCTGCATGTTTTTTTTTATGTACATATGTATGTTAGATACTTGATTTCTCCGCCAATGGTTAACCGATTTTGCTGGTTTGTTAACTATTGTATAGAATATGATCCCGAAATGGTCCTATAAAAGATGTTGTCCCGAGGGATTAATATATAGTATTAATCCCATAAAACTTAAAAAACAAAATGTTTTTGAAGAATCACGACTAATGGATTTCATGGCAACGGGGCCGTCAACAGTTTCATCCATGTGTCATCCATCAATCTTAATTAGACTTAAATTATTATATTGAATGAATGAATTATAAGGTATATCACCAAAACTGCTGTGGCTAGTCGTGGTTCTCCAAAAATATTATGTTGTTTTTTTAAGTTTAACGGGATAAATACTAATTCCTCGAGAATAAAATTTTAATGGGACCACCTCGGGACCGTTCTCTACACAATAGTGAAAGAATCAGTAAAATCGGTTAACCATAGGCGGAGATATCAAGTAACACACATACATAAAAAAAACAGACAGACGATCTGAGAACCTCCTCCTTTTTGAAGTCGGTTAAAATATCTATGCATGTAATGTATATGTATATCAGTCATCTAGTACCCATAACACAAGCTCTGCTTAGCTTGAGGCTAGATGATGCTGTGTGTGGATTTTCCAGCATTTTTTTTAAAGTTTAAGTAGTGAAGTGAACAAGAAACCTTTACCTTGTTAGGTTGTTAGTTTTCGAGTTGGAGCAAAACAGCTTTGCTATCCTCCTTTGCCAAAATCTTTCACCTCAAAAACCAGGGAAAATATTACTGAGTATTAAATAAGGGTAAAATCTAATGTAATTGAATTAGGTTATTTTTCTCCATGCTCTAAAAGATTGGCAACGTTTGAAAATATCTGCGTAATAACAAAAACGCAGACAGCGATTTTGTGTCTGTTCGATTTGACTACGTAGTTAACAAAAGATATCTTAGATTCTAGAACCAAGTGTAGGTAGTATTTTAAATCTCCCAAATACGCAATCGATTGTTTCGTTACGTTTTTTTGTGCATTTCGATACTCTAATTCGGTGTATTAGAGTACACCAATACATCAATCGATTTATTAATTGTACATAATATTTTCCTTTGTTTCTTGTAATTAATAATTTTTGTTATCTAGCACTACCTACTAAATTGTTATCAACACTACCCAAAGCTTAGCAGGTAGAGAATGCTATCTAGCATTATGTTCGCCTATGTACAACTTTTGTGCAATAAAGTATATTCTATCTATTTATCAATCGGCCGAAATGAAGCACGAAATTTCGTGTCGGAGAATTAAAATAGGCGCCCTGGAAAGTAGAGAGAGAGAGTAAGGTTAATAATAAGGTTACTAAGAATATCAGAATATACCCTATTCTTCTTTGCAGGCTGTGGTCAATTCTGCTGAAAAATGGTGCAAATTGGCCTTTTTGAGGCCCAAGTGTCTGTTTATTTATGCATAAGCGTTTTTTGTATATTACCTAATAAAAATCAATTAAAATTAATCGTTCGAAACATTTCGATGGACATAACAATATTTTTCCATTTAAAACGAATCAGATAAATAAATAACAGGAGTAAATTAGATATTCTTTCTTTAATTTAAATTTAATCTTACAAAATACTTTTTAAACCAAGTATAGTTCAATGCTCCTTCAATTTTACATATATTTGGTTGCCTGGAAGAAATCGCTTTAAGCGATAAGGCCGCCAGTTCCATTACTGTTCCCTACATTATATTTAATGAGTACTATCTGTTTTATAATGTGATGAATAAAGCATTATCTATCTAAATACCTAAATAACGAATCCCTAATACTTAATCACAAATTAAGACACAGATTAAGTTATCGCAAAATTAGTTTTGCGATAATTTCAGCAAATCGGATCTGTGTGACGCAAAACGTTTGATCTCACGAATTCAATTGATTTCAACCGAACACTTGTGGTGACGCTGTCTGTTACCAAAATTTGCATCAGCATATTTGGCTATAAACAACGGCACCTGGCAGTGAGCCAAAAAACAACTGTAAAGCCAAAAAGTCCCATGGCGTTAGTTTTTATTGAACCGTGAACTCTATTGTATTAGAAAAAAAAATATGTCACTTTTGCTCGGTGAAAAGTTTAAATTTTTCGTCTGTCTGTCTGTGTGTGATTATATGTAGGTATTATGTTGCTCAATCAGCGAGAGTTTATAAAAGTTTCTGAATATTAATTAACTCTATTGATATACCGAATATTCTGATTAAATTTTTTATCTGTTCCTTATAATAGTGAGTAAATAATGCAGTTTTTTAAACGTTTAATAATGAAGTTTTTTAAATGTTAGTTATTTAGTCGAAGGGGAAATAAGGCAGGAATATAGTAAGCATCATAAACACCAAGTGTCGCTAGGTAAAATTATTCGTGTTGTCTTATTCTGCAGACTTCATTTAAATTGAAAAAAGTAGATTGCAGCCAATGTCAAAAGTTCAATCCAGTTCAATATTCTAAAACCGTTTTAGGGTTTAATCTTAAACTTAAAACCTTTAAAAAACAATATTATTAAATTTTCTTTGTTGAAAACGCCATTGCCATCATGTTAAAAAAAATATTGTTCATAAATCCAATCCAATATTGGCCTATAAAGTAAAAGATCAAAAAAAATAATATATATTACAAAGTTTTAGGGTTTACGCGATTCTACGTAAAGGGTTTAATTTTATTGCTTTGAATTTTGAATCGTCTCAAAAAGGAGTTTTCATATTTTTTTGTTGTTGTATGTTTGTACCGATTCTTGGCTAATTATTAACCGATTTTGATGATTCTCTCGTTTTTGTTTATCCTGAGGGGGTGCCATAATTTTATTTCTTTCCATGGGATTACTAATTGGTACTGCTTGTTTTACAACGAGAAAGCGATGAGCAACTGTCTAGCTGCTCTATAGCTAGTAAGACTCATAATTCGATATCTAACTAATCTAATCGGCCTATTACGTATATAATAACAACAGCTCATAATCGTTGCATCAAAGGTTGCATTCGCCACGTGTAACTTAGGCTCACAGGCTCGGCTTGTGGCGTGATCCGTGGCTGATGCATATTTATATTATTCACATAAATTATTGTCTATGGTCTATACTGTTCTCTTATGTCCAGTCCATCCCAAGGTTGCCTGATAGAGATCGCTTATAACGATAACACCGCCTTTTGTACTTCCGCGATTTTCTGCATTTCTTTCTGTATGTTTGTATTTGTCTTGGTGTGGTACAATAAAGAGTTATCTATATATTTATGCTCTACTGGGAAGGGTTATTCTTTTACCCTCTGTTTTTCACGCGTATCTATGTATACCTCTATACCGAGGACTCTACGAAACATCAAAATAGTTAAAACAAATTTGATAAATGAGATAACAAAATACTCGCCTGAATTCCATTTTGTATTGTATCATTGCCCACTTATTGATCTTAAAATATTTATAAATTTTTTTTTTTTATTTCATTTAATAAATTATCTACTTGACGAAGTCGTCTCGCTCCTTATGAAGATAGGTAGTTTGGTTTGTAGTTATATCATTGATCCCTGAGTGATAAAGGCTATATTATATCCAGAGGCACCTACCACGTTCGCTCACGTGGGCGATATCTACCGGTTTAGCCGTTATTAAAGTCTCGCGTTTAAAATACCCATGGAATCTGATAGGCCACGGTCTGAGGCCATGTGCAGGCTTTGCAATTATTAAGTTTTATTACTGGGTTTAATGTCTAGTTATAACAGATTGTATGTTCCTTATAAACTTTTGACCTGCCTCAATACTTACCTAGTATTTGAATATGGAACGTAAAGTCACGTGTAGTTTAGAATTAAACAGACATACAGACAGTTCGTTTTTCCTTTTGAGGTATAAAAACCCTGTCGTTATATTGAAATACGACCCAATTCACGCATTAGAAGAGTTTAGAAGAATGAGGTTATTATTGTGTTTTTGTTTCTTACAGGGTGGTTAAATATTTTTAGATGGATCTGCCCTAGTTACATAGATTTAGGTACATATTTTAACACAACGGCCTCAAACCATAGCGTTGATTGGAAATCTATGGCCATGCCCAGGCCAGGAGGGCAATTCTGGCAACATAAATATGGCAAGTGATTGCTTCGTAGCAATTCAATTCCAATTCAATTCAATTCAAATATTTATTTGCTACATAGGTAGTACAAATACAAATAGTGCTCATGTCTCTCTATAGTCTTAGCATATTATAGTCTTCTCAAAATCTGCATTTCGATATTTATCGAGGGATTTTCTTCGATTAGTTGCTCGATAAGTCGCACGAGAATGCGGCTTTTGGCGAGACTCGATGTATTTTTGATATTTAATAATATAGATACTCAGAATTGGCCTCCAGCAGTGGCACGACATAGGCTAAAACATATAAATTCAAAGTTAACAGGTAGGTCTAATATAGCTAGTTATGTTGGTAGTTTACTTACCGTACTATAAAACTGTACAATTTGAATCTCGTAAAAACAAAAGATTGCATACTGATTGATGGTTTCGTGCAAGCCAAAGATTTGTGGTTTAATTAAAAAAAAATATTGGTACAAAATTGCACGAAGTCGTTGCAATATCGAGATTATTATATGAACTTTTATGTTTCCGGTATCGCAGGAAGGGGAGACTTGGACTGTTGTATTCATTACGAACGTTTTTTTGATCCGTTCTAGCCTTGTTCCATGAAATTATTTTTTCCGCAGATTGAGGTTAAAGAATATTTATTTCTCATAAAAACTAAAAGTTCATTTACAATGAGAATAAGTAATTCGTTTATAGGTTTAAGGGTCCGCCGCCATGTTGGCCGACCAGAGACCGTAGTACCTGTATAGTTTATGAAAACTATAGAAGTTTTCGTTTCCTTCCATACATTAAGCGTCTTGCAGCACCCCTACCGGGTACTGAGGAACTCCTTTTCTTAATATGTCAGAGATTCAATAGTTTCATACGAATTTGATGATAGTTTTCGAATGATTTTAAATGCTTGGTTGCATATAAGCAGTGCTAGTTTGACAACATTAACAGGTCAGCGGTAGTAAACGAAAACTTTTTTCATTTTATTACTATGCAAACCCATACTAGCCACTCAGATGACGTTAGTTTTGTTTGATTTACTACCAATTAGCGATTGACGCTAAGATTTCGAATCCTGCGTCCGTAAAGACTTACTGACTCGGCATTTTCAAAAAATATTTAACCTTTACCAAGATGAGACATCATTGTGTAGGGACTTGTGTATTGGGACTTCTATTCGCTATTTGCCCTTTCTCTCAGTTTTACCATAAAAACCTATTTATCGAAGGACTTAACTCAAAAAACATCGCTGAATAAGGTGGTATTTTAACCCTTCTCTCCTCTGCTGAGCAACCAATACAAGAATGTGAAGTTAAAATTAAACTGAACACAATCACGCGCAAACCCTAAATCATATTGACAAGACGTTTAGTCGATTTTACACCTTAAGATATTTGCCTTGAAAGCTATTTTCCCGCAACAATAATAACATGAACATAAATGTAAACCTTTTCAGTTTGAACTGTAAATCAATATCTTTAGCAGTTAAATAAACTGAACCAGTAAATAGAGTAAAAAGTGTGTGCTGTCCAGAAGTAGCAAAACAAATGGATTTATTTATAGTTGAAAAACAATTTGTCCTGACTGACTGACTTGTTATAATTCCAAAAGTTGCAAATCATATGGATTTATTTTCAGTGACGATGGTAAGAGGCCTGACGGCATGACACTAGTCCCATGGGAGTTGGGGAGGCCCATTGTGTGGGACGCTATATGCGTCGACACACTTGCGCCTTCCCATCTTCCGAGGCCATCCGTAAGGGCTGGTGCGGCGGCAGATTTGGCCGAGGATCTCAAGAGACGCAAATATGCAGGTCTCGACAGAGCCTACATATTTGCTCCCTTTGGGGTCGAGACCCTAGGTCCGTGGGGTACCGAGGCTCTCCGGGTTTTTAAAAAGTTATCTGAGCGTCTGGTCGACGCGACGCGTGACCCGAGAGCTGGCGGATATCTGGCGCAGCGCATCAGCATTGCCATACAGCGGGGCAATGCAGCCAGCGTCTTGGGGACGCTTCCGACTGGTATTGATATGGATCAGTTGAGGTACCTGTAGATTGTTTGCAACAGTCTGCAGTTAGCTTAATTGTTTCAATTGTAAATACTAGTTCTAATTTGTTTTTATTATTGAATTGTAATTTTCTTTGTCAATAAAGACTTTATTTACAGTTGAAAAGCAATTTATCCTGACTGACTGACTTTTTATAATTCCAGAAGTTGTAAATCAAATGGATTTATTTACAGTTAAAGAACTAAGCATAAGTGTTTTTTACCTACCTTACTAGTAGGCATCTATCTACTCTTAGATATGTCACAATATTTTTTAATTCTACAAAAAAAATATTCCATTCCATTGACTTCGATGGTACAACAGTCAACTACTGTAGGTACTACAGAAATAAATCAAGAGATACTAACGATAACAATCTTACTACCCTTCCTTGGTAGTAAGTATGTACTATCTACCTATTTCTAGTATTATAATGTGTCAATAATGACACAAACAGATTTTTTCTTTGACCAAAAAAATATTTCCTTTCCGACTCGTTGCGGGCCTCGGTGGTACAGTCAACCGGACCAGCTGAACGTAAGAAGCGGATAATATTCCAAATACAAATACAAAGTTTATTACCAAAAGCTTATAAAAACGCCTTATATATGAACAATGGATTACATAGGTTTTAGATTTGCGTGGTGACTAGTTTAATGATTAACTGTGACCCCCACACTAAGCTATATTTGTTGCGGGTGTTCTGGGTATTTTCTATGTCTAATAAAACATATCTATCTATGTAATATATTGTATTATATACATATATCAGTCATTTAGTACCCATAAAACAAGCTCTGCTTAGCTTGGGGCTAGATGATGCTGTGTGAATTGTCCAGCATATTTATTTATTTTTTTAAGCTAGGCCTGACCCGCGGGGTTCGAATATATAATTGCATGGTCTGATTGCCATGATATCGGAAAAGATACACTAACAAATAAGGCAGAAAATTCAACTAAAACTAAAGAAACAAAGTAAGTGCAACAATGGCTAAAAAGCTACTAAAAAAGATACAATAAAAATAAAAATAATGGACGCTACCAAGTAAAATAATGGACGCTACCTAGTAAAATAATGGACGCTACCAAGTAAAATAATGGACGCTACCAAGTAAAATAATGGACGCTACCAAGTAAAATAATGGACGCTACCAAGTAAAATAATGGACGCTACCAAGTAAAATAATGGACGCTACCAAGTAAAATAATGGACGCTACCAAGTAAAATAATGGACGCTACCAAGTAAAATAATGGACGCTACCAAGTAAAATAATGGACGCTACCAAGTAAAATAATGGACGCTACCAAGTAAAATAATGGACGCTACCAAGTAAAATAATGGACGCTACCAAGTAAAATAATGGACGCTACCAAGTAAAATAATGGACGCTACCAAGTAAAATTTTTTGTTAGTCGGACCAGGATGTGCTTAAAGCAAACTAATTTATTTATTTATTAAATGCATTACATTCATACCCTCTGTAAGATGCTACAAAACAGTGTCTGAGAGTATGTTGAAATGTGGCGTGAGAGAGAGTAAACGATTATGGAGTTAAACGTGTTAAGCACATGCATTGAAAATACGAAGGTGATTTAGATTTTAAGTCTTCTTCTGGGCGATCCGGACTGGGTTACCCAGGAGAAGACTTAAAACTAGCTACTACTAGCTACAGTAATAAATAAGTATTTATACATATAAAAATAAAATGGGAAGGAAATGTTTAACCAATGATTACCGGAAGGCTTTCCGTCGCGTCGTAATCTAGGGTAGGGAGTAGACATCTTCGTACCTTGTCTTTTAGTCCATAGAGCAAGCACGATGGCTCAAAGTGCTTAGCAAAATAATTCACCTCTAAGGCCTAGCTAGTAGGTCTCCTTTAAGGGTTTCATTAAAAAGCTAGACTTTTTTACTATAAAAACTATCGTAGTTTGACGAATTCATTACGGATGTAAGCGGGTTAACAATTAACCTTATTTTTGTTGGAAGAACACCAACGTTCAACCCACTTACATCCGGAGCTAGGCTGTTATTGCAAACTTGTGAAGTTCTTTCCTATGCTCTCTTCTAAATCATTATTTCGCTCAATCACATCTACTCTATGCTACATTTTTTAATTATCAAATGCAAAAAATAAAAACAATCCTGCAGTCCTCATCCTCAACAGCCTATATTAGTCCACTGCTGGACGAAGGCCTTCCCCTGATAAGCGCTTTATTGGCTTGTATCTCACGGGGGCTAATGCCCATAATCCCCACGCTGGGCATGCGGGTCGGGGATCGCAGTTCGGTGGTAGAATTGTTCTGCAGGAGGCGCTGCTGCCCTTCCCTGGTGGATATCCCTTAGTCGCCTCTTACGACACCCGCAGTACTTAACCTAAAATTAACTTTCTTGTTGTTGATTTAAACACAATTTAAAGAACTTGTTGATTTGAGATTATTAGTTCAATAGATATTGTTTTATCCCTATCTCGACCCCAAGCATGTGAATTTAGTATTCTTTGTTCGGATTTGTTGACATAATTTGCTGCTAACTCTAGATCTTATTTTTTATGAGTGACGGTAAAGCGTACCTACCATCTCACTTGGGTAAGTTAAGATGTGTTCTAAGATGGGGCACGCTTTACCAAGGAGATAAAGCTTACTTTAAGCTCTAGTGATCATTTAACCCCACGAGCGAACTCACGGGCTTAACCACTCAGTTGTAAAATTGCAACAAGTAATACCGCATCTATATATATATACTACATTTCCACTTGGTTTTATAACCCATAAAAGGGGTTTTACGGGGCTGGATAATACCGATCCGACTAAAAGGGTTCATACCAGACTTATAGATACCCGCGTAATTAAAAATGTCTGCTAAATGTATAAATAGATAGCTCGTAAAAGATTGTTTGATACACGTTTCTGAGGTGGCGTTTCTTTTGCTAAGTGGTGTTGTTTCATGTGTAGGGGTAGGTACATATGTATTTTTGTAATTATGTTATGTGGCAGTGGGCCGGCCATATCTCGCGAAGAACCGACAACCGCTGGGGTAAACGTGTTCTCGAGTGGAGACCGACTCGGCAAACGTAGTGTAGGACGCCCTCTGGCCAGGTGGGATGATTAAATCTATACCAGCCTTGCGATATTATAACAAATCTGTAGAGTATCCTACCTGACATCAAAACCAAACCTTACACACTTTAAGAAAGATTATGTTATGTGTTTCAATGGCACTTTGCTGTTTACAGTGCGAGTCCGTATTATGTGCACAAATTGAGGTAAACAACTTTTCTTAATTTTGTCGAAGAAAAACATGGGAGATTTTTCTTGCTTAAATTTTTTTGTATAATAATAAAATAAAAATAAAAAGCCTTATTCCATAACCTTAAATAACATAATCAATCATGCTTGTTTAAAATTTATGTCAAATATATAATAGCATTCATGTCAGTAAATAGATTAAATAATAATACTTATTATTGAATTTGAATAGATAATTATTTCGATTGAATTTCATATTAATATTTAGTAAGTAGTTAGGTCTCCTCTCGGGTAAAGGCCTCCGCCAGTTCTGTCCAATTTTTGAATATAGAATGTTATTTTGTCTCCTTGTTTTTATATTAGCTGGAAGCTGGAGGGCTGGACTTGGAAATTTTTTTGTACCGAATAATATTTCTAAAGTAAACGGTCTATTATGATAAAACAACTCAGTTAAGGTTCGAGATAACCGGAGCTCCGTATTTAATTAAGATTGAGTTTAAGTATAGCCCTCAATTGGTATAGCCCTCAAAACAGTTTTATCCGACAAGTATAAATGTTCTTTTTGCACCACTGGATGAAATAAATTAAAACTAGATTTAGTTATTTTTGTTTTATTTAGTTTGTCTGAAAATAAAGTTTTTTTTTTCCAGAAATTGTAAAAAAACAATAAATCAATCGCATTAAAATTTTTTTTCTTTACATTTTTCCCTGTAATATTAAGGTGGGTACTGCGGCCGTAATGCAACATGTTACACAGCGAGCGTTCGTGCAGTCCGGGGAAAGAAGGCGCTCAACGAGCAACGAGACTGATTTAAACACACGGCGGCGTAACATATCATGCTCGCTGCGAATGATACTTGCGTAACACCAGTTAGTATATTAACCGTCATTCTACGTCTTGTCCTCTGGCGAACCACATGACTCAAAGACGTTTCTAGTAGCCTATGTCCGTCCCCGGGATACAATTTACCTCCCTGTAAAGTTTCATTAAGATCCGTTCAGCCTTTTAGGCGTAAAAAGGTAACAGACTGACAAACATATAGAGTTACTTTCGAATTTATAATACTAGCTGCTGCCCGCGGTTTCGCACGCTCTTTTTCGAGATCGAAAGTAGCCTATGTTTGTCTATCTGTCTGTTTCCTTTTCACGCCTAAACGGCTGAACGGATCTCAGTGAAATTTGGCAGGGAGGTAGATGGTATCCCGGGGGATGGACGTAGGACTTTTTTAGGGAAAATCCTTGCGAAGCCGCAGGCAGGAGCCAGTATTCGATATAACTCTTCATTTTAACAGTATTGGTGCCAGACAGAAACAATGCTGCACTAGTTTTTGCCCGCGGCTTCGCACGCGTTGTTTCTATTGAAACGTTTAAAGATTATTTACATATATCCCATGGGAACCGATTTATGGGATCAGTATTTATGACGTGGGGAAGTAACAAACATATATCCATCCAAACTTTCGCGTTTATAATATTAGTGTGATGTGATTGTGAACTCTATTTTCACATACCTACAGTTTATTTTACAACACACATCTTTACAATAAGTAAAACTTGTTGATCGTTATCTAAGAACATATAAAAATTAATTAAAGTTTATGGTGTTAGTGGAAGAGCAGCTGATGTTTATCCTAATTAGGTGTAGGTGATGCTAAATTTAACGATTTAATGATTTTTTATACATTATTATTTTATTAAATAGGTTAGTATAAAGAAAATGCAAAAATAAACCGCCAAGTGCGAGTCGACTCGCACACGAAGGGTTTTATACCGTAAAAAACAGACAACTTTTTCAAAGAACATCATATTTTCACTTGTTTGGTGACCTCTTTAAATTTTCAACTTATTATATTTTTAGTATTTGTGGTTATTCAGTTGAAGTGTTACATAGTTATATAGAAGGTTTCATGTGTCTAGCTATTGTGGTTCAAGAGATACATGCCTTGACAAAAGAAGAGCAAAAATAGCCCAATGGTTAACGTTTTTTGTGTCTGGAACCCTTTGATTTTATTATTTATTTTATTTTTATTATTTATAGCGGCAAGAGAAATACACATTCTCTGAAAATTTCAATTGACTGACGGGCCTACCTTGTAATAGGGTTCCGTTTTCACCTTTCGGGTACAGAACCCTAAAAAGCACTTTAATATGTTTTCATTGTTATAACTTGTGTAGTTTCGGATCTGGATTATTCAATTTTGGTTTTGATTATTGGGCAATGAATAGTCGGTAGATAGGTGTGGGTAGGTAGTCCGCGCACGATTAGAATAGGATGGAACCATTTCAAACTGAAACAAAAATTTTCTTTGAGAAGGTTCCATGCCGTCCCGACAACAACACGCGGATTGTAAGAGAAACGCAGAGAACTTTTACTCGTAGGTAGTACGGCCTACGGGGCGTTAGACGTACTTGTACGTTGTACGTACCTACTAGAATCATTGTTGGTATTTTCCAGAAGCCGACGTCTAATCAATCGCTTTACTATGGCACTGGTGTCGTCGCAGAATCGTCCATAGATGAAAGAAACTCTAGAAATGTAGATAGTGAGTGCGGTGCTATTTGCACGGAGATATTGTTAGATTGGTTTCATTTTCAACATTGACACTTTCCCGTCCGTCCGACCGTTCCTTCATCTGTAGTTTCTTTCCTCAAAGGTAGAATACCTTTGAGGAAAGAAACAAATATGTAAAACTATCAATGTAAATATTGTATTAGCTTACTACAAAATATCAGATTATCTAGAGGATAAAAATGCTTGGGACAAGGTCTGCTCCAACTCGAAAACTAACAACCTAACAAGGTAAAGGTTTCTTGTTCGCTTCTTTACTTTTATTTTCTTTTCTTTACTTTCTTAACCTTAAAAAGATTGAAGTGAACAATAAATCAAAGTGATCACTTTATTTCCTAGTTTTACTTATGTAATTTGAATTTTGTGGCGTGTCCAAGAGTCCTGTAAGGTCTAAAGGAAATAAAGCACACTGAATTTGAATTCTTAAGTATGTCAGTCATCTAGTACTTATAACACTAGCTCTGCTGGTCATGGGGCTAAATGATGCTGTGCGGATTGTCCGGCATTAGTTATTTATTTAAACCATCGCTTAATTTAGTGGAATTCGGCCCCAGGTCCCTGGAGAAATGTGCCGTTACATTGCGTTACGTTGCTTTGACAAGGTTTGACCCATTCGCAGGCAGATTATAATTATGTATAAAATATTTCAGACAGTTTCAGTCATGTGAATGATCAATTAATTGATCGTGCTTGCGTGTGATGAGTTGCATTGTGTGTATGAAACGGCAGATTGATTAATGTTTTTCTCAGCCAATTAACTACGAGTTTTGCTTCCAATCATGTCACACACAAGCTCTTACTTTGGGCTAGACGGTGCTGTGTGAGAAATATCAAGTATTATTTATTTGTTTTGATTTATTATTATGTTGGAGATTTAATTCTAAAATGCTATCTTGAAATAAACACACCAACTGTAACGTTCGGGAAACAAGTATATCAGTCATCTAGTACCCATAACACAAGCTCTGCTTAGCTTAGGGCTAGATGATGCTGTGTGGATTGTCCAGCATTATTTATTTGTTTATTGTAAACTATGAAAAACCCGACTCGGTTCTCGCTTTTTAACTTTTTCGCCAAATGAGAGGGCGAGGTAAAATGTAGCTAAGAACCAGGAGATCAGAAAAATATATATTTTTTTTGTTGCTCATATGTACATATATACAGCTTAGGTGTTAGCGTTGGTTACGTTAGCTTAGGTCAAAATAGTTCATGCACCCTGTAGGGCACTGCAAAATAATTTATATGAGACGACAAAAATTAAGTTTGAATTAAAATAGATAGTTATCAAATAGTTATTTCACGGTCAGGTGTCAATCTTAATAATAATCCTAGATCATCCTTTCATACATCATTTATCAATATCGCGTTAGCCGTTTTTATAAGAAGATATATGTATATTAATAAAGAGTGTCCGCCAACCATATGGAAACACTCGAAAATACATAACCGACGCCACGCGGGTAAAATATGTAATTAAAGGAGCTTGTGATAATGTAAACATCACTCTTTGAAGCGATTAAGTAGACCTCTATGACTACTAGCAGGTTGGTTACCTACCAACCTGCTAGTAGTCAAACTTACTTGAACCACATTATGACTACCTAGTATATAAAACTTAATTTGCGTTCTACAATGCCGTTCAAAGAGACTATCATAAATGACAATATCAGAACACTAAAGAACCAAAAAGCAAAAACAAATAGGTCATAATAATGGTCATATAATTACACAAGAAATAAAACAGATTTTATTACCCCAGGTTTATTCATTTTATGCCCTCCCAGGATCGCAGATAGACGCTGGTAGCCTAGACGTCGTAAATAAGTATGAAATATGATAATTGCGAAATTCTTCAATATATTACGATTTAAACATTGATGATCCCTCTGACGGTTTGTTGGGCTATAACTTCGAGTTCGCGGAATGGCATTCGAGCGTCCTTTTGCCACAAAGCCTTTGGACCAGTGTTTGTATATGGGTAGGGACCTAAAGGTTGATGCTTGAGGGGCGTATCGAGGATAGTTGATGCTTGTACTTTCTTGCAGAATCTGCCAATGTTTTGATGCAGACTAAATCTATCGCATAGAGTCTTTCCTTTTTGGCTGTAGGCGTAAACAATTACCACAAACGACCATGGTTTTCGTCTGCTGCGATACCTTTTCTTTCACAACTGTTTCCTTTTACATAATTATTTCCCAGGTTTGTATTTATCAATATAAGTTTGCATGCGTTTACAGGCGTTAACGGAATCAGTATTTTTATCTATCCAACTATCTAATATGTTTCTGTCATGTAATTAAATTTCAACGTCATACACCCATTGAATGATGATTACGGCATATAAAAGCCTTCAATTGACTCCATCGACCTCTAGGTCCTGCTGTTTTATGTAGGTAACATTTGATCTTAGATAACATGAATAAAAGTTAAGTGTGTATACTTCCATGGTTTCTCAGATAGCTTTATTTACATTATAAACTTGCGTACTTATTTACCCACCTAAGTACTCCAAAATTTTATAAATATCATTAAATCACCGGAACAGTCGGATAGGTAAGTCTAAGTATGTATTAGTTCAAAATTATTATTTAAATTTACAATTGTCAATCTGATTTGTATGTGGTTGTCTGAAATCGTAAATAAAAACCCTTTATCTACCCGTTATCTATGTACCAATCGTCCCTTTTTGTCTACATACCTTTGACTACATTTACCTACTCAGTTTCTTACAGTTCAACAAAGAAGTAGTTCATTATAAGTTTCCAAAAATTGTGGTTCTTTCTTACCTATATTACTATAGTCCACATTGAATTTGGGTTTTTTAAGTTCAGTCCTTGTCGATATCACCTTATATTATGTTCCATTCTCTTCGAAGTTTTGTTTGCTCTTCTGATTGAAGTATTGTGCATCAGTACTCAAGCGGTTTTGTATCAAGATTTATTGGGTAGTTAAACATTAGACACCAGGTAGACATAAAGTATCAAGATGATTAAAGTGAACAACATAAGCTTTGTTGACGTTATCTTCTTGTAAATCTCTGTTGATTAGTTTGGTTTTTATTTCTTTATTTTAGCGCTGTTTTGAATGGGCTGGGAAAGTTGATGAAGCAGATTGAGTTTAGATGTCGTTTATTTCTCTCTGATTTCTATGCTATATCTGTCTCCATACGAATAGGTAATATTCATGCGAAAGTTGGCGAAAATATCTGTTTGTGCGCGAACTACGTGCAACTACTGGAAGAAGCGTGCTGAAATTTTGCGTAGATGTTGTTTTCCATCTAGAATACCTAAAGTCGTGGGAAAAAAATAGTTTTCTTGTTAAATTGCCTTACATTGTTTACCTGCATACTTGCTGTCATGGCGCAGTGACCCGGAGTGGATCTTGGCCTCCGACACCAGATCGCCAGTCCCGGTCCCTTGCCGTTTCAATCCAGTAGACGGTACGAAGTTTTTGGTCTATCTCAACTTTGTCGCTCCAGCGATACCTCGGACAACCGATAAGCATTGAACCACTTGGGCGATGTACCTACGCTCTGCTGGCTGCCCGATCCTCCCCCATTCAGACTACATGCCCGAGCTCTCGAAGCTTAAATTTTTTATACGGATATAATGTATTGTATTGTATTATACCTACACTATGGATCTCGTGTCTGGAAATAAAGAATATATTATTATTATTATATTATTATTCCATCATTTATTTAACTCTCGTTATAAAATAATTTTTTTACTATAGAAAATAAAATATTATAAAACTATTCTACAGTAAAAAGTATATAAAAACCTGAATCATCGCGGCCGCGAAGCTAGCCTCAAGCGGCCGGTGACTAGGGCTGCAGAGAGAGGAACTTCCTGACGATGCGCGCCGAGTCCAGGAGTACCGCCTTTTGGATCTGACCCTTGATCCAACTTCCTAGCGAGTCTCTTGAGATGTTGATCGAGGCTCTTCGCTATTACGCCGTTAACCGAAACGACTATCGGGACGACGATCGCTGAATCAACATCCCACATGCTGACAACCTCGTTGGCCAAGTATTATATTATTCCCTTCATTTATTTTAAATCTCGTTATAAAATACATTTTTTACTATAGAAAATAAAATATTATAAAACAATTCTACAGTAAAAAATATATCAAACCGGTAAATCACCGGTCGCGAAGCTAGCCTTAAGCGGCCGTTGACTAGGGCTGCAGAGAGGAACTTCCTGACGATGCGCGCCGAGTCCAGGAGTACCGCCTTTTGAATCTGACCCTTGATCCAACTTCCTAGCGAGAGTCTCTTGAGATGTTGATCGAGGCTCTTCGCTATTACGCCGTTAACTGAAACGACTATCGGGACGACGGTCGCTGAATCAACATCCCACATGCTGACAACCTCGTTGGCCAAGTATTATATTATTCCCTTCATTTATTTTAAATCTCGTTATAAAATACATTTTTTACTATAGAAAATAAAATATTATAAAACAATTCTACAGTAAAAAATATATCAAACCGGTGAATCACCGGTCGCGAAGCTAGCCTTAAGCGGCCGTTGACTAGGGCTGCAGAGAGGAACTTCCTGACGATGCGCGCCGAGTCCAGGAGTACCGCCATTTGAATCTGACCCTTGATCCAACTTCCTAGCGAGAGTCTCTTGAGATGTTGATCGAGGCTCTTCGCTATTACGCCGTTAACCGAAACGACTATCGGGACGACGATCGCTGAATCAACATCCCACATGCTGACAACCTCGTTGGCCAAGTATTATATTATTCCCTTCATTTATTTTAAATCTCGTTATAAAATACATTTTTTACTATAGAAAATAAAATATTATAAAACAATTCTACAGTAAAAAATATATCAAACCGGTGAATCACCGGTCGCGAAGCTAGCCTTAAGCGGCCGTTGACTAGGGCTGCAGAGAGGAACTTCCTGACGATGCGCGCCGAGTCCAGGAGTACCGCCTTTTGAATCTGACCCTTGATCCAACTTCCTAGCGAGAGTCTCTTGAGATGTTGATCGAGGCTCTTCGCTATTACGCCGTTAACTGAAACGACTATCGGGACGACGGTCGCTGAATCAACATCCCACATGCTGACAACCTCGTTGGCCAAGTCAAGATATTTGATTTTTTATATATTATTATAATTATAATTTGGTGTGTTTTAAAAAAACTATAAACCGATTTCAACCATTAGAGAAAATATCAAGTAACATACACACATAAGCCTACCTATTTGTTTTAATATAAATACATTTTTACTTTCCCTTTGTAATCCTTTAATTGGATTTTAGCATAAGTTTTTTTATACTTTTATGTAAAATTTTATGTAAAGTACCGCTGTTGGATTACTTAATAAATTAAAATTAATAAAAAATAAAAAACATACAGCCGAATTGCGAATATCCTCCTTTTTTATGTTGGTTCAAAATAGTTAGGTATCTAATCCATCAAAATGTACGACGAAAATGTCGACGAATCAGTAGATCGCTTGCCTAATTGAACCGGACTTTTAAGCCTATTTTGCCACATTATTGTTTGTGTTATTGTAATTATAAATCTGCTTTTCAAAAGTTAATTACTAATTCGCGTCTTGCTTAATCGCATTTGCAACATTATGTTACATACGATAAGGTTCTAATTACTTTTTTATTGCTGTTTGCAATTAGTCCAGAACACTTTGATTGCAATTGTGTGTGGTTGGTTTGATTAGCCACGACCACAGATTAATTTTTCATTTCAAATTAGGTCTAAAAGTAGGCCACTTTTACCTAGACCTAGATCTCAGTACATACGGGACCCCGTGGTAAAATTAAATTTTTTCTTTGGTTCCTTGAAAGTGAAAACACGATTGAAAAAAAAAATACAATAAATAAAATCATGAAAGTGTACTGTTACGCACAAAATTTGGTAGAGACTCAGAAACTCTTCGGTCTATTGAAATTACTTGATAAGTAATTAGTAATCTACGAATCATAACATAATATGTTATGATTCGTAGATTACTAATTATGTATTTTGTTCCTTGAACTAGTTTCTTCATAAGTTGTGCATAGTTTTCTTGTAAATAAGCTAACTTGAGTTTAGCGCTTACGCCGCGCCGCCGTTCCAAAAACTGAAACTCTGTCCCGCTCCTATGCACGTGAAACCTTATGGCTATACTTTTCACAAAATGGCGCGTCACGCCCGTTTAACCACTATTCACTAGTTACATCTCACTATAGGTATTATTATTATTGAATTAATACTTTATTAACAAATATCTGTAAATTGTACAAACATTTGTCCCGAGGCGGAAATCGAACCCGCAACCTCCTGCGTCGCAGGCGGACCTTCGCTTGCCGCGCCACATTGGCCGTCATTAATGCATTACACTGTCAACAAAATTAGCATTCTGTGCTTCTTTGTGTTTTAAACAAAATTCACACAGTAAATTATTGTCTGTTTAAGGTAGGTAACAACGATTATGATAAGATATCATCGATCTAAATAAAAAAGGGGAGTTCGGGTACTAGCTTCTCGAAAGAGGAAGGCTCAAATTAGGCGCAATTAGGTCCACCCACCTCAGTCATAGTCGGACTGGGGCGGCGGCGTTCGTTGCGCGTGCTTGCTACGACGTACTTTAGTGTGGTTTATTGACTAAAAGACTACAGCAATACCCTCGTGTTTGTTCATTATAATTATTGCACAAGATTGGAAATGTAACTGTGAGTGAATGTTTGCGTGTAGTTGTAACACAGGCCAGTTGTTGAGTAAGCGCTGGGAGAACGTACCATATCTACAGATTTTACTTAGATCTATGTAAAATATATTAAAAAATGAGTCACATTGTACAATCTGTAGGTCAAGAAACAAGATTGCAAGGAAAGTACATAAAGATAGAATGTCGCGATTCATTTTTATCAATTTATACGTAAGTGTTATATATGTGTGTGTGTGTCCCCATAAACACATTTTTGCACACAATTTTTGCAGAGAAAAAAGAAAAAATATATATCTAGGACCACTTCGGAATCATTCTCAATACAAAACTAAAAGAATCATAAAAATCGGCCTACTTTTACGGAGAATCGGCGAACATAATAAAAAAAACATAGATTATACTAATATTATAAATGCGAAAGTTCGTGTGAATGTTGGTTACCACGTATCTACGTAACTACTTAACCTATTTAGATGAAATTTAGTATGTAGATAGTTTTTGTTCTAGAATACCTAAACTTAAGGCTAATCTAATTTTCAAAAATTAACCTCTGAGCTGGTTAAAAAGGGTGGTAATTATGGAAAATTATTGTTCCTTTGGTTCGATTCACTCAAAACTCGGTATAAATAAACTATAAAGTAAATAGGTATTATTAACGATTTAAAAATGAAAAATACACGTATATTTCATTTTTACAAAACTACTCCATGCAAGCGAAGCCGTGGGGCGCAGCTAGTACATAACAAAAATTCGATCCTGTATCCTTGATTCAAATTCATACACCCTGTTCTAAAAATATTATGAACTAGTTTCGCCCCTGGGCTTTGCACGCGTTATTTTCGGGATAAAACGAAATAAAAAGTCACAACGTTACACCTGAATTGACCAGCTGGTATCAAACAGTTAAATGATTCAAACCTAAGAAATCAATAATTTTTTTTCCCTCAGATAGCAACACAGTTGCACAGTTCATTGGCGCTGCACTATCTCTGTCCACTTGTAATTGTGTTTAATATTTAATTAGTGACCCCATCCCTAGTAGATAACCCTTGTAAAGAGATTAATGTATTTTTCCCTTCATTCAAATGACAAATTGAATTATACATCGGGTTCCTGCGTTAAGTGGGCGCAATCCGCGCCATTTTGTGAAAAGGATGGGCATAGGATATCTTGTTCATAGGAGCGGGACAAAGCATACGTTTTTGGAGCGGCGTAAGCGCAAAAATCAAGTATTTGCTTATTTACAATAAAACTACACAACATAAGAAGAAACTGGTTTCAAGGAACCAAATAATTAGTAATAATCTACGATTCAAAACATAAATAATTTCAATAGAAGCAGGGTTCCTGAAATCTCGACTAAATTATGTGCGAAACAGTGCACTTTCATGTTTTTTTCTAACGTAATTATTTTTCCCAATCGTCTTTTCACATAAAAGGAACCAAAGAAAAATGTAGAATTTTATGTCATTTGAGTTTTTTACCTCAGGGATCCCGTGAGTACTGAGATATCGGCCTTGGTCTTGCTGGTACCCACCCAGTGCATCAATACAATATAATTGGTCTGCATTGGGGGTAAAAAATACCCTACATTTAGCAGTTTCATATTGTCATGTACCTAAATGCTTTCAGCGGATCTAACGGTAGGTATAAAGTAAAAAAATAAAGCTCATCCTGTACCTACCTCATCATCATCATCAACCTATACTAGTCCACAGCTGGAGCTGGCTTTTCATCTTGCCGCATCCAGCATCTGCCTGCAGTCAGCGCAGGTCGTCAGGCCAGGTGGGGCCTGGCCGGAGGATGTCCTAAACTATGTTTGCCGAGTCACCCCAGCGGTACCTACCTACCTACTTGTGTCCTTATCCGACGTTGGTATTCAAATCAGGCCTAGCAACGATGTAGTACCTAATCAGTCAGCCGATGCAAGGCCAAATCGTCGCAAATTAAACTAAAAACAGATTCTACTGTTATTAACTTAAAGCTTAAATTCGAACTGCTGTTATATCTTAGCGCAAATATTGATACCGATAACCTAATTTCCATGCTAAGATATCTCATACACACAACAGTACATAGGTATGTACTGTTGTGTGTATGAGTATTTATTTAGCAACCCTAGGTAGGGTTGCTAAATAAATACTTAAGTCATAAATAAAATAAATAATAAAAAATATCACACAAATCCATACTATCCACACTAATACTATTATAAATTCTGTCTGTCTGTCTGTTACCTTTTCACGCCTAAACGGCTGAACGGATCCTAATGAAATTTGGCAGGGAGGTAAATTGTATCCCGGGGTTTGACATAGGCTACTTGAAAAATGCGTGCGTAGCCGCGGGCAGGAATTGGTATATAATAAATAATTATTCATTTTACTATAAAAACGTTTACGAATTCATTACGGATGTAAGCGGCTTAACTACGAACGTATTTGTGTTGGAAGAACACCAACGTTTCATCCCTTAACGAGGGACTTCTTCAGGGTGAACGCACAGCGGTGGTACAGGCGCGTCGCGAACCGCAATAATTCATATAATTCAGACTATAGAAAAGTTACACATCTTATTTAACTTATTCTACGGTCCATAGTAATATATACCTTAAAACTAACATAGATACAATATAAAAATCTAACTAATAACACACATAGGTAGTACTATTTAATGTAATTAGTAGAGTATAATATATTATAAATCCGAAAGCTTTGGATGTATGGATGTTTGTTATTCCTTCACACGAAAACTACTGATCGGATCAGTATGAAATTTTGTGTAGATGTAGGTCTAGACCTGGAATACAACATAAGCTACATTTTATCCCATTAATCGGTTCCCATGGGATAGAAATTACATTTAAACGTTTCCATAGACACAACGCGTGCGAAGCTGCGGGCAGAAACTAGTAAAGTATAAAGAACAGTCAGCACGCAAACCATCTGTCAAAAGTGTCAAATTGGTAGGCTGGTCGGTAGTACCGTATTACCCATTATTCGTAACTTACGCATTATATAAATAAAATAATTTAAACGTGCCGAAACGTCATACGTCACTCAATCAATGGCAATAAAATTGCTCCATTGACGCGCACGATAGGTGCATTCTGTCACAAGCAATATTTTTTTCTGAAAATCTATAAGTATCCAGTTAAATTCTGTCCGAAAATTATAAAAAATTACTTGAGAGCCATACAAATAGAAAAATAAGGCCGCGCGTGTCGCCGTATTGGGCATTTTTGATCCACATTTCAAACTTTGACAACCGCTGGTGATTTATACAGTTTCTCTGATGTCTATAGGAAAGTGTCCATACATATACTGTCCAAAAAAAAATTCAATAATTTCAGAGCCATACAAAAACGGAAAATATGGCCGCACGTGTAGTAGTAAGATAATGTGCATTTTTGATCCACATATCAAACTTTGACAACCGTTTGCTTTCATACAGTTTCTCTGATGTCAGCAACGGTTCAATCATATTCCGTCAAGAATTTAAAAAATAATTCCAGTGCCATACAAATTGAAAAATAAGGCCGCACGTGCCAAAACCAAAAATGGGCATTTTTGATCCGCACCTCATAATTTGACAACCGCTGGCGATTCATACAGTTTCTCACACACACAAAAGCCGGCAGGGAACGTGCAAAGATATAATATATCGCATATGTTTGAAGCTCAGTGGCTCACTCACGTCACGACCCATGAATTATCTCCCCAAATTATGGTCTTTCATGAGCATTCTATGAGCTCCATTGACCATGCTAAGTGTTTCTCATGGTGTGTGGTTTAAAATTTAAATTACACTGCACCCGTGCTTATTTGTCATATGCTGGGGTTTCCTGCGACCCTGCTCGTGTTGTAATAAAATCATATCATGAATGAAATTAAATCTTGATAGAAATAGTATTTTTTTAATACTATTTCTATCAAGATAAGGATAAAAAGATAGGAATTGGTGGAAACCCATTATCAATTTTCATTTCCCGCCATTTGTCGGGCGCCATTTTGCGAATGGGGGCGGGGAAGTTTTTGAGAATTTATTCTCCAGCCAGAGAGTTTCTATAATTAAAATATTTTGGCGTGTTTTAAAAAAAACGATAAACCAACTTCAAAATCCGGTAAATAAATACTCATCTATGTTTCGGACGAACGAAACCACCCCTCCCGTACTTTCCCTGACCGATGGTCTATGTTCACGTGCAATTTAGTTTACACACTGGCGACATTTAGTTATAATTCATGTCTAATTTAGTTTGATGACACATGGATGAAACTGTTGACGTCCATGGAAACCTAGGTGATACTAAAATGATCATATTGTCATGATTTTTTACAAACCTACGTTTTATAGCGCACTTAGCAATTCCTCGAGAATCAAACTTATAGGGGACCACCTTAAAATAAATTTTTATACAACAACGAAATAATCATCAAAATCTATTAACAATTGGCGCAGATATCACCAAAACTGCTGTGGCTAGTCGTGATTCTCTAAAAATAGTATGTTGTTTTTTAAGTTTAACGGGATAAATACTAATTCCTCGGGAATAAAAATTTTTACGGGACCACATCGGGATTATTCTCTATACAATAGTGAAAAAATCAGTTAAATCGGTTAACCATAGGCGGAGATATCAATTAATATACATACCTAAAAAAACATACAGACGAACTGAAGCTTTTTGAAGTCGGTTAAAAATATACATTTGTTTGACTGTTGTGTGAAATTTCCAGTATTTCTTATTTTTTTTATTTACTTGAAATTAACCTATGTGGGGTAACCAGGGTGCTCTTCATCTCGGCATACTGTAAAATCGATTAGACATCGATTGATTCGATTATTGGTGGGATCTCTCCCTACCTAGCTTTCATTCATGTGTTCATTCTATTATATCGTTCGACGATCCCATTCACTCTCTTGGCTGTTGGGATGGTCTACTCGTTCGACGCGCGGCGCGACCTACATAAAGTACCTTTTTTCCGTCGAAAAATTACTTTGTGAATTCCTACGTATTAAGTATTATAATGTACGTTAAAGTATTTGAAAATAGCATTTTAAAGTGTTTGTTATTATAGTGATTAAGCCCTCACACTCAGGGAAACTTCTAAGAAATAAATTTTTGGAATAATAATAGATTTCATAACTGCATTTTAGTAACGTTATATCAGAAGTAACGACGTAAGAAGGTGGTTATATACTCAAGTATTTGTATTTTTGAAAATGGTTGCATGAATTTATTATAATGTAAAATATTTTTACTAGATATTACTAACTAAATGTTTATTAGTGTAAAATACTAAATATAGAATTTCCACTAAGTAACTGAATTTTAGGGAACTTGTTGTATATTAACAAGTGTTGTTAGTGATTTACTATGTGATTTATCTTACGACCGATGTGGCGCGGCGGGCGAAGGTTCGCCTGTGACGCAGGAGGTTGCGGGTTCGATTCCCGCCTTGGGACAAATGTTTGTACAATCTGCAAATATTTGTTCCGGGTGTTCTGGGTATTTTCTATGTATAATAAAAACATGATCCGTCAAGTGCGAGTGTGACTCGCGCGCCGAGGGTTTCGAACGGTTGTCAAGTAGCTCTTAAAATTTGAAAACCCCCCTTTTTACCATTTTCAAAAAGAGGTCTACCTACAGACTTCTCCATATTTTTCCTGTAAAATATCGAACCCATATCTACAACCGCTACATACATTTCAAATGGATTGCAGACTTCGGAGATAGGAGGGACGTGGGGGGGGGGGGGGGAATGGGTATTATTCGAGTTTTTTCTAAATAAATCAAAAAGCACCATCAATACACTTATAAAACAAGAACTTAATACTAATTATATATAATGTGGCACAATCGGCGGCCTTATCGCTAACAGCGATCTCTTCCAGGCAACCTTTGGATGGATAGGATCAGTACGTATTGAATCTGACGGTGGCGTAATTGATGAAGTATCAAAAATAATAGAAGTACTTTAGACAGAGGGCAGAGAAAAAAAAAGACAAGAAAACAAGAGTGTTTACATAATAAAATAAAAATAATTACATCAGGAAGACTTATCAAGAGTGGACTGATAGTGTTGATGAACCATACTTTTGAAGATGGGAAGGGATTTAGCTTGTCGGATAGAAACAGGGAGGGCGTTCCAGAGTCTGGCGGCCTGCAAAGTGAAGGAATCACCATAGAACTGGGAAGTGTGCGATGGAATTTTTAAAAGAAGAGTATCAGAGGAGCGAAGTGATCGTGAATGGGACAGATGGAGAAACTCAAAACTATCTTTAAGATAAGATGGTGTTGATGAATGGAAAAGAACAGAATACCTTTATTCTGTTCTTTAGATTAAGAATATGAGCATTCCTGAGCATTCTTTAGATTAAGAATATGAGCATTCCGGCGAAGACGTATGGGTAGCCACTTAAGCCTGTTACGGTACTCAGAGATATGGTCAAACTTACGCAGGCCAAATATAAATCTAATGGAGTAGTTCTGAAGACGCTCAAGCTTGTTGAGTTGGTCTTCAGTCAGATCGGGATAACTGGCGTCTGCGTAGTCTAGGAGCGGGAGCAATAAGGATTGTGCAAGCGCAATTTTGGTACAAGTAGGAAGGAAGTTCCGCAATCGCTTTAAAGAAGCACCTGTACCAAAGGTCTTTCTGGATACAGCTGCCAGTTGAGGACTCCACGATAATTGATTGTCCACAAGTAACCCCAGATTTTTTACTGTATCGCTGATTTCGATCGCAACCCCATTAAAAATTACTTTTGGTATATTAAGCCAGTCGATACGAGCGATCATCCTAGAGCTACCTATGACAATCACTTGGGTTTTACTAAGGTTAACCTTGAGCCCAAATGATTTGCTCCAATCGTTGATGTTTGCGAGATCTTCATTGACATCTGCAATGGCTTCACCTAGCCATTCAATAGGGGCTTGCGTGTAGATTTGCAAATCGTCTGCATAGAGGTGGTAGGGAGAAGAGCAAAAGGGGGTAGCACCCCCTTTTGCAAATTATCCCCCCCTTTTAAGCATTTTTCCAAAAGTGGTCTACCTACAGGCTTCTCTATATTTTTCCCACTCGGTGAGGTAGCCCCCCTTTTTGAAAATAGTCAGACAGTTTTCAAAAAGTGGTCTACTAATATACTTCTCCATATTTTTCCTGTACAATATATATCTATATCTACAAATGCTACATACATTTCAGATGGATCGCGCTGCAAACTTCGGAGATAGGGGGGGGGGGGGAGGATTGGGTAATTTTTCGACTTTTTCAAAATACATATATTTCAAAAAGTGTAAAGTGTAAATTTCAGAAACTGTTTTGAGATGTAAAAACCGTTACTTTAATTTGATACCCCACTCGGTGAGGTAGCCCCCCCTTTTTGAGTATTTATCAAAAAGTTATCTATTAGGTCCTTACATATGAAATTGGCGTTTTTCGTACTGGCCACTTTAATCACAAATTTCTCCTCTTTGGTAAGGAATTCCAAATTCAAATTTGTACAGCTATAGACTCATGTATTTGTGCTTCGATGATCGTCATTCATTTGTTTTTTTTCTTCTGTTTTTTTCTGTTTGCGTCACTCATTTTACAAAATGGAAAACTTAAAATATCGCATTATTTACGAGTACAAGTTCCGCCGTGGCACTAGTGCTGCGGAAACAACTCGAAGGGTGAATGATGTGTATGGCGGTCGTGTTGCAAAAGAAAACACAGTTCGTTTTTGGTTCCAACGTTTTCGTTCTGGAAATTTTGACCTGCAGAACAAGCCCCGTGGACGGCCTGAGACTCAAGTTGATAATGAAGAGTTGAAGGCTATTGTGGAAGCGGATCCATCGCAAACCACGTCCGAGTTAGCTGCAGGCTGCGATGTTAGTGATAAAACTGTTTTAATTCACTTGAAGCAAATTGGGAAGATTAAAAAGCTTGAAAGGCGGGTACCTCACGAATTGACTGAAGCAAACCGGCAAACGCGCGTCGACTGCTGCGTTACATTACTAAACCGGCACAATAATGAAGGTATTTTAAACCGAATCATTACCTGTGATGAAAAATGGGTTCTTTACGATAATCGGAAGCGCTCAGCGCAATGGTTGGATCCTGGCCAGCCAGCCAAATCCTGCCCCAAGCGAAAATTAACCCCAAAAAAGTTACTTCAGTTAGTCCAGCGTTTGGTGGACTAGTGCCGGTATTGTTCATTACAGTTTTCTCAAATCTGGCCAGACTATTACGGCTGATGTCTATTGTCAGCAATTGCAAACCATGATGGAAAAGCTAGCGGCTAAACAACCTAGGCTGGTCAATCGCTCCACGCCACTGCTGCTTCACGACAACGCTAGACCACACACTGCGCAACAGACGGCTACTAAATTAGAAGAGCTTCAATTGGAAAGTCTAAGACATCCTCCGTACTCCCCGGACCTTGCTCCAACAGATTACCATTTTTTTCGAAATTTGGATAACTTCTTGCAAGGGAAAAAATTCAACTCCGATGGGGCAGTCCAAATCGCCTTCAAAGATTTTATTGATTCCCGTCCGACTGGTTTTTTTAGTAAAGGGATCAATGAACTACCTATAAGATGGCAAAAGTGCATAGAAAATAATGGTTCATACTTTGATTAATTAAATATATTATATTAAAAAATATTCGACTTTTTGTTCCTCCTATACAAAACGCCAATTTCATATGTAAGGACCTAATATTTACAGACTTCTCAATATTTTTCTGTAAAATATAGATCCATATCTACAAACGCTAAAATTTCGACATCACAATAAATTTTCATTTTCATTTTATTTGTTTTCATTTTTTTTTCTATTAATCTGTACAGGCGCACGAAATGTATTATTATTTTCAATTTCACGATAATTGCTGCTGTAGTTGCTGAGATATTAAAGACGGAAAAAAGAACAGGAAAAGCTATGCCGGTTTCGAAACCGATCTCCAATCTTCGAAACCCTAAACATCTATGTATGATATATATTGTAATAAGTATATCAGTAATTTAGTACGCTCTGCTTAGCTTGGGGCTAGATGATGCTGTGTGGATTGTCCAGCATATTTATTTATTTCTTTCCTCAAGCTGCAATTCCTATTATACCGGTAAAAAAATATAATGACGACCGATGTGGCGTGGCGGGCGAAGGTCCGCCTGCGACGCAGAAGGTTGCGGGTTCGATTCCCGCCTTAGGACAAATGTTTGTACGATCTGCAAATATTTGTTCCGGGTGTTCTGGGTATTTTCTATATATAATAAAAAATATATATCTATGTTATGTATTGTATTAAGTTTATCAGTCATCTAGTACCCATAACACAAGCTTTGCTTACTTTGGGGTTAGATCATGCTGTGTGGATTGTCCAGCGTTATTTATTTTATTTTATTTATAATCATTCAAAGTTACAAACAGACAAATCACCAAAATTTTATTCACAATATCTCCCGAATCGAGAAATCACTTTACCGACAAAAGTGCCAGCAAATCACTGCGAGGCATAATAAAATCCAGACTATGTAGGGAAACAGCCCATAATTGGCCCCGTGGGCATTGTAGTTTACTTAAATTCGGCAAAAAACACTTTAAAAGGGTTCGTCGCGTGTCGGGTTAAACAATATGGGGAATTTAGCCATAGAAAAGACTGCTACCATTGTCAAAAGTATCTTCGACTCTCGTGACCACGTGACCTGCAAAATGAAAGCACAGTAGATATGGAGTGAGCAAATGTGAATGCTTTTCGAGTACCGTGCAGTGTTACAGGACACCCGCCAATATAAATAGAGATATACGTTTTCGACAAACTTGACAGCGTTTTACGAACTAAAAGATACTTAGAAGAGAGTGATTATATGAATGAGAGAATACACTAAAATAACACTCAGAAGGTGATGTCAAATTTTAAATCCATGTGTCTTTTTCTCACTTATAATCCGGCTCGAAGGAACAATCAACGGAGGGAATTGTAAGTACATCCATCCATACCAATATTATAAATTCGAAAGTAACCTGCCTGTTACCTTTTCACCGTAATGAAATTTGCAGGGAGGTAGGTAAATGGTAGGTACTTAGCCCGGGGACGGACATAGGCTACTTGAAAAACGAGTTTTAAATAAGGTTTTCTTGTAGTTTATTGGTCAAGAGCGTGAAAGAACACTGACAGCTTAAGACAACCAACAATTGTTTTTTCGAGCATGAATTTATTTTTCGTAAGGCTGCGGCAACGGCCCGTGTCTTGTTTAACTTCTTCCACTCAGGTGACTAGCTCGTTTGCTAGAACTAACTATTATCAATTACTAGCTGCTGCCCGCGGCTTGGCACGCGCATTTTGAGTAGCCTATGTCCGTCCTTGGACGTAGGCTACTCAAAAACCCTACTCAGGTTGAGATCCTGTTCAGCCGTTTTGGCGTGAAAAGGTAACAGACAGACAGATAGATACACAACTGTCTGTGTGGTTACCCTCTGGTTACTTTTGATTATTATGGATTAAAGTACTTACTTACCTACACTATCAATTAATTGTCCCAGCGAAAGCAGAATGGGTCGGAAAATTGTCAAAAAGTCAATATTTCAACACTTTAACTGCCACCAACGCACACGAACCTTGTCATAGTAAATGTCTGACTGCACTTGTTTCAATTCAAAATGATACCATCCCTTTCTGATCGCGCGCGGGTCATACCTACACCATTAAGTCTAAAGAATAGCGTATAAAGCTTTGCGCACATTAATCCAACGCAACTACAGCACAGCACATAAATGTGCATTCAAATATGGGCTTAAACTCGTTATCTTTAGATACATTTTACACTGACAGACAAACGAGTAACCCGCGAGCTGTCTGTCAACTGATGCCGTCAATGTGAAATGCATCAATGTAACGAGTTCAACCCTATAATATAGGCTTGAGAACATGCACAAATGGGCACAAAAATGGCACTGTGCTGCAGCAGTGCGCTTTTGATCTGCGTCAACCTTAACCCCGGTAGCTGCGCCACCGCCTGCTTTACAATGCAAGGGTGTGCACCAAATTTTGATGGAATTGGACAAACTCAATTTCCTTCGAAATAGGTTAGTGGCGACATTGGGTCAGGCAATAATTGTGTAGGGACTGGCCGAGCCCCTTCGCATGACTGCGTATGAGAAAATATGCCTTAAAATTTACAGATCAAGATTTATATTGCTTTAACATATACCTTTAGTAGTGAATTTACAGGTTCCTTTATAACAAAGATCCAAAATAACAATGATGGATTTTATACAGCAGCCCGTTTTGACTCTTTCCATGCTATCCAGAGAAAGAGAATAGCCTCGTTTATGTCCAGAGTTAACATGTGTAGAAACGCTATTATAAGGAGTATGGCAGATCGTTTGATCTTGTCAGATATGTACAAACGGTGGGTGGCTATTGCCACCTAGAATATTTTAATTTTAATTTTATTTTCTTCTGACTTAGGCTCTTTCTGATCTGTTTTTTTTTTGTTTCGTGTATTAGCTTTTAATTAGTTTAAGTAGAATTGTATTTTATCTATACTATGGATCTCGTGTCTGGAAATAAAGAATATATTATATTATTATTATTATAACACTTTGATAAAGTACAGGAAATTCTGTCCATACATAAAAAGATAGAACAAATCAGCAAATTTTCCATTTTTCACGAACTCTCTTTGAAAACAATTCATTTTGTCTCTTGCAATTTTCTAGGTAAACTTTTCACCGTAGGTTTTCATAAATATTTAAGTTTCCTTATTTTCACAACTATGTGCAGCATTTTCACGAAATTTCCTTCAAAATGAAAGAAATGAAAAAAAGATGAACTCATTATTATAAACTGAAATTTTGTAGAGATAAAGGTGACTTCAGACCGTGGTCCGTGGGTTGTGTTTACAACCATTCTAACGAAAATGGCTATGATTCGTTTTAAAATAATTTTACATGATCTTGATCATGAGATTAGATGCTTACTTATATATTTTTTATATTAAAACCATTATTTTTGCTTAAGCATTTATCTTTTTACTTCTGTGCGATGTATAAAGTATCTTTGTATACACACGTTTTTTTGCCTTGAAAATCTACGGTTAATTCGCCGTGTGAAGGCACGGTTGTCAGTGTTGTCGGCGCCGCGCGTCATGCATAAACACGGCGAATTAACCGTATATTTTTACCGCGAAAAAACCGTTGTGTCAATAAGCTTCCATAGTAATCCATACAACGCTGCCGACCATGCCCTACACACGGTGAATTAACCGTAGATTTTCACGGCGAAAAAAACGTTTGTGTACAAGAGCCCTAACTATAACTCATAAAATGCTCAAGCGTAGGGTGTCACCATAATAAAAATTAATGAACCACATTTTTGTTTAAATCTTTATTTTATCATTCATTTTAAATTACTTACCATTTATATGCAAAAAGTAGCAGCTATCTGCGGTGGGTCCCAAAATGTCGTAAAATGAGATACTTATTAATAAACATTTTTTATGACGCTTTAAATTATGATTTCCTTAAAGGACCATTACGCATAGTTGCTCTGATTTCCTACCCTTTTAGGGTTCAGAGGGTGAATTATTCAGACGGAACACTTATGTCGTCTATCTCCGTCGGTTTATGGAAGAATCAATAAAATTTTGATCGAAATGTAGAGATGCATTTTAAAAATAAAATCGTGATCGTGTATTAAATCGTAACTTTTTCAGTATTTCCATATTGAAAAAAGATAATGAAAATCTTCTGATAGTTACTTATGAATCTTATGATGTTTCAAAACCAAAAGCACACAAATAAATACATTCCTGGATTTATTGTCGTATGTATACGCTTCTACAACAAAACTCCTAGTGAGTTGCAAAAATTATCAGTAAATAAATTCAACAAAATTGTCAAAACCTTCTTGTGTAAAAAGGCCTACTATAAAATATCAGATTATCTAGACTCTAGATAATCTGATATTTTATAGTCTAGATTCTAGATTCTAGAGGATAAAAAAGCTTGGGACGGGATTTGCTCCAACTTGAAAAATAACAACTAACTAACAGGCTAAAGGTTTCTTCGTCGCTTCTTTACTTTAGTCTACATACCGAAGCGACTGAAATTAAAAATATTACTTTATTTCCGTGTCAGTATTTAATTATTAAGAATTTGACCTTTTCTAAGTGTACATTTATTGTATTTATGGAAATAAAGAGTTTTTGACTTTGACTTATTGACTTTATGACAATAAATCCAGGAATGTACGACCTTGTACTACCTTTTGTAAATGTGAGTTTCTAGCTAGAAGAACTCAAAAAACACAACAAAATTGACTGCCGAGATAAACTAAAAGCTTCCAGTGCAGCAAAAGTAATGAAGTCTTTTTGAAACAATTTAGCCCAAACAAAATTATGGCGAAACACAGAGGCAGGTGCGTTCCATATAATTAAAACAATTTGAAAGACCAGAACATTGTGATAATTACCAAAAATAACTGCAAATTGGTCCCTAAGGCTTTTATAAAGTTAAGAGTTTACTGATTATGGGTATTTTAATATTTAAAAGTTTTCAGTACTGAACTATCGGGTCCGGTTTTTTGTAATAGCTGTCTGTCAATTGAAATTGATATTTTCAGGGTTCTAATGGAATTTATAGCGAAGCATTGTCAGTTTTGTGATTGTGCAGGTTTCATTTTGTCAGTCAGGGTTCATTTTTAGTAGCAGGCGGAAGCCCTACTTATTTAAAATTTTATTAGAATGCTTCCCCGCCACGGGCAATATTTCGTACAAAAATCCGCTCGCGCTCATTATCCTGCACCGAAAACACACCTTTATAAAAATATTTTCTACGAAGTCTGTGTATGATATCCGAGCAATAAATATACGTTATCTTTTGTGGTGCAATTAAATGTCTCTAAACGTTCCTTTGTAGGTAAATTATTAAGTTTCGGTGTGGTGCCGCCGGTGCGGTGCCGGTTTCGTACGTATAGAAGGCACCTTCTATTAATTGCAGACTCCGTATTAATTGTTTTTATTGTATTCACGTAAAATTATGTATATATAGAAGATAAGCAGCAGTAAGATACTCTAACTTTCATTCCTCCATAAAGATATAAACAGTATACTCTTCCTCAATAACCATGAACATCGGGTAAGCCGTTGTTCCCACTAGAATACATTGACGCCTCATTTCAAACATTTTAAGCACTCCTCTCTGTCATACTAATACTGGCCTGCAGGCTCCGAGTATGAGATTGTGTAGCGAATATAACTTCATGGCCTCAAAGATATAACATTCAAGACATTTTCAATGATGGCGCTCCAAAATTTAAAAGTAAACTGCTGGACCATTTCCTGCATCCTCTAGCTAGAGGACCCGCCTGATTAAATATAGTTAATAATAATTATGTTAATAGTATTTTATATAGTTTATTCTGAGATATTTTATTTTTATTATTATATTATTTTAAGTTTTTCTTATTGTGTAAGTTTATATTATTTATAAGTAGATTTGTGTTGTGAAGGTTATTCCATGTCGTTTTTACCTCTTAGTAACATGCTTATCAGAACAGGACCTAATTTTTAGTTTATTTTAAGTGAACGAAAATTTACACTTATACATTACGTTATGTGGTTGGTAGACCTTAAATAAATTATAAACCAAGTCGAGTCTCCTAGGACGTCTAGTTTTTCATAGGAAGTCCAATTTCCTACTTTGCATAGATTCTCCGCGTCAGAGTTAGTCGTAATTTAAACCTTACTAGTTTCTGCCCGTGGCTTCGCACGCGTTGTTTCTATGGAAACGTTAAGGTTCCCATGGATCCCATGGAAACTGATTTATGGGATAATAAGAAGCCTATGTTTTATTCCAGGTCTATACTTACATCCATACATACAAACTTTCGCGTTTATTATATTTCTGTAATTTAGTGTGATGTGATGAGTTAATGTACAGAATATATTAGTTACGACATTATTAACAAAGATACAATCGAATAATGGAAACAAATTAGAAGTAGTATTTACAATTGGAACAATCTGCAGTTAGCTCAATTGATCCATATCAATACCAGACGGAAGCGTCCCTAAGACGCTGGCTGCATTGCCCCGCTGTATGGCAAAGCTGATGCGCTGCGCCAGATACCCACCAGCTCTCGGGGCACGCGTCGCTTCGAGCAGACGCTTAGCTAACTTTTAGGGTTCCGTACCCGAAGGGTGAAAACGGAACCCTATTACTAAGCCTCCTCCGTCCGTCCGTCCGTCTGTCACATCTGTATAATAAAATGAATATCAAAATTAAAGGGGGCTTCCATGCTCGTAATTTGTCAACCTGCAAACCTGATTTGTCAAAAATGGCTGTATCTCTTGAACTACAATAGATAGGCACATTAAACTTTATATGAATAAGTAACACTTCAATTGTTATAATAACAAATACTAAAAATAAAGTAAAGTTGAAAATTTAAAGGGGTCTCCGGACCAGTGAAAATTTGATGTTCTTTGAAAAATTTCCTGATTTTTTCGGTACAGAACCCTTCGTGCTCAATATTTTGCAACAACTTTTTAATAAGAAGTGATATCCGATTAGAAAATAAAATAAAACCCGAGAACTATAACGTTAATATTTGCTTTCTTCCACTTCCTAAGACACCCGCGATATTCCCAGTTAATTCACTTTACTGCCGTCTCACGAACGACTTTTATAAACCATTTGCATACTTTTATGGTTTTCTGGCGGTGAAATTAAAGTATTATAAAACCGATCCAACTCATTGCGATACAGTCATAAGTCGTAAAATATTGTAGGCAATCGTAAATTTCGCGTGAAATAAAAACTGTTCGTGCAAAAGAGTTGCCGGATCATTTAACTTGACGATAAAATGTTGGGTGAGTTAGTATTGCACTCGCCGAATAATGGCGTCGGCTTATCGTCGTTTAGTAATAGACAAACGACACATACACAAAAATAATAATAATAATATTCAAAGAAACTCGTAAATAGACAGATACATTAGTGCACTAAACGAATAAGAATAGCTAAGTATAACAATTTAGCCTGAACTAGGTAATCCTGTGTTTCAGGCGACAGTAGTGCTAATCTATACTTATAAATCTATATATATAAAAGAAAGTCGTGCTAGTTACACTATTTATAACTCAAGAACGGCTGAACGGATCTCGGTGAAATTTGGCAGCGAGGTAGATGGTATCCCGGGGCCAGACATAGGCTACCTTTTATTCCGGAAAAAAGCGTGCGAAGCCGGTAGTAATATATAAAATAATCAGGCATTTTTTTATGTTACAAACAATTTGTGTATAATATGTACTTAATTTGAGTAAAACTAGATTAATCACTATTACTTGATAGTTTCTAGTAGCTTCTCTGTATCATCGTAGGATATCTTTTAAGTGTAAAGTTTAATAGAATTTTTCAATTATTATAGTTAGGCGCGTCAAAATTAGACATTGAATTTATAGATTTTTTCAATTATTATAGTTAGGCGCGTCAAAATTAGACATTGAATTTAGTCTATTGTATAGGAATGGATCAAGAAATAGATAAAATTTGATCGCAAAGGAAAATTTTAGATTTGTTAGTTGAGGGCAGGGTGTGAATTATTGACTAAAAGACTACAAGAATGCCCTAGTGTGTGTTCATTATGATTATTGCACAAGATTAGAAATGTAATTGTGAGCGAATGTTTGCGTATTGTAACACAGGCCAGTTGTTGAGTAAGCGCTGGGAAAACGTACCATATCTACAGATTTTACTTAGATCTATGGCCGCAACACGATTTTCTTATGTAGGACGTGGTCGTTAAACGCCAAATTTTTTTATAAATATGTTTTTTTCAAAATCTAATACGTATTGTAAAAACATGCATACTTGTGGTACTGTACCACTCATACCTTTAGTCAGACATAACCTCAAATATTTGGTCATACACTCCCATCTCAAAAAGTCCCCCTGTAGCCTTACTAATAAATTATATTAAATAAATAATGCTGGACAATCCACGCAGCATCGTCTAGCCCCAAGCTAAGCAGAGCCTGTATTATGTTATGAGGTAGGTACCTACTAGATAACTAATATACTCGTACTTAATATAATACATTAAACTTCACAGATAGATATATTTTTATTATACATAGAGAACATCCAGAACACCTTGAACAAATATCTGCAGATCGCACAAACATCTGTCCCGAGGCGTGAATCGAACCCGCAACCTCCTACGTCGCAGGCGGACTTTCGCCTGCTGCGCCACAGAGGTAGTCATTATGAGGTTATTGTAAGATAATCGGCCGCTAAATTGTAATTACGCTTTTGACATAAATATTCTTAAATTATACGTCATTTAGCGTCTAGTTAACCGCGAGCAGCTGTTGATCATCCAATTATGTTTCAAAGAATACCACCCTAAGCACAGAATACCTACCCCTAAGTAGGGTAATCGTCACGGGTTGGCTCGAGATTCCATTTTTTTTGTGGTTTTGAATTTTTTCTTCTTTCTATAAGGAATAAAACTAACGGAAATGTAGTTTGTCGCAAACCGTAAACCATTTTCTATTAACCTATGAAAAAACTAACTTTGGTTCACTGGTATTTTTAGAGCATTTGAGAAAATAGAAAATTTTGGGCTAAAAATCAACATTTTCCCAAATGTTCCCGAAATACAATTGAGTCGAAGTTGGCTTTATTATGTGTTCATACAAAATGTTTTAAGATTTGCGGCAAATTAATGCCGAAATTTTTGGCGTGCCACTCTATTATCGATACTGAAGCTAAACCCCTTTTTTTTGTAGACCCTACACGATTTATACACACAATCTAGGTACCTTAATACAGGTACTTATATTAAAAGTGTAATGGGTCCAATTTTGCATATTGAAGTTCTTTTTGCACAGCGTTTCATAATGAGAGAAAGTGGTCAAATGTGAATTAGGTAATTAGTCGGCAGGTAGTGCAATCGCGAACGAAGTCGCGGGTACAGCTAGTACAACATAAAACTATGCTATAGAGGCATCAAAAAAGCTTATGAAAGGTATCATAAACTGCCTAATGGTTTTTTTGAAATTATTTTCCAACGTAATAATATTTATTGGTGACGGCGGCGGCGGCGTGGCGCTAGTGTGGGTCGGGGTAGTGGCTTAAGAGGGAGCAATGCGCGCCATTGTGTGAAAAGGATCGGCATAGGATTTCGCGTTCATAGGAGCGGGACAGAGCATAAGTTTTTGGAACGGCGAAAGCGCAAAAATCAAGTTTTTGCATATTTACAAGAAAAATACACAACTTGTGTATTTTTGACACCTCTACTGCGATCACTAATTCGCCTGCGTGGCAATTATGGCATAGAATAACCCTCCTCTTTTGAAGGAGACATATTCAGCAGTGAACAGATGTGTGCTAATGAGTATGTATTATAACATTTTTTTGTTGGCTCTCTTGTCTTTATTAAAAAAAGTATCAATCAAATAATAAAAACAAATTAGAACTAGTATTTACAATAGAAACAGTTGAGCTAACTGCAGACTGTTGCAAACAATCTACAGGTAGCTTAACTGATCCATATCAATACCAGTCGGAAGCGTCCCCAAGACGCACTGGCTGCATTACCCCGCTGTACGGCAATGCTGATGCGCTGCGCCAGATACCCACCAGCTCTCGGGTCACGTCGCTTGTACCTCAGATAACTTTTAAAAAAACCCGGGGGTCTCGACCCAAAGGGAGCAAATGTGTATAAATTTATAACTATGACCAAAGCTTGTTTTACAAGAATCCACCGCTGCTACCTTTGAGCATAATTCCAGAAATCCCTTCTAATTATCCCCGCAATTTCTACAAATTCTCCTGTCAGAGACAATTCAAGATGGACGCGATAAAGCCGTCAGGCGAGACATATCAATGTGAGTCGTAAAACGTGTAATTAGAGTCCACAATCAGACTGACAGCCGAGCTTTTGTTTATAAGCATTTTATGAGGGTTAGATTACGCTGGCAAGTATTGTGTAGCTGCGGATTGTTGCGAGCTTTAGTACGGACTTGCTTTGTGGGGAATGTTTATATTGTACTAATTCAATGATCTTAAGAGGCGAACCTAACGAGTTTGGTTGTCAAAGGCCTAGATCTTAGGCGTACATCTTAGTATTCACAGAATCCCCGTGGTAAAAAACTTGAATTAGTTAAATTTTTTTTTCTTTGGTTTCTTTGAGTGTGAAAACAAGATTGAGAAAAAAATACGATGAAAATTAATCATGAAAGTGCACTGTTTTGCACATAATTTGGTTGAGATCTCAGGAACCCTGCGGTCCATTGAAATGACATATGTTTTGATTCGTAGGATAATAATGTTATTAACTACTAATTATTTGGTTCCTTGAACCAGTTTATTCATAAGTTTTGTAGTTTTCTTGTAAATTAGGAAAAACTAGATTTTTGCGCTTACGCCGTTCCAAAAACGTATGCTCTGTCCCGCTCCTATGCCTATCTTTGTCACAAAATGGCGCGCATTGCGCCCTCTTAAGAAGTGAACGTAGGGTTACCAGATGTCAGTATTTGGCCTGGCATGTCAGGCTTTTTAGGCTGTTGTCAGGCTTCCGGGGGTTTTTAGAAAATGGGGTTTTTGGTAAAATATGAAATAAGTTAGTAAGTAAAGTATTGTTATAGAAATACAGTTTTGGCATCAGTGTCCATAATAGAGCACCCTCCAAAAAAAATGTCTATATATCTTTATTGACAAAAGTTGGACCTGTTACAGTTTTATTATAAGTATAGATCGATAAAAAACACCCAGAACAACCGGAAAAATATCTGCAGATCAAACAAACATTTGTCTTGAGACGGGAATAGAACCCGACCTCCTTCGTCGCAGGCGGATCTTCGTCCGCTGCGCAAGTTCGCCACGTATTGTCATATGTTTCGTGACAACGATTTAGAATCTATAGGAAATATAACTTATGCATATGTAAATTAGATATCCTGATTACTTCAAGATTCGCACGTTACTAAACCGAATATTTAAACTCGTTCTGGGAACTAAATAATTTATTTAAACAGCGTATTCCTATTCAAAACAGTTCAGATTCAACTTAAACACTTGGCTGCTTCTCGGGAACTATAAGGAATTCGACACCGGACACGCTGACAGAACAACTAAAACAATAATTGTAGTAATGAGTTTAGGATGTATATTATGTATGTAGGTATTTGTCGCCCCGATGATCGTTGAATTCAATTCAAATCATTTATTTACCATAAATTCACGAGGAGGTTAAGTCAATTGCTATAAAATACATGGAATCAGCCCGTTTGTAGTTATTGCAGTCGCAAAACAGTGCAATTCAGTCTACGTCCATTGTTAAAGGCTTAATAGATAGATAGATAATACTTTAATGTACCACACAAAGGCAGAAAACAATACAGAAATAAATAAAATAAAATAAATATAAATAATGCTGGACAATCCACACAGCATCATCTAGCCCCAAAGTAAGCAGAGCTTGTATTATGGGTAAGAGTAAATAGATGCTAAGAGTAGACGAAGTACAAAGACGGATTTATCGCTATATGAGCGATCTCTTCCAGGCAACCTTTTGGGATGACTGGACATGTAAGAACAAAATAGAAAAAAGAAAACAATAATACACTACATACTATACAGATAATAGAGAAATAGATTAATGTTCAAAAATATGTCTGAACGTCACTTAGCCATCTTGTCAATAAACGTTATTATTATTAAAAGGATAGGCATAGAATTTCGCGTTATAGGAGCTGGACAAAGCATACGTTTTTGGAACGCCGCATCATCGCTCATATAGCGATAAATCCGTCTTTGTACTTCGTCTACTCTTAGCATCTATTTACTCTTACCCATAATACAAGGCGTAAGCGCAAAAATTAAGTTACTGTTTATTTACAAGAAAACTACGCAACTAATTGAGAAACTACTAAGAGGAAACAAATAATTAGTAAAAACCCACGAATCAAAAAATAAGTCATTTCAATAGACCGCCGGGTTCCTGAGATCTCGACCAAATTATGTGCGAAACAGTGCACATTCATGATATTTCTTATCATAGTTTTTTTCCTAATCGTGTTTTCACATTAGAGGAACCAAATAAATAATGTTGAATTTTATGTTATTCAAGTTATTTACTACGGGGATCCCGTGAGTACCGAGAACTATGAATAGTTTGGCAACCAAAGCCGTTAGGTTCGCTCCATAAATTACATAGCCTTTTAAAGGTTCAGTACTGAAACTTATCCTAAATGAGGTCAATTAACCAAGTTTATAGTTTGCATCATTTTCTGCGATTATAAATAAATAATGCTGGACAATACCTACTGCTTCACAATTAGGGACAACAATGCGAAGACATCGTACCGAAGAAGTCGGCACGCGGCCATTCCCATATCCTTAAGCTGAAGAGGCATCCGCCATGAAGTCTGCACGACATGCATTGAATTCAGACGCTCTTCTAGAATGGCAAGTGGATAACAAGAGTGACTTGACTACCTTCGGTGCCATAGACCTTGGGTATCATTCTAAAACCTTAGGTGCCTTTTCATACGTTCCGGTTTCGGGTAGCCGGTGCCGGGTTGCCGGCGGCGAAGTATGGGTATACAATGTACGATAGCTTTCATATGCGGCGGGCGAAGGTCCACCTGCGACGCAGAAGGTTGCGGGTTCGATTCCCGCCTTGAGATAAATAATATCGATCTATGTAATATATTGTATTAAGTGTATCAGTCATCTAGTACCCATAACACAAGCTCGGCTAAGCTTGGGGCTAGATGATGCTGTGTGGATTGTCCAGCATTATTTATTTGTTTATAATTCGCGCCGGGCACCGGGCACCGGCTTCTCGGCGACCGGGACGTGTGAAAAACTTCGATCAAATATGAAAAACCAGTAAAAGTTCGGCTACCATTAAAATTATTTCGATAATGAATGCCTGTCATCGTGCGCAATTAGGTTTAATTTCAGTAACTTGTCAAACAGATTGATGGATAAATAATATTATAGTGTTACTTTCTTTTCAAAAGTTTAATGTGTCCTACCTATTACGTTCAGGAGATACCATAGTTAATCTCGAGCTAAACACCGAAGAAATCGCAGTCAAAATCACATTACTCTGTGTCCCGCACAAAAAAACTTTAATTCAAGATAATAAGACATGGTCTTTTATTTAAATATAATTTAATTTTTATTATGTGTACAGCAGCAACAGTAGATCAAACACGGGGATTGTTGTCTAGGGTAGAGTAGACAATAATAACATCGCATCGTCATACATTGCGTACATTATGTAGTTGAAAGAATGAATTTCAAATAATTTACGCATTCGAAGGCAAATTGACGTAATCTTTCTTTATTCTACACTAGACAACAGTCACCGTGCTTGGCTTACTGAAATACACCTATGACAACTTCAAGTGTCTACCTATTACGGTTCATGAGACAGCCCGCTGCCAGACGGATGGACAGCGGAGGCTTAGTAATAGGGTTCCGTTGGCACACTTCGGGTACGGAAACGGGTACCTAAAAAGCCACGCAGCCCACCCAAAAGTATTAATATAAAGGAATCCTCCAATTAACCACTAAAGACACCTGGTGAATTTAAAGAGTTACTTCTTTTTACCAATACAATCGGAACTAAGCGCTGAAGAATTTATGCTTCTATGCCAAAAGCGCCTAATCTTCGCAAATTGAAAACAAAATTAGACTTTATCGTTAATACACAAGCCTGGGTTTAGAATGTAGGCCCAGGAATTAACTTTGGCATTCTGCAAACATTGTTAATGTCGTAAAATTTGACGACCCATCGTGCAAGCTCTCGGATCACTTTTGAACTGTACCGGGCCAGAAACCTAATTTAGGTTCTTTCATGATAAAAACTGATCTCATATTAAGATAAGGTTTGATTGTTAAATAATTGGTAGTTAATTGTTATTAAAGTCGGGCTTAGTAGGTACATAATATAGTAATATAGTAGGCATATGTTGGTAATACATGGGCTGAAATAAAACTTGGCCTACTTATATCTCACAAGTTCCCATGAGACAGAAAAGCCCATTAAACGTTTCCATAGAAACAACGCGTGCGAAGTCGCGGGCAGAAACTCGTACATAAATATTTTATATAAATATTTTGATACTGATAGGGGGCTTCTGTAACGACCGTTTAGTTAAATTAAATTTACTAATCGTTATCCTGAAGGTTTGATCTATCTAGTTAGAATATTCACGTATTTGCTAGTTAGTTTGTGTTCGTTTTAAATAAAATATAAAAATCAATTCCGTACACGTACAACAAAAGTTGGTCTCTCTTTCGCTTTAGTAGGTACCTACACTAACTTTGTGGCACCTTGTATTGGTCTTAGATAGATAGATAAGATTTTTTTATTAAGTTCACACACAAACAGCACAGGAAAACATAACAAATCAACAAAAACAGTATTTAGGTAAGTATACGTAAGGAAAAAAAAAAAAAATTAAAGGAAAAGCAAAACAACCAAAAATAAACACAATACCTAAAATAGACACCTACCTACCACCAGTGGTGCACAAGCCTTAATAACGTCTTGTTATCATTTATGAGTAATATGGGTTTTTCTTCATGTCTGTACCTATTGTATAAAGACAATCTACATGGGATAAAGGAAACCCCACGTGATCTAAATAAGATGGAACCATTTGGAACTGAAATAAGCGCGGTCGGACATATTTTAGTATAACAAGGTTCCATTTTGGTAACGCGCGGATCGTACTAGAAAAAAGTAAATTCTTACTTTGACTGGGTCCCTATTTGATAGCGCGCGGATTATACCTAAATAGGCCATAAGGGCGTATTTTTTTGAGTTGAGTTTTTAGTCTTGTAATTAAATAAGTTATTAGTTAGGTTTTTATATTTTTTATATGGTAGTTTTAAGGTATATATTACTATGGACCGTGGAATAAGTTAAATAAGTTCTGTAACTTTTCTATGGTCTGAAATAAATGAATTATCATTATTAATAATTATGTTTTGAAAAAACCTAAACACGTCTTAAAATTCTTTAAGACACTGTATTTAGGATTTCTAGGATCGAGATATGGATCTATATTTTACAGGATAAATATAGAGAAGTCTGTAAGTAGAACACTTTTTCAAAATATTTTGTAAAAAGTTGAAAAATTACCCAATCCTCCCCCTCCCTATCTCCGAAGTTTGCAGAGCGATCCATCAGAAATGTAGGTAGGTATGTATTTATTTACCTACTAATTTTAGGTATTCATTAAATAGCGAAGTCTCTAGCCGGTAACTACGAGTATAGTACATATTTGCAAAATTGACAAACGTTCGAAACCCTCGGCGCGCGGGTTACACTCCCACTTGACGGATCTTGTTTAAGTTTTGCGGGACAAATTATTCGTGAATAATTTTTTTATGAGACCATATCGGGATCATTTTCGATACAACAGCAAAAAAAACTCCAAATCACTCCACAATTGAACTTCAATTTAATTCTTGATTTTATAATTGTCGCACATACAGTCATAAAAAAAACATACACGCTGTATGTAACATATCCCTCCTTCTTTTTTTGAAGTTGGTTAAAACTTACTTTCGTTTGTGTCAGCCTAAAAGCCTCACCCTCTCTCATCACCATGAGCAATTACCTGTATCAAACAAGATCCGAATTAATATTAGGAAACCGATTTCAGGGATGTTAAAGTCGAAGACCAAGATCCATGCCGATCCCAGGCAAAACAGTAACCTGGCTCGTCACCTCCAGCGTCGAAACCCATATAAATTCCATACACAAATTGTATTCATATTCGCGTCTCGTAGTTTATCAGAGCGTCTGTATGCGTATGCGCACACGGTCGCATTATCATGCTAAACGATTCTTGGAACATTTTGGTACTGGTACCTAACACCTGATGTACCTACTGGCTTAAATATTCTACGACCTGAGAGGCTAGTATGAGTTTACACAATCACCTAGGGACATAAAAAATATATTTCCTTAGATAAAGAAAATATGCCTACTTACCCTTAGAAAAAGTCAAATACAATAACGATCTGTCATAGTCGTACTTTTAAAATGCAACAAATCACACAAAATCACTCTTAAACTATAATAGAGTACGTATAAAACTATAGGATAGACTTCATACTATGAAAAGTAGTTCGTCTCAGTATTCGGTACCAGACGGGGCGCTGCAGGGGGTTAAGTATGGAAGCAAACGAAAACTTTAATAGTTTTCGTAAACTATGCAAAACTCATACCTACTAAGGTTCAATTTCACCGTTGCAATTGGTTGCGAACGGTGAAATTGGACTTAAGGACTCTGTTCGATTGAGTGCTGTGATGCGCAGTTGCATTGCTCTTCGTTGTGTTTTTGTTTTGTTGGCACTCGCACTGATAACTTCCTAAGATTGTGTGCCTGTTCTAGTGCGGATATCATGCAGCAGGCCTAGGTCTGTTTCGCGGTAGACCAAGTGCATAGTTTGATTGCCTTAATATCGAAAGATATTGTCTTTGTCGATAACGTTTTTTAAACTTACGCGATCAGCTGTGCGATTACGCAAAAACCACCGATCCTGTACTGACATTTGAAAGCCTTTTGAACAACTTTTTACAAATGCAAATTACGAATGGCCTTCGATATTCGCAATTCTATGGCGAAGGCCAATGAAATGGCTTTCAAAGCCATTGAAAGGCTTTCAAATGTCAATTATAGGATGGGTGGTTTTTGCGTAATCCTAATCAATCCACAATAGAACACCTTAAAATATAACTATCCAAGTGAGGGTAATTTCGAATAATGATGCCCCGGTTTTGCAGACGCGGTAGCTCCAGTATTCCAGTCATCCCGTGACCAGTCTACAAGTCTCGACAGAGGCTAGCCATAATAAAATAATACACTCTACTGTCACATAATTGATGATTCACAATCGTCAATTATGTTTATTATCTTATTTACTTTATTAACAAAGAAAATTACAATCAGATAATAGAAACAAATTATAACAAAATATAAAGGGACTTGTCGCTTAGCGACCACATCGCGCATACGACGTCTTACGACGTTCTCAGACGTTGATACTTCTAGACTAGTTTATTTCAGCTACTTCCATAGTGTTATATCTTATGGCAAACTGCTGTGGGGAACGTTGCAGATATTAACACCGTATTTGTGCTGCAGAAGAGGGCTGTTCGTGCAATCTATAATATGGGTCCCAGAGAAACCCTACGTGAAAAATTCAAAGAAATAAACATAATGACAGTACCATGTCAATATATTTATGAAAACTTGTTGTACACTCATAGGAATATCAATCGGTGCCCTACAAATAGCGACATACATAATTTAAATACTAGAAATTAGAATAAACTCGTGCCATAACTAGGCCCATAACTAGGCTACACAAGATTAATGTATCTTTTAAAGGGCAAAATACGAGAATACGCTTCTATAACAAAATACCAAATGAGGTGAAAAAATTATTAATAAATAAATTAAAACAAATTGTCAAACATATCCTTTGTTAGGGTTAGGTTGATAAGGCTTTACCTACTACAAAATATCCGATTATCTAGAGAATAAAAAAGCTTGGGAAAAGTTTTGCTCCAACTCGAAAACAAACAACCTAACCAGGTAAGGTTTACCTTAAAAATATTAAAGTGAGCAAAAATCAAAGTGATCGTTTTATTTTCTAGTTTTACTTATGTAATTTGATTTTTGTGACGTGTCCAAGAGTCCTGTAAGATCTAAAGGAAATAAAGCACTTTGAATTTTGAATCGCCCTGATAAAAGGCGAAGAACAAATTAGAACTTGTATTTACAATTTAAACAATTGAGCTAACTGCGGACAATCTACAGGTAACTCAACTAATCCATATCAATACCAGTCGGAAGCGTCCCCATGACGCTGGCTGCATTGCCCCGCTGTATGGCAATGCTGATGGATGTGCTGCGCCAGAGAACGCCATGTTTATTGCCAGTCAAACGACCTGGGGCCCTATTCTGCTAACCAATTGCTTCACTATGACAATGGTATCGTCGCAGAATCGCCACGTAGAACAAACTCTAGATAGTGCGTGCTGTTTGCACGGAGATATTGATAGAATGGTTTCAACTTCAACCTTAACACTATTGACTTGAGTCAATAGTTTCATCTAAGGTAGAATACCAAAGTGTGTAATTCTGTAACAATACCATTGTTATAGTGATGCTACTAGTTTAACAGAATAAGGCCCCAATATTATGATGCCGGTGATAATTATCGGTGACGAGTTTCTATCTGAAAGTAACAGTGACCTTATTAGACCTTGTTCACTTCATCATCACTTCGACTGGTGCTTGGAGTAAATACGCTGGTAATGTGTATTTTTACTCAATGATGATATGACAGCGCGTAGTAGGTTAGGTAACCGTTTACATCACTGATTGTTTAAACACAAAACATTTGTATTACAATAAGCATTGATACACCGTTTCGTTCTCTGTTTGTAAACAAAGTACTAGGATAGTAGTGCAAACCTATTGTAGGTAATCCATGAAATTGTATTTCAACATTTTCAACACAATACGGGATTTCATATGATTTAGATCATCGTGTTGTCTTTTATAATGAAAACAGAAAGCGTTGGTTTGCTTGTAAGTATTGTTGTTAGTTTAATTGTTAAAGTAAGTGAGGTGGCGGGGATATTGTTCACATTTTAATTTAGTACGTCAGATTGGAGTTGGCTTAGTAAATTTAGTTATCTAGTACCCATAACACAAGCTCTGCTTAGCTTGGGGCTAGATGATGCTGTGTGGATTGTCCAGCATTATTTATTTATTTTTCTCCTAAGTCTCTCTTTCGAAAATGTCTCTCAACATAGAGAGTTGGAGGAGGCCTATTCCAAAAGACACAACCAGCTAATGGAAAATGAAGAACTGATTTCATATTTTAACCTACTCGTAATTATGTGAACAGTTAACCAGTACTTACTCCCGCGTTGATGCTGAGCCCTAGGGCTCCGCGGAGCACACTTTGAGTATGTCTGCACTACACAATACCTACAACACTCCTTATTATACCAACAATTTTTTTACACCAACAAACAAAAAAAATACTTCTCAGTGTGAGGTGTTTTTGACTCTTGCTGTGCAGTCCTCAGTGACAAATCGAATAAAAAGTCCTCAGTGACAAAGTTTTAAAAGAAAATGCAATCAAAATAATGACAGTAAAGCACAGGTGTGTGTGTAGGTACCTCTGAACCGTAAACAAACTATAACAGCAGGGAACAGTCCTGTCTATGCATGCTAACTACTACATACCCCGTATTCTCTGTGGCCCTACTACTGACACTCGAATACATAACGAAACAAAACGCAACACTCTCCGTACCGACGTTCTTTTTTTTTAATATCTTTATTATGGAGTTTTGTCACACAGTGACTGCCACTCCCGTTAGAGATCAATTCTTTATATTATAACATGGTAAAACACACAAACTCAACAAAATAGAAATAGCACTAACATTTGCCACATGACAATGCATGGCCACCTCCTTAAGGAATGTGGATAACACTGTGCGGCAAACCTACTCACAAACCTACCTTAGTCTCCATCATCACAATCGATGAGGATTGTAAATACTCACCTACATAACTCGCAAATACAGCTTGACTAGCATTTTGGCTTCCTCGAAGAACGGGGACAACAAAATGCTACAAAAATGTTTATCTGTTAGTAACATGCTTATCAGAACAGGACCTAATTTTAAGTTTGTTGTTAATGATTGATGTATGTGGTTGATAAACCCTTTTTAATAAATAAATTACAAATACCTACGTTAAAATCTACACACGTCTAAATTCTTGTCGTTGTGCCTCGTTAAGAACGCATTCCGTCAAAACGTGTGAAAAATGATGTACATCTTGTATCATGTTACACTCTGCCGACGCTTATCTGGTAGGATCTACACCTCCTCCTTAGCTCTGGCCAACCATGCGGTCGAACCACAGTTCGCCCACATGGTTCGATCAATCGGACTACGTGAGCTTTTTCTTTCAGTTGGTTCGATTAGAACCATGTGTCCTTGAGACTCCTGATAGTTCGATCAATCGGACTATGTGAACTTTTTTCCAGTTGGTTCGATTAATCGATCCGTGTGTTCTTGAGACTCATGGTAGTTCGATCAATCGGACTATGTAAACTTTTTTTTCCAGTTGGTTCGATTAATCAAACCGTGTGTTCCTGAGACACCTGATATTTCGTTCAATCGGACTATTTCAACTTTTTTTTTTTAATCTTATGTTATTGACTGTAGTTTTGAATTTTATTTAATCGTGTGTATGTGTAATATGGATTATTATCTGAAATAAATGAATACAATACAATACAATACAATTTACAGTTGGTTCGATTAATCAATCCATGTGTCCTTGAGACTCCTGATAGTTCGATCAATCGGACTATGTGAACTTTTTTTTCTAGTTGGTTCGATTAATCGAACCATGTGTTCTTGAGACTTCTGATAGTTCGATCAATCGGAATATGTAATTTTTTTTCCCAGTTGGTTTGATTAATCGAACCATTTGGCACATATTATCGTTCACTGCGGAACGTGCCTCCCCCAAAGCAGGCCATAATCACCAAGCTTTGCAGGCGGTATGGTGATCGCAGTTGCGGTGTTAGAAATACATAGAAAGAAGCTGTTGCGCTTCCTCTGGTAGGTTCCCTTAGTCGACATCCACGGGTTGAGTTGGAGGGGTCGATTCTTACGCCGCGACCGCCGCGGCTAAGAAGCTAGAATCTACACTTCGGCTATCGAAACTCAAAAAAATATGGAAAAATGTACTCGGAAAAATGTAAGTAAAAAACTAATCGACAATGTTGAAATTAAACAAAACAGAGAAGAATACCATCCTATGTTGGGCACACAACGGCTGCAACGATTTTCATCAACTTCTAAGAACACCTTCGGTGAAATCATGTTTCGAATTAAATCAACATCGATTCCTCCATTTAGGAGTTACGATTCCACAGACAGACCGCGCCGGGGTTTAAAAATGGCAAACCAGACACGTTCACATTATACTTCAAACTAAAATTAAAGAATGTTTGGATGGAAGTCTACATCTTCACACTAAAACTACGGAACACTTCGGAAAATTTGCATACAAGGTAACCAGACCTGGATTTACTTATAGAGTACTTTTTATTCCCAGAATCTAGTCTATAAAGTCAAGTCAAACTCGATCAGTATTCCAAAACTCGTGGTAAGGGCCACCTACTTTCATAGCCGCCATAAAAAGTTTTCATTGGCCCCCGTCAACTTTAGCGAGGGTTTAAGTTAAACTAGAGTTTATCTCGGTTTTACTGCCAGCAGCAACTACTGCTAGTGCCTGGCTTACACGCGAGTTAAACTAAAATCGATGATCAATAAAACTGGATTTCTGATGAAGCGCAAGCCACGGTGTGTTTTTATAACAAGGCGGTTTTTTATGGTCTTGCATCGAGTCCAAGAAATTTTTACACTGTCGTTTCGTGAGATTACTCGTACATACTATTTTCGTAGCTCATTACCACTTAATATTATAAATTCGAAAGGAACTCTGTGTATCAATCTGTCTGACTGTTACCTTTTCACGCCTAAACAGTTTCATAATTAAAAAATTGTGAAATTTGGCAGCGAGGTAAATGGTATCCCGGGATGGACAAAAGCTGGGCAAACAAGTAAAAAATAAAAGAAAATTAGCCAATGTGCGGCCAAAATAGTATGAGTGATACACCTACGATTTACGATTATGTACGAGTATGTACATCTGGATTGTTCACATTTTCTTTATTATCTTGTTAGTAAGTAGTTTCTGCCCGCGGCTTCGAACGCGTTGTGTATATGGAAACGTTTAATGGTAATTTCTATCTCATGGGGACTGATTTATGGGATAAAAGTAACCTATGTTTTATTACAGGCTAAGAACTATCTGTATGCAAAGTTTCAGCACGATCCGTTCAGTAGTTTCGGCGTGAAGAGGTAACAAACATCCATCCATACATCCAAAATTCTGCATTTATATATATGTATATTATATACTAGTTTCCGCGTTGCTTCGCACGCGTTTTAATGTTATTTCTATCCCCTGGAGACTGATTTATGGGAAAAGAAGTAGCATATTTTGATTCTAGGCCTAAATGGCCTGTTTGCAAAATTTCAGCCCGATCCGTTTAGTAATTTTGGCGTGAAGAGGTAACGAACATCCATACATCCATCTAAACATCCAAACATTCGCATTTATAATATCAGTGTGGTTAATAATCACACTAATGTGTAATATGTCTGTTTATGTGCAATGTACGTTGCGCAGCGGCTCACGTGCTATATTCTGGCCTCCACGGAGGACCAGCGCTATTGCAGGATACATCCTGCCATAGCATTTGCTGAGTGTTGACCATTTTTACTTTACTTTTTACTTTTACTTTAATATAGGTAATTATATAATCACTGATTATATAATTACCTACCGTCTTGGAGACGCTTCCGACTGGTATTGATATGGATCAGTTGAGCTACCTGTAGATTGTTTGCAAAAGACGCTTAATTGTTTCAATTGTAAATACTAGTTCTAATTTGTTTTTATTATTGAATTGTAATTTTCTTTGTCAATAAAGAATTAACCATTACCTATGTATATGCATATTATATTTATAGTGTGATGTGATGCGAAGTGTGATGATTTGACCATCCACTCGATGGACCAATGGCATGGTAGCGGTCGCAGGGGGTCCATGGATCCAGGGGGCGCAGGGCCAGTATTTGTGGCCTTGTTTGGAGGCCTATGTCCAGCTGTGGACATTTATGGCTTGAGATTATAATAATGGTTTGTGAATACTAAAATGTATCAGGAAACCCCGACAAGATTCTTGGCATAGAGGATGGACGGTAAGCGGTAAGTTATAGCTCCACATTATGGTGAGATCGGAGTTCTCAAATTTTCTGAAAATTCTATTTGGCAGGGTGTAGGTACTCGTAACTCTGGCTGGCTCAATACAGTACCAATGACATGATTCTTTCTTAAGTTTTTAACCTACATGCCCATAAGGTTTCTTGTTCGCTACTTTGCTTTACCTTAAAAATAGTGAGCGAAAATCAAAGTGAGCACTTTATTTTCTAGTTTTACTTATGTAATTTAAATTTTGTGACGTGTCCAAGAGTCCTGTAAGGTCTAAAGGAAATAAAGCACTTTGAATTTTGATTTTGAATCCTTTTATGTATGTCTTAGCTGTCTGTGCCTTGAAATAGTAATTTTTTTTACATTTAGGAAGTTACAATATCAGAATAAAACAATGTGACAGCCGTCTTACTAATATGGGTATCGTTTTCGATTAACTCAACCTCGTAGATTACGAAAATGGATGTCCATTTCAAAATCCACGATAGCTGAAATTTTTTAATCGCAAAATTCACTCATGGTTATTGATTTCGAACAACGGTGTAGGTTAAGAAAAGGGGAATTAAATAAAAAAATGAAACAGTATACTTACACAGCCATCGCGAGCTGCTTGCAGCTCGCGCACATATAAAAAACTAGTTAATATTATAATACTCAATATATTTGTTGTTGTCATCACATTGGCTTAATTGGTAGGTGCAATCTATAATTTAGGCTTAGAAATACCTGTATGCAAAATTTCACCGCAATCCGTTCAGTACTTTTGGTGTGAAGAAGTAAGAAACATACAAACTTTCACGCTTCTAATTTTAGTGTGTTGTGATGTATTTATCAATGAGATATTTTCTTATTAAAATTCTATTGAACACGATCTTTTTTTTGAATATAAACTTATTTAAGAACAAAGCACCTCAACCAATAAAATTAAAATAATTAAAATTTTTGACATGTACCTACTTATTTAATGTTATTAAATGTTATATTCTTTAATAAACTTATTAATTTTTATGTTTTGACGGTTTTATACATTGTGTTCGATATAATAAATATATTTTTTTTAAATTACGGTTATGCTGGATTCTCTATTATGTTAAATCTACTCAAACTACGATGTAAATTCATATTAAACATTTGCCCGACTGAAATGTCAAATATAGTGATACTCTATTCTATGACCATCGTTATTAACCTATATTTAAGCAAATAAATATAATTCATTTCAACTATAAGTACTTACAAATTATTAGTACGTGATTAAGGCACATAGACAACCAAACTAATAAAATAAATACTAAGTACATAAGAAAAGATACTGGTATAGGTATATAGGTACTTATTGTAAAGACATCGTGATCACATCAGCCCCTAAGCAAGAATATGATGACAAACAAGAAGAATTCTCGTTTTCAAGAATTTATTTTAGATTCATCTTTATATATTATATATTTTTTGTTATATTCATCGATCTAAGTAAGAAAGGGGAGATGAGATACTAGCTTCTCGAAAGTGGAAGGCTCAAGTTAGGTGTTATTAGGTCCACCCACCTCAGTCATAGTCGGACCGAGCGGCGTTCGTGTTACGCGTGCTTGCTACGACGTAGGTACTTAAGTGTGATTTATTGACTAGGTAAAAATACAGCAATGCCCTCGTGTTTGTTCTTTACAATTATTGCACAAGATTGCAAATGTAACTGTGACCGAGTGTTTGCGTGCAGTTCTAACCCAGACTAGTTGTCGAGTAAGCGCTGGGAGAACGTACCATATCTACAAATTTTACTTAGATCTATGGTTATATGGTACTTAATTGAACAAATTTCCCATTCGTTGTCCACTGAGTTTATTGAGATAAAAATAACAAATACGAGGTTTACTATAAAAGAGGTACCTACCTAGTTAAATACTACATATAATTTATCTCTGACGTAAACTATTCTTGCTAGACTTCTCAACAATAAAAAACCTCTATTATTTCAAACATTCAAAGAAGTATAGTTATTTACGACGTCCATAAAATTCTGATTACAATTTCATTCGACTGTTTACTTCTTGATACAAAAAGTCCGTCATTTATCATCCAGTGGGGGCGTTGGCGTAGCGTCACGGACTAATAATTTCTTAGTAAACCACACACTCTTATTGTAACTGCATAAGGTTTAAAATAACTCGTTTGTTGTAAGCAGCGTAATGTAACTGCGCAAATGGGAGGGGTTTAGTCTCGAAGATTAATGATTCTATCGCAAGGTACAGTCGTGCACATAATTCAGTTCAAGCTAAAGGCAAGTCTAAAGAAGGATGTCTGTATATGTTGGGAGGTGTGTATTAACGTTTCTTTGAAGATTTTATGGGAGTTGGGTTTATGATGGGACTGAAGCTTTCAGAGTCCTTTTGTTTGTTTGGTCTGGTTAGTTATCGTTAAAGTTTTCCATTGTCAATCGTAACTTATTGCTTAAGCTTGTAATCTATTAAAATTAAAAGGTTTATTTGTTATCATTGTTCCATTCAGGACATAAAGATAAAGAGGGATTACATATTTTTTAGGAAAGATATATTTTTACGGATCATGTTAGTGTTGATTGTAGAGCAAAAACTGTGTCAAGTTTAGATAAAGTTAATAAATAAACAATCCACGTGATGTAACATAACAAGGTTGCTAACTTAATGGTACCAATACTTAATGGTAAGTACGTTTATTCCAATAAGAAAATCTGTCCACTTGACCATAAAACAAACGCAGCCATCGTTTCAGCTCAATAGAATCAAATTGAATGAGCTATTCCGACAGCTTTATGGTTAAATAACAAATCCACAGATTGCAACGAAGTATTTGCTATAAGAGACGACCAACCTCACATCATAAACTACAAATTCACGTTTATTAAACACGAACGGAGTAAAAACTTCAAAGACAGTCATGATACCTGCTCATTACACATTTTATAGCCATATAAAAGTCCATCGTGACGGAAAATTAACGCTCAAGTTATTTTTTTTAATTACTCCGGGCGCCATTTTGAATTCGCAGCGGTCACGCCTTCTACACTGTTTATGACTTGCTTTTACACGTGCCTGTACTTTGCATATTGGAGTTATTGAAATTCAGCACATTAACATATTGGTTTTTAGTTTTTATGTAGTTTTTCTAAGTTTCATTTGTCTTTGGTTATCGCAAACATGTATTTGAGAAGTTAAAAGGCCTTTAAAGTTACTTTAGTAACTATAATACTTGTTTGTACACTATGCAACAACTTGGCCGGAGTGAAGTTAGAAATTGCTTATAGCAAAGTTTTCACATGCGCACCACCATTTTTTCCATATAAACGAGTACTGCGCAGCCACTGACGCAATTTTATGTTGCGGCCAAGTTGTTTTAATCCTTTTGTAACTAAGTAACAAAAAGTGCAAATTATAAATCTAGCTAGACGATTGCGATTCTTCAAGAGTTGAGTCACTTGCTTTAAGAAAATACTTTAACTAACTGTAATTTAAAGGATTTTATGAAAGAAAAGACCCTGCATGTTTCTTGTGCCCGCTATTCTGAAAAATACGGTAGGGATTTAAATGGATTTAAGAAATAATAACCTGCTCGTCAATTTAAATGTAATTCGTGAGTGTATCACTTGTGTCAATTGTCACCGCTGCTCATTAGACACATTTTGAATACGAATAAAAACAGAATATTAAGCGGCGAACTTACCAGTAATAATAATAAAAAGAAGAGTCAGATCCAAAAGGCGGTAGGTACTCCTGGACTCGGCGCGCATCATCAGGAAGTTCCTCTCTCTGCAGCCCTCGTCACAGGCCGCTTGAAGCTATCTTCGCGGCCGGTGATTCACCGTTGTGATATATTTTTTGCTGTGGAATAGTTTTATAATAGACCAGGTATTTTATTTTTTATAGTACAAAAATGTGTTTTATAACGAGATTTAAAATAAATGATATGAATAATAATAATAACAACCAGTCACACGTATACATCTGACTGAATCGACCAGCTAACGTTGTTGAGACCCGTAGGCCTTAAGGTACCTGTAAAGATTTGTTCTCTACGTAACTGCGCAACGAATCTACGTGACCCACCGCACCAACACCAATCAAGGGCCTCATTAGGAACAACAAAGCTAATGTCTTTCGCGTCCGGCGCGATACGCCGAACAAGAGCCCATTGAGAGCAATCGTTAGCTTACATTGTCCAAGCGACGACGTGCCTATGAGCCGCGGCAGCAGGAAGCCGATAAGGGTATCGGGAATGGTGTAAACAAAGCCTAATAGTCTGGAAGGGCCCGATTTTCCAGATGGTTCTATGCCTAGTATAGGCCTACCAAGTTACCAACTAGAGATGCCGTGGTTAGTTATAGCCATATCAAATATTCCATCTAAAATTTAGAAACGAGAGACCGTTTCTAAATTTTTATTGTTGTAGTGCGCGTAAGTCCTCACGCTCGGTGTAATTTATAACAAAGAAATTCGTCGAAGTAGAAAAGTTTTAAGGATATTATTTGATTTTCCTCTCGTTTGCCTAGAAATGTAACTTTTTGATATTAATAGGGTACTTATTTGTACCTATATTACAAAACCTCTAAATACATTCGAATAACATAGATGTTTTAAAATTAAATTCCTTGGAATCGTCAGAATCATTAAATAACTATTAATTTCTCCGCTCGAGTAGGTATTTTTTTATTTGATATTGTAATGCTTATCTAAATAGATTGGTGAATGAATTACCGTAAAATAATATCGTAATAAATGAATAATTGAGGTGCCCAGCAGTAATAAAAGAATAATATATAATGATGATTGATGGATGACCCATTATTTCAGGCCAAAATAAACCCTCTCAAATACCTACCAACTATTTGACTTACATACGTAGTTGACGATGCCCATGAATGGGTACGTCCCTTTGACGCCAGCCACACCGGATAGTTGCCAAAAAATGTGCGCAAATTGAAAAGAGCAATGGCAGCTTAGATAACTGAAATGACGATGCTTTGCTGATCTGAAATAAAGAATAAATAAATAATACTGGACAATCCACACAGCATTATTAATTGTTCGATTATAATTAGGCCGCCTGTTGCACTTGTATCGTAATTGTTTTTTGTAATGTATTTTTGTTGGTGTACAATAAAGTATTTTGTATTGTATAAATGATTACAATTTAAATTAATAATTTAGCCGCCGCACCGCATGGCGGCAGGGCAAGTCTCCTTCTAAGAAAATAAAAGAAACCATTTTTTTTAACTACTTGGTCAATAGACCTTCGTTTGACCACAATCTCACTGATGCAAATAATAATAATAATAATAATAATAATCGTTTATTTCAGGCAAAAAACCCATATTACAATAGAAAAAATCACACACATTTTCAAAAATATACAATAATAAGATAAAAAATAAATAACACGGCGCATAAAATTACCGCACGTCACTTCCTGTTCCCCTCCATGTGAAGGGAAATCCAGTGCATAAAAATAGGATTTTTGTAAACCTGGTCAGAGACAGCCTTCAAAATGCTATTTTTGGAGCGGACCAACCTACCCCAGAACGATGCGACGCGAGAACGGACGATGGCGAAGAAGTCGGGCACTCCCGCTTCAGAGAACATGCTCGACGCACTGCAGCATCTCGGTAACCTCATGAGTGCCCTGTACATTGTATTGGACTCTGATGGTGTTTATGGCCTTCCTGGTGAAATTCGACCACAGCTGACATGTGTACATGCCCAAACAATACGCACGGAACAGGGCATTCTTGACCTCCGTGGTGCAGTTCGTGAAGCGGCGTGCGAGCATGTTACTCCTCACCGCGAGCGCCCTTCGTTCCCGCTCAATGTCCTCGTCGTCCCTCAGCGTCCCCGTCAGCAGGTGCCCAAGGTACTTGAACCGCTCTACCACCTTAATGGTAGAGCCGCCCATGCGAACCTCTGGCACCCTATCCGGACCTCGACCCGACCTAAATACCATCATTTCGGTTTTCGCTACATTGTATTTTAACCCGTGACCAATAGCATATTGCTCACAGGTTAACAATAGCTTCCTTAACCCTTTAACCGAGGGGCTGAGGAGCACCATGTCATCAGCATAACTCAGGTTATTTACGCAGACGTTGCCTAAATAACAGCCGGTTCCGGAGCTCCTCAGCTCCTCGATCAAGCTATTAACGTAGAGGTTAAAAAGGTCAGGCGAGGTCAATCCACCTTGGCGAACTCCGCATTCTAGTGTGTATTCACTAGAAGTCGCGTCACCCCATCTTACACAGTTTGTTTGGTTTCCGTACCAGTACCTCAACAGTTTGACTACGTGAACAGGCACATTAGCAGCTATTAATTTGGCCCATAAGATTTCATAGTTCACGAGGTCAAAAGCACGGCTAAGATCTAGGAAGCACGCGTAGATTGAGGTGTTCCGTGAAGTGTAGTAATTCACCGTGCTTTTAAGGCTCATTATGGCCGAATCCGTCGAAAGACCTGGACGGAAACCAAACTGAGCGTCCTCTATGCTCAAGTTCTCCTGCAACCTAGGATAGATTCGCTCCAACACCTTCCCGGTAACAGTTCCCAACGATATAGGGCGGTAGTCAGTTGACGAGCTAAGATCTCCTGTTTTATTTTTTACCACAGGAACTACAGTAGTTTTCATTAAACCAGGCGGAAGGTAACTGAACCTAAAACACATGTTGTAGAAATAACATAGCTGTTCAATAAGTTTATCGCTACCGTAAAGAATGTGCTCGATGCTGAGACCGTCGTGGCCAGGTGACTTGCCACGTTTCATATTTCTTACGGCCTTCCTCACGTCTTCTTGTGAAAACATGCAAGGGTCATCTAACAGTACAGTCTCAGCAACGGGCATCGTCTCCACTGGTTGCGGGCTTATTTTAAACTTTTTTGCGAAGACTTCAGCTATTAGCTTTGGTTCCTGCAAAGTGACGATGTGTCAAATACTCACACCGGAATTGACCAGCTGCGAAGCTGCCATGTTTCAGCGCAAAGAAAATCCAGAAGTGCTTTCATACATACGAAGAAAGTCAATCCTACGCCCCACAGATATAATAAATTACCTAGGTCCGTTTGGAAACTAATTCTAACAAACTTTCAAGAAAACTTCGTGCTCAAAGACTCGATACAATGTGTACATTATTAACTAAAGAATTATGAGTGCCATGAAAAACCCATAAAACGACATAAACGGACACAAGGACACATTACTAACGACAAAGCACTTAAAGTGAGTTTCACGGTAAATAAATAAAATTTAAACTAAGTTTATTTTACACCTGGCTGGACATGCTGCAGTCTTTTGTGTTCATGGTTGTTAAATTGTTATGTGTCTATTTATATTTTCATGGTTGTCGCTCGTTATTATCCACTGAAGGTTGAGATCTTGTCAAGTCTAACATATTTGATAGTCAGCGACATACTCGATTTTATACGAGTTATCCTGTTCTATCGGGACGCACGTTTGTCAATACTGCGGCCGCATCGCAGGTCAATTCGGGAGTGTTCTTGAGTGTATCTCTCATATTATTTTCAACGTTCATTTGTTAATTTACTTTACTTTTATTCGTAAAGAAAATTCAGCTAATGAAAGGCGAAAATAGTATCAGTGATACACTTACGAGTACATCCGAATTGACTAACTAGACTTGAAGTATAAATGAACTTAGTTTGAAAATTTTACAGAGTGCACGTACTAAATTTTGCAGAATGCACGTACTAAAGTGGCATATTTTATTTTACCACGATTTGTGGTTTACCACCATGTTAATAAACATGATAGCTTTAAATGGAGTCCCAATAAAAAGGCTATTTCTATACCATCATGAAATTAAAAAGTTCAGCGCTTGTCGTGAAAACCGATGCATAATGAGCTATTTCCCGCGAGGCGTGGGTTACGTTACTCGAATGTTTCCATTTAGTTGGCGGACACTCTTTATTACCTCCAAGCATCAAAACGGCTAAAGCGATTTTGATATAATTAAGGTATCAAAATACCCGTCTGTCTTATATGGTTCATAGCTACATTTTTTAGTTCTTCGCCCTCTTATTTGGTGACTAAACATCGACCGAGTCGGATTTTTCCTTATAGTTTTCAATTAATCACTTGTTTACTTATCTTATTTAATTATTAGGAATACGACATTAACAAGGGTTTTAATTACAATAACAGTATAAAACAATTACAACTAGTATATACACTTATATCTATTTCTTAAAAATCTAAGCCGTCACCAGAAGGCAGAGTGCAGGAAAAAAATATATATTAGGAATTAAATTAGATTTATAACTTACAATTTCAAAGTCTGACATATTTCTATTCAGTATAGACACAAATAATACGGTATGGTATTCACCATAAAAAAAAACTATTTATTTACATTCTCATGAAAAAAGAATAGCATGTTTTGTTTTGCCTGCCGACTCGTTATCTTAAACCACAATAATATTATGTAAGCTAATAAATAATATTTCTTTGCCTTTGTTCTTTAGATTATAATTGTACGTTTTATATAGAGCTACATTTTATGACGTCATGGGAAGCTGGAATAGAATATTCAATACGGTGAGTGCGAGCACAGCTGAGCTCCATAAAACGGCGATTGTTTTACGGTTTGCCAGCGGTACGTTCCCAGAGCACTCTGTCTTCAACCTTATTTCTTATCTGTATGTATATCTTCCAGCTACTTTTATATATCTATAACTTTTACAGACATTATCTGTATTTCTAGTTAAATTCGACTCACCTTTTTTAGCCTTTAAAACCATGAGGTGTGACTGTAAGGTTGTAATATTGCTCTTTAGTCTCTACTACCTCCTCCTCACATACTTGGCAATAGGTATATATATATATGTAAGTTAGTAAGTAAAAGATATTTATTTTGCCAGAAGATACCGAGAAAAATATACATATAAAAATAAACCATACATTAATTAGTCATCTGACAAAATCGGACTCCACTCAGCATGTGCTATGGTAGAGCAGATCGTGCCATAGCGCTATGTATGTATATGAGTATTATTATGTCTTATTTATGCATATTTCCTGTTATTTAGAAGAAAAGCTTTGCTCTATCGTGACTCGTTAACATTTTAGACATTTTACAGCAGAAAATAATAAGGATCAGATTTTCGATCTGAATAACGGAAAATACATAGGTAGATAGATAATACACTGTAAAAGTATGGACGGACTCATAATCTTCCTTACCTCGTCAAGGAGGTATTTACATACAATTATAGAAAAGTGCAGAGATTAAAGAACAACATTACCAGGTTTATGAAGAATTTCTTTCCGCAAACCCAGGTTGTCGAATGATCTTGCTGCCTCGCTGTTTTTCCCTCAGGGCTACAACAGGGGGTCTTCTTAGACATTTGAAGGGTAACGCGTGTGTAATGTCTCTGACCTGGCAGGAGTTCTTATGCTGCTGTAACCGCTTCATCCATCAGGCGGGCCGTATGCCTGTTTGCCACCTTATTGATATAAAAAAATTAAGGATCAATACAATGTTCGATTGAAGCTTTGAGTTTTTAGGCTTCTGTACGGTTTGTACCATAGAGCGATTCTATGACTCCAGTCTCCTAATGCATAGCGTATGGATGCCATAGTTTCTATGCAGTGCCTATGCCATTCTAATTTGACGGGCAGAAACTCAAGCGCCATATTTTCAGTCTGTGTGTATTGTGACATAATATCTTAATTTAAGTACTTACCTACCTAAATTAAACAATGCTAATTGCACACTCTCCTCAGAATCGTTTACCGCCAAAGCAAGCAGAACTTGTGCTGGAAAATCCAAAATATCACGCCAGTTTAAAAATGTAAATCTAATGTACTTAAATATTTATAATAAACTGTTCAGAAATTCCCATGAATTTATTTTAGATATGTTGTTAAGGTATTTATTTCTCACCTTTTTGCTCTTACTAACACTTTCGATTGTCTTTTCCTATTAAAAACACATTATTCTGTTAAAATATAAAATATATAGCCCGTAAAAAAGAAGCTTTGTCCAGAAACGTACCTACGCAAATAATCCATTCTAATAAAATGTAACGTTGAACGTTTGTCACCCCTCCACCAATGATTCCAATTTCAAATTAGAAACTATGCACGAGCTTCCAAGCTCGCGTAGGCGTTAGAGAAAAAAGCGGTTCTATATTCAAAGTTCATTCAAGAATTATCGACCAATAGCGTGCGCGGTAGGCGTGGCGAAGCGTTGCGATTGGCCAACCGGCGGCGCCTCAATTCCGCGGCAACTGATGAATCGGATGATTATAATGCTATTACATGGAGGTAACATAACGGTTATCGCTTTTCTCGAAACGACTTGGATTTAACCATTTTGTTAGAGTTTTGCGCACGGTTGTACCTACAACCGAGCGCAACAAAATGGAATGCTATTGAATCGACCAGCAGGTGCTGGTCGATTCAAAATGTTTATTTAATGAAAATAATCGAATAATTAATAAATAGCTAGGAGTAAGAAAATTATTCTGCTCTACTTTGTTGTAAAAAATATTATTATATACAGAGAAAAGGAAGGTAGATTTAATTTTCTAGTTTTTTTTTAATTCATGCAAAACTTCAATGTTGCAATAGGGGCATGTAAAGCTGCGTCACCTACATAACTACCTATAACCTAGCCAAAGTCGATGTAGAATGTTTGTAAACAAACCACGACGTAAGTAACTACGGCTAAGTAATTATGAAAGCTTGCTTAGTCATAGATCTATGCTTGAGTGACGTTTATGCCATAGCGTTAGTCAAGCATAGATCGATGACTGAGCAAGCTTTTATAATATGGGCATAAAACCCACTTGATTGGCGTCGAGTTTCAGATATGTAGTACCTTATTGTAAAATCAATATTAATGAATAAAGGCCTTTATTAACAAAGAAAATTACAATCAAATTATAAAAACAAATTAGAACTACTATTTATAATTGAAACAATTAAGCTATCTGCAGACTAGTGCAGACTGTTGCAAACAATCTACAGGTAGCTCAACTGATCCATATCAATACCAGTCGGAAGCGTCCCCAAGACGCTGCCTGCATTATTGAAATAAGAACCTATAAAAAGGCAACAACAGAGTGAATTTTAGGTTAAGTATATGCAGTTTGCTTACAAACATTCTACGTCGAGTTTGGCTAGTGTATAGCTACACACATAATGTTGCTAAGACCCCCATATCTATTCAAGTACATTTTACAGTATATGTAGGTAGGTAGGCACCTACCTAACATCTATTGTTTTTGTGCAACGACTAGAAAGCCATTCGGAAGGTTTACGATCGATACTTTGTAGCGCGTATTGATATCGGTAGGTGATAGTGTCGCTTTTGAACTCACTTCTAAAATATGCTAGAGACTTCAATAATCTTAACACTCCAAAATAGGTAGGTGTCTATCTCTCAACAACTGGCCTGTGTTACAACTACACGCACACACTCGCTCACAGTTACATTTCCAATCTTGTGCAATGATTTTAATGAACAAACACGAGGGCATTGCTGTAATCTTTTAGACAATAAATTACACTAAAGTACGTCGTAGCAAGCACGCGTAACGAACGCCGCGCCGCCGCCCGCCGGTTCGACTGACTGAAGTGGGTGGACTAATTTGACTAATTAATAAATAGAACTAATAATTGCACCTAATTTGAGCTTTCCTCTGAAGCTAGGTACTTCATCTCCCCTTATAAGGGTTCCGTACCCGAAGGGTCAAAACGGATCCTATTACTAAGCCTCCGCTGTCCGTCCGTCGTCCGTCCGTCCGTCCGTCCGTCTGTCACGTGGCTATATCTCATAAACCGTAAGAAGTAGACAGTTGACATTTTCAGATAATGTGTATATCTCTTGCCGCTATAACAACAATATAAAAATAAAAAAAATATCAAAATTAAAGGGGGCTCCCGCACAACAAACGTGTTTTTTTTGGCTATTTTTGCTCGTAATTTGTCAAGGCTGTTTATCTTGAACTACAATAGGTAGACACATGAAACTTTCTATAATTAAGTAACACTTCATCTGTAATAATAAGAAATACTAAAAATAAAATAAAGATGAACATTTAAAGAGGTGTCCGACAAAGTAAAAATTTGATGTTCATTGAAATAGTTACCTGATTTTACGGTGCGGAACCCTTCGTGTGCGAATCGAACGCATGCACTTGGCGGTTTATTTACTTAGATCGATGTATATCATCTATTATATTTGTGCAACGACTAGAAAGCCATTCGGAAGATTTACGATCTCTACTTTGTAGCGCGTATTGATATCAGTAGGTGATAGTGTCGCTTTTGAACACACTTTTAAATGGTAGAGTAGGTAGCTTAAACTTAACACAAAGGTACAGGTTTTAATAATTTATTTTGTTTGTTTTTTTTTATTGCCTACTTTATTTATTTACGTATAAGCTGTAGGCGACTTGTATAACATGTACCAAGGATCCCCGGGTTTTCAAAAAACTATCCGAGCTTCTGATCGAAGCGACGCGACCCGAGAGCTGGTGATCTTTAGGCAGCCAGTGTCTTGGGGACGCTTCCGACTGGTATTGATATGGATCAGTTGAGCTACCTGTAGATTCTAAGAAATTAAATATTATCTCAAAAACGATTTTTGGGGTATTATTTGATTTCTTGTTATAACAAAAATCTTACCTGATAGGGTTACAATCAATAAGCTAAGCTGGGGTTAAACGCTAAGGGATGCTATCTAGCTGAGGGTGGGAAAAACTCTGAAGAGATTAACATAACCGAACCCGTTGAGTGTTGGTTGCAAACTGCTTTCACGTAGGTAGTTGCTAATTGCGGTCAATGCAAGCTAAGCTTATCTACATAAAATGTTCTAGTTAAAACGTACCTACAGCATGTACTTATGCGTTAAATTGTACATTACCTGTAGATTGTTTGCAACAGTCTGCAGTTAACTCAATTGTTTAAATTTTAAATACTAGCTCTAATTTGTTTCTATTATTTGATTGTAATTTTGTTTTTAAATTTGACGTAGGTGTTTGTTACGTTTGACACCTTCCATACTAATAATATTTTAGCCAGCTAAATATCCTATATCTACGTATGTCACCCTTAGGGCCGCTTGCGTAAGGATATTTAAATAGGCGATAATAAGTAATAACATAAGTAATAATAATTAAATAATAATAATTATTTAATATAAGTCTATCTAGTTACAGCCGAATTTTCCTTGAATCAGGCGTTTTCTTTAAAAAGGGTGCTTTGACGTGGCGCTGTCAAATGGTAATGGCATAGACCGTGCATAGTTTGACATGTTAATTATCTTCTCTCCGCGAAAGACCCGCGCTCCACGTATTGCGTTTTGAGGAAATATTTTCTAAATCGTTCGTATTTAGTTATTCTGAATTGAAAGTAAAAAAAAAACATTCAAAACATTTCGACATGAAACTGTGATGAAACTAGATTTTACCCAACCTTTATGGCCAAGAAAGTCCATAAAATCCGAGCACACATTTCGTTCTTGGCTTTCTTATTCATCACGTTTCGTTTCGAATACTGCACCGTTTTTGTAGAACGATTCCAAAATGGTTCTAGCAAAATCCAGACTGTTCGGTTTCGAATGCACGATTGGATTTCATCCTACGTCTTTTCTTTACCATCAATGTTTAGGTAAGGAAAAATATTTACTTGCAAGTAGCTGGTAGAGGCAAACCTACAGTTGTTGTCAGGGTTCCTTTCCATTTCGAATATATAATCAAATCAGAATATATTTATTGGAACCTCGTTGGTAAAAATAAGGTAAATTTCTATTAGGTATACAGTATACATGATGTACATTTAATTTGGAGTACTTGATAACCTACGTATAATAATTATGAACATGCTGAAGCATCTGTTTTTTATCGTCATAGATAGACAACGAAAGAAAGAAAGTTTATTATTTATTAGACAAAACACAACACACTAACAAAAATAGGTATTAACAAATCAAAAATATGATACTACTTTGTGCTAGTTGACAAGTTCACAGACAAAACACAGGTGACCAAGCACTTAACACAAGTAGGTGAGCATTGGGTAGGCCACTCTGCAAGCAGATTAGATGAGCGTGTGTTTTAGTCAAACCTAAAAACCTAGGTATTTATGAAAGAGCGCTGGTTTTTAGTACGAAACGTTTTGTACGTTGTGGTAGCTTGAGAATAAGTAATATTTACATTATTGTATATTATACACACTCACTGCAGCCAGCGCGTCTTGGGGACGCTTCCGACCTGTAGATTGTTTGCAACAGTCTGCAGTTAGCTTAATTGTTTCAATTGTAAATACTAGTTCTAATTAGTTTTTGTTATTTGATAGTACTTTTTTTGTCGATAAAGATTACTTACACTCTATAATAAATAATACATAGAATTGATGAGTTCACGAAAAAAAATCTGTCTGATCTGAAAATCTAACTTGATGATGTCAGAACATCTTCTGACGTCATCGTGTTATACGCCAGAACCTAGTCAGACCTTAAGAGCACCATGCGCGCCATTTTGTGAAGAGGATAGGCATAGGATTTCGCGTATATGGGAGCTGGACAGAGCATACGTTTTTGGAACGGCGTAAGCGAAAAAAATCAAGATTGTTGCTCATTTACAAGAAACTACACAACTTATGAAGAAACTGGTTCAAGGAACCAAATAATTAGTAATAATCTACGAATCAAAACATAATTCATTTCATTAGACCGCAGGGTTCCTGAGATCTCGACCAAATTATTTGCGAAACACTATCTAGCGAATGCACTTTCTTGTAATTTTTTTATCGTTATTTTCTTCTCAATCGTTTTCTCACTTTCAAGGAACTAAAAGTAGAATTTTATGTAATTTGAGTTTTTACGACGGGGATCCCGTGAGTTCTGAGGCCTAGTTTGACAACCAAACCCGGGTTCGCCCCTTTGAAGTTGACATTGAAGAAAAAAGGCGCACGCGAACAAAGAAACAAACGTGAGCAGAATGGCCGATTTTAGTAGCCCGAAGCTCAAGTTATTGCTCTCGTGATTCGGTTCTGGCTACTTGACGCATTGCAGTGAACGTTTTATCGTGCTTTTTACGACTATGGCCTTCCAATGTGCTTAACAAAGATGCGGATGCGATGCGGATGCGGTGGGTGACGCAGTGGGTTAAGGTTAGATTGAGACGCAGAGGGGTTCCATTCCCGCTGCTGGACGAAATAGTGATTTGATCTGTGAAGAAAATACATAATTATGAAGACAACATTTTTGGCATACACATACAATAGTTACAATACAAATATTCTTTATTGCACATCCAATAATCAAAATAATCACAGAACTCAAAAACAAATTAAGATAAGGTACAATGGGCGGCCTTATCGCTAAGAGCAATCTCTTCCATGCAACCTTAGCATTATTTATTTATTTAAATACTTTATTGCACACATTTAACAAAAGTATACAAATGGTGGGCTTAATGCCGATGGCATTTTCTACCTGCCAACCACACATGGTAGAAATAAAACAAAAAGGCGTGCTATAATTAAACTAAGCTAGAAAAACTACATTAATTTATATTAAAACTTGCACTATATAATAATATATATAATATCTAAATATATATATATAAATAAATATATATTATAATAGGTACTTACAATGTTTTAATGAAGAAAGGTAGCAATAAAAATCACAAAAAGTTAAAAAGATGGTTGAGTTACCTAACTAGAAGTCGGGTAAAGATTACTTAAAAAATGCTCACGTGTCAACTTTTTAAAACTATCCTTTGATTCAACTTTTCTGATATCATAGGGAAGAGAGTTCCAGAGTCTAACAGCCTCAACAGAAAATGATTTTTCCCGAAAAGATGAGCTATGTGCCGGTATCTCTAGGAGTAGATTGCTGGATGATCTGAGTGGTCTGTCATGTGAGTCAGCCAGAAATGAAAGACGATTTTTGAGATAGGCAGGAGCAGAAGGATTTTTAAGTGCAGAAAAAAGAAAACAAAGTATTCTAACGTTCCTACGTTCGCGAATAGGGAGCCACTTGAGTTTAGCACGATATTCGCTTATATGGTCGTACTTGCGCAAACAAAAGATGAATCGAATGCCAGTATTTAGGAGACGGTCTAGTTTATTTAGTAAGTCTTGATTAATATCAATGAAAGCTACGTCTGCATAGTCTATGATTGGCAAGAGAAGAGAATTTACTAGAGTGATCTTTGTAGGGGTTGAAAGAAATTTTTTCAGGCGGATTATAGAGTGAAGGGCAGCATAAAATTTTCGGGAAATTTCCTTAATATGGGGAATCCAGCTTAGCTTTGAATCGAAAAGAATGCCAAGGTTCTTGACTGTAGGTGTGAATGGAATTCTGTGTCCATTGTAGTAAAGTTGGGGAAGGGTGTCAAGAGTAGCGATTTTGGCAAGTTGTCGAGAACCACCGATGACGATAGCCTGACATTTATCTGGATTGACTTTAAGGCCAAACAGGTTGGACCAGGACTGTAAGCGAGAAAGATCATTATTTATAGCTTTGATAGCGATATTTAAATCATTGAAGGAAGCAGAACTATATAACTGAAGATCGTCAGCGTACATGTGAAACTGGCAAAGTAGGTGTGGTGATAGCATGTTAATAAACACAGAAAATAAGAGAGGGGATAAAATACCTCCTTGAGGTACACCTGCCTCAATGTCCGTCCACTCTGAAAAATCTTGACCATGCCTAGTTTTTTGACGCCTTTTACTTAGATAAGAAGTGAACCAGTTCACGGCCGATTCAGATAGGCCAAGTTTTGGAAGAGCTGCAAGTAAAAGGTCATGATCTACTACGTTAAACGCATTACTGAAATCAATAAGGACTAGCACCGTTAAGTCAGTTTTTTCCATGCTACTTCGCAGATCTTCAGTGATATTCAAAAGAGCAGAAGCAGTGCTATGCCCCTTTTTGAAGCCGGATTGATAGGGGTTGAAGAGCTGATTAGCTGATAAGAACTCTGTTAGCTGAGCATGTGCTACCGATTCAATTATTTTTGAGAAAAAAGGTAGTATTGAAATTGGTCGGTAGTGCTTCAACATAGAGGGGACTGGTACTTTGGGTAAGGGGACAACATACGCTTGACGCCATTGATCTGGAAACTGAGACTGGGTAAGAGAATGATTTACTATGTGAGTAACAGTGGGTAGGATGAATTTCAAAATGGGTGAGACCATCAAACGGCCAATATCGTCGCTACCTACGGCTTTGATTGACAAGAAGTGATTGAAAATGTATAGACGGTGGCGTGTAAACAGAAATAATATTTAGATATTAGGAAGAAATGAATATACATATGTATGTACTTAGTATATATTATACAAATACACTCAATAACTATTTTGGTCAAGGGTGACTAGTATCAGCAAATATGTAGCAAATAATTTATAATAGTTATAACTTTATATCGACAGTTCTAATTGTAAAGTACATACCTACCTAATATTTTATGTAAGTACATTATTTAATTGCTTTGCCATTTCAATAAAATATTTATAACATAAGTATTGGTTTTTGTATAAAACAAGTAGCCCTTGAAACAAGTAATGATTCAGTATTTTTACAGTAGATAAATAGGTTACCTAGTATTTAACTTGCAGATTGCAATAAGTTAGTGTACTATTATGCTAATTAAGTGTGCCGTGCCTCGGAAAACACGTTAAGCAGTTGGTTCTTCGCCTAACTTCTCCCCGGTCCTGTGAGTCGGTGTGCCGTCCGCGTCCCATTGAATTATGAGAGTGTGGGAATAGAGAGTGCACCTGTGTTTGCGCACACACTTGTGTACTTTAATTAATATGTCCTGCGTACCAGGCTAGTCTCCGTTGAGACGCCACTCCTCACAGGGGTAAAGAGGAGAATGAGGCATTTAAAAGAATTCCAAACAATTTTGTGTCACTTACCTCTCTTCATGTTACTACATATTTCTGTGTTTCTCTCGCTAATTTGTTTTTTTATATTGTTTCTTTTGTACTCGTGTCCAAATAAATGTCATAAATGTCTGTTCAGTTCAACTTACACTTCTTGTTTTATGGCGCCGCTTGCTTTTCGCTATGACCCTTCCAGTGTATGTGTCAAATTGTCATAAACTTCGAAAACAGAATATGATCGGTTTTACGAAATTTACATAGGTATTCTAGGACGATTTTGAGATCCCATTGGCATCCTCTTTTCTCTGCGAAAGATCCCCCGCCATATATTGAGTTCTAAGGGTTGTTTATATCGATTATATCGATGGTAGACTTTAATCGATGAAAAATTTCACAGGTCATTAGTAATGTTTTTTTCTTTACTTATTTTTATCTTATTTACAATATTTAGGCAATTATTTTTATTTGATCTGAAAATATTTGTTCCGAGTGTTCTGGATATTTTCTATGTATAATAAAAAATATCTATCTATATAGTGTATTGTATAAAGTATATCAGTCATCTAGTACCCATAACACAAGCTCTTCTTAGTTTGGGGCTAGATGATGCTGTGTGGATTGTCCAGCATTATATTATTATTATTGTAATTGAATTGTATGTTAAATAGTACCTATGAGGATTAGCACCAACGTGCACCTTGTAGAATGTAGTAAAGTTATATAAAGTTATGCCTATTATAAATTATTTGCTACATATTTGCTGATACTAGTCACCCTTGACCAAAATAGTTATTAAGTGTATTTGTATAATGTATATCTAAGTACATAATATATTAATTTCTTCCTAATATCTAAACACTATTTCAGTTTACACGCCACCGTTTATACATTTTCAATCACTTGTCAATCCAATGAACCTTTTTATGTACAGTAGGTAATAATAAATCTACTATATAAAAATAAGTCGGGTTTTCCTTCCTGACGCTATAACTCCAGAACGCACGAACCGATTTCCACGGTTTTGCATTTGTTGGAAAGGTCTCGGGCTCCGTGAGGTTTATATCAAAGAAAATTCAGGAAAAATTAAAAAAGAAAAGCGGGAAATTTTTTTTTCACATACAGCGTCATCTCTGATACATAGCATGTACTACAAACGAAGCTGGCGATTTGGTGACATACAAATCCATAAAATTGATGTTACATAAAACGAAGCCATCTGGTGGCGAAACGGAGTTCGCCGGGTTTACTAGTTCTACATAAAAAAGAAGAGAACCCAGTGCTTAGACAAACCTAGCAAGGCTTTATGGCGTTGCTAATTAATTTATGTAACGAATTGTTTGATGAATAAATTATCTATCTTTCTTAACCGACTTCGAAAAATGGAGGTTCTATGTTCGGCTGTATGTATGTTTTTTTTTCTATGTATGTTCGTCAATTTCTCCGTCAATGACGGACTGCTGTTGAAAATTCTCTCACCATTGTATATAAAATAATTCCGAGATGGTCCCATCAAATTTTATTCCCGAGAGATTAGTCTTCGTCCCGCAAAACTTAAAAAAAAAAAAACAGTGTATTATTTTTTCTGGAATTTAAAGTCGTATTTTAGATTTTTCAAAACATCAAATTGTTTGGAACACGCCTCAATAGATCGATGGTAGATACTATTGAATACTCAATCGATAAATAATTTGAACAGGACTTTAGTGACGATTTTTTTCTTTAGTTATTCTTATTATTTTACCTATGCACGCTGTATTCTAAGGTAGTCTCTACTTTTCCGTACAACAAGTAACATTTTCACTCGCGATTCGCAGTTCGTCGTAAACCATTTCAGACTGTAGAAATAAAATAAACGAAGTGCAAACGACTAGGTAGCTCTACGCAGATTCTATTCTGTGCGTAACGGCGCAGCGCGTGAGGGCGTGACGAATGTGCAAGTCTGTCCTAGAGATGGGACAAAGGGTTTTGGAGGACTCCGAAGGATCTTTAGAAACTATGGCAAAAAATAAAAGAAATAAACCAAGTGCGACTTAACTCGCACACGAAGGGTTTCGTCCGCACGGTAAAAATCAGGCAAATTTTTCAAAGAACAGCAAGTTTTCAGTTGTGCCCTTTAAATTCTCAACTTTGTAATATTTTTAGTATTTGTTGTTATTATAGTTGAAGTGGTACTTATTTATAGAAAGTTTCATGTGTCTAACTATTGTGGCCTTAACAAACAAAGAGCAAAAATTGCAAAAAAAACACGTTTACGGTATTGATGCCTCCGTAAATTTTGTTATTTATTTTATTTTAATTATTTGTTGTTATACAATAAATAATTAACTGTTATTGTTATATAATTACTGTAATTGCGGCAAGAGAAATACTTACTATCTGAAAATTTCAACATTCCATCTCTTACGGTTCATGATAGAGCCCTGTGACAGATGGACGGACGGCGGAGGCTTAGTATTCCATTTTCACCCTTCGGGTACAGAACCCTAAAAATATGGTTTTGCATCACCGTTCGTGTGTATAACGTTTAGGGATAAGTAATGTTATATGACATGGACTATAATTATAATTATTGTAATATAATAAAGACTACAATCAAATAATAGAAACACAGTATTTACAATTGAAACGATTGAGCTAACTGCAGACTGATGCAAACAATCTACAGGTAGCTCAACTGATTTGTGTAATAGGCTTAAGATCGTTCAAATTTATAAATTAAATTAACCGTTCTGCCCGTGGCTTTGGACAGCCGTATATATTTTGCATGGAAAGAAGGTACCTAGTGTATTATGAAAGGTCTAGAGCTGTTGTAAGTAGGTATTTACGTATATTATACCTAATATATTTAGTAGAGGAGGCGTGAAGAACAACTAACCACAAACTCCCATATCTTTTGGATTTTTAGCATGTGATTTACTAAGTCACTATCGGAGTAACGTTCAGTGAATTTTCGGTGTGACTAGACTGGACCAAAGTGTAGTAAGTAGGGTAATAAGTAGGGTAGGGTAGTTTGTTATTACATCTCTATAGCAAAATGAGTGAGAATCACTGGTGGTCTATGGTGGCTCTTTTAGCGGTATATTTTTTTGTAGACCCTTTCGAATTTCTGTTTTTTGTGGATTATTCTCTCATCTCTAAAAAAAAAATGGGTACCTACCTACCTTCCTATTTTATTGTCAACGCTCTGCCTTCACAAAGGGACAGGTATCGTAAAACCTAAGTGTCCTGCGCCAAGTTTACGGCTAGTGCCTTTATAGCACCTAGTGTTGGCCTTTATAGCACTAGTGTTGCGCCGTTATAGCATAGTGTTGTGCGATTGTGACGCACTATGCAGTAATCCTTTTTATGGACAGGGAGGTCTCATTGTCCGTTTCTTCCAAGTGGCTGTTAAAATATAGTTCTTGCCAATACTGGATTATATGTGTTGTTTTATTTACTGGATAATTTATATTGCTATTAAAATCACAGGCATTATTGTATAGCACCAGAGCGCACTCCTAGCGTGAGTGACCTACGACTTGCGAGGTATCAATATACTCTACCTTCATACTTTGAGTGCCTACGACACAAATTTGGTTCTTGCAGTCTTAGCAGACCAGCGCGCCCCTTGGCTGATGCTGGGCGGTGAAGGCTTTAACATCAAGTGGTTCGCTTGCTTCGTCAATTATTAGTAGTAAATGATAATTAATAAATATCTTTGAATATATTAATAAATATCGTGCTGTGTGGTGCCGGCTTAGAATTTGCACCAACCCATATACTTCCCGAAGGTGCTGTAAGAGGCGACTACCACCGAGGAGTGGGCAGCTGGCCCCCTGCAGAACAGATTCATAATCGAATTGCGATCTCCACCCAGGGCCCCAGCGTGGGGATTATGGCATTAGGTACCTCCTAACGATAAGAGCCAATAAGGCGCTGATTACGGGAGGTCTATGTCCAGCTGTTGACTGGTAAAGAGTGTTTATATGATGTGAAATATCGAAAAACATACACTTACATTCTGCTGTAGATTTTTCATCATCATAAAGACAAGATATCCAACAATTTTTAACCGACTTCCAAGAAAGGAGGACATATGCTATATGTACATATAGCGGAACATGGAGCCTATGTTCCGTTATACATAGATATGTATTTTTTGTGTAGGTATGTAGAGATTACCGATTTTGACCGATTTAAAAAATTATTTGGCTATTGTATAGAGAATGGTCCCGAGGGATCAGTGTTGGTCTCAATAAACTTAGAAACAGTGTAAAATTAAACGATTCGAAGTCGGTTTATAGTTTATTCAAAACAATCAAATTATATTAAAACATACGCTTATTACCTGAAGTACCTACTTGTTTCTGAAGGATAGGATTCGTAACGAAAACATCCGACAAAGAACCAAAGTTTTCGACATAGCTCAAAGAATTAGTAAGCTGAAGTGGCAGTGGGCCGGCCATATCTCGCGAAGAACCGACAACGTCTGGGGTAAACGTGTTATAGAGTGGAGACCGCGACTCGGCAAACGTAGTGTAGCACTCCCTCCGGTCAGGTGGGATAACGATCTGCGAAAGACTGCAGGCAGATGCTGGATGCGGCAAGCTGAAAATAGGGCGCTATGGCGCTGATTAGGGGAGGCCTATGTCCAGTGGACTAAGATAGGTTGATGGTGATGGCTATGGTGTACACAAGGCCTAACTGAAACAGAAGGCCGGTAATTATCCAATTAGCTATAGGCACCAAAGCATCGGTAGGTACACTGTTGTTTTGTGGTTACCTGTACCTACAAGGTACAGGTAACCACAAAACTAGTATTTAGTTATAAAAATTATGACAAAAATTTAAATTGACTAAGATAGGTTGATGATGACTTGTCTCTACTAATTTTAATTAATGATTACCAATTAATAAACCCTAAGAGATAGCGCTATTTTTTTCAATGCCCCTCGACTTTAAATGGCCATTAGGGACATAAGCTGACGCAATCTATAATATCTATAGTACAATAATCATGTGTTTATTTTAATGTTATTAAATTAACGACCTAGTTACTTTAATGGTGTAGATGTCTATGAAATAATTTAATTATCATTATCAGTAATCTTTTGACACTCTAGGGTTAGGTTAGATCATTCGCTCGTGTCGGTCTGCCGTCCCATCGGATTATGAGAATGAGGGAAAAGAGAGTGCACCTGTTTTTGCGCAAACACTTGTGCACTATAACATGTCCTGCGCATATGGGTAGTCTCCGTTGAGACTGGCCGCTGTCCTAAATATTCGGCTAGGAGTACGTTATCATTAAATAAATACACTCAGCGGCACAATTAACCGCCCACCATGATTTTTTACGATTTTGGTTAATAAACAAAATTGTGGCCTTACTTGTGAATGTTATTTTATAACGTAGGTATATTGAAGTAAAATGAAAGATAATATCGTTTTTAATTAGGTATTACGTTTATTTATAAAAAAGTCCGAAAAACACTTTGACCGTAAATTAACAAATGTGATGAAATGGCTTAAAAATAAAAAATCTGCTGAATAAATGAACTCTAATAGTGCGTATTTCCACCTCTAGCCCTCATGACTTTCATCAAACGGTTTGGCATGCTGTCGATGACATCTTTGATCTGTTGTTGTGGAATGTTCTGCCACTCCTCAATCACGGATTGTTTTAATTCATCTATGGTGGTTGGAGCTGGTATGCGGCTTCGAACACGTCTTTTTAAATTGTCCCATATGTGTTCAATAGGATTTAAATCTGGGCTCCGGGATGGCCATGTTAATTTTCGAATGCCGACGGTATCCAGGTACGCGGTAACAACTTTAGCAACGCGGGGGCGAGCGTTGTCCTGCATTAATAAAAAATCTTCGCCAATAAATGGAGCAAATGGCATTACATGAGGTTCCAACACTTCTGTTACATACCTCTGAGCATTTATTCCACCTCTTTCGAAGATAACCAAGTCGGTGCGTTCTTCGTAAGTAATGCCGTCCCATATCATGATAGAGCCACCTTGGTAACCTACTGTTTCCACAACAGTACATGGTGCAAACCTTTCATTCTTGCGTCTGTATACACGCTGGCGACCGTGAGGACCGTGCAAGCATATTCTTGTCTCGTCAGTAAACATAATATTCTTCCATTGTTCCATATTCCATTCGGCGTGCTCTCGGGAAAAACGAAGTCTTTCTCTCCGGTGGCCTACGAGCAATTGTGGCACTCAAGATGGTCGAAAAGCTCCAAGGGCATTCTCTCCTAGTCTTCTTCTCACTGTTCTTTCACTCACTTGAACATTGCGAACCTCACGAAGTTGGTTTCGTGCCTCAACAGCTGTAGTGAACCGATTTGTTAGAACACTGGTTACAAGAAATCGGTCGTCACGAGCGGAGGTGCATCTTTTTCGGTCCTGTCCTGGTCTTCGCTCATAAGACCCAGTTTCCCGAAACCATTTCACTGCATCCCTTAAGGTGGTACGTGCGACACCAAGCTTCCGCGCCACGTAACGCTGACTAAACCCTTCGTCGATAAAAGCGACGGCTCTCGCCACTGAATTAGCATCAAATGGCATGTTTGTGATGTCCAAACACTAGCTTTAAGTTACGAAACCAAAACAAACTCAAATTGTTTACTTTTAATGCCACTGAAGCAATGCAAGCAGTATGGCAACGATAACGACAATGAGACGAAGTTCGATATTTATCCTATTCACAACTTATGCGTAAAAAAACAAAGTTAAGTGGGTAGTTTGTAATTTTTTCGTCACTACATTTCTTTCACACTTGACTTATTTATGCCCAATAACTTACAACTGCGATAACATCAAAATTTGCTACTTTAAAAGGGTGGGCGGTTAATTGTGCCGCTAAGTGTAAATAATGCTGGACAACCCACACTAAGCTAAGCAGAGCTTGTGTTATGGGTACTAGATAGCTGATATGTGTACTTAATTTTGCAACAGTCTGCAGTTAGCTGAATTCCAGAACGTCATTGGATCATAATTTGTCCAGTACCTTATGTAAAATATTATTTAAATATGATACTTATTTATTACTTTTTATCCAATTTAGCCGTTCCACGAGAAAGAGTTCTAAACAAAGCAACGGTGTGAAGCTAAAAACTTTTGACTAGTAACTTTACTGTCTTTCTATCTATTACCTTTTCACGCCTACACGGCTGAACAGATCCTTATGAAATTTGGCAGGGAGGTAAATGGTATCCCGGGGTATACATACGCTACTTTTAAAGTGCGTGCGCAGTCGCGGGCGGCAGGTAGTAGGTTATATTTATGTCATCCGCAAATCTGCCAAACATATAAGAGAACCTAGGAACAGAATCGGACCAATCGACGCAGTGCGTTCGCTTAGTAGTGTAGCTTCAGTGTTGTTTCTGAAATGGCCTATCATTGAGTTATTTATTTATTTAAGGTAGGTAGTTCCTGGTTTTTTATTTTATTTAGTTGTTTATTTTATGGTAACCATCAGCACATTATACATAAATGGGTGATACAATAGAAATTGATGAGCTGTTAACAGGAATCCACTGGTAGAACTCCCCACCACTGATAGATATCCACAGATAGATAGAACCACTGCGTTCGTCATGCCTTACTAAGCATAGTATTGCTTGCTACTTAGACAATTTATTTACTTCTCCAAAGATTAATAATCACTGGTGACAAACAAAATAAGGGCGCAAACATACTAATACAATTTTTTCCTAATCACCGCTTGGCAGGCGGATTGGCGATCGCAGTAAAGGTGTTAAAACACAGAAGGAAACTGCCCTTCCTCTAGTAGCTTCCCGTCGTCGTCTCTTACGACATCAACGGACTGAGTTAGTGGGGTTGATTCTTACGCCGTGACGTCTACGTTACTGTAGGTAGGCACTATTTAATGTTTACAAAGAACAAACCGTCTCCATAAAATGTTTTGTTAACAAACTGTTCAGCTTATCAGTTATCACCGTGAGTGAGACGAAGCTTCAAAGCTAAGCTCCACTTCTCGCTACCATATCGATAAAGCTAAATATTTATGATCTTCTGTCAACAGACACTGACGATAAACGCCTTTCAGTGTACAGTGTTCAAGTATTCATAACTTAAACAATACGGTGATTGAGCTGTTCGTAGAATATTGCTGGTAAGTGATAGGTAAATAAATAATATAAAGCTTTTTGAGGAAGCCGGAAGGTTTCTTCTTACCTACTGTTATATTTATTACCACCACTCTTCCTACGGGTGTTGTAAACGGCGACTAAGGGATATCCAGCAGCGCCTCCTGCAGAACAATTATTTTACCACCAAACTGCGATCCACAACCCGGCTGCCCGCGTGGGGACTATGGGCATTACGGCCTATGAGATAAAAGCCAATAGGGCGCTTATCAGGGGGAAGCCTGAGTCCAGCAGTGGACCAATATAGGCTGTTGGGGTGGGGTGGGGTAATATAGACCTTAGACAAGCAGTCCATACCAAAATAGTTCTTCCTTGTACCTATTAAAAAAATTAATGAATATAATATTGACTTAATTAAAAACAACATTTTTAGCAATCAAAATTTATTTAAAATTACAATAGTGGGGGTAACATATAAACGAATTAGCGGGCAAACTAAGTTCTGCTGCATTCGCTGTCCGTAAAATTAGAGAATTAACTGACATAAAAACAGCTAGAATGGTTTATTATAGTTATTTTCACTCACGTATGTCATATGGATTGCTTTTATGGGGGAATGCTGCGGATACACAAAGAACCTTCGTTCCACAAAAAAAAGCCGTTTGAGCTGTTTATAGACTTGGACCTAATTTAGCATTGCTTAATGCTCTTTTGTTTGCCGACGATGGTTCTCCGTTTTAGCACCTAGGTATATCCAGGACCGCTACCGCACAGCACAAAAATATGTATTGAAATATAGGATTAAACTCTCTTCACACATACTCTTGATACATTTACAGTGACAAAATGGCTTACCGCAAGCTTCAAGCGAGTAGCCCACGAGCTGTCTGTTATCTGGTGCCATCCATATAAAATGCACATAAATACTTACAAGTTGAAGCCCAACCCATTTTTGAATGCACATTTTTGTGCTGTACGGCAGTGATGCGTTTCTGATCTGTGACAACCATAAGGGCTTTCTGCAACTACCATTTTTACTGAGATAGTAACATGAGAAGTAACAAAATGTCTGAATAGGCTGGCAGTTTCGATTACCGCCACGAGACCAATGTTTCTATGTATTGTTAATATGCGTGAAATAAATAATTTATTATTATTATGCAATTATATATTCCGGGTCTGAAATATTTCTACCTTAAATATCTCTATAATGTTAGTATTCATAAAAACAAATAGTCAAGCCCATCTGTAGATATGTTTCAATTAGCTTAAAACTTCCCAGTGTTGGGATTGTCCAGGCCAGTCTGTGACACTCTTAAGCTTATCACTCATTCTTCTTGTTGCAGCGGTGTCTCTCGAAACCCTCGTGGAGAACTGCCAGAAGCTTCTGGAGAAGTTCCACTACTCCTGGGAGATGATGCCCCTAGTGCTGGTGATCCTGAACTACGCAGGCAGCGACCTAGATGAGGCGTCGCGGAAGATAGATGAAGGTACGGCGCAAAGCGACTGGCAACGCGAGATTTAAGCTATAGACGAGTTACATATAAATGTGCATTGATGGGACCACGGTGACGGCTTCTCCCGTAAATCAGTTTCAAATAAGCTCTTTTGTCGACTGAGACACGTTGTTGGTGACCCTGTTGGCTCAATCAGTGCTGCCAACTTGTAGTTGACATTTACCAGTACCTACCGAGTCTTACTCCTACGGCTCAGCGGGTGTGGCTTGGTCTCCGAGAAGAGAAGATGCCATTTTTTTCGTTTCCAGAGCAGCTACCGGCGAGTCCTCCGCTTGTAGCTCACGCAAGTCCGCTTCAGTCCCGAGGCAGCTTATAATAGCAGTCTTCAAAAACTGTTCTTGCCAACGCAAAGTCGTCGATGATTCCCTGATTCCATTTTCGGCCGCAGATTTGAGGTGATGAGCTCTGGCAACAGCACAAGCCATGTCCGTACCTAAGTGGTGCTCATGTGCTTGTTACCGCAATATATGTTTTATTGGCCCGGTAGACTTAATTCACCTGGAGTAAATCACCTGGGTGTATTTGGTGCTACGCACGGTAGAATTGGTACACCTGGGTGAACTAAGCACAGCTTGAAAGCTGGAAAGATAAAGCACCTGGTAGACTTAATTTACCTGGAGTAAATCCTCTGGCTGTAATAAGTGTTACGCAGGTTTTATTGGCCGTAGTGCTTTCAGCGCTTGCCATAGTCCGGTAACGTTGTGATTGCCATCTGTGGTCTAAGCACCATAGGTTAACGCATTCATACATACGCTACATAGGTCATCGAGAACGCCTGAGGGAGATGGACATGTGCCTCGTGGGCCATGAAAGTGTTTCTTAGAAAAGTTCTTTTTTATTCTTATCCACTGATCAAAACCATACGACTCCATATTTTGTTCCACTGTAGTCCATGGATGGATTTTATTCCACACTAATCCATCGTCCATCGAGGGATTAAATTCCATATTTTGTGCCACTCCATTAATGAATTTGATTTCAAATTTTTTCACTCTAACCCAGGGCAGCCACTATGCACTATGCTTTTGGTGCACGGTGCGTTTCGCAACATAATCATAATGTTATGTTATGTATGACTGACTGATTCCGAACAAAGAATTATAATTATCATTCTTTTTTTACAGTTTAAAAAGAAATGAAAGCAAAAGGAATCATTAATCCACCTTTATAAAATGTAGAGTACTATGATATGCAATCTTCATCATACAAGAATGTTGCCATTTTGTCTCACAGCGGCCTTTTACGGTACCATTTTGTACGATATAATTAGTAAAATATCTTTATTCAAAAAACTAAATTATTGGATAGGTAGTTGGATCTGCAAAGTGGATCAGAGTGGAATGGAGCAGTTATTGTGTGTTTCGATTCTGAATACTTGTTGGTTTTGGCTATTAGACCGGGTCAGTCGCATCAATGCACGTTTGCTCTTAAAAGGTGGAAATGGAACGATATAGTTGAATTGTCGCTGCATTGTAGATAATCTGTACCTAAGGCTGCGGTTATGGTAGACAGCAGGAGTGAAAGCGGTTGCGGATTTTTGTCAATTTTCAAAGAGGACCGTACAGACGACGGGGAAATCCATCGAAAATTGGCAAAAATCTGCTTTTTTGTCAATTTTCAAAGAGGACCGTACAGACGACGGGGAAATCCATCGAAAATTGGCAAAAATCTGCTTTTTTGTCAATTTTCAAAGAGGACCGTACAGACGACGGGGAAATCCATCGAAAATTGGCAAAAATCTGCTACCTCTCACGCTGTTTACCAAAAACCTACGTTTTTGGTAAACAGCGATGTGAAGCTATGTGAATAAATTATTTTGGGAAGTATACAAGTTTAAGTATTTAATTTACCTTCTATATCACAAATAAACATACGTTAAGTAGGAGTGGAATAAATTTATTTTTACTTCTGCTTTGAATTTTTACTATCATTGAAGAGCATCTATAATTCTTTAGCGTTATTTTATAAACCCTTTTAATCTCATCATACGAGATCATTTTGACCACATGTGATCAAAATTTCATTTGTCTAGCTTAAATAATTTTTCATAGATTACCATTTTCTCTCCCAAAACTTATTCGGCCGTTTATGTTGTCTACTCGAAGTGCAAAAGATCAAAAAATTTAGGGATATGGAAGACGAAATAATATAAATATTATTTTTAGCTATGAATTGTTCCACTTCCACCACCTTATTATTTGTTTATTTTTATTTGCTTGCTTTCGATTAGCGAATTCAAAGGGTGCTTGCTCTACGATAACCTACGTTATTAATTGAATTATAAATTTAGTTGTTCTACATATATTTAACCGGCTAGCCGGCGGGCGTTTGTTCTAATGCTGATTCACTTATTATATCTCTCTTTCTCTTGTTGAATGAGGAGTTTTAAAATAAAAACTTATTTACCTTAGATGGCATTTTTAACGGTGAAGAGCTAGATTTCCAATGGGGTGTCATGTCTAATTTTTCACGGTCTATGCCACTTTCACTTGACAGCTTACGTAAAAAAGCGCCCTCTTTTCAGTCTGGTCGAACTATTTTATTGACATTAAGAAAACGCTTTATTGCCATTGGCAAGAGATTTGACCATTGATTTGTTAATTATAGAGATGTTATTGTAACACGCCTCCATTCCGTGACTAAGAAATGCCCATGAACTGGCTGGCACTGTTTGAAAAGTGGCAAACCATTGCCAAATTTGCAAGGAACAAAGAAGTCAAGTTACAGAGATGCGTACGAACAACCGTCTGAAGGTACCGTGGTCATTTTTAGGCAAGAAAACAGCAAAAGTTTGTTTACTTTTGCATTACATGCAATGTCAAAAACCATAGGTTTGCCACAAAAATATAAATGATAAATGTAATTGGTGTGTTTATCGTATACAATTAAGGTTAATGAAAAAATGTAATGGAAATAACGAGGCATGGATAACAAATTTCCGGTTATCGTAGATCTCTAAGTTCTCTGCTTTTTATTATTATAAGTATAATAGTATATTTATTGTTACAAATTATAAGGGAGAGTCATTTGCAAAAATTTATGATATCAAAAGTTTTCACCCAGGCATGTGTGGTCCTTCACGCAATGTTGGGAACAGAGCGGTAAAATATTTATCGATGGAATATAATTTTTCAATAAGACTCTGCTCTGTAATCTAACAATTATATTGTTGTCATTATTCATAATTAACGATTGTATTATTTAAATCTATTAAGAATTGAGATACGAGTAACAAAACAAATTGAAAAGTGTCAAAATCAGTAACTGTGAATAATGACATAATTTTTTAAGAAATAAATATTGAGCCTGTAACAAAGTGAATAATTGATAACAATACACACAATGGTAGTGATCCTGTTGGCACTAAAACTTAAACTAACTAGCCTAAAAATGTTGCCATCTCTTTTTTCATCGATCGTAAAAACGAGACGGTTTAATTTTTTTATCGTCATCAATATCTCAACTTTAATAGTTTAATGATTTCGGATTATCGTCTTCGTGATAACAAGTAATTGGTTCCGTCCCAGTGACTCCCAATTGACACAGTCTTGTTAAACACCAGAATTAATAAAAAAAAACTATTGTGATAACGTGAGTGAGCCCGGTTCATGTAAATTAAAGTTTTGTCCTTGTAATTAAAAATTTTTACTAATACTTGATAACCAAATACAATACTTCCTTTCTCAAAAATTCAGACTTGTCTAGTTGAACCTTTAAATTCGCTTGTCTCAGCCTGTCAAAGATAGATTTTAAATCTCTGATGTGTTCCTGCATACTAGTTTGTTATGAGTAAACAATTGTTTTGGGTATTATTGAATGAGTGAGTACCTACTAACAACTAAATAATAAAATTTATATTTTTTTAATAGGTACTCCGGTTGAGTTATCAAGTGCCTTAGGTTTTACCTAAGATTAGTTATTAACCAGACCTCTAACTAAGCAAATATATAAACTAATTAATCATCGGTTTTTATCTAGAAATACTCTCCTTAAATATTTTATAAATTAAAAAAAAACTCAAAATCATTCTTAGATTGTATGGAGCGGGCTTACAAACCATCTAGTGCGTCAGTGTTTACATAATTAGGTGCTTGTCAATATTCCGTGTTACAAACTCAATGACTGATAATCCAGTTTTTTATATCTGCGAAATTGATGTCGAAAGTATTTTGCTTGAATTTTTATATCAGCATGGTTTTTTTTCTTATATTTGGTTGAAAGCGGAAGCAGATAGATAGTTGACAGTTTTTAAAGGAATAATCGTTTCATTGGAAAATATCCGCTCCCACTCCTGACTATCTACAGGAAACACCACCAGATAATTATTTTATATTAAAATAGGATCTAATTAAAGCATCTTAATGTTTCATAAACAATCAAAATGTATCAAATTAAAAAGTAAAAAATCAAGCAAAAGGTTGGCGATTTGTGCATTCTGCAAAGTGTAGAAACAATATTGTGATATCAAACGAGACTCAACAATATTTAAAAAGAAAATTGCAAATAAGTTTATTTCAGCAGTAAAACAATTTTGGGTCAGAAAGGCATAAACCGGCTAAAACCCCTTCTGTTTCCATTCTTTCTTACTTTTAATTTGTCATGCATGAATGACGATATTAGTGATATTAGATTAAATGTCTGTATTTGGTCTTTAACTCGTTAGTATTATACTTATGTTAGTATCTTGCCATCTCATTTAAATACACAGACATAAACCATGTGTATTATTATCATTTAGAAAGAAGAAAGACGACTTGATTTTTTTTTGTATTAAGCTTTATAAAATGCAAAATCTCAGGTGTATGTATTGAAATAACGACAGTAAATTTTAAATAGAAAACAATAGAACATTAATCATTCGAAATATCTGTCCACCATAGTCTATTGGATTTTTGGCTTGGTAGGAACTTCCCATTTCTTTGCCGCTATGATACTTCCTGACCCAAGAGTAATTAAGTAAATTTAGGATGTATTTTGTTTCTGCACCGCCCAGCGAACGTAACCAAGCGAATTGTCCACAGGCAAAATGATTATCAACGAGTACGCAAGGAAGCACAATCTCAACGTGTTCGACGGGCTCGAGCTGCGAAACTCGACACGCCAGTACGGACTTTAATAGTAAATAGTTTTTCAAAAAGAAACCAGATGCCACCACTTTCGGTGCGGTGAACACAATAACAGACTAACCCAGTGAATGACTATTTCGAATTTCGAAATGGTCGTGATTTTATCGATATCGATGAAATATTAGATTGAAAAGTCTGTTTTCTCGTGAGCTCGTTTTTCTGTTTTGATGATATTGAACAAGATTCGAAATAGTCATTCCCATCACTAACGCGACACACTCACAAAATTAATCACCGAAACCCTTGCAATTTTATCAAACATACAGTAGACTTTACATAATAGGTACACACACATATAGGTAATACACAATAGGTCAATTAAAAATTAACCACAAAATAAAGTATAAAAATATTTTTTACCTAAATTTGTGGTTGGCTTTTATTTTGTTTATTTTATTTTAATTAAGAGCCTGCATGATCTTACTGCAGGGCAACGGCCTCCCCTTTCCACCTTGCATTCTTCTCTATTGTCGTGGCCAATTTTTGTAGTAGGCGTGCTGTTCATCTATCCATATGGCGACGACCTCGTGGAGGCGGCACGAGATCGTCTCCTGTTAGGAACCACTGTAATGGCTTAATATTATCCAACTCTCTGTACTCTGGTGTTTGAGTCTTTGCTTTCTCTTCTCTCTTCGATTAGAGAGAGTGTACTTATTGAGAGAGTTTTTGGCTGGCTCTCTTAATGCTATTGCGTTTTTTATTGGATGTTTACGTCGTTGATGTTGTTATTTACAAGGGTGAAACTCTTAAAGTTCGATTTTGAATTGTTCTTTATGTCCTATTAATATGAATTACTAAAAAGAAATATTGATTTTTAATCACATCTTTGGATTTTTTCGTTTATTGCTATGGTTACACGGAGTGGACGATGACGCTCGAACAGAGCTGATTTTGAAACAGTTGAGTATCTCTTTGCAACCGACTTCAAAGCAGGAGGGGGTCTCAGTTCGTCTGTATGTTTTTTTTAATGTTTGTATGTTACTTGATATCTCCGCCTAATGGGTAACCGATTTTACTGATTCTTTCACTATTGTATAGAGAACGATCCCGAGGTGGTCTCATAAATCTTTAATGCCAAGGGGTATTTATCCCGTTAAACTTAAAAAGCAACATAATATTTTTGGAGAATCACGACTAGCTACAACAGTTTTGGTGAGCTGCGCCAATTGTTAATAGGTTTTGATGATTCTTTCGTTGTTGAATAAAAATTGATTTTGAGGAGACCTATAAGTTTGATTCTCGAGGAATCGCTATGTGCGCCGTAAAACGTAGATTTGTAAAATTCTTCAGAATATGATAATTTCATTATCTCCTAATGATTTCCGTAGCAACGGGCGTCAACAGCTTAATCCATGTGTCATCAAACTAAATTAGACTTGAACAATAACTAGATGTCGCCAAAGTAAACTCAATTTTTTGCTAGTGAACTTATACCTTCGGTCAGGAAAAGTAAGGGAGGGGTGATTTCGTTCGTCAGAGACATAGATGAATATTATCTAAAAACCAGAATTTCTTCTATTTCGTCATCGGAGTTATTTAATTCCGATCTATTAGTCTGTGTATCACTCGTGCTGTTTTCGCCGCTCATTGGTCCAATTTCTTTAGGTTTTAATTAGTTATAATTTTTTTATAATCGACTAAAACTAGACTTTCGTTTGACCACTATATCACCAAATGCAGCCAATGAGCGGCAAAAATTGTATGTACACTCACGAATACGTCTGATTGCAACAGCAGGCATGCCAACGACAAGTTGAGATAGTTTTCAAAGTAAATCTGCGATAATATCATTACAAAGCTGCAAGTTAATTATTATGTACCTACTTCCTTAGTCACTTTGTTGCAAATTCAGGTTTAACAAACTCCACACACACATACAGAACACAACAAAATTGTTAAATCGATCGAAGTGGTCAAATCAGCGGAATCATTACCAACACAACAATACTAACCAGTCTTGATTTCCACTTTGCAGTGACCGGACGAAGGTGGCATAATTCGAAATTTAAAAGTGACACATGAATTTCGAGTTCAACGGCCATAATAGTGATGTGCTAGTGCTCTATCGATATTTATTTTATATAGTGTTTTTCTTTTTTGTAGGAAAATGCTGGAAATTAATAACATTAATAATATAAGTGGTGTACTATCGTCGTCGATGAAGTTATTTTGCGAATGATACTATGTTTAACAAGTGCTGTGTTGTGTGGACGCTTGCTGTGCGGTTCTGTATGCGATTGACTACCAACAAACAGCTTCACTTCATCGGAGGCAGTGGTGAGTACTAGTTCCTAAGTATTAAAAAAAAATGCCCATTGAACTAAAAGCAACACCTTAACTTATTAATAAAACTAAATAAATATTTTACCAGTTTACATATATAAAATAGTAATTTCAATTAATATAAACTCATAATTTGAATTTATTATGTGATTCAAGAGGCATGTTTTTCTTCAGGTTAACTACTAGCATAAATATCATTTTATGTTGCCGCATTTGAGAACTTACATACAACATAAAATGCTACTTATGAAATAGCACAATTGGCTATACTTTAGTACAATTTTACTACCAACCCCTGGAATGTTCATCGGATCGACATTATTTTATACTATAATATCGTTATATTTTATAGTTTTAACTAGCATGCTTATAATGTAACTACGTAATTACCAAGACTTCCATTAAAAAGTTATTGCGTTTTTATGATACGCACTAATTATAAACGGATTTCTATTTAGTACCTTCGTAAACGGAGAAAATATCATATTCTACAAGCCATAAATTTATTTTTCCCTTTTTAGCGTATTTCTTTCTTCACCCTCTGGAAATAAGCCATCTAAAATTTTGACACATATTACAATTAATTTTAATAAACACCATAATCTATTTAATAGTTTAATTTCTTTTTAACTCTTAATGCTGCTTATTGATAACAATTATTGTATATTTCTATGTCGATAAAATTCCCATCGATACTCTTACTCCATTTCCCCTCATTATTTTACAGAACTTGACTAATAGGAATACGCTCGTGTACTGTCTTTATTCTTAATAGTCCAAAGGTTTATAACGATATAATATCTCGTATATTTAGGTCCCTCCACTATCTACTCATGCCAAAACTCAATAACGAAATTACAAAAACCACCTCACTGTTAATGCGTTAAAATAGTAGGCAATGTTGCAAGTTACAAGGTTCTGTTCCATGTTTGCAATTATGACTGGTAAATATGAATATAATTTAAAACAGGTTAAATACTCACATAAAAACAACGACTTCTGTAGGCATGCGTTAGAAAAGGACCGAAACGCTGCTTTAACGCTTTCACTGCCCAGCCACTGTCCAGCTCTACAAGAACGAAGACGAAAGTGTGTTACAGATCAGAGAGATTTTATGTAAGAGGGGATGGGAGGGGAGTGTGGGGGGGGAGGGGATTTTATGTTTGATTTTACTACCTTCAGTAGTGAAATCAAAGTTTGACTGGCCGATGTTGCCACTAACTACCCTGTGTTCCGTCCGACGACCGAACGAAACAAAATAAATCAACACACATTTCTGCAACTATAAAATTGCAGTTTTACTACGTTTTCCATTTAAAATATTTCATTGGTGCCCCCAGAGACCCGCCATAACCGAGCGCCGTTTACACTTTTATAATCTGCAATTAGGGACTGTAAAAATGCTAAATGAAATCCTGTAATGGTCTGTGTTGTAAAATTTGTAATGAGCTGTACAGGAGCGTAACTAGAACATAAGATAAGGGGGGCTGCGGGCAGCCTGAAGTAAGTAGTGATAAGTTTAGGCAAAGGTTTTCAATAGTCCCTAGTTTCTTCAACTTTTAAAAGACAGGTGCAAATCTCGTGGTTCTCTATACATTCATTTAATACGCATAAAAAAAACAAAACACTGATTACCGGTTTAAATGAGGAGGCTGTAAATGCCTTTTTTAAACGTTCTCAAAGGTTCTTAGCAAAGGATCAATCATTAAAAACCTGCTAATAAGGATGTTTAACTCGACGCAGAGCTAAAATCAAGAAGTTGGAGCTTATTAGAATAAGCCTTAGAAAAGGCTTGCGGCTTGATTGGGTGTTGCCGGCTAGTAATCGGCGTCACTAGAAAAACCTGCATTTAAGCTCACTTTGTGTTTGTAATGATCATTTAGTCCTTAAAAGGCTTATCCAACCAGCTTTGCCCCATACTTAGCAGTTAGCACTCACAAGCTGAATTATACGCAGTGAGTTTTCCGGAAGCGCTTGTAAACTTTGTCAGAATTCATAGGATTTAAATTTTAGTTAAATTATGAGAGGAAATTGTATAATTCTTCCAGCCGCCACTTACGTAGGTAATCATAACCAGTATCTACCTTCTACAAAACAAGCACATTATTTATAAAAAAAAAAATATTTAATATTCAAATTCGTTTTTTTGTTGTATCTTTTAGCTCCGTTCGATCTACATTTTCAAAGTCTAGTTTGCAAACAATTAGAAGTCTTCTCTAAATTTATAATAATTGCATTGACTGTTTCCAACAAACAAAGACGTTTTTAGTCCAAACTATTTATAAATATTTGCACCGCATTATTTCCCTTGTCCGGCCCTGTGCTAGACGCAAAATTGTATTTATTCGTTTCTTTCCTGTTGCTATAAAATAGCAATTATTCTTGTATTTCAGTCTTGTTCGATTCCGGATATTGTAAAGTAGACGATGCTAATAAACTAATCTGTATTTCAATCTTTTATAGACCGTGATTTCCAAACGACGTTATTATATTACTAGCTGCTGCCCGCGGCATTGAACGCGTTTTTCTGGGATAAAAAGTAGCCCATGTCCGTCCCCGGGATACCATCTACCTCCCTGCCAAATTTCAGTGAGATCCGTTCAGCCGTTTAGGCGTAAAAAGGTAACAGACAGATGGATAGACAGACAGAAGTTACTTTAGAATTTATAATATTAGTATATATATTTCTGAAAAAAAAAAACAAAAAACAAAAAAACAAATGAATCGCTAGCAAGCGAATGAAAATTTATTAAGTATATTCAGTACAACTGGGTGAGCGTGTCTCAGCCAAATGGTATATAGGTAATGATTTGATTAAAGGTTGCCGGGGAAAATAGCTTTCTGCGACAAGGCCGCCTATTGCACTATTTATTAATTCGATAAAGATTTTTTTGCCATGAGTACAAGTAATTAGTTCACTGGTCCTTATATGTGCCGGAGTTTCTTCATTTATTTACAATGAGCAAACAAAATATAACATGATAAATTTTATTTGCACTTACCAAATGTACATAGGTTTAACGTAGTAATTTTTTTATTTACTACCTGTCAATTCTTACAGAACGTTTAATAGTTTTCAGCGAATACCTACAAAATAGCGATATAATAGCATTTTTTACCGCAAAATAAATGACCCGTATGCGGTAACTATTAGAAATACATTAAAGTGGTAATTTATTTTGTCTTATTGGCTACACTGCGGTAGATCAACGTGGGGGCTAAGAATGTGTGGGCTTATTCGTTATAACTAGGTATTATACATATGTATAACTTCTGCAAAAGTTCTCATAACATTGTAAAGACGTCATTATGCAGACAGACGACTTGACCTCGTCGACACGTACATTTTATTCTATTTTATCGCTAATGATTGCTTGACTTCGTGACATATGTCTTAACCCCTGATAAGGTAAGACTGCAAACCAAAGATGTGCACTAGAATAACCAATGCATATTTGGAATCTTATATTCCAATTATGCATAATATGTAGGTATTTGGCTCATTCAGAATACCAATTTTGAATAAGACTCGTGACTCTAGAATATCACTTACAATTGATAGTATCAAGTCTATAGTAGGGCTTTCGAATACCGGATTTTTTCAATACCGGTATTAATACCGAATGTTTTTTCTAAATACCGGGATTCCGGGATACCGGTATTGAAAAAAAAATTTTTTTTATCAGACTTTTAATTTTATTCTTTTTTGGAAGTATACGTATTTAGAAGGTAAAATTAATAAACAAAGTTTTATTGTGAAATCTTATATGATTTACATGTAGGTACAATTATCTTTTTATATGACAATAATAATAAGTGTCATTTAGATCAGTCTTTTTTTACGATAATTTGCGTTATAAAAGTTATGACTAATCACATTTATTATTATAGAATTTCACAAAACTTATCTAACAACATTTTTTTAATGAATAAGTTTCTCAACGATATTTGGGTTTTAACATCTAAGATATAATAACAGTGTCTATAACAGCTTCGCGTTGCATGCACCTGAGGGGAGGCGGAGCGGCCGGGGCGTATAGGGAATTTCCCCTTGCCCCTGGTGGGCGCCGCCGCCTTCCGCACTGTACTTAAAACTTAGAGCAACGCGGGACTTCCAGGAAGTCCGATTTAAAATATTCCAAAATAAATAAATGGATAAAAATGTCTATGGCGGTAGTGATAGTTTATTATTTTGTGTTTTGTACTAAAATTAAAATAAAATCACTAATACCAGGATCCCGGTTATGAACATTTTAATACCGGTATTAAAAATCTCGAAAAAAATCCGAGATCCCGGTATTGGCTGATACCGGGATCCCGGTGTTGGAAGCCCTAGTCTGTAGGTATTGATATTGATATTCAGTGTGATTATAATCGCGATATATCAAAATTAAAGTTATTTATTTCCATATAGGACCGTACCTTAGTGACGTCAAACATAACTAAATAGGAAATTAAGTGCCGATTGATTTAATTAATTAACTTAATTTTTTTAGCTATTAATTTTGCAAGAGTAATGTAACTTTTTGAGTTAGAGCAGGACCCGTCCCAAGCTTTTCTTCCCTTCAAGTTTCATCTGTCGTGTAATGTCTCCCAAAGAAAGATCACGAATGGAGTAGCTGGTTATCAGAGCAAAGTGTCATGGGAGCAAAACGATCTTAATTTTTATGGTATTGCTTTTACAAAGCCAAATGTCCTTCTTGCCAAATTCCATCTCCATCTCCACAGCCTATATTGGTCCACTGCTGGACCCAGGCCTCCCCTGATAAGCGCCTTGTTAGCTTTTATCTCACGCGGGTAATGCCCATAATCCCCACGCTGGGCATGCGGGTTGAGGATCGCAGTTCGGTGGTAGAATTGTTCTGCAGGGGGCGCTGCTGCCCACCCCAGTGGATATCCCTTAGTCGCCTCTTACGACACCCGCGGGATGAGTTGGGGTGATGCACATTCTAAGCCGGCACCACACAGCAAAAAAACCAAAACCTGGTCTTGCCAAATTACCACAGTTTAAATGGTCACGGGAGAAAAAAACCCGCAACTTAAAATGCAATTGGTATCAGATAGTGTTAATTTAGTAACTATAAAAAGTACTTTATTGGTAACCAGTAGAATTGGAACCCTGTTGACATGGGACACACAGTGTTTGATAAAGTCTTTGAAATCGTATCGCAACACTATCTCTATCGAACCACATATCGAGGCGGTATTGCTACTTGCACGTGGAAAGTATACTTAACCTTGAGAGGGAGTAATCTTACTTAGTATCTCGTTAAGTGTCCAAGGATAGCTTGTGTTGCGACTCTTTTGAGGTTATCTGATATTTATTTAGTTGTAGAGTATAGTTCCTGACTGGAAATAAAGATAAAACTCTCGAATTTATCATTGCTAATTTATATAAACTTATACTAATATAACTTAAAAAATATAACATATATAGATAGAAGATAATACTTTATTGCACACTTAAATCTTAATATATAAAAGAACAAGCTATTTTCTGGTAACAACGCCCAAACCGATGAAGATCGAAAAGCAGGTACCTGTTACTACACAACCTCCCGCTAAGACGGGATTTTTGAAAATTCCACCCCTAGGGAGGTGAAAAGGGGGTCGAAGTTTTTTTGGTGCTGTTTGTAAATCTTTAACCAGTGGCCCATTTAGCTTGAAACTTACAGAGAATACTAAGAATACAAAAGTATTGAGCACGTATATCAGGATTTTTCAAAATTTTCCTGAAAATAGGGTAAGTTGGGATATTAAAGTTTACGATTGGTAATAAACTATAAAGTAAATAATTACACACGTATTTTTTTATTTTTACAAAACTACCCCTATGGGGTGTGCTATCAGTTTCCACATGGGCGAAACCGCGGGGCGCAGCTAGTCTCATATATACTATTTACAACAAGACCACTTAGAAACTAAGCTATATATAAATTTAAGTAGGTACGAGTATATAATAGATGTTTAGATACTTATGTACCTTGTTTTGTGGTGATGTAATTTGGTTTTTTTTTCTATATTTCGGCACAGTTGCATATGCCATGTTCGTGGAAAAACATGAAGTCACTAATTGCGAGTAGTTAGTTATTTTGGAAGAAATAAAATGTACTCTTATTTCCGTTTTTAAAAAAAGTTTGTCCATTCATAAAATTATCGCCACGATCGGTATTATTATCGAACGCATCTCATTTTGGAAAGTTTTGTCAGATTGCAGATATTTCTAAACCATCTTCCCGTTTAAAGTTACATATCTGATGATGTCAGTGGCCGTGGCCTTCTAAACGAATCTAGGTTTAAGTAATGTTAGGTTTCTGTTAGGTTTACTTGTGGATGGTGTGACCCGAACCACTTTTGAACCTGACTCCTAATTAGATGGAATCTGTTATTTATTTATTTATTTCGGATTGCCATCAGCTTAACTAATTACAATAAAAAATTAAAATAGACACAGAGAGCTAATAATAGGCATTCGCTAATAGAATCATAACAAACTACGTAAGTGTGAACATTAAAAAAAAAATATATTTCGTTGATATAATTTTTATGGCTCAATTTCCAAATTCTAAGTACCTCTTGTAGTGCTCCTGAACTCGGAAGTTTTTGCGTTCCGTTTGGCATGTAAATATTTGAAGTTCAGCAGCTGCATTCTATCTCGTACACTCCTGGTCTCGAGTGGGAACGTGTCTTTAGTTTAGCTCTTGTAGTGTGCACTGTGCACGGCATCCTCTTAGCGTCGTGAAAATTGTTTTTGTTGATGATATCTGCAGGATATTAGCAAGTGTAGTTGTCACTCGTTTTATATCAGGCATGGAAGCTGGTTTGCGTTCCACCGTGCTTCTGTGGGCTGCCTAAAAGTTTTCACTCAATACATTTCTGACATGGACCAATTACTTTTGTTACTTTTTAACCATCGCAAAAGTCGAATGCAAGGTTATGCTGTTTCATGTGATATGAAGCTGTATAAAACACAGACATTCAAATCCTAGCTACAGAACTAGATACCCTAGTAAAACAAACGTTTTACTTCCTAAGAATTATCTATAATTTATTATCTATCACCTATACTTAAAACATTCTCAAGAATAATGATTGTGAACAACTCACAACACAAAAATCCAAAATAATCTTTTTGTAGTCGACTTAAAAAAATATTTCATCTCTATGCATTGATTCAAGAGCTCAAATCGACAAGTAGTGTAAACTCTGTCAAAAAAATCAACAAGTGATTTTATAAAAACTGTTAACGAACATTGTATCTTGAGTTTGGCCGGACCATATGTAGGTAGGAATAAACCTTTGTTTGACTACAAACTATTACGTCTGATTTCAATTCAAAATCTCATCTTCAATTCAAAAAACCCCTCTTCTGCCTATTCCCTCCTGTCTTAAAACACACAGGTTATGTTGACTGGAAAATTAAAAGCCGGCAACGAATCCCTGATCATAACAACCTGCAGCTCTCGAAAGACTTGTAGGTTCCGGGAATGATGAAGGTAGAGGAAAACCGCCTGCGCATTGATCATGACTAGATATTCAAAAGTTCCTTCATCGAAAGCCGTGGTCGAAAGAGCAAGTCATGTCACTAAGCATGAAGAATTTTATGAAGTACTGACTACACAAGTAGAAAATTTAATTAACTGTAAACGCTTGTACAAGTTAAGCACTGGTCTGGTATAACTAGTTATTTATACTACTAATCGATCATAACATTCATAACCATGTAGATATCATTTAAATTTACGCAAGCGGTACAATTAAATCGCAAATGTCCATTGCCTAGTGCAATTCTTATTCCGGTATCGACGTTCTTACAATGTTGTGTCGTGCTTCCTTTTTCCTCTAAGCTAGATTATATGAGTGTGACAGAGAGAGCGAGAGACTTTTACGACTAGAGCGCGAATAGCTTCAAGGGCCCGGTTTATTGCTTATTTTGCTGTGACTAATTTTATGCCAACAGTATTCGAGTACCGGGAATTCTATATTGATGCGTGTCATATTACTTTTCTCAAAAAAATAATATTACAAGTACACTTTGAAATATGTAATTTACTCTGTATCCAGTTTATTTACCAATATTATTTAAAAAAACTTAAACAATCTTGAGTGTAGATAGTAATGTAACTGTAATTTTTAGGTAGGCACCTATGGCCCTAATTCTACGTAAAAGCCAGAAAATGATGTCAAAAATGTCTTAGTAGAAAACAAAACACTTTTAATTCTTTTTCAATTTCATCACGTCACTCACTAGATTACTTTTTTTAAGAGCTGTCACTAGCTGTCACTTAGCTATAATTAAAAACGATTTGTCTCATCGGAATACAGTAATTGTAGTTTAATCGGAAGGCTGGACTTCTCATTAATCAACCCTCGTTGCGTCCACTCGTTTGTTTGTCAAACGCACTATGGACTATACCGATTGATGTAGATCGCTTGCTGGATAAGTTTATATTTTATAACAGAGAAAGAATAGTACATTGTTCACCGAGGTGAGAAAGTGACTGATTCCTATCGAGTTTTGAGACATTTGAGAAACCATAGTTTAGAAGAAATATCCAAATTTCGAATATTATTAATAATTTTTTTTAAATCTAAATTTGGATATATCTTTTAAAAGCTATTGAGTTTGAGTATTTTTCTTTCACTCAAATATATTTCAATGTATTTTACAGAAATGATACGTTTCACAAATGAAACAAATTATTTAAGCGGCTACAGATTACTATTATTGATTATTTATTAGAGAACTATTTTGTGTTCTCAAGGCCGTTGGGGCATAGGCCAGCCTTAAGTCGATTTGTCATAAGTTATGAATTTATGAAGTATTAAGTTATATGTATCTGAATTCTGAAGTTATGACTCATAACTTCAGAATTCAGATATCAATATATTTTTTTCTTTAGGCTTATAAAATAAGCACTTAGAAAAGTAACATTTTATACTATAAAATCTTAAAGAGCAAGGCCCGGTTTTGTGACGTCAGCGTGGATAATTTTAGGATAAAATAATTTGGCGTGTTTTAAAAATCGATAAACCGACTTCAAACTCCGGTAGATAATATTCATCTATAATATAATATACCTTACCTTCCCTGACCCGTGCAAAAAATTGAGTTTACACTGGCGACATCTAGTTATAATTTTTAATTTTTAGTATATAGTTTGATGACACGTGATTGGAACTGTTGACGCCCGTTGCCATAGAATCCATTAGATAGGAATTGACTTCAAACGTACGCGTTGTTTTAAATACCCTGCTCACAAAATTGATATTGTTATTGATAGAAAGAATAAACATCGTCAACAAGACAGAAACGTTATATTTGTCGTTTCCAGTAGCTCTACGTGAAACACTCGTAAAAGGGATATCCCGTGTTGTTCTGAGGTTCCATTGGTGCAGGATTGGATTGAAATGAATTAAAGTTGCATTGGTATAGAATATATCACACTAATACTTAATGTAGGCCAAAGTTTGTATGTAATGTATGTGTGTTTGGTACTGTGTATACAGTTTTCATATATTTCACCGTTTGTACCTATAGGTACATTTTGATATACTCGTACTTGATGTCGTTATAATATAATTTACTTTTGTAGGAATCGTAACATCCATACAATCCATAGGTCGCTGGTTCAGATCCGGCTCGAAGGACCATGTAGGAATCGCGGCTAGCTTTTCCCGGGATGCTGATATAAAAGTCGAGTATATGTAACAATAGCTATATTGTATAAAACTACGACTAATAATGATGTTAATGAGTGCGATTGAAATAACTGGTGCTGATACACTGATCTCCGTAGGCGCCCGGTCCGCGCTCGCGGCACGAGTAAACTACTTAGGTCAAACTGCTGATGATGCTAAACACATACCTACGTGATCGATGTATCGAACAACTTTGTTTGTTTGTTTGTTACTCCTTCACGCTCAAACGGCTGAACGGATTTGAATGAAATTTGGAACCAGGATACTTTAGATCCCGATAAAATACAGTGTTGTGGGAAGATAAAATAATTAAATAAAAACTATGCACTGCGGGTAACACCCAGGGGCGCAGCTAGTTTGCTATAAATGCTTCATAATGATACTTGTGACCCGCAAATTCTGACTTGTACCTAGTAACTGTAAAATATTACGTTGAGGTAAATTTAGTTCCTACCTACCTAGGTCCCGTATTTTGAAAGTTCGCTCAGACATCGATCTATGCTTGAGTAACGCTTCTGAAAATCGTTACTCAAGCATAGGTTGACGACTGAGCAAGCTTTTATAATATATGCCTAAGTGTGGTAATATCCGATACTCCTAAAAAAAAAGTTCGTATTAGGCTTACTATAAATTATCTCTCTAAATACCTATAGTTTAGGTGGTTTAGTTATTGACTATATTTTGTCCAGTTACCCAAAGACAATTAAGGGCTTTCATGTTGTTTTTGATAAAATGTTAATTAAAATTGTTACCTTCCTTATTCTTATCAATTTGCAGCTAAAGTTGTCTAAAATGTCATATTTCCAGTAAAGTTGCAAGGTCAATTAGAGAACAAGTTGGTTCTACCTTTACCACGCGACCAAGTGTGAAATCGTACAAAACAACCCAGCTAACTTCAGTTAACTGTTGTTTGAAAGTTAGCATGTGGTTTTACTCGGCAATGCTCGGAAGTTTTCGTGTTTTCGAGGTCATTTCGCTACCCCGCTAACCACTGAAGTGAATCTAACTCGTATAACATGCACGCTACGGTTGGTTTTGCCGTGGTGAGTTTAAAGCCTGTTCGTGAAATTTCGGAAAGTGTCCGACCGCAGACTGCGTTCGGAAAACAATCAGCGCAGTGACCAAAGAGTTTGACGAGTTTGTCTGCCTTTGTCGATTCGAGTGCGGTTGGACTCAATACAAGTTTATTGTCTCGTTTAACTGGTGGCAGCATTGAATTACCCCGTAATTACGGTAAAATGTCCCCCTGGACAGTCGTGTACAAGGGAGAACTCAATGAATATGTATGTGTGCAAGAACACTCGGCATGTAAAAATTTCTGCCGCATTGGCAGCACTGTAGGTTGGCTTGGCGGGTTGCTTAGGCGTGTGGCTTAGAGTTCAAAATCCGGAAACAGTCATCGTCTCGCTACATCCACTTAACTATTCGCTTTACCTTATGGTAATCGTCTCTGAATGACACATTTTGGCATTTTACCTTTGATGAAAGAAACTAAAGATGGAATGACGCGTGGCAAAAGTTGAAACCATCCTATCAATATCTCCGTGCAAGTAGCACTGCACGCACTATCTAGAGTTTCTTTCATCTATGGACGACTAGTTTCTGCCCGCGGCTTTGTACGCGTTGTTTCTATGGAACTGATTTATGGGATAAAAAGTAGCCTATTTTTAGCTGTATGCAAAATTTCATCCCGATCCGTTCAGAAGTTTTGGCTGAAGAAGTAACAAACATCCATCCAAACATCCATAAATCTTAACATCCAAACTTGCGCATTTATAATAATGGTGTGATGTGTGATTTTGCGACGAAGTAAAGCGATTGGTTAGCAGAACGGGCCAAGGCCTCTTGCTAAGATAGATGCTTGTCTGACTGTCTGTCAGGTGTTTTCAGATTATACTCAAACGCAACTTAGATTGAAGCAAGTTTTAAGTCATGATTTTTTGACAGTTTTCAATGAAAATCTGTCAGAAATTGGTTTCTTGAGGTCTATTCGTGTGTAAGACCCGTATTATGATAGTTTGCTTTGTCATAGATCTATGCTGAATGACGTTTATTCCATAGAAAAGCATAGATCGACGACTGAGCAAGCTTTCATAATACGGGCTTAAGTCACGCGCCTAGCTACCATCAAAGCAAACCGCTAAGACACCATCTACAATGCAGTGTGGCCGCGGCTTAACGTTACGTCTCTTGCTGTCGGATAGTGGGAGAGCTTCTTGCAGATATAATTTGAAAGTCAAACGACAACGGTCAGACATTTTTACATCCATGCTCATGCTCACTGATGCTGTTAATTACATTCGTGTTTGATCAATAATTTTATCGACAGTGTCTTTATACAATCGATAAAAGACAGTTTGTCTCTACAAACGGTCTTTAACTCGTCTGTGTTTACTGTCTGTTATAGAATAGTTTTAGGCTGCGTGTTCGGTGGACAGCGGTAGCGGGAGAGGAACCGTATTTTTGACAGTTTTCAAAGAAAATCTTGCACGTTTTATTGAAAACTGTCAGATCCACTTTTGCTACTGCTCCCGTTGTCCACGATAAACGTAGCCTTAGTTTTGCATAAAACTTGGGCTTGTAATTATTTTATGTCTTGTGTTTTCTCTTGAGCCCACGCTTAACTACGTGCTGAATATATCCTTACTTATTATTTCTCGTTGTATTGAATTGTTGTCATACTAAGTAGTGTCCAAATCATTTATCTAAGTAAACCTTAATATTTTGGACGCCCACGTTACGACAAAATGCGACTTATGATTCATACCTAGACTCTCTCGAAGTTAACCACAAACTTCATACATCTCATAGAAGGTACACAAATTATAAACTAAAATAGGTATTTTCCTTTGGCAACGCATTTTATGTGTTTACATTACACCCGGTAGCGTCCAAGCTGATCCTATAAAAGGGGGCGAAGTAATAAAAATCTCAAAATTTTAAAACGTCTCCCATAAAGTCGAGACGATACATGGACGATAGTAAAAGGCAAGTAAAACCAGCTATCAGGCATAGCGTGGATTCCGCCGGATCCTATCAAAAGTTTTATTACCCGGATCTGTTGTCCCGCTCACGCAAAGCCGGTTAAAAAGAGACGGTATTACCTTTTTCAGGAATTCATTGTCGAAGGTTTATGAGTGTCGCATATTTTTATTGCGAGTCTGCGGATTGAATTCTGCCGTTTCTAGATTTCTAGGTCTCGGAGTTTTTATAGTTTCGATTTACATTTTGCTCATCTAGGATCAAAATTATAGAGATAAATAGAGACTTACTGTCCTAGTCTTGGTCTTGGCTGTGTTGTGCTGGCTTAGAATTCGCACCACCCTAATTCTTCCCGCGGTTGTCGTAAGAGGCGACTAAGGGATATCTACCAAGGGCAGGCAGCAGCGCCTCCTGCAGAACGATTCTACCACCGAACTGCGATCCCCAATCTACCCGCATGCCCAGCGTGGGGATTATGGGTATACCTCCCATGAGATAAAAGCAAATAAGGCGCTTATCAGGGGAGCCCTGCGTCTAGGCCAGCAGTGGACCAATATAGGCTGTTGAGGTTGTCCTAGTCTTATGGTTTAATTTCAAACACATATTGATTCAAATATTATCATGCTAAGGGGATATGTTTTCGTAGAATTGCTCCGAAATTCTTGTCGTAGAGGCATGACAACAACAGTTAAGTACTTTTTAATTTCGTGCAGCCGGTATTTTTTCTTGCGTGTCTTTTTACTTTGGTGTCATGTCATATAACGTTTTTGACAATCAATAATTTGGCGTGTTTTAAAAAACGATAAACGTTGAAGCTAGTCGTGATTCTCCAAAAATATTAGTTCAACGGGATAATAATCCCTCGCCAACAACATTTTTATAGGACCACTTCGGGATCATTCTCTATACAATAGTGAAAGAATCAGTAAAATCGGTTACCCATATGCGGAGATATCAAGTGACATACATAAATAAAAAAAAACATACAGACGAACTAAGAACCTCCTCTGTTTGAAGTCTGTTAAAAAAGACAACAATCGCGATAAGCGACAGCAATTGATCATGAATAAGCCCACCGCACCGGTCAGTGGGTCAGTAAGTTTTATCTATTTCGTTCATCGATCTATGGAGACTGTTTCGTCTAGGACGTGGTTAAATATACAAACCGTCTAAAGGTGGGTACTGACCGGCGCGGCGTTACGGGCCGTAATATAACACAGCGAGCGTTCGTGCAGTCTAGTTAGTCAGTAGAAAAAAAATATGGCTCGTTAAGTACCGGTTCTAACTGTGTTATATACCTAAGTAATGTATAATATTTATTTATTCAGCTTATTAAAACCATCTTTCACACGCTCAGTCACATAAACTCACAAAACTTTAATTTATTTCCCACTCCAAATACCTAAGCGAACATTAAAAACGTAAAGTAATGAAAAATGTTCCTTTATGCGCCGCTCCTGAAAACTCCTCGTAAATTTATTCCGAGCTATAAAACCCGTTCGGTTATACGCTTTTACACCAACACGTAGATAAAAGCGGTAGGAACGGAGCGTAGACTTAAGGTTGTCCCACACTAGCTTAGGTACACAACATCGAAAACCATCTACGAAAATTTTACTTTGAACTACGAGTATTAATTAATGTTACTATACTACAACACTATTCTACTTCTAATATAGTATTTTACTATTATTTTATTTTACGTAGACATTTGATCGGCTGCACCGATTATCTACAAAAATGAGGAAATAACCCTATTTACCTTAGAATCCAATAAATGGCCGGGATCTTTCGCTGAAGAATAGAGATTGTCATACTATGCACGGTCTATGCTATTTTATTTTAACAGGGTCAAACTAAAAACGCCATCTTTCAGTGGGTTCGAAAAATTTTTTGACATTATTAAAACGCCACATCGCTTAGAACATTCTTGATGAAATAACTTTTGAAACGTGTACTTATAAAAAAAACAATTCCAAATCGGAATAAGAAAGCTATGATGCCATCAAACAGACTCACAGATACCACATATAAACCTTATAACACCCTTCGTTTTTATCTGGGGTTCAAACTAAATATCAACGCAAAAACGGAACGTTATCGCCTCGCGCGCCGCCATGGCATGGCATCGTTTGATAAAAACAAAAGACGCGAAGCATTGCTGTTACGCTGATTATTAGAAGGTTGGTCAGTTACAACCAAAGGTGCGCCCAGATTACGTTACAAAACTTGCTATAAAATATAGTTATTTAACATTTTGTATAATGTGGACGTGTTATCATTTAACATTTTAACCCAGTGGACGTGCATAACATAAAGGTGTTCGGCAGACCGTGTACCATATGGTAATTGAGGGTAGGTGGAACAAAGTGCAATAGCTTGGCGACTTTTATAACCCTAAAAAGATAGATTTTTTTGAATTTTCTTTTATTTTGTTAAATTTCGATTAAAGTGCTGTAACTTTTTTTGAACGAAATAACATGGCTTACAATTTTTTTTATAGTATCTGTCATGTTAACACCTACTATCAAAATCAATATTTACGTGAGGTAGAAGAGAGAGAGAGAGAGACACCACACTTAGTATTTTTAACTCATAGTTTTTTATTTTCACTTTTCAACACTTTGCATGCCCATAGCTGCTTTATTTACCTAGATCTCACGTAAATAGTGATTTTAAAAGTACGAGCTAACATATCAGACGTAATAAAAAAATTACAAATCATTTTGTTCAAAAAAGTTCCAGCACTAAATAATTTAAATTTCGGAAAAATATAGAAAATTAAAAAAAAATTCTTAAGCTATTGTTGCAGTTTTCCTTTTCTATGGAAGAGAAATAATAATGTACGCAATTCAGTAGTTGGTTTGGAATAGTTGCTAGTTTTCGGTGGATTGTTAACTCTATGTATGATGCAACTTTTAAATTTGTTGGTGGTTGGAAATGGGTTTTGTACGCGTGCAGATTCACTTTGTCGTAGATAAATAGTAGATAATAATATTTTAATGTACCACACAAAGACAGAAAAAACTATACAAGTAACACTCAATCCAGGTCCGCCTGCGTCGCAAGAGATTGCGGGTTCGATTCTCTCGGGACAAATGTTTGTACAATTTGCAGATACATTTTGTTCCAAGTGTTCCGAGTGTTTTCTATGTGTAATAAAATATATCTATATACATTGTAATATTGTATTATGTTTAACAGTTATCTAGTACCTATAAAACAAGTTCTGCTTAGCTTGGGGCTAGATAATGATGTGTGAATTGTTCAGAATTATAAAAAAAAAACTTTGTGAGGGTTTGTAGACATTGAGACATACGTAGCTAAATACTGCAGACCATGGATGTGATCGGTACTAAGCATTATTGCCAATGTTGTAAACAGAAGATAACAAAATGCCCTGCCCAATTAATTCGAGACAACAGAAAAACGAATTCGTAGAATCCACAGAACAAAGAAAATAAGGAACAAAACCTAAGGTAGAGGGGTAAAAAGATGTAGCTTCTTTATGAGGTACACACTTGCTTCTGTCACAATGCTGTGCCGAAACTTGCAGCCGTATCAGCGGAATGGCACTAGAGTTTATGTCCGGAGACGGGGAGCTAGAGTGCAGCGTCTCTCTGATAGAGGAGGTTTTGATCTAGGTATTATAAAGATGCTTCTAATAAATGGGGACCATTGATATTTTCCTGTTTATGACAGAATGTACCTCTACACTACGTGTATGTAACTACGAACCTAGGTTGTGTTGACAACTTGTTACTGTAGGTGCTCATAATCCATCTTTTGTCTTCTGATCTTATTTTTCTAAGAGAAAAGAAGACCTTTCTCAACAAATTCTGAGTTTTCCTCATACAACTTTCGGATAATTGCCTATTTGTTCAGGGAAGTGTAAATTAAAGTGGATGTTAGTTGTTGTTGGCCGCCAGTCAGGAGATCAAGTCAGAACTTAGAAGAGCTTTACGCCTATTTGTGTTTGGTTCATTCTCAAGCAATTCACAATTTGTCACATCTAGCAAACTGACAGATCCATTCACAGGTCGCTTTCTCTATAAATGCGCTGTCTTACTCTCTGCTCTCCAAGGCTCTGGTCTACGTTAATTAAACTAAGCTATACGTCAAGAACGTTAAATGTAGACTGAAGGCATTGTAAATTCCTCCAGCGTTTGAGTTTCATGGCTTTAGTTAGAAAACGCCGTTGGACTTTTATGGGCAATTTCGGTTCCGACGCTTTGTTATATTACCAATGCTTTTAAGGTAGGTTGTGCCTCGCGCCGGTAAACATATGGGAGTTTATGGCTTCATATGCTAGTGTGCTGATAAATTAGCAACCGTTTTCGAGGTTGAGTAACTATTTTCTCGATTCGCAACCTGAGACAGAGTTTAATCCTTAAGGTGGTTAGTGACGCTCGAAAAAAATCGAGTTTTACAATTTTCTAGGTTCTACAAGTAATTTAATAGCAGATAAGTTTATATATGTTTATATCTATGTTTTGGGCACATCGTAAGCCATTTGCTACCAACCCACGCTAAAACAATCTACGAATAAATTGCCGCTATGTGTAAAAGTTGTTTTTTTTTTAATTGACTTTAAGGGCTTATTCTACTAAGATCAACATTATGTCGATAGACTCCAAAACTACAATTGATTCGTTGATTGTTTTGTCGTGTGGTTTTTGAGCGTTACAACTACCTTATGGAAATCCTGGATTAACTTTTTAAAATTCCAGGTGGGTTAAGAAGCGGCAAACTGGAATAAGCCAAGTTTTGTACGCTAATTTTATTAGGTACCTATGGGATTATAAACAAGATGTCAGTAACTTAAGGCGCTACCCCGACCCACAATAGCGCCGTCACCTAGTTTATCTTATTATTACGTCAAAGGAATTTTCTAATATCAATTGGGCAGTTTGTGATAACTATTATAAACATTTTTTTGATGCCTCTGTAATAGTTTTATTTTGTTAAACTATACAAAATAAAACTATTACAGAGGCATTTACAAAAAGCTTATGGTAGGTATCACAAACTGCCCAATGGATTTTAAAAATTTCTTTGTTTAACGTAATAATAAGATAAAATAGGTGGCTGCGCTATTGTGGGTCGGGGTAGCGCCGTGATACATGTTATGAATGTACGATTGATAATTATTCTGAGTGGAATAAAATGGTACGGTTGTTTTAGATTGGGTTTGATAGAATTATGACATTATCAGCATCATCTTCTGTCTTCCGTCCTTTTCACTCACTGCAAGTGAAAAGGACGGAAGATAAGTTCGTGGTTCGTGCTTGTACAGTTTCGCTTCTTAGTCCACCCCTCATTTGTCCAAGACATTTATAATGTCGTCTTCCCATCTTGCGATGTTCCGAACTTTCTAGGATACATTGCAGTTGGTGTTGGTAATCTTGTGTTGACTGCATACCGCACCACTTCCGATGCTTGCAATTTGTTTCCTTTGAATTTATCAAATTATTATTATGTATTATTAGGAGAGCCTAGTGTCTAGATAAAACGCTATAAACTGTAAGTAGTAACAACTTTGTATAAATAAATATAATAAAAAACAAAATAAATACATAAACCTATTCATATTAACCAGAGTTAGATCCATGCCGATAACCACCTTGTTCTTTTGTGAAATCTTCATACATCTTAAAATAAACTTGTAAAATCAACAATAACATTGATCTTTGGCCTTCGCTGCATTTACACACAAGTCAGATTGTTATACCTCACACCTATCATCAAAAGGACAAAACAAATGTTATTAAATCTGCAATTCTGCATTGCTACCAGTAACAAAGTAAGCTCGACTAAATGTAATCATTTGATTGTGTTGAAAAAACTACAAACCTACTTCGTAACCCTTAATTTTGCACTGTTTTTAAGTTTTGCGGGACAAATACTAATCCCTCGGGGATCAAATTTAATGGGACCACCTCGGGATCATTCTTTAAACAAAAACGCTATAATTTTCAAAAAAAACAGGGCATAATTAGTGGAAAAATCGACGGACATACAAATCCAAACTTTCGAATTTATAGTATTAGTGTGTAAAAACCTATTCAAAATTTCGCACGATAGGTGTAATTAAAAAAAAACATACATACCGCCGAACATAGTGCCTCCTTTATTTCAAAGTCGGTTAGGCGTGTAAGTATAGATGCATTATAATCTACTTTAGACCATTATAGCAAAAAAACACATGCGAGAAAAACAGTCCGTGACAAAGGATGTTAGTATTTAAAATAAATGAATATGTGAACGAACGGTGGAAGTGGTAAATTACGCAACAGGTGTTGCTGCTTAACTTCTGTCAAAAATGGCGAGGAAAAATCCTGTCCGGTTGGGACATGATTTCTAGGTTTTAGTTAATAAAAATTTAACTGATCTTTTTGAAAAATATATCTGTTAATCGTTATAAATGCTGAAACTGTAACTTAGACTTTCTTATTCCATCGTCATTCATAAAAAAACACTTAAGAAGAAATCAGAAACAAATAAGTAGATAAAAATACAACCAAACTAAGAAAAAGCTCCAATTTAGGGCTAAGACTTCGGTTTCGAAACCCTGATAGTCTCGCTGTGTCTGTCCTTTTTTCCCTCAACAACTACCAACTACCGCAGCTATTGCCTTGAAATTTAGATAATAATACATTTCGTGCACTTGTACACATTTAAAACAAAATTTAGAACAACATCAAAAGGGGGGCTACCTCACGAGCGGGGTATTAAATGAAAGGTTTATACATCTCAAAACAGTTTCGGAAATTTTTATAGGTTACATACTTTTTGCCACATTTTGAAAAAAGTTGAAAAGTTGACCATTCCCCCTCCCCTATCTCCGACGTTTGCAGAGCGATCTACCTGAAATGTAGATAGGTTTATAATATTTTTAGGTATTCATTATATAGCGAAGTCTAACCGGCACCTATAGTAAAATATATTTGTATAAGTGACACAAGTTCGTCGAAACCCTCGGCGCGCGAGTTACACTCGCACTTGACGGATCTTGTTTGAAGATGATCAGTAAACTGCAATCTGCTTTCAGCATAAACGCTCTCAGTTTCGCTGCCTGCAAATATAGCTGTAAAGTTTATGAACGTTCAGTCATTTTTGCGCCGTCGTCTATTGTATCGTTACCAATTAGTGCTCTCAAAGTATCTACACATTGAGAACACCATAAATGCATTTTACGAGATTCTCGGCTGGTGTCTAATAAAGTGTGGCTTTAGTGCGACTCTTGACTGCGGTGTTGCCAACTTTAGTTTTAGCGGTCATTTCAACTTTTTCTGGCGTAAACAGGGTTAGCATCTGGCGCGGCTTGTACGTGGCGCAACTTTTATTACGGGATAAGTGCAATTGCTTACCTGGAATTTGTTATTAATGAATTGGTTCTTACTTTTTGTCGATAAGTACAGCGTTATCAGGTTTTCACCCTCATTTAACATCTCCATTTTATATAAACTAATTATTTGCTTAACTTTCATTCATTAAAATTAAATACTACCACTTATCATCATATACCTATGTTTACTTATTCATTTTGTTTTCCCTCCGTGCGGTTCTAGTCTTAACCTTTTGACATTGATTTTAAAATCAGTTGGTAACACCGATGAAGGCCTGACAATAAAAGTGAAATGTGGCTAATGTTGCAATTGTAAATTGCAATTAGAGTCTTGCCCTTGTAGTTTGTTAGCAGCTTTACCTACTTACTCCTACAGCTCTACGACTCAAAAAAGTTTTTATTTTGTTCATTCATTAGTTTAGTGCAGTAGGTACAGTTTTCTTAGGTATAGGTCAAAGGTATAGGAAGATACATTACCTATCTTAAAATAAAACTTGGCCAATAAAAGTCTATATTTGTGGACATTACTTAGCTACGTATCTAAAATTAAAACTCTGTCAATAAAAGTAAGTACATATTTTTAGTGGCAATAGTTTACGTTTTAAAGCTGCAGTTTTGCATAATAACAATTTACGGCTAGGTAGAATTAATGAGGTCGTCAAATGTGGCGGGAGAGGAGACGAGCCAGGGTTGGCAACACTGCTTAAGGATTGACTAATAATAATAATCTTTTCATAATTTTGTAGTTCCAAATTGTAAATTTGATTACTGTCTGTCTTGTACAACGTATTCACAAAATCCTTAATGACTTTTCTTTCCATAAGATGGAACAATAAATAATAGAAATTTCGATTATTTAAGACCCGCCTGGAACAGATCGCTTCAAAGCGATAAGACCGCCATTGTACTTATGTCTTATGTAATGTCTTTTTGCAATCTACTTTTGTTGGTGTACTTGCAATAAATTTATTAATTTTTTTTACAAAAAACATTGATGTGTTGTATTTATTATGTCAACATAAAATAGACACACATATAGTGAAAAGTGAAGTTATTAAAAAAACACTTTTTTTTATAATTTCTGCTTACAAGTTAATAAGCTAGCAGTTATGTAGTTTTGCGCATAATTGTAACCCATGCTAAAACAAAATACGAATCAATTTATCGTTTTGGAAGAGGTTTCTTACTATATTGTCGTGTTTTAAAAAACGATACACCGACTTCGAAAATTCCGGTTTATAGACTATATTCATCTATGTCTTGGACGAACAAAATCACCCCTCCCGCACTTTCCCTGACCGAAGGTCCATGTTCACGAGCAAAAAATTGAGTTTACACTGGCGACATCTACAATAGTTAAAATTCAAGTCTAATTTAGTTTGATGACACTTAGATGAAACTGTTGACGCCCGTTGCCATGGAAACCATTAGGTGATAATAAAATGGAAAAAAAAACTAATAGGGGACCACCTTAAAATAAATTTTTATTGAATCATCAAAATCTATTAACAATTGGCGCAGCTATCACCAAAACTGTTGTAGCTAGTAGTGATTCTCCAAAAATATTTTGTTGCTTTTTATGTTTAACGGGATAAATACTAATCCCTCGGGAATAAAATTTTTATGGGACCACCTCGGGATCATTCTCTATACAATCGTGAAAGAATCAGTAAAATCGGTTAACCATAGGCGGAGATATCAAGTACCTAACATAGGACTACATACATACAAAAAAAACATACAGACAAACTGAGAACCTCCTTTTTGAAGACGGTTAAAAGTCAACATTATGTCGATAAACTCCAAAAAAGTTTGTTTTAGCAAAGATTCATAGCAAATGGCTTACACTGTGAGCCAAACTTTTTATCTGGTATCTAAATTACATGTAGAACCTAGAAAATAGTAAAAATCCAGATTTTACCACCTTTAGGTTTTTTATTGACCACAGCCACATGCGTTCTCACGGAGAAGTGCTCACCAGCCACTTGGCATAAATTGCTTCTTGAATTAGCTCTTGAATAACCTTAGACTTCTGTGTAGACTTTTATTAGAGTCTGTTATACTGGTTTCATTCAATCCATGTTTTTTTACTAATTGGAAATGACGAACCGACTTATAGAAATGTATTTATTCGTAGAACCCGAGACATATAGATGATGTCTCTATTATATATATTGATCTTTATTACCATCAAAACTTGTGAAATATTTAAACAAACAGTAACAACTAATTAAGTTAATACGAACTAAATGATTTTTTAAGTGATACTTTTGGTGACTTGTAATTGAAATCTTGCATTAATTTTATATGACATAATAACTGTCTTACATACCATTTTATCGAATTAGTATTATATAAAGTATCTGGCCGTCTCCCATTGTAACACCCTAAATGGGTACATATATCTTGTGTGTATTCCTTAATATAGTCAATATGTCGTGACAAATGTATGTACCTTAATATGATGCAATGAATAAATCTAGTGTGGCATAATCGGAAAAACTGAAAACGATAAAGCCGTAGTACCAGTGTCGCATAGTTTACAAAAACTATAAAAATTTCGGTGCATTAACTATCATTAGTTTTTATAGTTAAAAAAAACATTGGTCTTGTAAACCAAAATTAAGAATTTTCTTTAAAAACTTCAAAGAAAAAGAAACTCTTTATCTACAATCTCCAAAATTATTATTTTATACAAAGTATTCTTTGATATAATAAAAAATTCAATTTCATTTTGCATACTTTTTTACTCATTTAGTTAGAGCCTTACAGCGCCACCATCTGATAAAGAGGAACTGCTTTTCATAATTACTTATGACTAGATCCAATTAAAAGTTTTAAACGAACTCTATTACAGTTTTCGAATGGTTTTTGAGTGATTTGTTGCATTTTACCAGTAAATACATCTTTGTTTAACAACTTTGACAGGTGTGCGGTAGTAAACGAAACATTTTGGTATTTTGCAAACCCGTGCTAGCCACTGTGATATTAATGACGACTATGAGGGATGAGTGGAAGAATAGGATACGTGGTGCTGACCGCGAATAAAATGGCATAAGGGCAAAAAGGACATTTTGAATTAAACTTTAGATAAATAAAAAACTATTTATTGCACACTTAGAAACAATTACCAAAATAAGTGATAATTGGCGGTCTGATCACTCAAGTGCAATATCTACCAACCTTCGAGGGATAAGATCGGTGGATTGTACCCAATAAACCCACACACGGACAGCCCCCTATGCAGGGGATGCATGAACGCAGAGGAGACGGCCGCGCATATGCTTGTAGAGTGCAATAGCGTAGCGTCTCAAAGACTACTCTACCTCGGGACACCGAGGACGCCTAGGGAGGCATGCACCGGCGTCAGCGAGCTGCTGGCTTTCCTAGAGGACATCGGGTGGTTAGATTAGCAGCCCCCCACCCGACACGCAAAAAGGGCCCACCTGTGGCCTAGTTGCGGAAACCAGTCCATAAACAACAACAACAACCCAATAAACCTTAAATATTAGGTCCTTACATATGAAATTGGCGTTTTTCGTACTGGCCACTTTAATCACAAATTTCTCCTCTTTGGTAAGGAATTCCAAATTCAAATTTGTACAGCTATAGACTCATGTATTTGTGCTTCGATGATCGTCATTCATTTGTTTTTTTTCTTCTGTTTTTTTCTGTTTGCGTCACTCATTTTACAAAATGGAAAACTTAAAATATCGCATTATTTACGAGTACGAGTTCCGCCGTGGCACTAGTGCTGCGGAAACAACTCGAAGGGTGAATGATGTGTATGGCGGTCGTGTTGCAAAAGAAAACACAGTTCGTTTTTGGTTCCAACGTTTTCGTTCTGGAAATTTTGACCTGCAGAACAAGCCCCGTGGACGGCCTGAGACTCAAGTTGATAATGAAGAGTTGAAGGCTATTGTGGAAGCGGATCCATCGCAAACCACGTCCGAGTTAGCTGCAGGCTGCGATGTTAGTGATAAAACTGTTTTAATTCACTTGAAGCAAATTGGGAAGATTAAAAAGCTTGAAAGGTGGGTACCTCACGAATTGACTGAAGCAAACCGGCAAACGCGCGTCGACTGCTGCGTTACATTACTAAACCGGCACAATAATGAAGGTATTTTAAACCGAATCATTACCTGTGATGAAAAATGGGTTCTTTACGATAATCGGAAGCGCTCAGCGCAATGGTTGGATCCTGGCCAGCCAGCCAAATCCTGCCCCAAGCGAAAATTAACCCCAAAAAAGTTACTTGTAAGCGTTTGGTGGACTAGTGCCGGTATTGTTCATTACAGTTTTCTCAAATCTGGCCAGACTATTACGGCTGATGTCTATTGTCAGCAATTGCAAACCATGATGGAAAAGCTAGCGGCTAAACAACCTAGGCTGGTCAATCGCTCCACGCCACTGCTGCTTCACGACAACGCTAGACCACACACTGCGCAACAGACGGCTACTAAATTAGAAGAGCTTCAATTGGAAAGTCTAAGACATCCTCCGTACTCCCCGGACCTTGCTCCAACAGATTACCATTTTTTTCGAAATTTGGATAACTTCTTGCAAGGGAAAAAATTCAACTCCGATGGGGCAGTCCAAATCGCCTTCAAAGATTTTATTGATTCCCGTCCGACTGGTTTTTTTAGTAAAGGGATCAATGAACTACCTATAAGATGGCAAAAGTGCATAGAAAATAATGGTTCATACTTTGATTAATTAAATATATTATATTAAAAAATATTCGACTTTTTGTTCCTCCCATACAAAACGCCAATTTCATATGTAATAATATAAGCGACAAACAACCTATACGTAACGTAAACCTATATGTAATCCCAGACTGTCAACAGTATGCCATGTCCAAACTATTAGGTTTGATTATTTCCTAAAGAACCCTAAAATTGCCAGTACGTATCTAGACCGGGATAACTAATTAAAAACTTATTAATTACACCACCACTCGCAGTCGTAAAACTCACGCCTTCGTTAGTAAAGAAGTTTGCCTTTAAAAACTGCTTTAGCTACTTTCCGAACGATGTTCGATACTTTTATATTATATTGCATAGAAAACAGGTTTTCTTCTGAAGCAAGCGATGTAATTTGAGATTTATTTGGGTGAAAATAGACTTGGTAAGTCAGTTGTAAGCTTTTGAGGAAAACAAGCTCACGCGTGATTGTATGCTAGACTAGTTTCTGCTTGCGGCTTCGCACGCGTTGTTTCTATGGAAATGTTTAAAGGCTTGATACAGATTTATCAGACGACATTTATTTGGCTTCACAGGAACAGCACAGACATAAGTATAATCAGATAAACATAGGTAAGTACAAGTAATAGAATAGGTGAAAGGTAAAGTTACACATCAGGATTAATTAAATAGATGACAGATGCAGCAAGTGTAAGAAATGATGTAGGTAAAGCAAGAGAAGAAAACAGGTTATTTGATCCCATGGGAACTGTTCCATCCCATGGGTAAAAAGTAGTCTATGTTTGATTTCAGGCCTAGAACTACGTCTATACAACATTTCAGCTCGATCCGTTAAGTACATAGTTTTGGCGTGAAGAGATATCAAACATTCATCCACACACCTAATATGTACATCCAAACATCCAAACTTTCGCATTTACAATATTAGTGTGATTTTAGAAGATAAAGCGTTTATTTTGATATAATGAACCTATTATGTTAATTCTACGCGTTTATTAAGGAAATGTACGGACATCTCTTATAAAACATATTAATATCATCTTTCTACATTTGGGTGCAGCGAACTTTTAGGTAGAAAAACATTATATTTTTGTAAAATCATGCTAGTCAATGATTTTCAAACAAATAACAAACTCAGGGCCTGCAATAAGTGCCGGCAACAGGTGCCGGTGACCTGTTTTCGGTGTGAGCGAAGCTAAGCTACTGGTGTTGGTTTATCTTCAGTTCAAACTTGGTTTTATGTTCGAAGGAAATGGCGTAAACGGACTTTTTGCACTAAGGCAACACCATTTATAGTTATTGAAAGTATTAACCATTTTGATATCAGTCTACTCTACTTAAAATAAGAAGGCAGCTATACATTTAAAACTGTTATTAGATTTAAATAAAACGACAAGATCGTGTCAGTTCAGCACAAGATTTCGCTGCAAAAATGCGTTTTTCAAAAAAGAAAAAATCTTATTTACCTCAGAACTAAATGATGGCCGGCATCTTTCGCGGAATAATATAGGTTGCGGTAGTGTGTCATGTTAACCTGTGCAGGGTCTATAATAATAATAATAATTAAATTTATTTATTAAGACAATTTTACAGTCCAATTGGGTTAGTCGGCTTATAACTATGGGTTAGTACTTAAAATTGATTAATGATTTTGTCCTTTGTACCAATTTATACATTATAGGACAGTCAAATTTTGCAGCTATCGCGTTTAGGATGCTGTTGCTGCTCCCGCGGGTTCTGCTGAGCAGTGAGGCCGACTTTTTCCGCCAGATTGCATCGAAAGTGTCTGTGCGTGCCTGGGCGAACATGGCCGAGGCACTGCAGAATCGCGGTAGTCCCAACAGCAACCTAAACGCGTTGTTATATTGGACCCGCAAAGCATTGTAAGCTTTTTGGGTATAGCTGACCCACAGACTCGCTGAGTAAAATGATGTACAGTATGCTCTGAATAAGGTAACCTTCACCGCATCTGTACATCGTGCGAATCTGCGGGCCAGCATATTCGCCCTGACTGACAATGCTCTGCGTTCCCTCTCCATATCATCATCATCCTTTAGGTCTTCAGTCACCAAGTGTCCTAGGTATTTAAAGTTAAACACTCTCCTGAGAGGCACGCCATTTAGTGTTACCGGTGGAACAAATAAGGGACACTTGGTACCGGCTTTGAAGACCATGAACTCCGACTTTTTATCATTGTATGTAAGTCCATGTGACGCAGCATAGGACTCACATACAGCAAGAAGCTTTCGGAGTGCACTAATTGAGGGAGCCAGCAGCACCACGTCATCGGCATAGCTCAGGTTGTTTACACAAACCCCATTAACGTGGCATCCCACTGGCATGCTGCTGAGTCGCTCAATCAGCGCATTCACATACAGGCAGAAGAGGGAAGGTGAACTCAACCCGCCCTGCCGCACCCCGCACTCCTGCCCATATGCGTCCGAAAGCTCACCTGCCCACCTCACTCGGTTCTGCTGGTTTAGGTACCAATACCTGAACAGCGATACCAGCTCAGGCGGAAGCCCCGCGTCGTTCAACTTTTTCCAGAGTACATCATACGAAACCATATCGAAGGCCTTCGAGAGGTCCAGGAAACAGGCATACACAGGTGTCTGCCTGTCCGTGTAGTACTTAACAGTGTGCTTTAAGCTAAGAATAGTTGTTTCGGTTGAGAGTCCAGAACGAAACCCAAATTGAGCATCGTTCAAATTCAAATTCTATGCCATATAATTTTAAACTACGACTTAAAGCGGTTCCTCAGTCCAGTCAAACTATTTTATGACATAAAGGAAACGCCTCATTCATTTTGCTAAAGTTTATCAAAAAGTACGTAAACATTTAAAAGAACTAAATGTCCAACTCTTTAGACATAAACTGAAAATTTTAATAATTTGTAAGTGTTATTATAATGTTGACGAGTTTTTCAGTGATAAACTTAAATAACGTAAATTCTAAGTTATTGCACGTCATTCTCTCTCAAATATTTTTGCTGTCAAGCATGGTGATTCACAATATGTATTTACCTATTACCTTACTGATCACATGTTTTTGGAAAATAAACAATCTTTATCTTTGCGTGTTGCGTTTTTAATCATAGTTTTTTTTCATTCGTAGTTTTGAAAATATTGGAGTACCTACTATTACTTAAAAATTACTTTGTAAAGCAGTTATGAAGACTTTAAAAAAAATAAGCTTAAATTTTGTAATATTTTGTTTCTTAAATCACAAAAAAACATATTAAACGTTAGTCAGACATAAAACACATAATATGGGTGTAGTTCTGCCTGAGGCCGTCAATAAAATCAAAATCATTCTATGGTAATTAAATATTAATAAATAATTACATTGCTCTTAAGATAGCCTCTGCTGAATCTCAATTATTATATCCCTGATGAAGTCACCGTTGGTGTTCTTCCAACACAAATAACGTTCGTAGTTAACCCGCTTACATCCGTAATGAAGTCGTCAAACTACGATAGTTTTTATAGTAAAGTACCATAAATAATTAATATTAATAATAATTGAGATTTATGGTACCTAAACAAACAATATATTCCTTGCTAATTTAATTTTAATAAAATAACACTAGTTCTAATTTGTTTCTATTATTTTATGGTAATTTACTTTTTTAATAAAGTTTTTATATTTTATTAAATATCATCAGCTATTAAATATCCGGTGATACCTTAAACACATGCGTCTAATAATATGTAATGAAATAAATATCTAGTGAAATATAGAAGTTACTTAATTTTTGTTTTCACAGGTTTTTGTAATTTTATATTTAAGAAAAAAATAAGAGTTAATTTTTCAAGTAATTCTGTATCCGGCGCGAGGCGGATTCGGTTTTTGAGTGTTTCTATGTAGTATGCTGATACTCTTTATTACCTCGAAGCACCCAAACGGCTGAAGCGATTTCGATAAATGAGATATCAAAATACTCGTTTATACATAGGTACTTGCTCGTTCCGGGGCCAAGGGGACTCAGCTGGGCCCCGAGCCGTTCTGTGGCATACCTAAAAGCCTGGCTAACAGAACCCTCTTGGATTCCTGCTTCGAGGAAGCTTCCAAACTTTGGAAGAATTCCTTGGGCATGAGTCACTCTAAGTCATTAATAAAAGCCTTCGATAAACGGTTCACCAACCGAATCCTAGCGCTAAGCAGAAGCAACCTTCGCATCATGACAAGAGCCCTAACTGGACACTGTCGCCTTAACAAGCACATGTTCAAACTGGGTCTAAGCGACACACAATCCTGCAGATTTTGCGAAGAGGCGGAGGAAACGCCTCTCCACCTGCTAGGAGAGTGCGGAGCACTGATGCAAAAACGTAGCATCCATCTGGGCAAGCACCTGCACAGCCCAGACGAGCTACGAGCCATCACCCCGAAGAAAATCCTGCAGTTCCTAGCAGCTGCAAGGGTTAGTGGCGAACTATGAACGTCGCAGCTTCAGGGCTGAACAATTGAGTGGCGATCACAATAGGCCTTTCATGGCCGCAGTGACACGAAAGCCACCTAAAGCAAATAAAAAAAAAAAAAAAAAAAAAAATACATAGGTATTAAAAGATTATGGTTCTTAGCTACATTTGTCACCCTTTGCCCCCACATTTTGCGAAAAAAGTGAAAAAACAGGGACCGACTTGGCTAAGAATTAACAAGTTATTAAGCAATTTTCTTCCTTGCTGTTTTTACGAGGCACACTTATGTAAGTCACTGCTCGTCAACGCAGGCACTAAATCGCAAAATTATTGGAAAAATAGCTACTTCACTGGCATTCCAGCGCTGGACCATAAACTTAAACCTCTGGGCCGATCCAAACAGCGATCGGAACGTGCCGTCGTTCTAACAAGAAGCTTAGCTTACACTTGGCAACATTTGAGGGCAACAATGTTGTCTGTAGTACTTCTTTTAAATGCTGTTTTTTATAATGCTTTTTCGTCGTGTCAAAAAAAAAAGTTTGACACGACTGACAAGATGGCGCTGTGGTGATAATCCCTGCATAGGTTGACATGACACACTACCGCAACCTTTATTCTTCCGCGAAAGATCCCTGCCATCTATTGAGTTCTAAGGTAAATAGGGTTTTTTCTCTTTTGGAAAACGGCTCATTCCATTTCTATCTTACTTATCTAAACACAGGACAAAAGGAAGCTTGTACCAAACAGAAATTGAGGGCTGTGATAATGATGATTATCTGTAAAGAGGTCAAATTCATCTGCGCGTAGGTCAAGCCCAAGAATGTATTTTCAATAACTTTCATAACGACGATTTTTATGTCTTCGATTAAGGGTGCGTAGACAGCATAAGCGGGAGTGCAAGCGGTTTTTGATAGCTTACTCGCTTGAATAGGTACCGCATGAGGTGACTAGCTCACACGCGAGAGTTTCAAGATGAAATTGCTAATTTTGCTAACCAATCGCTTTACTATAACAATGCCGTCAGTCGTCGGCAGTCGCCGAATCGTCACCTAGAGTAAGGACGCTACGTGACGATTCGTCATCATCATCATCATCTAAGGCGATGAAAGGAGCCACAGATAGTGCGTGCGATGCTATTTGCACGGAGATATTTATAGAATGGTTTCATTTCAACCTTGACTCTTTTGATCTAAGGTAGAATTTGTATTTGAATTTATTTATTTATAATTCAAAAATAAAAACAAATGAGAACTAGTTTTTACAATTGAAACAATTAAGCTAACTGCAGACTGTTGCAAACAATCTACAGGTAACTCAACTGATCCATATCAATACCAGTCGGAAGCGTCCCCAAGACGCTGGCTGCATTGCCCGCTGTATGGCAATGCTGATGCGCTGCGCCAGATACCCGCCCGCTCTCGGGTCACGCGTCGCGTCGACCAGACGCTCAGATAACTTTTTGAAAACCCGGAGAGCCTCGGTACCCCACGGACCTAGGGTCTCGACCCCAAAGGGAGCAAATGTGTAGGCTCTGTTGAGACCTGCATATTTGCGTCTCTTGAGATCCTCGGCCAAATCTGCCGCCGCACCAGCCCTTACGGATGTCCTCGAAAGATGGGAAGGCGCAAGTGTGTCGACGCATGTAGCGTCCCACATTATTATTTATTTCTTTATTTAAACATGTACTTCTAGTCTCATAGGCGTACCCAATGCTATAGAGTACCTAGTCATAACATTACCAAATAGTGTCTTTTTGTGACAATACCATTGTTATAATGAAGCGACGAGGGTAACAGAATAAGACTCGAGCATGATTTGAACTATGTAGCCCTGTGTAAGCCAGGCCTTATCAGCAACAAAGTAGTGATTTTATAGTCCATTGATAAATATGCAAACTGCATGGGCAGCCAATGCACTTGGTAGCGTAGGATGTAGTGTTTAGTAAAAACAGGTCACGTTGTTTGAGTCCTTGTGATTTTAAAAACACGTTTGTAGAAATTTAATACCTTTGTGTGTGTGTCGCTTAGCGACAAAGTCCCTTAATATTTGTTTAAAATAAAAAATAAAAATAAATATTTTTCTAAAGTACAATATTTATTAGTTAATTATTTAGTGACCACTTTATTTCCTAGTTTTAATTATGTAATTTGAATTTTGTGACGTGTCCAAGAGTCCTGTACGGTCTAAAGATGATATTTGAATTTGAATACACAGTTTTCGACTTACCATTACGCTATCTAATTTCTGACTAATGCCTAATGTATTTCAGTATCACGAAATGTATTTTCTAACAATGGCAAACCTGAAACAGTTTATGTATTATTAAATTCTATTTTATTACGCCCGCAATGTCCAGCTACAAGCATATCTTCGGAGTCGTGATGATCGTCCGATACGAGATGTCGTGATGCGTAGTGTGAAACGTGTCAGCTATAGCGGTTGCAGATGCTGTTAGCAAAATGTTTTTGCCATTTTGTAAGCAATGACCACAATAAGACTAAAGCTATATCAAAAAATCTGATACTGGTTCGAAATAATAAAAGTTCTCAATCGAAATCTGCTAAAAAAAAAAGAAAGTTTGGTTTTTTTCGCAGAGCATCATCTAGCCATTAATAAGAAATAAACATAAACTCGCTGTGCCCACAACTAGACTACACAAAATTATTGTATCTTTTAAAGGGCAATGTATACGCTTCTACAACAAAACTCTTAGTGAGTTGCAAAAATTATCAGTAAATTAATTCAAACAAATTGTCAAAACCTTCCTGTGTAAAAAAGCCTACTATAAAATATCAGATTATCTAGAGGCGGAAAAAAGCGTGGGATGGAATTTGCTCCAACTCGAAAAATAACAACTAACTAACAGGCTAAAGGTTTCTTCGTCGCTTCTTTACTTTAGTCTACATACCGAAGCGAATGAAATCAAAAATATCACTTTATTTCCGTGTCAGTGTTTAATTATTAAGAATTTGACCTTTTCTAAGTATACATACATTTATTGTATTTATGGAAATAAAGAGTTTATGACTTTGACTTTGATTGAGTATCCTTGCGATTCTGACTCACTGGTGTACTAATCCGAAAACGTTTGTACTCAGTGCAGTACAGTGAAAGCTCCTTATTCGCGGGGTATACGTTCCGTGTATATGCCGAAAATACGGAAACCGTGGGTACGGAACGGTGATTTGTGTAGGAATGTAGGGAATACGTTCCAAGAACTCAATATAAAATAATAAATCATACAAAAAATCAATTTATTCACATAAAGTAACTCGTTTTATAACAATACCTACTAATTATTATCTGGCTCAGACACAGGTTTAAAAAACTTAGTAATTTTCTTAGAAATTGCTCTATCATGACAATAAAAATTTATAACAAAATTCCTAGAGACATAAGAGAACTGCCTACTAGTAAATTTAAGACAAAACTCCGTAGGTGGCTCTTAGAAAAATGTTTTTATGACATGAAAGAATTCAATAATCAATAAATTACCTAGTTATAAATTAGTATATAAGTAAATATTGTACGTCCATAATTAATGGATAAACTGTTGATTCCACCTAGCTTTTAAGATCGCGTTTGTACACAGTTTTTACAATAAATTTCATTTCATTTCTTGTTTTGCTGCTTTTAAAAGGTCTTTTAATTCGGATTGATATTCGGCAGTGGCGTTAACAATTTTCCTTTGGAAAATAAGACTTCTTTCCATATGATGGGTCAATTTTCAAGACAAAATCACACAATTAATTTGCCATGCGTAAACCTTCACTAAGGGTTTTCAGATTTAAGGACACCTTTTCAGGGCTCTTCTTCGAAGGAATGCGATTTCAATTTAATGTACTGACTGGATCCGCGAATAGCGAAATATTTATCCGCGAGTACAGGAATCGAATCGCAATTTTTTATCCACAAATAGCGAAATCGCGAATAAGGGAACCGCGAATAAGGAACTTTTACTTTAGGTATTTAAAATATTTCGGATTGGTGGGGTTCTAAGTTGTTTTTTGAAAAACGACCAAGTTTAAAAATAAAAGAGGCTCATCACCAACAGCATTGCTGTATTCCAGTCTGAAGAGTTGATTGCAATTACAAGCGTATGAAGTATTGTTGCTGTAGGCCATAGACGACCGATGTGGCGCGGCGGGCGAATGTCCGCCTGCGACGCACGAGGTTGCGGGTTCCATTCCCGCCTTGGGACAAATGTTTGTACGATCTGCAAATATATGTTACGGGTGTTCTGGGTATTTTCTATGTACATATATCAAAAAAAATATCTATCTATGTAATATATTGTAATATGTATAGTCATCTAGTACCTATAACACAAGCTCTGCTTAGCTTGGAGCTAGATGATGCTGTGTGGATTGTCCAGCATTATTTATTTATGTATAGTTAGGCGATGATTATAATTCTTAACATTTACTTGTTCCATCAACGCGAAGTAGGTAGTCTAAAAACGTAAAGACATGATTAGAGCAATAAAACCATAGAAGTCCAACGAATAACTATGTCGAAAACTAATAGGAGCCAGTGATTGTCCTTCCTAGCCGAATCTTCGGCCACGGCGGTGCACAGGTGCGCAGGACGTATTATTTATAGTGCACAAGTGTGTGCGCACAGGTGCACTCTCTATTCCCTCACTCTCATAGTCCGATGGATCGGCAGACCGACTACTACAGTACAGAGTAGGCTACTACAGTCTCTAGTATGAACATTTAAAATTTTGTCATTTTCGATACAAATTAGGCTTTTTGAAAAGAACGTTAAGATAAAAGATAAGACACCGGGAAGTGCGGGTTGCTTCACACTTGGAGGGTTCCTTATCATTATACAAAACTTTCGCAAAAGAAACCCTAATAAACGGATTTTTTGATGAATCGAAAAAAGCAAAAAGCCGACATGACACGGTCACCCCTCCAAGTACTGACCGCGTCCGGCGTCGGCGTCGGTTAACTTCCGTTATCGATACTCTATGTTAAGATGTTGTCCCTTAATTTAAATTTATTTTTGTTTATTATTTGTTGTTAAAGCGGCATCAGTAATACACACACTGTAAACATTTCAACTGTTTACCTCTTGCGGTTCAAGAGATACAGCCTTGACAAACGAAGAGTAAAATTAGCCAATAAATATGGTATTTTGTATGGAAACCTCCTTATTTGAATATATTTTTTTTTATTATAACTATAACAACAAATAAAATATATATATTATTATTATTATTATTTGTTGTTATAGCGGCAAGAGTTATAAACAGTCTCTGAAAATTTCAACTGTCTACCTCTTACGGCACACAAAATAAAGTCCTCAGACGGACGGACGGGCGGACCGAGGAGGCTTAGTTATAGGGTTCCATTTTCACCCTTCGGGTACAGAACCCTAAAAAGTTCCACAATTCACAAATGAGGCGCAATACCAAATCCCAATCAAAAATAGAATTATCACTCAACATACACTCCTATTAGCAGTGTTGGATTTACTCGTATGTACCTTAACCCTACTGATCTCTCACCTAATGCCATACTGCACTTTACCTTGAATATTAATTATCTATTATATTTGCATTCTAAGATATTATCTATTTAAAATGTCTTTTAAAATATTTTAAATATAATTTCTTCAGTAGATAATACCGAGGTCTTGAAACTCTGGTTCACATTACACTAATATTACAAATGCGAAAATTTGGGTGGATGAATGTTCGTTACTTCTTTACGCCAAAATGTCTGAACAGATCGGGCTGAAATTTTGCATAGATGTCGGTCTAGTGAAATAACACACGAGCCCGGGGCAGAAACTAATAAATTATTAATAGGAATTAATGTGTAAAAGAAAAAAGAACAGAAATGCTGATGTGGCAGTGGGCCGGCCATGTCTGGCGAAGAACCGGCAACCGCTGAGGTAAACGTGTTCTTGAGTGGAGACCGTGACTCGGCAAACATAGTGTAGGACGCCCTATAGCCAGGTGGGATGACGATTTGCGAAAGACTGCAGGCAGATGCTGGATGCGGCAGGTCTGGTGAAGACAGGGCGCTATGGCGGCCTATGTGTACATAGGCCGCCATTATTAGTCCACTGCTCTGATGATGATGATGTCTGAGTCAAAGTTTCAGGATCGGCCATCTTCACTTACTGACGGATAATCGTTAGAGTCAGTAAAAACTGTAATCTGTAGGTGGAGTAAAATGATTACCTATATTTAAGACATCCGATAATTTTGTTAACTTTCTGTCGCGGCAAAGCTCTATAATCATTTTGAATATTAACTGTGGTAAATAATAGCTCTTAAAGACTTATGCGTGACCAGCCTTCACACTTTGCTACTTGCTTATGAGGTCGTTTTAGGGTATCTTCGCAAAATGGCAAGAACGGAACGTTTGTTTTTCATAATTTCATGTTTTTTGCGAATGCAGAGCATGCATCTTTAAGTGGATATAGCTAGACACAATATTTTTGTTCTAGATTACTAAACAAAATATTTTATTGCACAAAAATATCAAAATCTGCACAAATCAAATTGCAACGGAACTCTACACCATGCGTGATGTGATGAGACACGCCCTTGCCTTTTTAGGGTATCGTGTTCGGAAAGAAAACCTTATTATGGTCTCGCTCTGTCCGTTCTTTCTTCTTGAATATCTCACCAAATAGCGAAGCAAATAAAATTTTCAAAAGTCGCCTCCTATTTTACCTATCTTTCTCGCATCGATCTCTAGGAGCTTGATCAATACACAGGGAAAAGAAAATAAAAATGCAAAAAATCAAGGATTGTCGTCAACTGCAATGTTTCATGTTAATTCGATATGTTTTAATGAATTTGATATTCACATATTAAACATTATTAGCCGCGTACCCACCTAGCGCACAGGCTCGCGCGGCAGCCTCGGTGTCCAGATCGCGAGCGATGGCTGCCGAGGCAGCCTCAGTAGTTTTGTTCAATTTACACGAGGCCGCCTCGCGAGGCAGGCTGAGCCATCATAAGTCCGCGAGTATTCGAAATGGACAGTCGTGTATATTCAGCTGCAGCTATTTTCCTAGCTGCTTGTTGTTTAAAGAAACGAAAACAGTCACGTATCAAGAAAAAACCTAGACGCTTCTGGACTCCTCCTGACTGCCCATGATATCAATATTATAGTAGATAGAGACAAACACGGTAATAGACAAAACTTGAAGTAGCGCGAGCCAAAACATAACCGTTCCCACCTAACACACAGCGCTCACTGAGGCACCTTTGAGCGCGTCAAGTTTACCGACAACAGATGGCTCGGGGCCGAGCCGTGCTCAGCCGAGCAAACGCACGCCCGAGGCAGCCCGAGGCACGTCCACACCAGCCGAGGCATTTGGCTCGCGAGGCTGCCGCGCGAGCCTGTGCGCTAGGTGGGTACGCGGCTTATGGTCATATCCATACTCCGATATTCATGTAACATTCTCCCTGTCTGTTGATCAAGCTCCAGGAGATAGATATTGTAGTGAACTTATACTTTATTTACATTTTAAATATGTAAAATAATTTATGTTTGAAATTATAGTTTATTTATGTAACTAATATACATATATATATATATATATATATATATATATAATATATTATTGGCTGATTTTTGGATCATTTATAACGAATAGATAGATAGATAGAAAATTATTTATTGCACACTTTACGAAACAATTAATAAATAAAATAAAAATTACAAAAAAATGTGGCAATTGGCGGTCTTATCGCTCAAGAGCGATCTCTACCAGACAACCGTGGATGGATATGATCGTTGGATTTAACATGGGGATCTGTGTGCATTACAGTTTACCCGCGAATTTCCTAATGTGATCACCTGCGTTTTTGCAGGATTGACTTTCAGACCAAAGCTTTTGCTTCAGTCAAGGATACGGTCCAGGTCTTCATTTATTGCGCAAAATAAACTATAAAAAAAACTTACCCTGATCTCAAGTTACAATTACTAAAACATTGCAAGGCGCGGTATTTTTAATGTGTTCGCTTAGTTGATAACGATTCCAATGATGTAAAATTCCTTAAACAGCTTCCATAATCAAAATTTAAAAAATCGTCCTTTAATCACACGCGCGATTATCGCGCGGGACCACCCAAAAGTGCATTAACAGAGACGTGCAAATGTATGCAAAATGACCGCTACAGTTAAGGGGCTAACTTGAAATTTAAAATCATAATACCAATACAAATTTCGACATCACACATAATAGTGAGACCTACTTCATCTTAACAACAGCAGCACCACACACACACACACACACCCTTACACACGCACACGCACCCTAGGCAGCAGCGTCTACAACAGTTTTTGTTTTTTAACATTTGATACCATCGAGGTAGAATCCTTATCTCGATGATACCAAACAAAAACTATTTTAAAATGTTTAAACATATCAAATCTTTCGTTTTCGAAATTTTTCTAGGATTTAACTTTTTGAAATATTTTGAAAAAAGTCGAAAAATTTACCGTTACTCTCATGTATCTTTTAAAGGGCAATTATACGCTTCTAAAACATAATACCAAATGAGTTGAAAAATTTATTAATAAATAAATTCAAACTAATTGTCAAACATATCCTTTGTAAAAAGGCTTACTACAAAATATCAGATTATCTAGAGGATAAAAAAGCTTGGGACAAGTTTTGCTCCAACTCTAATACTAACAACCTAACAAGGTAAAGGTTTCTTGTTCGCTTCTTTGCTTTACCTTAAAAATATTGAAGTGAGCAAAAACCAAATTGATCACTTTATTTTCTAGTTTTAATTATGTAATTTGAATTTTGTGACGTGTCCAAGAACAGGACTCTTAAACACAAAAGGTCTAAAGGAAACAAAGCACTTTGAATTTTGAATTTTTCTCCCCTATCTCCGAAGTTTGCAGAGCGATCCATCTAAAATAAATGTAGCTTTGTATATATGTATGCATCTATATTTTACTGGAAAAATATAGAGAAGTCTGTAAGTAGAACAGTTTTTGAAAAGTGGTCATAAATGGGTCTTTTAAAAACATAATTTTAAAAGGGGGCTTCTTCATCGAGTTCGATATCAAATGATATTAGTTTGTCAATTTCATAACTGTTTTAGAAATTTTGTCAAGTTTCTTATTTTGAAATACATTGAAGAAAGTCAAAAAAATTACCTGCATTACCGCCTAATCGCCGAAGTATGCAGAGTGATCCATCTGAAATATATGTACCAACTGTGTTTGGATATTCATCGATCAAAGTCAAAAACTCTAATTTTTCATAAATACAATAAATGTACACTTAGAAAAGGTCAAATTCTTAATAATTAAACACTGACACGAAAATAAAGTGATATTTTTGATTTCAGTCGCTTCGGTATGTAGACAAAGTAATGTAAAGAAGCGACGAAGAAACCTTTAGCCTGTTAGTTGTTATTTTTCGAGTTGGAGCAAACCCCGTCCCAAGCTTTTTTATCCTCTAGATAAGCCACCACGCGCCACGTAATCTTTTAACTGATATTCTAATCTAAGCTGTCTTGACACATTACGTTTATCTTCTGAAAATTACTTACAATAGGCATCGATCTGAATAAAATTCCGAATTTTACTTAGTTGTTGTCTTCTTGAACCGGTCTCCGTGGAATAAAAATATACCGCAGTTCTCAAATGTCAAACGTTTAAATGCTTGTTAAACACACTCGTAAAATAAAAAAAAAAACATCGATCTCGAAAAAAAGACAACCGAGCTACCGACCTAGCATCGGGTATCGTCATAGATACTGTTATCAGTTCTGTGGTGTCTTTGATCATAGATACTATCATCTGTTCTGTGGTATCGGCATATAAACTGTTAAAGAATCTGTGGTATCGTCATAGATACTGTTATCGATTCTGTGGCTCAAGGTGTCCTTACAATGTAACCGGTCGACAACCTTGTTGCGTCGAGTAACCCGTTTTTAGATTTCACAATTACACTGACCGATGGCCGATTTCTGACTGATCCATAAATGACTAGCCTTTACCCTTTACACGCGTTTTGTCGGGACAAAAAATAGCCTATAGATAAATAGATAGATAAATAAATTATTTATTGCACACTTTACGAAACAATTAACAAATAAAATAAAAATTACAAAAAAATGTGACAACTGGCGGTCCTATCGCTCAAGAGCGATTTCTACCAGACAACCGTGGATGGATAGGATCGTTGTATTTAACATTGAGATCTGTGTGCATTAATATGTAGCTAATACAAATTACAAAATTCAAATAATTTAATTACTAAAATAGCTAAATATTTACTTATAAGTAGATACTTATATAAATACATACATACATATTTTCATTTTTTTAAAGGGAGACAAGGTGACAAACTGACTACACGTCAGTGACAGCAGGACAAATAATGTTCTTTTACCATATTCTTGAATGTTGGCACGCCTTACTGAGACTAATAGGTTAATCTAAGTCTAGAACTACTTATATGCAAAATATCAGCATGATCCGTGCTGTAGTTTTGGCGTGAAGAGGTACACAACAAACAACAACCCACATCTACAATCTTTATTTGGGAACTTTTGGACCACACAAAAAGGATGACATGTTAAAATAACATTGCTGATATCATTTCAAAACTTAAATACTTTGTTACTCAAACATATGTAGGATGTAATCTGCTGATTATTGTTATGATTATTGCTGTATTTCGACAAGCTTCTGTGAGCAAAGTCGACCTTTCGGGCCTACCCGAACAGCGGACAGTAGTGTTATTACTGTCCGCTCTATGCGGTCCGTAATGTATTTCGAATTTCGAATTCTAATTTATTTTAATAATAGTTAGGTGCATAAAGGTTTTATGCATACTGAGCAGTACAAGCTTCTCTGGCTGGTTAGAATAAACAAGATCCGTCATGTGCGACTGTACTCGCGCGCCGAGGGTTTCGAACGTTTGTCAAGTATTACTAATGTACTATAGGTACCGGTTAGAGACATTTCAGATGGATCGGTTTGCAAACTTCGGAGGGTAGTGGTAACATTTTTGACTTGTTTCAGTATATTTCGAAGTATCTGTTTTGAGATGTAAAAACCGATACCTTATATTTGATACACTCAACAAGCTAGCCTTCCATTTAAAAAAAAGTTCCACCCTTTTTTAAATTTTTTCAAAAAGTGTTCTACTAACAGACTTTTCTATATTTATCCTTTAAAATATAGTTCCATATCTACGAACGCTTTATAGGTAGGTCTCTTTTAAATTTTTGTACTGAAGATTTTCAATTTTAACATTTTTAATTTTGGTTTTCTTTTAATCTGTCTGTGGCGCACGAAATATATTATTATTTAAAATTTCAAGTTGATGTAGTTCCTGAGATATTAAAGACGGAAAAAAGGACAAAAAAGCGAGACTTCGAAACCCTAAAAAAGAAAACGCGGAAACTGACAAAAGAGCATCGCGGTGGAAATTTTTGCATGATACGTTCTAACCAATTTTCGTGAATAAATTGTGTAAATGAACTCTTCAAGCGACGAATCCTCCAATTCAATGACTTTTAAATTACTCGCATTGTTAGAGTAAAGCACTATACAAGCCTCGGTCCGCAATGACTGCCCTGCTGGCCACGATAAGCTGGCCTCAAGCTGAGCTTGCTATGGTCTCTGCCTTCAAGCTTAGTCATCATTACAGCCCTTGCTGTCCGCGCTATAAAGGCCTCGACCTTCGGTCTTGGCTTTCATTTCAGCTTAGCAATCAAGGGCTGCAATGTTGACCGTGCTGTGATGGATGACCTGCGCTACGCTTCGCTTTCAACCATTTTCAGCCGCGGCCAGCAACCCACCCAATACAAACCTTGGACGTAATGTACTAAAAGTTTGCAAATATCAATTGTAAGTAATCAATTAAATAAAAAAATTCTCACAAAAAACAGACCGAACGATCTGTAAGTTAGCATAAGACAATATTCATACTAATATTATATATTCGAATGTAATTGTCTGTCTATCTTTCTGCCTGGTACCTTTTCACGCCAAAACGCCTGAACGGATCTCAGTGAAATTTGGCAAGGAGGTAGATGGTATCCCGGCGACGGATATATGCTACTATTTTAACCAGGAAAAAACCTGCGAAGCCGCGGGCAGCAGCTAGTATAGAAAAAGACCTCGTTTAACACTTTATCCCATAGAGTGCACATAAGTTCCGAATGTCTAGTTTTGCAACAACAACGGTAGCATAGCGTTGCAGCACAACACGACGAAGAGTTCTTGTATTTAAGGCTGGGCAGTGAATGCGTTTACTCAGAACTGAGCGCTGAGTTACCTGAGTTCGGTTTAAAAATAGTATCGAGACTTTATCGTGACATCTCAACTTTGTATGGGATTTGCGTAGTTCTATGTACGTACGCTAGCGCTGTAGTAAATCCCATAGAAAAATTAGACGTTACAATGACGTCTTGATACAGCCGTCAAACTAAACGCAGAGCTCTGAAGTATTCGCTAATTAAAAGTTTGGTGAAAACCAAACTCGATTATCCCGTTTGCTCTACATTGTTGTTGTTATCATTAACACAGCGTCAAGCGAATGGACATTGAACTCGTTTTGGTACAACAATGTCCTCACAGGTGTTACCAACTTAGTTGCATTTATCTTTTCTCGTAAAAATGTGACAAAATGTGTTTTCTAGTTTATATTACATAAAATTTTCACCAAAATTCAAATTACTACGAAAACTTAGAATGCATTTTTATATAAATACTTTTCGAGTGTTTTATTAACTAAAATTAATTTAGGAAATGTATTGAAATAAATAATCGTTTAATGACAAAAAAAGGTAACCAGTTCAAATAATTTGGTATGTTAGATCATCTATTTAACCCGTAAACATGTACTGTCGTTTATAGAGGCGTATACCTGTTGCGCCATTCGGTCTAGACCCGTAACATTCCAATCAACTTTTTCCCGGCTACTAAGAACAATTATCGCTTGAGCTATCGCAGTACAGTGAACTTTGCTAGATCCGACCGCAACCTTGCAGTGGCGGCAACACTGTACGAGTTGTACGAGGCACGGACTCGCGTGTTGAATGTTGTTGTTAACATTGTTGCCATCTGCAATGTCAAGGTCTCGCGACATTGTCACTGGCCTACTGAGCGGTGATGTAATCTAAGTAACATCACCGATAGTGGTGGTTTGATGCTTCAATGTTATCATTTTGGAAGTTTGTTATTGTATTATTTTCCGGATGGTTGTCACTTTATTTTATTTTATCAACGTATTTAATAAGAATATAAGCGGGATTGTCCCTACGAAGGCTTATTCAAGTCTTGCCTTCTAAAAATCAACCCTAAGGGGAAAACTGGAACTATAAAAAAAATATTCCAGAATTCCTCCTTGAAGTCTTAAGGGGGGAAACGGAAATAGAAAAATAATTATCCTGAATTCCCCCTTGAAGATTCCCCTTAACGGGGGAAAACTTACCTCATTTGTGTTGAAAGAACATCAATGTTTCCTCCCATAACCAGGGACATCTATGGTAATCGGCACGGCGACACGGCGTGCACTACGCTCTCTCCTCATCGTATTTTATCTCGTCATCATTATCATCAGCCATTAAGTCCCCACAGCTGGCTGGGTTGACAGATATGTCTCAACATCTCAGAGAGATTTTTGTTTGAAGTGTGTTGCAATAAGAACGGATAACTGTCATTAGCATAGAAGTAACACAACTACAGTTGTTCATTCTAAAATTGTTCTTTATTATCTATTATTAGGTCCTTACATATGAAATTGGCGTTTTGTATGGGAGGAACAAAAAGTCGAATATTTTTTAATATAATATATTTAATTAATCAAAGTATGAACCATTATTTTCTATGCACTTTTGCCATCTTATAGGTAGTTCATTGATCCCTTTACTAAAAAAACCAGTCGGACGGGAATCAATAAAATCTTTGAAGGCGATTTGGACTGCCCCATCGGAGTTGAATTTTTTCCCTTGCAAGAAGTTATCCAAATTTCGAAAAAAATGGTAATCTGTTGGAGCAAGGTCCGGGGAGTACGGAGGATGTCTTAGACTTTCCAATTGAAGCTCTTCTAATTTAGTAGCCGTCTGTTGCGCAGTGTGTGGTCTAGCGTTGTCGTGAAGCAGCAGTGGCGTGGAGCGATTGACCAGCCTAGGTTGTTTAGCCGCTAGCTTTTCCATCATGGTTTGCAATTGCTGACAATAGACATCAGCCGTAATAGTCTGGCCAGATTTGAGAAAACTGTAATGAACAATACCGGCACTAGTCCACCAAACGCTTACAAGTAACTTTTTTGGGGTTAATTTTCGCTTGGGGCAGGATTCGGCTGGCTGGCCAGGATCCAACCATTGCGCTGAGCGCTTCCGATTATCGTAAAGAACCCATTTTTCATCACAGGTAATGATTCGGTTTAAAATACCTTCATTATTGTGCCGGTTTAGTAATGTAACGCAGCAGTCGACGCGCGTTTGCCGGTTTGCTTCAGTCAATTCGTGAGGTACCCACCTTTCAAGCTTTTTAATCTTCCCAATTTGCTTCAAGTGAATTAAAACAGTTTTATCACTAACATCGCAGCCTGCAGCTAACTCGGACGTGGTTTGCGATGGATCCGCTTCCACAATAGCCTTCAACTCTTCATTATCAACTTGAGTCTCAGGCCGTCCACGGGGCTTGTTCTGCAGGTCAAAATTTCCAGAACGAAAACGTTGGAACCAAAAACGAACTGTTATTTCTTTTGCAACACGACCGCCATACACATCATTCACCCTTCGAGTTGTTTCCGCAGCACTAGTGCCACGGCGGAACTCGTACTCGTAAATAATGCGATATTTTAAGTTTTCCATTTTGTAAAATGAGTGACGCAAACAGAAAAAAACAGAAGAAAAAAACAAATGAATGACGATCATCGAAGCACAAATACATGAATCTATAACTGTACAAATTTGAATTTGGAATTCCTTACCAATGAGGAGAAATTTGTGATTAAAGTGGCCAGTACGAAAAACGCCAATTTCATATGTAAGGACCTAATTTTATTTTTATTAAAATTATTATTAACAACATTAAGTTAAATTATTAGTGTACAATTATTTGCTTACATAATATTTTAAGTATGTATGTATACCATACTATTAGACCTGTAACTACATACGTGGTCAATAAATAACCGATATCTGAATCTATATCATCTATCTAAAGAAACGTTTTCACAACTTTTCTCAGGTGTCTTTTGCGAACTAAAATCTTATTTTGAATAGACTAGTGTTGCCTCAAAGCGGATTTTCAGACCCTTCGAGTGTTATCTTGAGTTTTTCGGTCCTAGTTTGGAGGTCCTGCCTCAAAAAGGCTACATCAGACCTTGTAATGTTATTGAGTCTAACTGTCCCTGATGAAACATGTATCTTTTAGACTAGAATAAATACAAGTTCTTTTGAATAAATGGTTATTCGACCAGCTTCAATAAATGGTTCAGATTGATAAGTAGTTACCTAGTCCCAAAGATACGACCATATAATATTAATACAATACTGTCTGTAACGACTTATTGAATTGACTTCAAGGTAGAACAAACCCTTGGGCTAAAACTAAAAATAAATTGACTGGGCTACTTATGGTAATGTTGTACCTATGCCGTTTAATCAAGTACCAATATAATAGGCGTTCATAATTATGTTGGTATAAATATGATATATTTATATACAACAGTTGCTAAACAGTGTTATTTCTTACTCTGACTTATGTCAATAGAAGAAGACAGAGTGAGATATAGGAATGCTCTAAGTTAGCAGACTATTATGAATAAGAGGGATAGTATATAATAGCTAGAGTATATGAATAGACGATCCTCCCACGAGTTCTCTCCTCCGTAGACCGAGACACGTTCTCGGTGACCCCCTTAACCCAATCATCGCCGCTAACCCGGTAACGGAAACAAGTCCCGATCCGCTTCCGCACACCAAACACCCGACTAAAATCCGAAACCGTCGGATGCGAGGTCGAAGAATTCCTCGCTTCCGCCCATAAGTGCATTCGTGCACCTAGGCGAAACCTCCATTTCCTCTTGTAGCATCTGGCGACAGCCCAAGCCGAGGCTCGCACCAAAGTGGTGCCCCTTGTGCGTGTTGCCCCAACATAACATTACCGGCGAGGCGGCCTCTGCGCCGGCAAAAGTCCGGTAACGCTGTCTTGGCCATCTGAGGTCACACAGTCCTTTCGAAAAAAAAAAACTATGGTACATCCCATGATTATGATTTGAATTATCCCTGAGTGCTAAGTCGCGGGCATACACTAGTAGGTCATAAGGCAGAGCTGTCAGTGACTTATTCAATTGAATTCAAGGTGGATCAGACCCTGGGGCAGATAATAAACAATATTTTTACCGTCCGCTTTTGGTCATCGTGCCCTTAAATAAGTTGCAAGGATCGCCCTCCCATTTACTTATATCAATATCTCTTGACCCTACAGGCTTGACCCTACAGGCTTTCACTTGTCCAATAATCTAATAGGTACTCTCTGTTTACGTAATTATGTCCAATTTTCCGGAAAACTTTTCCAACCTTTACGGAGTTTGTCTATTTCAACAAAATACTAATACAAAAAGGCAACCTGGTAAGATCTAACCCTGCTCCTAACCACAAGAAATGAAACACGGAGACCTCAACTGGACAGCATTTATTCTTACTGAACCGCCTATCCGAATTACAATCGGACCCAATCTTCGAGACCTACACACAGGCGCCCTTTACCTAAGCTAGCCAACGTAGAAGTCCCAGAAGGGACGCCTCCACCATGACAGGAATAGAGCACGTTTCATAATTCAAATGTTGAATCGCGCATTCCCCGCCAGCCAGCACCGATGCCGAATAGAGTTATCTTCAAAGGAGTCCTTAATACTAAAGAGCTTAGAATTTAGAGCTAAGGGTTCAGCCTCAATCCAAAATTTGTAAACCGTTATCGGCTTCCGCAAATCTTTACGTACTGTGTGGTACTTACTTACTTTGTGTACTGTTTCGGAGTTCCGCAGGCAGGGTTCGACCGCAAGTTTGTCCTCCAAAGGTCATTGCCTCATGGACCCCATTTGAACAGACTGATTCGACTGCGTTTGTGCGGTGCCAGAACATGCTAAGAACACGCCAAGTTTGCGGTTTCGAATGCCGATGTTATGGGTTCTGACGATGTATTGAGGATTTATCAAAATGGACTTTAATTCGCTTTTAAATTAGATGTATACCTTTACGGCTTTTTACCTACTTGCTTTTTTTTTTGGACTACGGTCCGGGATGTTGGTACTTTGGCAGAGTACCTTATTAGGTAACGAAACAAAACAAAGGACAGCCTGTGCAAGCAAGTCAACTATACAGCACAAAGCGGTTCTCTCCTTTACCTTTATCATTCGTACCCCTAAGGTTTGGAACTCGCTGCCTGCTTCTGTTTTCCCGACCAACTACAACCCGGGTCTCTTCAAGACTGGAATGTCTAGACTCTAGACCGATTCTCACATAGGTTGAACGCAACGCAAATAAAGTGTCTATTTTCGTTGATCATCTTTGTCTGGGCGCTAACGTACCATAATCTAATTTAGAGCTCAGATTGTACACTGACTTTTGACTCGAATACTATTTATGAGTTCAGCTGGTCAATGCAAATGTATTCGTGAATGTATCACTAATACTAGTTTCGACGTTAATTTATCATTGGAATGTTCTTTTGTTTTTTATTCGTAATCATAATTTGATTGTTTTGGAAAAACTAGACCTACTTCGAATCCCTTAATTAAACACTGTTTTTAAGTTTTTCGGAATAAGTACTAATCCCAGGAGTAAAATTCTTAAATTCGACATTTCTGTCAAGTTATTTGTAAAAATTATTTCACTTTAGTATACAGCATGACCCATAAATAGTTTATTCCCGCTAATTTCGTATTAGTCTAGCAAACTATAAAAAACAGTGTAAAAGTTAATGAAATGTTTTTTAAAATAATCAAATTATTCTACCACCGTTGACAACCGTTGACAACGACTGAATCGTTGTCAACGGTGTATGCGGTAGCCTCGATGGAAACCACAAGGTGAGTAACGGGAAATCTATGGTAAGAGCTGGTTTGCTTGATGAAGAGTCATAAAGTTTTTTGTGGAAATCTAGCTAAGTAATAACTACCAAAGAACTGGAAAAGCTAGGGCATTAACATAAACGCTAAGTAATAGCTTTCGCCGATAAGGCCGCCTGTTGTACTTTTTTTTAATTAGGTATTTTATTTTTATGTGCATTTATAGATAGATAGATGGATAAAAGTTTTTATTTACGACATCAGACACACACATACAAATCAGGCTATACAGCAATTATACAGGATGCTAGTCAAAAGAAATAATAATAAAAATACAGTTGTCTAAGTAATAATAACAAACAATAACATAATTAAAATCTAAGTAAAATGTCTGTGTGTGCTGCAGTACGTCAAAAAGGCAATGGCTCAGCGGAATATTTTACTCAAGAAGCAAAAACACTGATTTCAAGCTATAACCCATCCACTTCCAACCCATTTTCTTGCACAAACTATACTAGGATCTCGAAATTATCGAATAATGATGCTAAAGTTGCCTGGAATCGAAATAATTGCTTTGGCCGATAAGGCAGCCTGTTGTACTTTTTAAATTAGATATGTTTTTTATGTACAATAAAGTGATAATTCAATTTAATACAATTATTTTTTATAAAAGACGTGGTTAATTAATTAAACAGGTGGTATTATAAATAATTTGATCCTCATATCTCGCCACAGTACTGGCAGGTGAATAACAAAGCACCTACATAGGTACATAATATATGCTAAATAGGTTCACAAACTTCAAAATATTTCAATTAGTTACTGTCACGGTTAATTAAAGAAATAGTTATAAAACTAAAATTAAATTTAAATTCTACGGATAGGTAGAGGTAAACAGAAATATGAGAACCACTTCTTTTTGTGTTTAGTCGGTTGAAAAAACCCTCGGAATAACAGAACGAAGTCCCAGAATAAAGAGTCAGCGGTAGAACTGCATAGTACATACTAACGCCATCTCTGTACCAAAAACGTAAGCCTCTCCAGCTGTACTGTGCGTACTGTTCGTTACAGTTATGCAATTAAATGCAATGGAGTACAAGTTTACTGTGTCAAGGTGTTGCTTACAATGTTGCAGTTCGTTCCCCTGCATTATTAATGCATGCAATTTGTCCGAGCTGCCTGTTCCATAGGATTTCGCTTTCGTGCGGAATGTTTCCATTGGGTTCGTGAGAAAACTTGGCTTAACTTTTGTAAAAACAAACTATTTTACAAAAGTTTCTTCACTTGTTGCTCGCATATCTAACTTTGGACCGAATTCGGTAAACAACGTCGAGGTGTTGGCTTTTTCTTGTTTCCCCACTAACGGGGGAAATTTAAATAAAAAAAAAAGAATTCTAGAATTCCCCCTTGAAGATCGCTTATGGTAGGTAGGTACCTTTATCTGTATTTTTTTTGTAGTGGCTGAAGCCTTAGTGGGACACGTTTTAATAATTTTAAGCCAGTTCGTCTTTGTGGTCTTACCAGGTACTTTTTGACCAGATTTTCAGTTCACCAGCTCCACTCCGCGTCACGAGTAAATTCGCTGTCCTATTTACGACTGCTTGTCTCAATGTGGATACATGGAGACCGGAGACCACCGACTTCCTGTACCGAGTACATGGTGTTCTTCAGCCCCAGTCACAGAGAATAATAATCAGAGAATAATCAATTTATTGGTAATAATATTACATGTTAGAGCAAAATTATAATAAGTAGGTAATATTTATAACTACGTATAATAATAGAATAACAATTTTACGATTTTTAGTCTTGCTAACTGTACAAAAGATGCGATAGAACTACCGATGTCAAATCACCACTCGAAAAATAATATTTTATTCGACGATGGCAAATCAAAACTCAAAGTATGGAACTAGAAAGTAGCACAAAAAAGAGTCCAATGGCGAATCACTACTAACCCCTCTTATATCCGAAAAAGTGAACAACGACAAATACCTAAAATACAAATGCCGGTGCAAAATCCGAAAGCAGTAGACGCACCCTATCACCATTGTGAGTAAACACCGCCGCGTACGCTGCGTATGCTCCGATTCCGATCCAGTGGACGTGTAACTTTAAAGTCATTATTTTGAACGTGCAGGGACTCATTATTGTCCTGAAGGAGTCTGTCTCACCGTGTCACAGAATAAGTAATGTTACAGTAAATTATAACTTCAGCCAGCTTCAACACAAGTGCATCACATCAATAAGTCTTCCTGAGGACAAGAGGACATTCATAACGTCGGTTTCATTGAATCACACGAGTGGGTCACACAAAACAATTGAAAGTGTCAAAATATAATCAATGGTCGAGGACACGGCCTTACAGAACTCTGAGTACGATTAAGGATAGTATCGAGACGTGATCGTGTGACGTCTCATTTTTGTATGGGATTTGCGTAGTTCGTTGTCCGCACGATAAAGGCGCTGTACCAAATTCCATAGAAAAAGGAGACGTCACGATCTGTATTTGTGTTTTTTTTTTATTCCACCATAGGTATTCCACCGTTTTCATTTGATGACGTTACACTCTATATAATTAATTTATATTAGAACATTCACATAAAACCTTTTGAGAAACACCTTGTTCAAAGAAAATAAAAAAAACATAGACAAAAATGACTCTCCTACCAATTAAATAAAAATAGTTGGTCAGACTAAAGTGAATAAATTAAAAGGAATGTCAAATTATGCTGCTGTACAAGCACATTGTCAAACTATACTAAAAATAATGTATAAACTTACATTATTAACAAATAAAATAATAATGAAATAATTTCAATGATCACGTCTCGATATTATCGTCAACGAGAATCAGTGCCCAGGTTGTGGTATCTGGGACATTCTTATACTCATATTGGGGTGTAGGGTACACGAACGTATTTAATGGTCTTCAGAGAGAATCAGTAGGCATAAATTTCCTTTATCTCCTGTTGTTCATTGTGTATAAATCATCAAAGTTACAAATGGACCTTTATAAAAATTCCTGACAACATTTTACCAACAGTGTTGTACAACAGTGTACTTTAACATAACCTCGCACAACGAATTTACTGTTCCTAATTCTTAACTAGGTATGTAAGTTTAAGTATTTTAATAACCATTTCATTATTTTAATTTGCTGATAAGAGAGTGCATATAACAAGAGTTGTTTATTATCTTTTTAAGTAGGTATAAACACGTATAAGTACCTACTATAGTATGTCCCAGGAGGTCAAGCTTCCTTCAGCTTGACCTTCCTTTAGGGGCGAAACTAGAAGTGTTGGTTGTCAAACCAGGCCTGTATCTCAGTACTCACAGGATACACAACTTGAAATAAAATTATTTGTTTTCTTTGGTTCCTTGAATGTTAGAGAACAATCGATAAAAAAAAATTACGATAAAAATTCTCACGAAAGTGCACTGTACACATAATTTGGTCGATATCTCAGGAACCCGACTGTCTGAAATGTTTTGATTCGTAGGTTATTATTAATTAGTAAACACCTATTTGGTTCCTTGAACCAGTTTCTCCATTACTTGTGTAGTTTTCTAGTAAATAAGCAAAACTTGATTTTTGCCCTTACGCCATTCCAACGTATGCTCTGTCCCGCTTCTATGAACACGAAATCCTATGCCAATCCTTTTCACAAAATGACACGCGTTGCGTTCTCTTAAGGCGCTACCCCGACTCACACTAGCGCCGCCGCCACCTATTTTTAACCGACTTCAAAACGGAGGAGGTTCTCAGTTCGCCTGTATGTTTTTTATTTATTTTGATGTATGTATGTTACTTAATATCTCCGCCTATGGTTACCCGATTTTACTGATTCTTTCACTTTTGTATAGAGAATGATCCCGAGGTGGTCCCATAATTTATTTGATTCCCGAGGGATTAGTATTTATCCCGTTAAATTTAAAAAGCAACATAATATTTTTGGAGAATCACGACTAGCTACACCAGTTTTGGTCATACCTGTGCCATTTGTTAATAGATTTTAATGATTCTTTCTTTGTTATTTAAAAAAATATTTTACCTATGGTCTCGAGGGTATAAATATTATACCCTCGAGACCTAAACTTATAGGGGACCACCTCCCTATAAGTTTAGGTCTCGAGGGTAAAACGTAGGTTTGTAAAAATTTATCACAATAATAATATGATCACTTTACTGAAAGAATCAGTAAAATCGGTTAACCATAGGCAGTTAAAAAAACATACAGACGAATTGAGAAAAATTCAAAACAGGAGGAGGTTTTTTGAATTTGGTTAATCAAATAGATGGTGGCTAGATGTGACTCTGAGTAGCGTCTTAACTCACATAGGGAAATATAATTATCTATGGTGCCTACTTCCAAAATTAGGTGCAGCGTGTGTAAACTTAAATCTGATGACAGCAGCGGGCGATCTGCCAAAACTTCTACCAGTCACCTTTATCATAATCTGAAATATAATAATGTAGGTATTTGATTATTATTGATCTTAGCCAAAAAATAATTTACATAAAAATAATTAAAATAAAATACATCGTGAACCTCATTCCTCTAGAATTATTTACTTTGTTACACAATTATTATAAGTCGAAGCATTTTTTTACACCTTTCACGACTTCACAGAACTGACTTCACGAAGATCGGACTTTTATACAATTTTAAGGTTTTTGTTATTAAAGTGCGTAAGCCCTCACACTCGGGGTAATTTCTAAATTCAAATTTCAAATATTATCCCTACAAAATTTTCGACTTCGACGGGACTTGCAACCTTCCCTCAGTATGGGAATGGGCTAATCAATTACGCATTTGTTTTTTTTTGTGGGATATTATTTGATGATTTCTTTATACATAATATGTATAATTTGGCAACGAGGTAGATTGTAGTATCCTGATTTTCGGAGAAAGAACTATACTATAATATACCTACTTATTTCCAAATAAAACATTTGCATATAATATGCTGGCCAAATTTTGCTTTACATGCTCCAGTCCGGTAACGCTGGCATGGCCATCTGCGGTCAAAAGCATTGCAGTCCATTCGAAAAAAAAATTTACATGCGGCATAGAAAGGACATTATTATTATTACTTACTTATTTTCATATTCTTAGGTATAATTTTGTTATAATTATACCTAGTTAGTTATTCTATTCTGTGTCGAAACTAAGCGCTCAATTTCAGCCAAGCTCGATTTACAAAAATGGTTCCTTCAAATAAACAAACACCTTACCTACCTGTATTTTCATACTAAGCCTTTAAATTGATATGTTGACAGTTCATAGAATGGCTGAGTGCATTCACTAATTGTGATTTGTTTGATGCTGAATGAACAATGGCGTTCCTTAGTTAGGTTAGATACTTCATAGGTTATTGTAACGGTTGGTTGGCTTTTTTGGATAAGAATGTACTAAGGCGTGTTCTTTGAAAAGATAAAGGGACAATTGCATTTGAATTAATGTTTTTGACAAAAGTTTTTATATATTTGCGCCTTGGTTTGTTCACTGAATACTAATCTGGTAGCAGGTGAATTACCTCCTTCAGTATAGTGCACTAGTTTGACTAAAACCCTATATTAATTTATTTGAAGGAAAGCCAGAGAAAAAAAACCAGGTTTAACTTTTTTCTAGGTTTTTTCTTTGTAAGCCATTTGCTATGAACCCACTAAACTACGAATCAATTGTCGTTTTGGAGACTATTGACATTAAGAGATCTTTTACTTAAATCGACATTAAGTCGATAGACTCAAAGTTAATTTAAAGTTTCTGTTAGCAAACATTCATAGCAAATGGCTTCACAATGAGCGCGAAACTTCTTATCTGCTATCTAAATTACTTGTAGAACCAAGAAAATAGTAAACGTAAACACCCGGTTTTTTCGAGAGTCAACTTCAACTTGTTTATTTTTGGCGCCGCTTGCTTTTCGCTACGACTCTGCCAGTAGAGTCCCAAACAACTTTAGAACATGTAAGCACAAACGTCAAAATATTACATAGGTACACGTTTCCGATGCGTTGTACGACTCGTGACAATCATAAATCTTTGACGAAAGCCAAAAATATTGGAATTCTCCTTACTTATACACAGCGTCCCCTGCAATTAGAACAATTCAACAAATTCACTTCCTACGTAGAGACCAGACTAGACTTGGCTTATATATTATTGTATCAATTCATTTCAGACAGTAATTTTTTAACGTCACTAGACTACTTTGTGTGCGAAACTGAATATAGCCAAATAGTTTGTATATAGTTTAAAGACATCAAAAAATACCGGGTCAAGTGCGAGAAGGACACTAAGAGCAAATTTGGACTCTAAATTACTACGGTTGCAGGCCAGTATGGCCTCTGACGCGTCACAGGCCATAGAGGCCTGCAACCGTAATAATGTAGAGTCCGGCGGATAGCCAAACGGCAAAATCTTAGAAATAGGGCCCCGGTGGTGTTGGCACCCTTTGGATAAGGAAGGTTCTTGTTCGATTATCCATGGTTATAATAAACATATAAACAAATGTTTATATGTCTAATTGTTCCGTGTTTTTCTGTATAACCTATGTATTTTTCATCTCACCCATAAAAAGCTCTACTTACTGTGAGTTACTGGGGTCAAATGATGTGTAAAACAATCCAGTATTCAAATTATAAGTTTTAATGAATCTTTTTTTAGCCAAACCTTCAAAAGTTCAAACCCTAACCTAGGCTACAAATTAAAAATAAACCGCCAAGTGCGAGTCGACTCGTGCACGAAGGGATCCGTACCGTAAAAAATCAGCCAATTACTTCAAAGAACATCAAATTTTCACTTTTTTGGAGACCCCTTTAAATTTTCAACTTACTTGTTGTTATTACAGTTGAAGTGTTACTTATTTATAGAAAGTTTCATGTGTTTACCTGTTGTGATTCAAGAGATGCCTTGACAAACGAAGAGCAAAAATATCACTTATTTTGTATGGAAAGCCCCCTTTAATTTGGATATTTATTATATTTTTTTAATTTTCTGCGATAGCAGCAAGAGAAATACTCATTTTCTGAAAATTTCAACTGTCTACCTCATGAGATAGAGGCCTGTGACAGACGGACGAACGGACAACGGAGGCTTAGTATTAGGGTTCCGTTTTCACCCTTTGGGTACGGAACCCGGGTATCAAACAGCTCGGACACGATAAATTAACCTTTCTCTCAAACGCGAACGGAATTTAGATCTGCACTGCAGCGTGAAGATTAATTGTTATGCGTTATATTTCCAACTGGAGTCGCATGACAATCATTTCTAGATCATTGCATGAAGTTTACTCGGTTCTAGAATCCAAGATATTTTATGTCAACAAAGGTTCATTTATCAGAATTTTACAATAACTACTAACAATGTAACAGAACTAAAAATTTCATCATCATCATCAGCCTATATTAGTTCAATGCTGTCATGACTTTTTTAATATGAGAATCATGAAACCTAAGTTTCATGATTCTCAGGGAAGAAGCTGTTCACCTGTAACACAGCTACATTGCAACTATTGCATTATATTATATTTGGGTCTCACCAGAAATCCTTAATTAAGTATATTTGGTAAATAAATGAATTATTATTATTATTCTGACTAATAAAGACCTGCCCCATCTCGTGCCTCTAAGTAACTTACAATCTTACTTACCCGTCTACTGGACCATTAGTTAAATCTCTTGGACCCATTTGGAATTCATGTATGAATATTTAATAATAGTAATAATTTTCATGGACCCATTGGGAAATAAAGAACAATAGACTCATGGACCTCTGGGAATAAGCCTATATATATACACATGGCATTACCAAAATAACATCAATTATATCAATTCATCAAGTAATTTTTTTTTGTAATCACAATGCATCCCTTCTACGATGAGTTTATTAACTCTCTATTTGCAAACAGCCGTCCTATTTTTCTTCGCAAACCATAATAAATAACCCTCGTTGTTGCGTTATAGTTTTCGTTATGTTTAGGTTATTCTTAAGTTATAACCAGTAACATAGTACCTTCAGTATGGTTCTAGAAACATCGTTTTCAAACTCCATTGATGCACTTATTTTAGAAAGAAACGTTTTTTGTATTTATTAAGTTACTTGTGTACGCTGATCTTTCTTTCTTTTTTGATATCATGTGAAGGTGGGCAACCACCTAAGAGCGACCAGGCCTCGTTGTATCCTACCTAATCTAAAAGAGGAAAATAAATAATTCAACAAGCAAGATCGTATGAGTTTTTCCGGATTCGTCCCACTGGCTTCGGCCCAAAGTAGTCCGAATACGGAAAAACAAATTCAATGCTGATTTCATTCCAGATTCGTCTCATTTTTAAAGGCAGGCTTTAGTACTGTCTACCACACACTTCTCATATAAGAAGCGCCCCCACCTAGAATAACGTAGTTGTATGATCTGTATTGCATTTTCATTTACCTCAAAACTTCAAATTGAACTCTATAAATCAATGCTACATCACTTTTATTTAATCAATTATATATTTTATGCTACGGGGAAAAAGTAGTGACGCGCAAAAACTCTTTATTCTCCATAAACTGTGTATTAGAATCATTCATAACTTAGATACAATGGAAAGCTGCAAACCCTATTTCATTAAAGAAAATATCCTAACACTCATTGGTATATTGGTATATTTATATATTAGAAATATGCATATTTGTCAAAAAAACTTAAAACTTGTTTCAAGAATCTCGCCCTCAAAATCTTCCGCCCATATAGAAATAGCCGCCCCCTTATCTAAACTCAAAATATTTCATTCCGGAACACATTCTATGTCAATAAAAGTGTATAACAACATTCCCCGAGATACTCGTTTATTTCTCTTTTTAAGATTCAAAAATGTTTTAATGTTTTACCTGATTAAAAAAGTTTCTATGCCTAACAGGAATATTTTGAAACATAGAAATAAGTTAGAAGGTAATAAAAAAAAATATATAAAAAATGGGCCTTTATTCACTAATACATAACCTCTCAACAGTGCAGAGGCCCATTTAGGGCTTTTGTAAAATATCCGTCAACAGTGCAGAAAACTATTTCGGCCCAGTCAGCTGACACCCACTTCATGCTCAACTTCACGTTTGTTTATGTTTCTATCTTGCTCCAACCTATTGAAATGCGTTCTTGTTAGAGCAATGTTGGTATCTAGCGCGCTCGTTCACTTGTTGCGTCATATAAAAATTCGCGTAGGCCTCCCCCAGCTCCTGCTAAATAGCATTCATACGACGAGCAACAGCCACGAGAGGAAGCTGGACTCCGAAAAAAGCTATTCAACTATAGACCATATTCCTTCGATCAAATATTCACGTCGTAACACAAGTCATAGAAAAAAGTCAAAGAGTACAGGATGACGCCATATATATTATGCTTTGTTGACTATAAAAAAAGCTTTCGACTCTTTAAAACAAAGTTAAAAGTTAATACATTATTTGAATCTATGGTATTTAAAATATATTTTATATAAAAAGTTCCATATTGTATGTTATATTATTTTATTACATACATAGGTATCAAAAGAAAATTGTGTTATCTGGAAACTATGTTCCAAATTGTGTTATCTGGAAACTATGTTCCAAATTGCAGTGCCCCACCCGGGCTCATGTTGAAGCTTGTACTTAATTTTAAGAGCTTAATGTAGGTACAAAATTCAAGATTAAAATTTTTATTGCGATCAACATGATCGAAATCGAAAAAATTTAATCTCGAATCATTACATAATTTTGTGCGTTGCAAAGTTTAGGGAAAATATGGCCTACACTCAGTTTTGTGCTGGGTTTTCACTGATGCTCTGGTTTTCAGTGAAGACCTAGATACCAATAAGGACCTTCGTCACTTCAATAATTGCGCCCATACTACACGGACGATTTATTATAATGCAGGTTATGTCAGAGTGCCATGTCTACAAATAATGCCGTTTCTTGCATCTACAAATGTATAAATAAAACGACACGTGGTCGATATAACTATGACTTGGCAGTTGCATCACTCAGTAAAATAACGCCACAAACGCCTTTTCCAGTTTAATTAAAATTCTATTCTATTCCGCAAAAGATAAGTCTTGATTTTGAAGGTATGGGTGCGTATGATAGCTAGTGTGGAGAATTGATATAGTTTGATAGTGACATTAATTTGCGATTTAAATATCGAATGCGCAACAATGTAATGCTGGTATGTACTTGTTGCTACTGCAGTCTAGTTTTGCTTCCTCAATTAGGATTATGTGGGAAGTATATTTCAGAACACAAATAGCAGTGTTTAGAAAATATGTCTGTATCCTTGGCTACCGATTCATAGTAACGTATGTGTCTGCATATTACTATCCTATAATTGAAGAAATTTGCTGCTCTGATCGCCCGGCAACTTTTGCCGTCGCGTTTTTTTCACGGTTACCTATTAGCAAAAAATAAATTGGCAAGTTTCACGGTTGACAGCAAAAAATAAATTGGCAAGTAATATTATTGACGTCTATGTTACAGAGCAATTTGTAAGGAATCACGTTACTGGCAATTCTTCACTTAAAAAGCAGTGGACAACTGACAATTGAAAGACAAAGTCCTTCTTTCAATAAAAAAAATGTTGTAAGTAACTATTTTCGACCACACTAATACAAAGTCATTTACAACGGGATATATACCATGATTTGACTTTTGAGTTTTTCTATATTTCGGCACAGTTTCATGCGCCATGATCACGGAACAACTGAAGGCACTGCGAGTGAGTTTTTATTGCAGACATACCGATCTACCCTCATTTTATGTCTTTTGCTACGAACGTTACCACTACTACGTGACTAAACACATACTCCTACTACTCAATGACTTATTACGACTGTTAATAACCATGCACTCAATGGATTTAAAAGATTTAGCACACTAACCAAAAAAGTAAGTTAGTAATTATAGTAAGTAAAGTAATAAGTACATTGGTATAAAATATCAGATTATCTAGAGGATAAAAAAACTTGGGACAAGTTTTGCTCCAACTCGAAAACTAACAACCTAACAAAGGTTTCTTGTTCGCTTCTTTACATTACCTTAAAAATATTGAAGTGAACAAAAATCTTACATACTCGTAAATATTACTTAAGTAGTTTTAATTTTATGACGTGTCCAAGAGTCCTGTAAAGGTCTAAATTCAAAATTCAAAATTCAAAGTGCTTTATTTTCATAAAGCACTTTGAATTTTGAATTTTGAATTTTTGTGCTAAAAAGTGACTGAAGTTGGCCTATCCATATTAGTAATTGCATTTAATTCATATAAATTCAGAATAAATTCATCCAATAACCTGCAATGTAACGCATTAAATTTACCTACAGCTGGATACTTATTATAAAATGAATTATCCATAAATCAAAGTCATTACAGAGAGGTCGTACGTTACTTAAGTAGATAGGTACTTAATTTATGTCAAACGCAGATCGAAAACCGCCATAAATTTTAAGGTTTTTCTAACATTTAGAGACATGACAGCCTATCAAATCAAAAGAATGACGACATAATCCAAAGCTCACGCTGAAATGGCATATTTTCGCTCTATATTTGAAATGGACCTAACGGTACCTAACAGTCTTGGAGTAAAATTGTACTATCCGTGACATAATCATAGTGGGTTCGGGTTGGCAATATTTCGCCGATGCGATGAAATACGGGATAAAAAATTTCTTACGGCGAATTTTATGCTATTGCTACTTTTTTTATTGCGGCTGTACTCCTCCGCCTAATTGTACCTTAAAATACCCATAGTGTATTTTTTTTGTTTAATGCCATACTGGATGATACTTTTGGTACAAGATACAGGGTCTTGCTTGCCACAATACATAGAAGAATACAGCCGCAATTTCAAATTCGAATTTAAAACTGCTTTCAATTCTGAATTCGAGTTCAAATTTTTTTTTCCTAATTCAAACTGAAATCTCAATTAAATTCGAATTTGAATCCAACCTTTCCATACTCCAATTTGAATAAAACCTTAAAATTCCAGCACACTGGGTGGTGCATCAATGGCGGCTGTACGAGCGGTCTCTTTGCTCGCTGCTAGAGCTGCAAGCTCGCAAGGGGTCCTCGTACTCGATGTGCTGTTCGCCGCGCTACTTGCTCGCGCCCGAGTACCCGCATCTGCTGCCGCTGCCGCTGACGACGCAGCGCCCCTCGCCGCCGCCTGCGCACCTTTAGCGAAGCGACGCGCCGCGACAGGTACCCACCTTCTTTATGGTTCATTCATAGTCCATGGCAATCTCAGTGCAAAAGCCTCTCCACACTCACGCGCGAAGCCGAAAACCACCCGCGAACTATGAGTGTGGCTTCGCGTCGCTTTCGTGCTTCGTTCCCGTAGTTTGTCGATTTTTTGTTTGGCGACACAGGGTTCGTAAGACGCACGTGATTCGCGCGTGATAGATTCATAGACTCTACCTACCTAGTTAATAATCTTATTTCGATGGAATCATGGAATTACCTACCTTATTATGCAACCTAACATTTTGGGAATTGAGGATAACGAAATCAGAAGTCAGAAGTCAATAACTTTATTTCTTTAGGCTTACAAAATAAGCACATAGGTAGACAAGTGAAATACCAACCATTAATTACTATCAAATAAGAAGTAAAGTGTTATTGAGTTTCTCTTCACTTCAAGCTTTTGCCCACTATGGTTATGGGTATGTCAACTGGTGGAAGTGGTGAAAAAGAAACCACCAGCACATTTATATAATCACTTATCTTATGTGTCTAATACATTTATGTATTTAAATAGAAGCGTTAAACCATAGAAATAGAAACATTCTAAAAGAATACATACATACACAATAAATGTATACAAATGTATATAAATGTATATGAATACATATCCTTATAATTCAAACTTTACCTTCAACAATTTCAAAGCTAAAACAAGCTAGGACACATCTAGAAAAAGGTGCTACAATGTACAAAAGCTTACCATAATGGGAGATGCTTTCAGCTTACAGGTTCAGAACAGAGTGAGAGAGCCAGCCAGCCTACTGGCTTTCTTATTTATAGCACTGGTTCAACAAACCGAACGTGTTTCTTCGTTACATTTCGAGTGATACCGTCAAACTTCGGCTAGAGGGTTTGGCACATCATTTCCTTACTAAATACATTGAAATATCTTCTAATATGATAAAATATCCATGATACATGTTCTTAAATATAAATTACCAATAAAGATAATTAGTACATCCAATATGAAATAGCTTAATCATTAAATAAAACGGATTTGTATTAATATTTGAATTTGAGATGCAAACAAATAGGAAATCAAGCCCGTTGCATTTTATTACAGAATATCTTTTAAACCTTACTGTTTACCACAATAAACACTTATTATATTATAATATTTATAATTTAACAAATTATAACCATTGGATACACCATGTTACAGCTTATTCATTTAACGGAACTGATTTGTACTAGTATTTGAATTAGAGCGGGTAAACAAGTAGGAAATCAGTCCTGTTACATTTTATTATTGAATATCTTTTAAAGCCTTATTGTTTACCACTACATACACTTGTTATATTATATATTTATCACTAAACAAATAACAATATCTGACACGCGCGAGTTTGGAAGCCTGGGCAGTTACGCACCGTGATCCGCGGCGCTATTTCACGCCATGATTCGCGCGCGAGTGTAGAGAGGCTAAGGCCCGTAGCAAGAAGGTTTGCTCTGTCATCGATCTATGCTTGAGTAGCGCGTTTCTATGGTATAAGCATTACTTACGTCCGTCTCATCTGGTTTTTTCTGTGTTGTTTGTGTGTGAACCTTATATATTTTTATCTATCTATCTACTTAAGCATAGATCTATGACCGAGCATGCTTTCATAATACGGGCCTACGAATCGACCTCTCTAACTCAGCCCTTAAGATGTAAGACTCGTCTAAGGGAACCTTTCCACCCACCAACAGTTTCCTTCTGCGTATTATTCAACACTGTCACTGCGTCCACGTATCGGCCTGCCTAGCGTGGTGGTCATGTTAACCCCACCTTGTTTTGGGGAGGCATGTTCAGCAGTGCTTGCATTGTGAACTTATGTTTGAAAGAGCTGCAAGGTCGCACCACCTTTGGGTGCACTTAAAGACGAACCAAGTCGTCCTTTTCGAATAGTGGGATGACATTTTTTTATCCTTCGTTTGTGCACTAAAATATGCAGATAAATTTTTACACTGCGTCCATCTTGCTCTTAACAGTTTTATATCATGGCGGATAATTTAATTGTGTACCTCTTTTATACGGCAATCGGTAATTAATTTGACGACGAGCGTCCCACAAAGGGTTCCTTATGGTGATGCAATTTTTGACAATCTTACCAACCTTTGCTATGCTAAAGGTAGCTTCGCCTCGCTAGTCGCGTCTATCTTGGCTTTAGGTAATAGACGTAGAGCCCTCTTAAAATACCGTTTGGCTACCAGTAAAAAGCAGTAGTCACCCGACTGTGGAACGAGGAACGGTGGATTATGATAATCGTTCTGGAATGGGTTTTTACTCATGCTGGGTGATTATTTGTATTTTATTTTGATATTTTGATGTAATTCAACAAAGACAATAAAATAAAATTCAATAAATTAGCCGTGGCGATATATAAATTAAAATTCTTCATACTATTTTCGCCGCTTCAGTTACGTTTTTTTTTCTTTTGTTTATATGTGATCGTTCTGGAATGGTATAAAATTATGTCGAAATCGATGCAACCGATATAGGTAGGTAAAATCAAAATCAAAAGGATCTTGAAAACATACATAGCTTTCTTGAACTTATAAGTTCCGAATTCTTCAAATAATAATTACCTACCTACCTTTCACAATACATTACTTATTATCCTAAGATTCGATGATAAGTATTGATGCTTATAACCAAAGTAGCCTAAAAAACCTCTGTGTTTACCGGGGTTTTATTAGATCCAGCGTTTACAGCAGGTGAACATTAATTGGTGAAAACCCTTCTAAGCCAGCTTCGCATCTCTAGTCAAGGCCAAAACACACGAGTAACTCATTTTAATTTCACACTCATATTGTAAGTTTCTTGGTGCCTGCAAAAACCAGTAGCTAAAAGATAAACCGTAGGTGTATGCGCTTTAGAAATATCTTTACGTAGCAAACTCATTTAAAGATAGCGATCGAATTTAAATTAAAACCATGAAACGCCTAGCAATGCTTCCTACCATACGCTCACATAAAACCACCGGTGCAATATACACCTATCTCGCGTTTTCACGCTCGTAAACCAACGCCAAAGAGAGACGGAAAATTTTTATAGCAACTCGTCGCTTTTCGCAACAAAAACTTTTATTACTGGCCACTCGTAAAGTACCTACGGAAGTCCTGCGGCAAGAGTACCTGCGGCGAAAAATTAAAATGTTTTTTAAACGTTCCATATTTAATTTTAATCCGCGTTAGAAATATAATTTGACAAATGTTTGGCAACTGTTTAGTTTGACTGATTTCTTCCTAGCCTAGAGCCTAGCACCATTCAAAACATAAACTACTCAAGATTTACTAACCGTGCAAAACATTTACTGAGTCTAAACTTATCTGTGAAGTGTCGAGCATTTAAAAGCCTATAAGATGCATATATTATTTTAAGTAATTTCCAGCAATTTCCGATGAAATGAAAATAATAATGACCTACCACAACTAGAAACCCATTTATTTGAAAATGGAACACGGGCACGCCCGACGAGACGAGACGCTCGTAAAACGAAACCTTTAGTGATGTACCTACCTACCGTTTACCGAACTGATTTCATCGATAAACGTGAAATAAGTTTCTTAGTTTATTTAGGCACTTACTCATTCTTGAATCACTTTCTATATAATAATTTATTTATCTACTGACTTACGAGGGCTTTGCAAAATGGTTGTCAGAGAACGAATGCGTATCACTATTTGCTAAACTAATTTGTTTCTCACTTTACTGTTGTCCATGTGCATAAACATGTGCTCAACTTGCCAATTTGTAAGCTTGAATCAACAAGCAGTTGAGATATCAAGTATCTTAACATCATTGTTGCGTTATTGCTTCGAATATTTCTATCCGCATGCTTTTTTCTCCGATTTTGTAACAAGGTGGTAGTTATCGGAATGAATATTATTTCAAGTATCGTACCGCGCTCATTTTATTTTCTTGTAAAGAAATACTCTTCCATTCATTTCGAATTTATTTAACACATAAATTCTTGTAACCAAAGACTGATGAACCTACCTACGATAAGCAACTGTGACTGAATTCTAAAGAATATCGATAAAAGGCAAGTGGACAAATTACGTCACTGTCCGTTTGACGCGTCGTCTGTAGACCATAAAACTTTTCGCGCGTAAACGTCACCGTTGACATTGGCGAGCAGATGCACCTTCGTTATCCTTTGTGCACACAGTCTGGTAACACTATTGATTTACATCGCATTTACGGCTCTAATGCTCTGAAAAGTTTGTAATGGGTTTTTGTGCCAAACAAATCGACGCCAATGTCGAGTAGAGTTTTATCGATATCGATAATTTGACTAATACTAACTTAGTGATAAGTAAAAGTAAAGTACTCTCAAACAGATGGGTGCTAGATTATTGCGTTGTGAGATTGCTACCATAAAGTTATTAGTTTGAGAGATCGTTTCAAGAGTTGGCATGTACAAGAGACAATAAAAGCGTCAACGAATATACCACTCGATACATTATCTCAATTCTAGAACATCGTAGAGCCAGCTCCATAAAATCTAGCCAGACATTCACCCACCGCGCCCGTCTTCGCTCGTAAAACGTACCTAAATAAGCTATAAAATATTGTCTGCGTATTTAAATTTATCTATAGTGCTACGGACAGGTTAAATAGAAAACTTGGATGGAACATATCTTAGCTTGTGTGTTATTTTCAATATAAGCACTTTTGTGTAATATAATATGCAATGTACTTAATCAAGTTGATATACTCGTAGTTCCTGATGGATCAAACAACATTCACTCATCTATAAACATATCTACAAGCCAACTAACACGCATGTTGTTATTGCATCTAGTGCTATTTTTCTAGCTGACCTTGATTTTGATGTGGCCTTTATTTATCATTATTTTATAGCCGGTTTACAAGTTTCTAATTTTATTACCTACCTATCAAGAAATAAATGTTGTAATGAAAATATGTTTAATTATTTATGTTTAATAAATATACAGGTACCATATTACGTTTAAAATTCATAATACTAATAAACTTGCTTAAATATCGGTTAATTTAATTGTAGTTTATTTTATACATTACTAAGGGAATTGTTGATTGCTGCATTGCTGCATTGTTGCGTAGGTACTCTACATTACTACAAATTGTATTTAAAAAACAATTCAAATAACTAAGAAGTAATTATATTTTATTCTCTTAAACCGAATGCATTAATTGCAATTTGCATACAATTTTTACACAAAGTTTTAACAAAACATCTTTGTTTATTTTTGAATAAGTTGGTAAAACATCGGCTTATCAACCGTGAGTTTTGAAACTGCCTAGTATAAATAATTATAAACTTGCCTACTGATACATAATTAATTACGTATGACTAAATTTGTCCGGTTACTCATTACTTAATCGAATGGTTTCCGATGTAATTTTTTACAATGTCGCCGACAAAGTAAATTGTTACTAATAAAACAATAAAACGCAATCATAGGTCTATTGTGAACGGTTGCCATCTTTCAAGCTAAATGGCTCTTCATCTAGTGACTTCTTCTAGAAGTAAGCTGAACGTAAATTATGAAGATAATTATTTTTTCTTTGAAGTATTTGAAGTTCTTGGAGTATAGGGTTAATTAAAACTGACCAAAATGGTTTTGTAACTATCCAATTGTTGTCAATCCAAACAGAATAATATTTTAATAGAAAGGTAAATATAAAATGCGTTCTTTGTTATATTTTGTTTATTTAAATAAATATTACTGGACAATCTCTCCACACAGCATCATTTAGCACCAAAGAAAGCAAAGCTTGTAATTGTATATTTATTAATTTTTGTATTAGGGTTCAGTACCTGAAGGGTGAAAACGGAACCCTATTACTAAGCCTCCGCTGTCCGTACGTCCGTCCGTCTGTCCGTCACAGGGCTTTATCTAATGAACCGTAAGAGGTAGACAGTTGAAATTTTCAGAGAATGTGTATTTCTCTTGCCGCTAAAACAACAAATAGTAAAAATAAAATAAATATCAAAATGAAATTAGGCTCTCATACAACCAACGTGTTTATTTTGGCTATTTTTGCTCTTCATTTGTCAGGGCTTTATCTCTTGAACTACAATAGGTAGGCACATGAAACTTAAATAAGATAATATATCTATAAATAAGTAACAATTCAACTGTAATAACAAAAAATACAAAAAATAAAATAAAGTTAAAAATTTAAAGGCGTCTCCGAACAAGTGAAAATTGGATGGTCTTTGAAAAAGTTGCCTGATTTTTACGGTACGGAGCACTTCGTGTGCGAGTCGACTCGCACTTGGCGGTTTATTGACCTAGATCTTTGAGTGGGTTGTAGTTTCCATCATTACTGACCGATTTGACTATGAAACACTATACTATACCCACACTAATAACTATAACAGATAAGTTACTACATGTTACCTGTGACCATTCGATCTAAGTTTTCTCTATGAATTCTGACAATACTCTCTACTGTTATACCTTGTTGGATACTTGAAGGAACATAAATATTTTAACTCTACTACACAACTACCATAGTTTTTTCTATATTTTTTGTCTTTTTTCAACTATCAGTCGTCTACTACGACCCAGTTTGTTTATTTACTTACCTGCAATTTTGGTGATTAAAATAATAAAGCAAGTTATCTATTACACAAAAATCGTTAAAAAATATACTTTCACAAATAAAAAAAAAGTAGTAAAAAAAAAAATATGCAATATTCTTATAGAAGTTCTTTATGTCCAATATCTCGAAAACGGTTTAGTTTAGGGTATGATGTTTTATATTTAAATCAGTCAGTAATAATTATAAATGATGGAAACTACAAGGATCTATCTAGATAGGTCGATTTTACCAGTAACCCTGTATATTTTTATGAATATATAATTTATTCATATCTGTGCAATAAACCTATACAATACTTTCCATTAGTTCGATAAGTATTCTGTAGGTAGGTACTTAGGAAAAAACGCAAATATGTTACAATAACTGTCATCCGTTGACAATAAATATTGGAACGTAATTTGCGAAATTCAAACGTCGAGTGGCGGGACATCATTCTCTCATCTTATACCGGAACCGTAGCCTTACAGCAACACAAAATAGATCGCATTTAATTGCCCACTAAAACGCGCAGAATTAGCATTACGACAAACTTTGACACATGGCAATCTCTTGCTTTGTTCATAATAAATGGCTGGGTGTAAAAATATGCTTTGTGATCAAGCTTTAGTGGTATTGCGAAATAACGTAAAGGCGTTATGTTTTATTGCGGTTCGCGGGTGGTAAATCTCGACTGCTGTCCGGTTATTTCTTCGACTGTCGGATGGCATAAAAGTTATAGTAAAGTATATTTTAAAGGAACCTTTTGTCAAATATTAGGTACCTACTTAACGTAGATGAACGACTTCAGTTTGTAAAGAAGGGACCAAAGATTGCGTTTGTTTTCATCAAACAAATATGCCAAAATATGCTAATTATCTATTTTGTTTGCCACTTCTAAGTTCTAACAAATCAATCGATAACTATTCATCGAACCTCGCGCCTTACTATTGCCACCTTAGTTATGAAACACGTTATTTGTTCAAAAATAGAACACCTGACTACTGAAAAGAGTTTCCATTCCTACTTAATTCTGGTCGTAAACCTTCATTTCCTATACAAGTTTTGAGGAACTATTATTATGTTAGCGGTAAAGTCTGGACATAAAACCTGCAGGTATACGTACGGAACCCAACGATTCTCGAAAATCTTGGCAATAAGCACTTTATGACCCCTAAACCTGAAACTACTTCACTACATAGATAGATTTGATTAAACCATTTCAAGGAACTGTGCATAGGAAAAGTTGAATGGCTGGCGCAAAATAATAAAATACATTTATAAACTCGAACTTACATACCATCTCTACATTTCTAGAGCATGAAGGTTTTAAGATCCTACCTTTCTTTATATAAGACGAAAATAAATTTTCTACTGTTTTCTTCTTACGTCGTTTTTAGGGTGAAAATGGAACGCTGTTACTAAGCCTCCGCTGTCCGTCCGTCCGTCTGTCTGAGGTTTTATATCTATGAACCGTAAGAAATAAATAGTTTAAATTTTTAGCGAATGTGTTTTTCTCTTGCCGCTTTAACAGCAAATAATAAAAATAAAATACATATCAAAATTAAAGGAGGCTTCCATACAAAAAACGTTTTGTTTTTTTCTGATTTTGACATGGTGTTACTAATGCCGTTATAACAACAAATAAAAATAATAATAATAACAATAATTAAGGGGCCATCCGTACCACGTAGAGTACCTACCTACCGAACACCGAAGTTAAGCGACGCCGGGCGCGGTCAGTATTTGGATGGGTGACCGCGTCATATTGGCTTTTTGATTTTGTCGATTCATTAAAAAATCCGTATATTAGGGTTTCTTTTGCGAAAGTTTTGTACAATGGTACGGAACCCTCCATGTACGAGGCGACTCGCACTTGCCAGTTTTATTTTATTTTCTTATAATGTTTGTAACATTTCGATAGGTATAGATAATCTTAGACGAGTTTTGAACTTAGGTCTGATCTAGTCTTTTATTTGACTCATCTGCATTAATTTTCAGCTGTGACATGTTTACCTACACACACGAGTCTAGAATAGTCTAAATGAAAATGTCTCCATTTCTAATAGAACCGATTTATCTCTTCTAGGAACTCAAGAAGTATAATAAAATAAGATTGGTATTAGTAGCAAAATACTATTTGGCTACGTATTCCTTGTAAGGTACCTACTGACCGGCGTTACAGGCCGTAATGTAACATGTAACACAGAGAGCATTCGTGCAGTAAGTACGGGGAAAGAAGGCGCTCAACTAGCAACGAGACGGATCTTAGCACACGGCGCGGCGTAACGTATCATGCTCGCTGCGAATGGTACATTACGCCCCGGAACACCGGTCAGTACCCGGCTTAACATACACTACCGACCTCTGCGCCGCAGCGCGTGAACGTCCGCCAGCGACGCAGGAGTTAACAGGTTCGATTCGCGCTTTGGGAATTTGTACGATCTGCAAATATTCGTACCGGGTATTCTGCCATCCATCGATGTAAGTATAAAGTATTAAATAAAGATCAGTTACTTAGTAAGTAACCCATAACATAAGCTCGGCTTAGTTTTGGGCTTAAAAGCGCGCAATGCGCGCCATTTCGTGAAAAGGATAGGCATAGGATTTTGCTTTCATAGGAGCGGGACAGAGCATACGTTTTTGGAACGGCGTAAGCGCAAAAATCAAGTTATTGCTTATTTACAAGAAAACTTCTCAACAAATGAAGAAACTGGTTCAAGGAACCAAATAATTAGTAATAAGCTACGAATCAAAACATAATTCATTTCAATAGAACGCAGGGTTCCTGAGATCTCGACCAAACTATGTGTGAAACAGTGCACTTTCCTGTTTTTTTAGTATTATTTTTCTCATTCATGTTATCATAACCAGAGATAAAATGTAAATCCCGTGAGTACTGAGTTCTAGGACAAGTTTGACAACCGAACCCGTTAGGTTCGCCCCTTATGGCTGCTGTGTGAATTATCCGGTATAGTTTATTAAATATTAATATTTATTCCTCCTCGGTTAACTTATCATACCTCAGTTAATTTATGCAATACCTTAATTAATTAATATAACTTACATTCGCAACAAAAAACGTACTACCCAAAACTTATCACATGAACCATCGTTCAAAACCGCACGAAAATCCGTTCCGCCACATATACACAAATAACTATAAAACGGTCAATGACACAATTTTCCCCGTAAGGTGGACTAGACACAGGTGGACTACCACAGGTGGGCCCACGGGTAATGGACTAAATATCACATCACACTTATTATACTAATATTATAAATGCGACAGTTCGTCTGAATGTTTGTTACCACGTATCTCCGTAACTACTTAACGTATTTAGATGAAATTTGGTATTTAGTAGTTTAAGTTCTAGAATAACACATAGGCTAATCTAATTTTCTTTTAATTAACATCTGAGGCGGTAAAAAAGGGTGGTACAGTTTATATTGAAAATGATTATTCCTTGGTTCGATTCACTCAAAACTCGGTATAAATAAACAATAAAGTAAATAATGATACGCGTATTTTTTATTTTTACAAATTGAATCCTAGGGGATTTGCAATAAATTTCTACGCGGGCAAAACCGCGCGGCGGGGTGCAGCTAGTTCAAAGTCAAAGCCAAAGACTCTTTATTTCCATAAATATAATAAAAGTACACTTAGAAAAGGTCAAATTCTTAATAATTAAACACTGACACGGAGATAAAGTGATATTTTTGATTTCAGTCGCTTCGGTATGTAGACTAAAGTAAAGAAGATGGATGTTTGTTACCTCTTCACGCCGTAACGACTGAACCGATCGGGCTGAAATTTCGCATAGATGTAGCTCTAAGCCTGAAATCATACATAAGCTTTTCATTCCGTAAAACAGCTCCCATGGGATATAAATAACCTTTAATCGGTTCCGTAGAAACAACACGAGCGATGCCGCGGGTTGTAACTAGTTATGAAATAAGTTGCACTGCACCTACCATCTGTCGTCAAAGGACCTCCTTCGTAAAATATAGCTCAGTTACTGAAAGCTGCCGCGATCTTCTTTTGTTTCTCATATTTTGGAGACCTAGCACATTTTGTTTTGTTTAGTTCGATCGGCGATCGGTACTCTAATCGAGCGAAATCTGAAATTTCGTACGTAGTTGAGCTGCCCTTAATTTTTTAATTGAAGTAGTCTAATTTACATTCTATTTGACACTGCAATTTTGGTCTTTAGCATGATTAATATTATAGGTTAAAATTTATTGAAAAGTTAGAGTCTTAATATTCGTTTGAAAATGGCCCTAATGTAAGCTTAAGCAAGAGTAAAATGAACTAGAGTAGGCTTCCAGTGTCAACAAATTTGTGACGTCAGCATGGTTAATTATATGAAAAAACAAAAGACTATCGCGCCAGCTTTAACTCACCGAGCTATATTTTTTTACTCGTTGCGGAGACTCGAGAAGACTGGATCGATTAAAAAAATTATTGTGCCGAAATGGCATTACGAATGCCATATTCGGAGTAACGAAGTCTCGCAACAATGTTGCAGAGGAAGTGTTGCAAGGCAAGAGTGGTAAGCGGGCTTTTTAAAATTCGAATGTTGAATTGTTTCATTAAGTAATGAAAATTATATAAATAAATTATATACAAGTACCTAAGTAAGTCAACGTTAGCATATGCCGAGTATTTGACATAACATAACATAGGCAGGGACGTGTCGGGCCGCAAACGCCAAAGGTTCCGTTGCATATTTGTACAGGATTTTAAGAAATACTAGGATTCATAGTACGTACAATTTTTGTTGAAAATATTGAATGAGAGATATTTCCCATATTTTCGGTAGCAGTAACCCATTTTAGTAATATTGTAGTGGACCCAAAGTGACACAGTAAGTAAGAACCTGATGGTTTAAGGTAATTATTTTGTAGATATTGTTTTGTTAAAAAAAACCATATCAGACGATTTGGTTGCAGGCTTTCGAAAATTAAGATTTTTCTGATTCTGAACAATTTAATCTCCTCTAAGCCGAATTGACTATCAAGGCGGCAAGTCTCAATCTCAACGAAGGCTATCCATGTGTGCGGGTCATACTTATTATAGTGCACAAGTGTATGCGCAAACACAGGTGCACTCTCCAATCCCCATCTCTCATACATGATGAGGTCCTGGGTTCTGCACTATTTTAGGTCAAGCTTCCTGTCCCACTTGATTGACCAGTCCCAGACGCAACATGGTGTGACTTGTCCCATTGTCACGAAGTGGTCCCAGTACTGCCATTACGCCTGCAACAGGTGCCGGTTTGTACTGTGCGTGCTTCTACCATCCTGTCTTTTAGGGTTCCGTACAAAAATACTTTGCTATTATTTTCACTATCCCGCAAAAATAAAAATATTCGACATTACAAGACATAAAGTACCTACCTATAGACGGACGGACAGACAGCGGAGGCTTAGTAATAGGGTCCCGTTTACATCCTTCGACCACTCAACCCTAATAAAAGTAAAGAAGGACTGGTGTAGGTGTAAATTAAATTAGAGAAAGTATAGAAAACAAACTTAGGTCATCCAAGATATACAAAGATAACAATACACATAAAATATAGTACAGCATCCACCAGGTTTAAAAATATTATGAGTAAATATATTTTATACGGAATCTCGATCTTACGCATATGTATTACTCTTATCCTCACGTGTCTGGATAATTTGCCAAGTTGGTTATTATTAACCACAAAAAGAATTCAAATTAGTTAAATGATTAAACATACACGTTGTAGCGGGCGGCATCGTGGAACTCGTTGTGGTACACTGCACGGCCAGACAAGAGACGGACTCTTTGAGGCATCAACTTCCACACCCATAGAAAAGCTGACGCGAACTGTCAATCACCAAAAGTCCTGCTCCTTCAAGGATCTGCTGTGCAATTACGCATAAATAACCTATCCTATATTTGACATTTAAAAGCCCTTTGAATGGCCTTGAAAGCCATTTCAATGGTCATATCCATACAATAGCAAATTACGAAGGCCATTCAAATGGCTTTCAAATGTCAATATATGATGGGAGTACACTACTATGAGATGACATTTCGTACACGTACCAGATCCCACTTAGAATTTTAGCGGGTGGCATTACTTCCAGTCTTAAATCTTGTTACACTTAAAAAATACTAGCCACTGCCCGCGGCTTCGCACTCACTATTCCGGGATAAAAAGTAGCATACGTCCGTCCTCGGAATACCATGTACGTCCTTGCCAAATTTCATTGAGATCCGTTCAGCCGTTTAGTCGTGAAAAGGTAAGAGACAGACAGACAGACCAACATATTTCAAATTTATAATATTATATTACCTTTTAACGCCTAAACGGCTGAACGGATCTCAATGAAATTTAGCAGAGAGGTAAATGGTATCCCGGGGACGGACATAGGCTACATAAAATGTGCGAGCGAAGCTGCGTGCAGCAGGTAGTGTTATTATAATTAAGAACTGCAAATAATATGACATTACCAAGTGCATCAAGGTTTTACACGCGCTTTTCAGTGACTTAAATTAGCCAATGTCCTTCCTCGGGATACATTCTACGCCCCTTCCAAATCTCACAAAGATCCGTTCAGCCGTTTAGGTGTAAAAGGGTAACAGAGGGATGAACAGATTTACTTTCGAATGAATAATAATAGTATTGCACAACATTTTAAAGTAACATTTGCCCGCCAAGTACTTGTTTCCTTTGAAAACTGTAAGAAGTCCGCTCACGCTCCCTACTATAAACACATCCTTATGAACAATTCACACGTCTTTACACAAGGTTGCCAGTGTTGCCACATTAAAACATTGATCCTATTTGACGCAGCTGTCCGTTAGGTCCATCACCTTTCAAAAGAACAGTGTAACTTTATGGCGCTCGCCTAATTCGTCCGTACTTAAAACCGGATTTTAATGTTACATGTTTTATGTTTCTATAAATCGAGCGGAGTTTGTCTCGGTGGTCCAGTGTCACTTCGTCAAATGGTTATTCAATAATAAGTTTTTTTTAATTAAAACCCAAATTTTATTAAGCTTTTAATAATTGTAGTTTATGTTAAAGGTAGTTGATAATATGGTGCCAAGATGTTACGGAATTATTCAGGGCAGGAACTACGTATGGGGTTTTTGGGCTCAACTACTCCCCCAAACAGTCTTTAAAGACCGACAAAATCACAAACGGCTCGCTCCGCTCACCGATCTTGACCAACGACTTTCTCAAACTCTATGAAATCTCTGAAATTATCATCACACAATCAAGATATTCCCACCCAAAGTCTTTGCATGCGACCGCCTCCAATGCTAGGCCCCCAAGTAGTAAGTGCCAGACTGCCGCGCTTCTGCAGTGCATCCACTATGTTTGCTGGTCGATGGTTATCACGCCATCATCTGGCAAAACTGCCTCATTGCTCAGCAGAGTGCGGAGCAGTTCTAACAGCAACCTGCAGGTCATTCCAGATCGCTACGACCTGCCTGAGTAATTGAGGCCTTTATTCGGGACCTGATCAAGTAGAAAGTCTCGCCTGAGACAGCTTGATCGGGCACGAGTAAAGGTCCATAAACCTTCCCTTTTGAATTTGTATGAATTATGCTTTTATTTTATTTTAACATAGATTTTAAGACAACTCACTAACAAAAAATGGACCTAATTTTGCTGTCTGATTTAATAAATGATTTAATTTTAATTAACATTTTAAGCCAAGCCAGTCCGCCCCTAGAATTATCTTAATGAATCCGAAAAAATATATACATACTAAATCGAAATTGTGACAAATACCATACATAGGTACCATCTGAAGAATCCTTGTACAAAGTAAAGTAGGTACCGTAATTAAAAAATGAATAAAAAATTATGGCACCACCTCGGGATCATTATTTATACAATAGCGAAATAATTTCAAAATCGGTCCATAATTGACGGAGAAATCGGCGAAAATACATATAAAAATATACATACAGACGAACATGTTTTTGTTTATTACGTACCTGTTTTTTCTTTTGTATTTCCCTTATTTTTTATATAACATGTGTGTGTGTGGCTATGAATAAATTCTTTATCCTTCTTTATTCTTTATACATAGATCCTCAACGTTAAAATACCCACGCCCGCTCACTCACGAGAACTTTGAAAGCGAAGTTCCTGAGTGAAACATTCCAACACCTACCTACTAAAGTTTATTCTACGGATTCATTTTAAAAGATACGCCTATTATATTTGTATTAAAAACGTACGACTTATAAGTACAACGTCTCTTTCATCAATAGTTGGTTATGAATGTTTTATGACCATTGATAATGTTAGTTAGTACCAACTTAAAGCGGTTTTATGGTTATTTATTATACTTATTTCAACGACTGTACTTAAGGCGCTACCCCGACTCACAGTAGCGCCTCCACTTATATTATCTTATTATTACGTTACACTAAGGAGTTTTCTAAAATCCATTGGGCAGTTTGTGATAAGTAATATAAGCTTTTTTTTAATGCCTCTGTTATAGTTTTATTTGTGTAATTTATGCAGAGATGCGAAGTTGCTCTTGGTGACCACCAAACTCTGTTTTCGCACCTCTGTCAAAACTATGTTTATAAAATAAAACTATTACAGAGGCATTAAAAAGAAGCTTATGTATCACAAACTAACCAATGGATTTTTGAAAATTGCTTTGTTTAACGTAATCTATATACAGGGTGGATTTTAGAGACGGGACAGTAAGGGCAGGTCCAGTTTCTTTTAAGGATCAAAAGTCTATATTGGACCGACTGAAGTTTGAGTACTAGAAATTTTAGAAATCGTAAAAAATTTTTCCATACATTTCGGTACGAGAGTCAGACTTCTTCGCTGCCCAAACTTTTTGTTCTGGGTAGATCCGCTATAAAGAAGACTGGCTAGATTGTTAAGTTGCGTATTTATCGTATTGCGTAGTTTATATCCTCAAACTTCAGTTGGCCTCAAAGAGTCTTGATCACAGTAAGAAATAGGATTGTTCGGCAATAAAGAATATTCCGAGTTGGTAAGGTAAGGTTGGTCGTTTTTCCGTAAAAAATGTATGGAAAAAGTTTTTCGCGATTTCTGACATTTCTAGTACTCAAACCTCAGTCGGTCGAGTAGAGACTTTTGATCCTTATATATAAGAAACAGGATCGATTGCCATCAAAAAAGTTTTTGTGTAAAACTTCATGCTGACTGTACATTTTTACCAAAATCTGTGAATGCAGTTCAGATATCTTAAAAAGTCATGGATGGTCTCCTAGGATCTTTTTCCTGTAACTATAACGGTTAAGGTACCTGCCCTTACTGTCCCGTCTCAAAAATCTACCCTGTATAAAGATTAAGTTAAACAAAAGAATTTTCAAAAATCCATTGGGCAGTTTGTGATACATAAGCTTTTTTTTTATGCCTCTGTAATAGCTTTGCTATAGTTTTGTCTCAAAAATCCACCCTGTATATAATAAACCGCCAATTGCGAGAGGACTCGCTCACGAAGGGTTCCGTACCGTAAACATCAGGGAACTTTTTCAAAGAACATCAAATTTACACTTGTTCGGAGATCCCTTTAAATTTTCAACTGTATTTTATTTTGAGTATTTGTTGTTATTACATTTGAAGTGTTACTTATTCATAGAAAGTTTGATGTGCCTACCTATAGTTATAGTAGTGTAGTTCAAGTGATACAGCCTCGATAAACAAATAGCAAAAATGGTAAAAAAATAACGTTTTTTGTGTAGAATGGCTCCATTCATTTGGATATATATTTAATTTTAATATTTGTTATTTTTTTTGTTGTATAGCGGCAAGAGAAATACACATTCTCTGGAAATTTCAACTGTCTGCCTCTTACGGTTCATGAGATAGAGCCCTGTGAGAGACGGACGGACGGACGGACAGCGGAGGCTTAGTAATGGGGTTCCGTTTTCACCCTTCGGGTACGGAACCCTAAAAAATATCTATCTATGTATTGAGTATTATATATCAGTTATCTAGTACCCACAACACAATCTCTGCTTAGCTTAGGGCTAGATAATGCTGTGTTAATGTCCAACATTTTTTTATATTTATATTTTGTAATAAATGATCATATCAACTAGATACTTACCTAGCTAGCTAAAATTACCAATAGTCTATATCCCTATAAACTTAATAATAACTCACAAAACTCGTCTAATAAAATGTCGAGCGGGTCCTAAAATGTCGAGCGCGTCCTATTCTCAAAGCGCTCGTAATTAAGTCGCTAACTCGTTGTCGCGATATGATTTACGACCTGGGGACAAATCTCGAAGTGTTACTATATTTTATTAATACGTGTCCGGTCGTAAAAACCACTTTTCATATCGTGACAAAGAAGAAACACACTCCGCGGGTGGTATGGTGAATTGGTGACGAAATCAGTGAGTAGCTATTTGTTATTATCAAAGCCATTCACACACAAATAACTTTCAAGTTGTTACACTTATGATATCACATTACACTTATATTATGAATATACAAGTTTGAATGATGAGTGTTTTTTACATCTTCACGTCAAAATCAAAATTCATCTAAATCCTAATGAAGAGGGGCGAATGTAACGGGGTGGTTGTCAAACTACATACATAGTTCTAGGTAAGGACCCCGAGCTAAGAAACTCGAATTACATAAAATTGAACATTTTTTTTCTTAGGTTCCTTGAAAAATGTGAAAACACGATTAAGGAAAAAAAAATACGATAATAAAATCATGAAACAGTGCACTGTTTCGCACATAATATGGCCGAGATCTCAGGAACCCTGCGGTCTATTGAAATTACTTATGTTTTGATTCGTAGGTTATTTCTAATTATTTGGTTGCTTGAACCAGTTTCTTCATAAGTTGTGTAGTTTTCTTGTAAATAAGCAGACTTGATTTTTGTATTATCAAGGTAATGGATAACATTACCGTGATATTATCTTAAGTCTTAAGTTTGTCAAAATACACATTCTCTGAAAATTTCAACTGCCTCCCTCTTACCGTCCATGAGATAGAGCCCTCTGACAGACAGACGGATAGATAGACAACGGAGCCTTAGTAATAGCTATGCCAAGAGAAGGTTATTCTCTGACATATACTATACTATACTAATTATAGTATAGTCGTATATTATAGTACTACTATGTACTACTACTATACTATATAACAGCAAATAATAAAAATAAAATAAATTCAATAGTTAAGGAAGCCGATGGCTTAATTAGTTAATTCATTTTATTTTATTTTATCTATCCATACCACGTAGAGTACCGATCACTGAAGTTAAGCGACGCCGGACGCGGTCAATACTTGGATGGGTGACCGTGTCATTTTGGCTTTTTGCTTTTTTCGATTCATCAAAAAATCCGTTTATTAGGGTTTCTTTTGCGAAAGTTTTGTATGATAGTACGGAACCCTCCGTTTGCGGGATGACTCACACTTGCTGGTTGTTTTATAGTAAGATATTATTATGTATATGGGAAAAAAAAGATACTTCCATCCGAACGTAGAACCTCCCCCTGTTTTCAAAGTCAGTTAAAAAACGTTGAACGTGTTTAAGATTACTCGTTCCGATGTTACGATAATACTTCATTGGTTCCGAAGTTCCGGCTCAAGTCTTTGGTTTCTACCAAGTCGCTAATTTCTACTACATTGACGTAGTTGTAAACACTGTACTTGTATACCTACCTATTGTATACTATACCTAGTCTTAGGTACCCATAATTACCAGAAGTACCAAGGACCGGATGCCAGCAAACAACACGATTCTAAATCAAATGGTAACGGCCTACTTCAGGACTTGCGCGTGCGCACATGTTCGTCGCTAATTATAATTAGCAGGGAGCTTTTTGAACGGAAAACATTGTTCTAAGAAATCAAATTATATCCCAAAAACACCACGAGGTCAAGTCACTTGACCTCCTGGTGTAGTGCTCCTGGTTAGCACAATCCCGTATACTGAGGGAAGGATGCGGGTTCAAGTCCCGTCGAAGTTGAAAAACTTTTGGGATAATATTGAAAGAAGAGGAAGCGTGGTGTTTTCCATTTTGAGTAATGGTTGTTCGCTGAAAACTTACAATATAATACAAAAATACTTTATTGTACACCAATCGTCGCTAAGAAGCGATCTCTTCCATGATTCCTTTAAGGCTGTTGTATGCCCCAACAGCCTTGAGAACACAAAATAATTATCTGTAGCCGTATAAATAATTTGTTTTATTTGTGAAATTATGTAATTTGTGTAAAATACTTTGACAAATATTTGAGTGAAAGAAGAATATTCAAACTCAATAGCGTTTAGAAGATATATCCAGAATTTAAAAAAAAATATTCGATATTCGATCTACTAAACGCTGTTGATTTTGAGTATTTTTCTTTCACTCAAATATTTGTCAAAGTATTTTCTACAAATGGTACGTTTCACGAATAAAACAAATTATTTATACGTACGTTATTATATATACGGCTACAGAAAATTATTTTGGTTTCTCAACGCCGTTGGGCCATAGGCCAGCCTTAAGGAGAGTGAGAAAATGCGAATTTTTGACTGGTTTTTTTTTTTAGTTTTGGTATGTCGAAAACCTGCTTTCACTCGCTGCTCACTAAAAACAAAAAAGGTATGTTACACAATTATCAGTTTTGACGGTTTAATAAGTAAAATATTCTCTCCATATTTGAACAAATTACTCAGTTTGTTTAAGTAAATTCTAACGAGCACTAAAACCATGAATGAACAATGAGCACAGCGCGCAAGTACTTGCGATTGTTTTGGTTAGTGCCACAAATTCAATAATGTTACTTACTGAGCACTAAAACATATTTTATCCAGAAGACTCACTAATAATATAATATTTATAAATATGGAGTGATAATATATATAATCACAGCCTATCTTTAAAAAAACTGTTTCATCATCCATGTGAAAAGTTTGACAACTTTATTTTTATTATAATATTTGTAGGTTATGTAGGTATTATGGAATTTATTATTCACATCATTTATTCAAAATCTCGTTATAAAATACATTTTTACTATAGAAAATAAAATATTATAAAACGGCCGCGAAGCTAGCCTCAAGCGGCCGGTGACTAGGGCTGCAGAGTGAGGAACTTCCTGACGATACGCGCCGAGTCCAGGAGTAACACCTTTTGGATCTGACCCTTGATCCAACTTCCTAGCGAGTCTCTTGAGATGTTGATCGAGGCTCTTCGCTATTACGCCGTTAACTGAAACGACTATCGGGACGACAGTCGCTGAATCAATATCCCACATGCTGACGACTTCGTTAGCCAAGTCAAGATATTTGCTAAGTTTATATTTCTCAGCTATCAAAAGAAAATTAACCAACGAGCGGCGAAAATAGTAATAGTGAAATGAAATGAAATGAAATGAAATGAAAAATATTTTATAATTTACCTTGTGCGTAGCAGTGTTTAAGGAAATAGTGATACAATAACGAATACAGTTGTATTGCATAGGCCAGCTGTAGGCAACGAGTAAATTAAGGTCGCCGAGGTCAATGGCAACTACCTAGGTATCTACATTGTTTCAGTACTGACAAGAACTGAATATCGTAAACATAAGGACGAAAGATATTTACCGCGAAAAAAACCTTCTCCAATAAGATCTAACAAAAAGTAGTCCGTGTAGAAGACCACACCAACCACAAAATGAAAGAACATCTATCAAAGCAAGTCGTCAACTAGTTTCGTCTCTCCTCGAGACATCATCATGACACCACAATACTCGACCTTGACATTGAGAGCACCAACCAACACCGGAAGAGTCCCACCAGAGATGTTGTCACTCCGAGCTCCGCGCGCCAATAAATATCGTATGATAATGTTACTTAACGAGGTAAACATCATGTGGTATGGTGACATGATGTTAACTTTGTTTATTATTGTTATTATTTCATTTTTGTTTTGTGAAAACATTATTGTGACGTATAGTTTGACAAATTATAAATAAAATGTTCATCTGTAGACTTCGATCAGGTATCCGCCGCCTAGCGCCTCATCCGTAGATACCTAGAACGTTACAAGAATGACACTGGAAATTGTCTATGACTTGTTTTGACGCAGACAGTGTGCGCAGTGTCGTCATGACAAGTTCTGTGAATACGGGAACAAGAGATTCGTGGGGCAGAATTTGTTTTATTTTAATTTGAAGTAGTCACCTGAAAATAATAAACGCTTTTTTTTATAGGAACAATCTGTAAATCATACCGATACCTAGTACTTGTCATATTTAAAATTATTTGGTTCCTTCTAATAAATAATAAAATAAATACAAATATTTTATTTCGGACAACAAATAGTTAGGTAGGTAGGTAGTTAGTATAGTCACAGAACTCTTTCTGTGTAGTCAATACTAAACAAATATAACGCAACAAGAAAAGCTATTATGCTATTATTTTGTAAATGTTTGAACTAGTAATAATTCCAAACTAGTCTATTTTTATAAAAAAAAAAAAAAACGCAAGCACACATAAAATAAAAATAAATATAAAAACAATAGCCTCTCTATTCATGAATTTAGAACAAAGTCAAAATCGTTAACACAGGCAAACCAAAAAATAATTTTCAACGCTGATTTCTTGAGGATGCCCCTAATAGCACATTATAGTGGTAAAACATGCATTGAAATTTTACTGAAAATTGGAAATCCCGTCCTTTTTTGTGTCTTGGACGTGTGATTTTTGCAATTTTCCTAGGCATGCTTCCTGTCCGAGCACTAAAATGATACTAGTCATTTACATGTCAATGGTTTCTCTTTTGATACAGATGGTTTCAGAGTGCGCATTGTGAATCTAAGGGGGGGGGGGGGGGGCGGCGGATACCTTGATCGATGTACCTACACTACATAGGATAGTGTAAGTATTATTGTTTTCTAACGCCACCGTCTATTTTGTTCTAACATATCCAGTCCATCCCAAGTTGCCTGGAGGAGCCCACTCATAGCGATAAGGCCGCCTTTGTACTTCGTCTACCTTTAGCATCTATTTCTGTATTGTTTTCTGTCTTTGTGTGGTACAATAAAGTATTATCTATCTATCTTTGTATATAATTAGTATAAATATAGTATAATTAAAGTCAAAAAGCCACTTGGATCTGTAATTTTTCACTCTCTCATCGATTCCGAACCATCTCTGAAAGTTCGGTCCTTACTTTTTGTTACACCCTGTATAAACCGTCAAGTTACAATAAAGTACAAATTATAATAGCATAGAATAGGTAATAATAATGAAATATTATAAAAATGTCAACATGAAATGAATTATGTAATTTTTTATTAATTATATTTTCTCAATGGAGTAAATACACTTCCTGAGAAGATATCACTTTAATTAATTTTTTAGCGTTGTTCTCTTATGTATAACTTGTTTAATTTCAAGCGGCAATTTATTGAAAGTTCTAGTAGCTTTACTATGAACATTATTATGAATGCAAGCGGGTTAACTACGAACCTAGTTGGTTGGAAGAACACCAACGTTTCATCCCTTAACGGACTTCATACATAAAGAATTAGTCAAACTACGAAAGTTGTAAGTAATTAATTAAAAAGTACTGTATAAAGAACCCTAGTCATTTACAACGGAATATTTCCCGTGTGTTAATAACCAAGATTGATTTAAAATATTTATAAAGAACCCAACTCGTTCCTCGCTTTTATTTTTTTTTCGCAAAATAGAGTGACTAGGGGCTCTAAAAATTTGTACCTAAAACACACCTGGAATTCAGCTGAGGGTTTTAACAACTCATTCACCAAAATCGCTTTAGCCCTTTTGATGCTTCGAGGTAAAGAGTGTCCGCCAACCACATTTAAACAATCAATAAATTTATAGTTTAAAAAAAATTAAAAAACTAACCTATAATTAATTAATATTTTCGCATCTTTTTAAGTTATGCGGGAAACATGCAAATTCCCTAGAATAAAAATTTTGTGGGTCCATCTTGGGATCATTTAATTTTTACCATTTAATATCTTATTTTTTCGATTTCTGTTAAAAAACGAACACAATCAGCAAAAACAAGTGAACCTTCTGATGTCTATACTTACAACTCACTTGTTGTTGGTAACGATGTCGTAAGTCCGGCCGGGAGGTCGCGCGCGTGTCCGTAGCGTAAACACCGCCACGCAGTCTGTGTGTAGAGACCCTTATTTAGCGCACTCCATTGTTTTATTGTTCCATACGAATAAAGTTGTGCGTCCACTGCATCGGAATCGAAGCGTACGCAGCGTAAGGATTTGTTGCTTTGTACAGCGTGCACTGGATCGGTCTATCTACCGATACCGATGCCAGAGAAAGGGCTTTTTATCTCTTACAATCAGTTCCCATTAGATGTAAATACCCATAGAACGTTCCCACAGAAACAATGCGTGCGAAATCGAAGGCAGAAACTACTTTACAATATAGGTCACAATAAATGGTGCTTAAATTATGGTTTAAACTGTTCAAAGTCATAAAACACACTTGCGTTTAGGAAAACAAAACATATGTAGAACTTTGGATAGCTTTGGAGTTCAAATAAGTACTTTGAAAAGTATCTCAATTAGATTCTATAGTGCTAACAGAACCACAAAAAAAAAACAATTTTTTAATTTCATCGATAAGTGAATAAAAAAAAAATTTACGTGTTAATATTTTGCGCGTAATTTGATGAGAACGCTGAACGCAATGGGCGCTAGGCGCATAGAACAATATACTAATATTGTTCTATGGTCATGACATGACTGACGTCAGTTGGCTGTGTAAAAAAATGCTTGCGTTGGTTACGAAAATAATAAAAGTACAAAGCCTAATTAAGTTTGTACGCTGATCAGTTGACAGTTGTCACTTTTAAGTTCACACAGCCGTACTACGACGTAATAACATGGCATCGACTATTTCATGGTGTTAAAAAAACAGATTAAACAAACTGAAAACGTTAAACTAAATTTTAATTTTTTTATATTATGAACTTTATCTAACATTTTTCGACTGCTTTTTGCCTAAGCTATCACAATAATATATTTATTAAATTTTTTTCTCGTATAGAGTAAATTAATGTCCTGTTGTGCTCCCAATGCATAGCGTAGACGGGCAATACCGAGCAGTATCGAATACAGAATACAGAATTTATTCGTAATACCATTACTACATGTCGTTCACTTAAAATATAAAATTAAAAATTATAATAATGGCAAAATAAAAAATCATTACTACATGTCGTTCACTTAAAATAAAATATATAAATTAAAAATTATAATAATGGGAAAATAAAAAATTCATTGATGTCATATAATCTAGTTCAATGAGCCTGTTTTTTCTTAAAAATATGTGTGGAAGCTGCATCACGGATCCAGTCGGACAGCCGATTGTAAACCGAAGGACCCATTATATAAACGGACCTCTCTGATTTCTGTAGCTTATGCTCAGGTGTGAGCAGGCGGTAGTGGTGGTTGTTACTACGCAGGGCGCGAGCGGCGTTGGTACCGCGGCGCTGGAACAGCTCCACGTTGTTGTGCGTGAACAGAGCTATTTGGTAGATAAGTTCACCCGTGAGAGTGAGTATGTTGTACTCCTTGAACAGCTCCCTGCATGAGAAGTCACTCGGGACACCTGCCGTCGCGCGTAGAGCTCGCTTTTACATCACGAAGGCCCGCTGAACGTCGGCCGCTCGCGCCCACAACTCTACCCCGTACGAGAGCGAACTGTGGACTGTCGCGTAGTAGCAGGAGCGGACTACGTCGGGCGACGCCGTGCTCGCTAGCTTCGTAGTGCAAAGCAAGACCCTCCTAACTTACCGCAGAGTGAGTCTATATGCTTATCCCATGCAACCGTCCAGGTGGAATCCTAGTAGTTTTATAGCATGTACTTGTTCCAGCGCCGTATCTCCGGCTACTACATTCAAAGAGGGCGCCCTTCCGTTGAGACTGAAACTAATGAGGCAGGTTTTGTCCCTGTTTAGCGCGAGACCGTTCAATCTTAACCATGATTCAAGTTTCCGGATAACCATGTTCAGTCTGCGCTCCAACTCACCTACCGTAGGTCCAGTTACTACCGCGGCTACATCGTCCGCATACATGTATATCTCGGCGTTATCGATGGTGCCAGGCAGGTCGTTGAGGAGCAGGCTGAACTGGGTGTTCGACAAACAGGACCCCTGGGGAACACCTATGACGTTTTCCAGCTCGGACGAAACTCTACCCCCGTCCCCTACCACTACTTGAGTTCTTTTGGACATAAAGGAGGTTAAGAGGGATAGGGCGGGGCCACGTATGCCATGGAACTGGAGTTTCTTGGCTATAAGGCAGTGATCGGCTGTGTCGAACGCGCGCGAGAGGTCGCAGCTCAGCAGAGCCACACGCTGGCCGCCTCGCGCGCGCCTAGCACGCGCCAGACCACTTCCCGCAGCAGGTCTGTCGTAGCGCGGCCCGCTCTGTACGCGAACTGCGACTGGTTTTTGGGGCTATTTGAGTGCTGATAATTTTATTTATTTCGAACGCTGTAAAAGGGCTGATCTGCAGCGATACATCGCTGGCGCTCGTGTCCGCCGCAAGCACGGCCACCGCGCGCAGTACGTCGGCCGCGGGGGCGCCGCCGCACCTACTCGCTGCCGTCACAAATTCCCTATTTAGGGCGACGACCAGTTCGAATTTAGTTGCGAACGGCTGACCGTCAGCGTTCTTAATGCGGTCCGTGAAGTCGGTTCTTTCCCGGCCGTGGCGACCGAGCTCAGTATTTATTATCTTCCACATTTTTTTGGACTTATTGGGGTCGCCGCGGATCTGATCAGAATAGAAACGGGTCCTCTTAACTTCCAAAATTTTTCTACCTACAAAAATATTTCTCCGTTGTATAATTTAACTCTGTATGATGCCCTTTTGTTTGTCGACTGTTTTCCATTTGTATGGTGCGCTCTGAACCATTTTTCCTCTGTGGTAGCGGCCCTTATGTGAGCACGAACACTCTATTGTTTTATTGTTCTATACGAATAATACTGCTTTGGAGAGTGTTCGTGTCATCGACTGGATTATGTACGGAGACTGGTCTATGAGTATAACCCCCGAATACTCAAACGCAAATCAGATTTAATTTTGACAGATTTTCATTGAGAGCTGTCAAAAAATCGCGACTTGAGACGTGCTCAAATGTAAGTTGCGTTTGAGTATTCGGGTATTTAATGTGAGAAAAAATATATTTTATTATATTTATATGTGTATTTATTTTATGTGTAGGTACCTATTTATTTATGTTTCGTTTACCACACAAATTGTTAATCGTACTTTCTTTTTTTTCTCTTGTTCTGTACATTTTGTAATCTAGCAATACCTACTACATTGTTGTCAACACTACCCAAAGGTTAGCAGGTAGTGAATGCTTTCTAGCATTATGCTCGCCCATGTACAACTTTTCTGCAAGAAAGTATATTCTATCTATTTAGGTACTATACAGGGTGATTGGTTATTATTTATTTATTTGATAATATTCTTTGGTATTGATGAAAGTGGTTCAATCAAGTGACTATCAATCCAAAGGTTGCCTGGAAGAGATCGCTGTTAGCGATATGGCCGCCGATTGTGCCACACTAGATATAATTAGTATTAAGTTCTTGTTTAATCCGTACTAATATTTTGAATAAATAAATAATTTCGAAAGTAACTCTATCTGTCTGTCTGTTACTTTTTCTCGCCTAAACGGCTGAACGGATCTCAATGAAATTTGTTAGGGAGGTAAATGGTATCTCGGTGACGGGCATAGGGTACATAGAAAGCGTGTGCGAATCCGCGGGCAGCAGCTAGTTTCTTTATATGTTTTAATGGTGCAATAAGTTATAATCTACCGTATAGGCGTGAAAAGGTAACAGGCAGACAGGGATACTTTCGAATTTAAAATATAAGTATATGGATGAAACCGAAATTTAGGAAGGTGTAAAGTTGTTTGTGTGGTACTTACCTAAGGAATCCGAAAGTTCTGAAACTCAAAATAAGTATGTAACATAAGAATCGAAAATAAAGACAAAAATTGGCGCACATAATTAGACTTCAGGTCAAACTACTTTGCACGGAAATAACCTATTTGTACCACATGAGTATAGTCGACGCAATCTTCGACTTCACAATACGTGCTCTCTTAGTTTTACAATATCCTAAAGGTGCCCTCACCTCACCTCACCAGCCTATATTGGTCCACTGCTGGACTCAGGCCTCCCCTGATAAGCTCCTTATTTACTTTTATCTCACGGGGGGTAATTACCATAATCCCTACGCTGGGCACGCGGGTCGGGGATCGCAGTTCGGTGGTAGAATTGTTCTGCAGGGGGCGCTGCTGCCCACCCCCGGACGATTCGTGATCCCTTATTTGCCTCTTACGACACCCGCGGGATGAGCGGTGAAAATTCTAAGCCGGGGCACCACACAGCAATGTGTGTGCTCATTTACTTAAAGTACAAGAAACTAAATAACGTCTCGAACTGATTCTCAGTCTAAAGGAAACAATAACATACCCAAGAACTGGCTGCGCTTGTTATTGTTCCCTGGGTCACCCTCTACTAAAAATAACCAAGAAATGTGTTTTACGATCAATAAACCACAATGCAACACGACAACTAAATCACAGCTCTAGACTACATGAAATTAAATTAGGTTTACTTTACTTGTAGAGTGACAGTAAATAACGAAAATAACCGGCCAAGTGTGAGTCGCACTCGTGAAGCGGGGTTCAGTAAAAAAATATGTTTCTATTTATTATGTGGTCATAATAAATAGAAAAATATTCTTTACGTGTTTTGTCTTTAGATTTTAACATTTTGTTAGTTTATTAACAGTACCTACTCGTACGTACGTCCCATCCGTAGTTGGGCTACGGATGAGACGCTTGGGCTGATGACAAAAAGAAGGGAAACCACCCAAGCGACTTCGTCAGAGAGGTCAGACTTGAACAAGCGAATTGCGAAGATGGTACGGCGTGACCATCGGAGCTCCAATACAAGCCTCATTGAAGAGGCGATAGAGCGAAACCGAGGGTCCAAAGTATTCACTCAACAGCTTGGCAGGAGCCACCTGACGAAAATTAAAACGCACGACGGGAGGAACGTATTGTCGTAGCTAGAGATATCCGCCGAGATAGAGGATTTTTATGGCCTTTTGTACGCTGCGCATGCTCCTCGTTTCCGACTAGACGAACACAATTCCAGAGCCACCCTGACACGCCACTATACCGACGAACTGCCTGATATCAGTCAAGACTAGATCGTGTTAGCTCTGAAGCTGCTTAAAAATGTAAAAGCCCCGGTGAGGACGGAATTTCATCAGAGCTTCTGAAAGCCGGAGGAGCCCCTGTAATACAGGAGCTACAGAACCTCTTTAACACTGTCCTTCACAGTGGGAGAACTCCTAAGGCGTGGAGCGGGATTTTGGTGGTGCTCTTTTTTAAGAAGGGAGATAAAAACCCATCACACTCCTGAGCCACGACTACAAGCTGTTCTCGCGAGTGATCACGAATCGTCTCGCTAGGAGACTTGACGAGTTCCAGCCACCGGAACAGGCCGGGTTCCTCGGAGGATATGGCACCATAGACCACATTCACACATTATACAGATTATACAGAAGTCCGAAGAGTATAACCAGCCACTGTATCTCGCTTTTGTGGACTATGAGCCTTCGACTCCGCCGAAACCTGGGCTGTTCTGGTATCCTCAGCTTTGCCAAGTAGACTAACGTTATAACGAGGTGCTGAGATGTATCTACGACGCCGCCACCATGAGTGTCCAAGTACAGGGCCAGCAGTCTAAACCCATCCAATTGCGCAGAGGAGTGAGATAGGGGGACGTCATATCCCCGAAACTGTTCACGAGCGCGTTGGAAGATATTTTTAAGACGCTGGACTGGAAAAGGAAGGGCTTTAACATAAACGGCGATTACATCTCGCATCTACGATTCGCCGATGACATAGTTTTAATGGCGGGGTCGCTAGAGGAGCTGAACCGGATGCTGGATGGCCTAGCCACAGCCTCGTGATGCATCGGTCTTGGCATGAATTTGGATAAAACCAAAGTCATGATCAATGGTCACATTGATTCAGGACCGGTCGTCGTACATGGCCACCTTCTCGAAATTGTTTCCGAGTACACTTACCTCGGGCAGATTCTACAGTTAGGTAAGAACAACTTCGAGAAGGAGGCCAAGAGGAGGATTCAGCTAGGCTGGGCAGCGTTCGGGAAACTACGTCGAGTCTTCTCGTCATCCATACCGCAATGCTTAAAAACGAAAGTTTTCAACCAGTGCGTCCTACCCGTTTTGACCTACGGAGCTGAGACGTGGATACTCACGGAAGGGCTGGTCCACCAGTTCAAAGTCGCTCAGCGAGCTATGGAAAGAGCTATGCTCGGGAGTTTCTCTGAACGATAGGATTCGTAGCGAATACATCCGACAGAGACCCAAAGCTATCGACATAGCTCAGAGAATTAGCAAGCTGAAGTGGCAGTGGGCTGGCCTTATCTCGCGAAGAACCGACAACCGCTGGGGTAAACATGTTCTCGAGCGGAGACCGCGACTCGGCAAACGTAGTGTAGGACGCCCTCCGGCCAGGCGGGATGACGATCTGCGAAAGACTGCAGGCAGATGCTGGATGCGGCAAGCTGAAGACAGCAGTGGACTAAGATAGGTTGATGATGATGATGACCAATTAACCCTTAGTTGAAATATTGTAAAACCTAGATTAAATTGTTCTTATGTACCTATCTCATTTTAAGTAAACCCTGTGTTTGTTTGAGAAGAAAGTTTTTTAAACCTACTCGTACCTACTGGTACTAAGAACAACTCATAGTGTCCAACACAAACAAGGTTCCTGGTTAATCCATTTACAATCATACATAATGTAATTGTGTGTTTATAGTACCTACCACGTATTCTGTGACAGTTTACCTTAAACCGAAATAAAAAAAGTTTAGTTAAACCTTTTAGTGAAATTCAATATAAAAAAGTAAAACCCGAAATCATTGTCGCCCTGTTTGTGATTATCACAAAAGTCCGCGTGCAATATAAAACAATGACAATTTATGTTCATCGTAAAACCTGTGAGATCATGCCGATGTAAGTATAAATAGCCTGTCCTGCTAGTTCTCAATTGAGGGACACAGTAGCCGACCTTTATACTTATCTAGAGGCAGATGTTAGATAAAGTCAGATTGATTTTTAAATGACGTCAAGAATTGATATTGAGCGCAAAAAGAAAAAAAATATATATTCAGACGAATTGAGAACGTCCTCCTTTTTGAAGGCACCAAATGGTCGTAAGTTGGGGTCAGGGACCAATAGACTAGGGACATTGTAATCGGGAGAAGGACATGTAACGTTGTATCCAGGATAAGCGAATGCAAAGCCGCTGCCTGAGGCTAGTTTAATTATAATTCGATCTAGATTCATTTGTAGATTGATAGATGCATTCATTTTATTGTTAATTGGCATCAAAAGCTAGCAAAACGACATAGCAAGCAAATCCCAGAGCCGGGGCAAGAACTTACAAATCTTTTTTGTTCCCGGTACAAAAGAGAAGCAAGTTTCTGGCTCGGTGGAGGGGGAAAAGTTATTTCAAATTTCTCATAATAAGATAAACAGATACAGAGAAAAATAGATATAGTTTCATGAATCATAAATGTCATGTTTACATATCGGAATCAATCATTTTCGATCACTTTTTTCAAACTGAAACCATTTTACGAGCGAGACTGTAAACACAAACTGCTTATTAATCTACGTAAAAGTGCCAATCACGGCGCATGCTCGTAAACTGAAATAAACCGAGTTAACCATTTTAAATTAAAGCCTCGACTCTAAATTGCGAGAACTAAGTTTGAATTACGATGCATCGGCGTCTAAGTTTTATTTTGTTTGAATGCCTTTGCCTGGTTTTATAGGGCATGGGTTGTAGCCATCTTTATCCTTTCAACTTATTATAAATGTCAAAGCTACTTCGATTAATTTTTGAGTCATAGCGATAATTGATAAAAAATATATAACTGAAGTTACAAAATTAAAACAAGTTAAAGAAGCTTAAGCCCGAATACTCAAACGCAACTCAGATTTAAGCGCGTCTCAAGTGACGATTTGTTGACAGATTTTCATTAAAAAATGTCAAAAAAACGCGACTTTAGGCGTGCTCAAATCTGAGTTGCGTTTGAGTAATGGGGGGTTAGCACCCAAGAGTCTGATTAAATAATGCTTACAAAATGTCTTTAAACCCGAGGGGCGAGTCTTTTTGACGTTAGTATCGAGACGTGATCGTGACGTCTGCTTATTCCACACAATTTGGTACAGCGCGTCTATCATGCGGACAGGGAACTACGCAAACCCCATACAAAAAGGAGACGTCACGATCACGTCTCGTTACTGACGAGTTCCTACGTCAAATAGACTCACCCCTCTGATAAAAAGTTTAAGTATAACGTTGCCAAATTCCAAAAATATGCTAAATGTTAAACAAACACATCCGATTTCATAAGAGCTCGTTTCTAAATTCAATAAACCTTCAACGAGTTACATCAAAATAGTTTACATATAATCGCAATAGTTTATATTTGAGTCATAATATTGAATTTAATATTTAATCATGGTAACCCTGCAGTATCGGGAACTCCCGTAAACTGCGCTCATAAACGCTGAATCCACTCGCTTTTACGATATATTATTATAACCAGCTTGTTTCGCCGAAAGCTGTTAGTACCCAATACGGGGGAAGCGAGCCTGTCTAATTCTAGCTTGTAATAAGCTGCAGCTACTAATGTTGGAACTTCTGCACTCAGTTTTTGAACGAAAACCTTGCCATTGAGAAATTTATGGATTTGTGAGAACCAGCTTTTTAACAATGAAACCTACATGATGCAGCATTGTAGCACATAGAGTTATATGAGGCTGATTAGTTTTGATTTGATGATAAAAATTGAAGTTTTAAGGTTCACGGTCAAATACATAGCGTACGGTCGAATGAACTGTGAGCTGACACTTGAAGTGACATTTACAGTTTCGATAATGAAACTAACACCCACTGGTGCTTAAAATGAATTTCAACCACCTTATTGTGCCTTAATGAGTTGTTGGTTTTACGGGCAGAGCACAAAGCTTTCCTTTTAAAACAACAATGCTGCTTATGCCAAGCAATTTCAAAGACCTCAAAAAATACAAAACGCTATAGCAGATACTCCAGCCAGTCGTTAAAATGCCATAAAAATTATAATTTAGCTCATTTTAACTCGTAAATTTTATGCCCAGTAATGACATTTATTTCAGCTCTACGTTGCGTTTCTCAGAATGTTGCGTTTTAGTTTGGACAATGAATTATTTTACTACATTTCGGCTTATCTTAAAAGTAAATTTCGATTTTTTATTACTTTATAATTTGGCAACTAAGCCGCTGTTTTGAGAGCATCCATAGTTTATGTTCCAATTAGATTTAAAATTGTTAAAGTCCATCTTAGTCGACCTCGATTTAAAACTTAAGTGGGATCCCACACAAGTATTAATGACTCCTCATTTCCTCATCTTCTTAAATTAGCTTCAAATATTATTTTACAAAATCAAAATGTCACATGGGCAATATGTAGATAGTCACTTTAAATAAGTATTTAATTCTCACAGGCTTAAGGGGCGAACCTAACGGATTTGTTATTAAAGGTTGGCCTAGATCTTAGTATCTACTCACGGGATCCCCGTGGTAAAAACTCTAATCATATAAAATTAAATATTTTTTTTTTGGTTCCTTGAATGTGAAAAAACAATTGAGAACAAAAATACGATTTAAAAAAATCATGAAAGTGTACTGTTTTGCACATCATTTGGTCGAGATGTCAGGAAACCAGCGGTCTATTGAAACGACTTATGTTTTGACTCGTAGGTATTACCAATTAATTGGTTCCTTGAACCAGTTTCTTCACAAGTTCTGTAGTTTTTTTGTAAATAAGCAAAATCTTAATTTTTGCGCTTACGCCCCGTTCCGAAAACGTATGCTCTGTCCCGTTCCTATTGGCCTATCGTAATCACAAAATGACGCGCATTGCGCCCTCATCATAATATAGATATCGCTTGGGAAACCGCCACCGTAGACAAAATGAGTTTCTTTATTGTAATATAAACAATCTGACACTTCAACGCGTTCGCATAGAACATGGATGAAACATTATCATTTACGATACAAAGCAAAGCAAAGGACACTATTTAATACAATTCTCATCATTGGCGTATTCTCATGAAAATGTGCCATTTTGCATCAGAGAGATTCAATGTTAGCGTAACATTCTCATAGTGTTTACAGAATTACTCAAACACTAGGCGGTTTAATGTAAATCGAACTCTAATGTTATGAAACAATATGTCTGTTATCTGAAACATACGGCTAATATTAAGAGAGTTGTGGAAACATGGATGACGTGCTTCAGAGCGAGGGAAAATTTCAAAGTAACTACTAGATGTACAGTCACGTGGCCGTGGAGGATGCGGCAAAATAATCGATTCATCTAACTCAGCACGTTGATATCGTAACAGCCAACTTAGGGAATCTACCAGAGGAAGCGCAGCTGCTTCCTGTATTATCTAACAATTTCACTGCGAACACCAATCATCTTGCTAAGGATGGTGATTATGGCCAAACCCAGAGGGGTTTGGCCATAATTTGGGGCATGTTCAGCAGTGGACGTATTTGATTTTTTTTTTAAATGGCCTGTGGTAGTGCCACTAGCCGTTTGTATGGCACTTTGTTGAAACTGATTTAAAAGCTGCCTAGTTATTAATCCATTTTACGTGCTTTCACATATATATATAACATTTTTAATTTCGAATATTAATTCCTATATTAAATATTAATTTCCAATAATGTTAATCTATTAGTTTGTGGCGCTCGCCATAGGTTAGAAAATTATGTCACATAATGTTTACATAAATCTAAATTTTGCATGAAAGGACAAAGTTAAAGCACAGCTGGTCAATTCAAATATCGTGCGTCGCCGAATTTCGGCCACGGCGGCGGCCAGCCTCAACGGAGGCTAGCCATGTGCGCAGGACAAAATATAGTTCACAAGTGTGTGCGCAAACACAGGTGCACTCTATATTCCTTCACTCTCATAATCCGATGGGACGGCAGACCGACAGGGCTGGAAAGAGGTCAGGCGCAGGACCAACAGCTTAACGTGCCTTGCTAGACTCGGGGGTGAAACACCGCCACCTTTCCGTTTTCGGGAATCTACTGTGATTTTTCTAGCGAGTAAAATCCCAATAACTAATCAGCTGTTCAATCCTACAGTAAAAAAAATATCGACAGATGAACCTAGAAATTAGGTGCTTCTAGATAAATAATAGATTCAGGCGTTACTTTGCAGAACAAAAAGATAAAATTATTTAGTAGCAATTCCGCGCAACACCAACCAACAACAACACAAAAATTATCTAATCCCGAACTCAGAGGCAACTTTACTGGCTAATCAAAATCTATCAAAGTCGAGTATTGTTGTGTCTCGATGATATCTCGTGCAGAGATGAAACTACACTGGCCTGCAAAGTTAGAGATTTAAAATAAAAAACGTTTTATGGCAAACTTTATGAGCTTTCTTTGAAACTATAGTAAACTATACATTAGTAACATTTTTAACTTAAAAAAAAGATAAAGTTTTGGATCTTACCTAAGAAGATTTCATCCTGATATTTAGGTGCTTCTAGATAATTCTATCCTATTCGAAACTACAAACTTGATTCGAAAACTTCAGTGCCTTTAAAGAAAACTAATTCCAAACAGAATATCTTTTTAATACATCCTATTGAATGAATAACCAATAATAATCCGAGAAGGTCGTAAAGACTAGTGCTAAAAAGTTTTGCACTCAATGTCGGATTGGCAAAGAAGAATCGTAAATAAATCTATTATAATGCGATTCTTTACGAGTCAGTACTTTTATTAGTTTCCAGTAAGAGTAGTGAGGTGTTGGAGTTTTAAAGTTGTGGTTGAAGCTTTTTATAAAAAATAAAGATAATTATAATGACGCCCACATGTTTATTCTGTAAATGAAGTATATATGCAATAGTTGAGTTAGGCTAGTAGTTAGAAATAGTCAGTTGAGCTACCTGTAGATTGCTTGCAACAGTCTGCAGTTAGATCAATTGTTTCAATTGTAAATACTATTTCTAATTTGTTTCTGTTAATTGATTGTAGTTTCTTTGTTAATAATGAAATTGTAAGCAAGAGATTTTTTTTTTCAAAAATTATTTTAAAATGTATTGCACGGAATCATAACTGGTAAGCTTTCAAAATAAACAGATGTTAAATTTTTTGTTATGAGATCGCAGTCGGTCGCATGATTGATTACTTATACCGACCTCTTAAATATCTTATGTATAACATTCTTGTAACACAGGTGAGATTGTGGTCAAATAAAGGTATTTTTTCTTCAAAAGAAACTTATTAATAATTTTTATAAGTTTCTTTTTGAGAATTAAGACTAGACTAAAGAACCTTAGCTAACCTTACTCCATCCCTGTGTAGGTGGTTTACATACTTTGTAATATCCAATTTCAGTATCCATAAGTAATTTAATGTTTAAAAAAAACTAAAAATCAAGTTTAAATTCCTGAAGTTTTGTTCTGTTTGTTTTTTTTTAAATTGTACTACACAAATACTGATAGTTAGTAATAACATCCTTCAAGATATTTTTTTTATGGGACCACCTTGGGTTAATTTTCTATTCAAAAGCTACAGAATCATCAAAATCAGTTTACAATTGGAAAATATCGATCAATAAACATAGGGTAACGTTAATAAAAATACAGGTGAATTGAGTACCTCCTTTTTTGAAGTCGGTTGCAAATTTATTTATTTTGAAATTTTAGGAAAACTTACAGCTAGAAAATTACAAAGTAAGAAACATTTAACTAAATACATGAGATTATTTACATGTACTTATGCTGAGGGCTATTTATAAAGTTTCCACTGATAGCAAAAAACATAATGGATAAACATATTTCAGTAATGCTGGACGACTAAGTAAAAAACATAGTATAACTGATTTGATACATAAAAAAAACCTTAAATTGTAAGTGGAAAATAAAAAAGAAACACAATGCACACACATAAAAAAAAAAGTAAGTCGTTGAAAAGTAGATAAAAATCAAAACATAAGCTAACAAGATTACTTAGGTTTAAGAGTCCACAAAGAATTTACCATACAACAGTCGTTTGAGCTTACTAGTAGACGTGTTAAAGATATCTATATCAATATCTGCACTTACCAAGGAGTTGAAAGAGGCACTTGCTCTAATGAAAAACGCGTTCTGTCTGTAGTTTGTTTTAACAAATGGCTCTAGTGTTCCTAGTTCCTAGAGAAAGGAACCCTCATAGTTACGATTACCCGAGTGAGAGGTTTGGGGATTTGTGTAAGAGAGTTCTTTTCAGTTTATTTACTGATCAATAAAAAAATGGCATTTAAATCATGTCTTTGTATTAAATTCTAATACGGCCATGGCCTTTATTAACAAAGAAAATTACAATCAAATAATAAAAATAAATTAGAACTAGTATTTACAATTTTGTTAATTAAAAATTTATTTAAATTATTTATTTTGTTTAATTAAAACAATTAAGCTAACTGCAGACTGTTGGAAACAATCTACAGATAGCTCAACTGATCCATATCAATACCAGTCGGAAGCGTCCCCAAGACGCTGGCTGCATTGCCCCGCTGTATAACAAAATAAAATAAAAAAATATAAAATTTTCAATAAATACATAAACCTCGTGAGTGACCGCATAATATGCGCATAACAATAACAATGCATTTGGTCGTTAAACTTTTTATTCGGTAAACTTTTTTGGGTTTGCAGTGTTATCGGCGAGAATGGCCTAGTGACCTACCAATTCGTGAATAACGACTTTCGTGGCTGAACGTTCCTACAGTGTCATTTGTTGATTATGTTAATGTAATAAATAATGTATAATAGTGTGTTTGTAAATTAGATTAATTAACATAAATTACCTCGATATAGCATCATTGGGGTTAAAAAAAAAACTGTAATTACGTTATGTTTCTAATTAAATAAATAAATGATTGTTTAATTTATTTTTAATATACAGGGTGGCTTTTTGATATGGGAGGGATGGATGGGCTAAACCCGAAACCATGAGTTGGAGAAGAGTCGTGAAAGGAGTCACTGGACTTAATTTTTGAGAAAATAAAATAAAAGACCTGGTGCCAAGTGGGCTCTTAAACTAACACTTTCATTGCCCACGACGCACGATGTGGTTCTTGAAGACCTTAGATGCGGCCGGCCTCAGCGGGTCGCGTTGTCCATCGCGACCCGCTGAGGCCGGCCGCATCTAAGGTCTGAGGTTAAAACTAATTGGGCTGTGGTAGGCTACGTACAACCCAATTATTTTAAACGCTTTCACTGCTTTCTCTGGGTATTTCTAGGGCCCAGTAATTTTTCATTCACTACACCACAACAGCCTATATGGTCTACTGCTGGACCCAGACCTCCCCCCTGATAAGCGCCTTATTGGCTTTTATCTCAAGGGGGTAATGCCCATATTCCCCCGCTTATTAATTCATTCATTGGTAATGAAATAAGTAATGCTGAACAATTCACACAGCATGATCAAATTAGTAAGTAGTTTTTTCTTTCTTTTTCAGCCGGCGCAACATCCCACCGAGCCTTCGACGGCGGCCCCAGGGCGAAGCGCTGGCGACTAGACGTCTGCAGGACTCCGATGCCGCTTTGTGGACGCCCCGGTGTCTGTGGGACTACTAGTGAATGGACTACACCGAGTAGTGATTTAGATCTGTATAAGTTTCAAGACAGGTTATCTGTTGCCCAGTTAGATTTTGTGTTTGTTTACAAGGCTTGTTGATAGGCTAGTGCATATGTTACGGGCATACTTCTTGTTTCACGCTTCATTTGTGCGCTTTTATACATGTTTTTAGGCCGGTGTTAAGCTAGATTATGAACTAGGTTAGATTGTTTGAGTAAGTACACCTTATTTGCTCAGACCGTCTAAAAATTGGCACGCTGTTTCCCAAAATGAATAATATTTGTGCGTTTGGGACAAATTATTGAAGGTATTATGTTTGTAGATACTATTTGTTTCGGGTCTGGGTGTACTTTCTACAAAAATAAAAAAAAATAATGTTCAGACATCTGCAAGCTTCGACCAATATTGGTCGAATCCCGCAGGTACAATTTTGACATTCATTTAGTCACAGATTTTATAATACTCTAAACTGGCCTGCAAAACTAAGTATAACACTTTAAAAATTTCACTTTAATTTTTATATACAAAATGAAACTCTTTTTCGAGTCCGTTCTATTTCGATAGTATATCTAGTATACTTAAAAGTTATTGCAATTTTAAAAGTGTGATACTTAGTTGTGTAGGCCAGTGTAGTAACTTAGGTTAACTATAAAACTTCTTTGACTCGCTCAGACAATTTACGCCGATCATTTGTTATTTTCTGCTTGTATTCAGAATGCAGTCAATGTAAGGCGAAATTGCCTGAGCGAGTCACGCAGTGAATGTCATATATTGACTTGCTAGTTTCCATAATTTATACTAGACTTACGAATGCTGCGTAAAGGCTAGCGTCGACATGCCGGCATCGGACGCTCCGTGCTAATCGCATTAGACGGATTTATTGAGCATAATGCCTGTTTGTGCATCCATTGTAATCGCAGCAACCGGATTACTGACGTGACCGCCATTTGCAAACGAAGTTTTATATTGACATCTGTGATTTTCGTAGAAAGCGGACGAATTTTGTGCGAATGAGAATAGCGACCCGGCGGCGCGGAGCGCGGAAGAGCAGGCAAGGCGGACGGAGCGGGCATGCGAGTGCGTTGACTGATCGGCAATCCAAATGACGTTATCTGCACCAAAAGGATAGCTAGCATTGCCGATACACTGAAACGTCCGCTCCGTGCGGTGCGGATCAGTGCACGCACATCCATGGCAAACCGTACAAAGAATACTAAAATCCGTTTGATACGGTCTGCGCGGAGCGTCCGATGGCAGCCTGTCGACTCTAGCCTTAAATCGTGTATCATAAATAATAACAAAATTAATATCTACTTAAAAAAAACTACCTACTAACTTAAGTACCTACCTACTTTAGCGCGTAATTTGCAGCTAACTTAACACCGGCCAAGAAGACATCCTACACAGTGTTACTTTCTACCTATAGGTGTATAGTTTTTTTATCTGAACGCAAACATCTATTCAACCTAAACACGCCGAGAGAGAAGGAATCGAATTGAAACAAATTTATTCTGACTTCACGAGAAGAGACTTTGCATAACCCATTTTATTACCTTCGACTATGAAGTTGGCAAATTCCCTACACGAAGGTTAACCTTGACTACCTAGGTGTAAGTAGGTGTGACTTGGCTCTTCTCATGATCTCAACACTTTTTTCGGCGGAAGTATTACGGGAGAGACTTGGCATAATGTTAACATTAATATTTTTGTTCGGATCTCATAACTTTTTGTAGGTTTTACATGAAGGAAGAAACTTTAGTTTTTTTAATGCGGTTCCTTAAACATTATTGTTGTGTTTCTTTATCACTTTTTAAAGTAAATACGAGATAGAAAATGTGGGGTTCTTTTTTTGGCGACGGAACCTTAAAAATTATAACTTGACAATTTTTCCTTCACTTTTTCCCTAATTAGAACCTGTAAATATTTAAAAATTCGATTTTGTAGGTATGCTAGAAGTAAAAACGAGGAAGAAACTTGAGGGTCCTTTTTTGACGACGGAACCCTAAAAATCATAATTAGAATTTTACCCTTATTTTTCTACCTAATGTATAAAAATAATTTGGAATATAATGTATTATATTCCAAATTTCATGTTTGTAAGACCTGCTGGAAGTACCTACCTACCGAAACATTTCTATCATCGTCAATCAGTCAGTCAGTAATTGGTGACGAAAGAGCGATACTTCGAGGGTCGACATTTTCTAAACTAAATGAATCAAAAACTAGTCTATTAGAAGTCGAGTCCTGGGCTGTTCTGGAATCCTCACAGCGTTGCCAAGTAGACTATCGTTATATCGAGGTGTTGAGATGTCTAGCTACGAAGCCGCCACCATGAGTGTACAAGTACAGGGCCAGCAGTCTAAACCCATCCAATTACGCAGAGGAGTGAGACAAAGGGCGTCATATCCTGGAAACTGTGCTGAAGCACATTGGAAGATATGTTTAAGACGCTGAACTGGAAAGGTAGGGGCATTAAAATAAACGGCAACTACATCTCACATTTACGATTCGCTGATGACATAGTCATAATGGCGGAGTCGCTAGAGAAGCTTAACCAGATGCTGGACGGCCTAGCCGCAGCCTCCCTATGTATCGGTCTTTGCATGAATTTGGATAAAACCAAAGTCATGATCAATTGCCACATTGATCCAAGACCGGACGTCGTACATGGCCATCTTCTCGAAACTGTTTCCGAGTATACTTACCTTGGGCAGATTCTGTAGTTGGGTAAACCAACTTCGAGAAGGAAGCCAAGAGAAGGATCCAGCTAGGCTGGGTAGCGTTTGGAAAACTACGTCGAGTCTTCTCGTCATCAAAACGAAAGTTTTCAATCAGTGCGTCCTGCCCTTCATGACCCACGGAGCTAAGACGTGAACACTCACAGTAGGGCTGGTCCACCAGTTCAAGGTCGCTCAGCGAGCTATGGAAAGAGCTTTGCTCGGAGTTTCTCTGAAGGATAAGATTCGTAACGAATACATCTGACAGAGAAACAAAGTTATCGGCATAGCTCAAAGAATTAGCAAGCTGAAGTGGCAGTGGGCCAGCCATATCTCGTGAAGAACCGACAACCGCTGTGGTAAATGTGTTCTCGAGTGGAGAGCACGACTCGGCAAACGTAGTGTAGGACGCCCTCCAGCCGGGACAACGGCCTGCGAAAGACTGCTGGCAGATGCTGGATGCGGCAAGCTGAAGACAGGGCGCTATGGCGCTCATAATGGGAGGCCTATGTCCAGGTTGATGATGATGAATATTAGGAGTCGGTTAACTACGTTAGCTAGAGCTAGAGTACCTAAAATAATTTTCAGACCCTAGGTTTCATTAGTAACAAAGATATCGATAGCGAAAAGTGGTGAGATGTTTCGAGAAAAGTGTTTTCGGTGAGGGCCGTCTACTCGACAGACTTCATACAATCTAATCAAACTATAATTCGATCACTTCGGCTCTCTCAGTGTGTTCGGCGTATAATTTTAAAATCTACACAACATAGGTACCAACGACGATCATCGGCTTTTTATTTTGCTTCGTAACTCCACAATCCTATATATATATTTAATAATTCAGAGCAGTGCAAATATACTAGGTATGGGTTACTCTAACAAATTATTGGGTTTGAGTTAGACCACATTTTTGTTTGTCTTGCTAAATTTTGTAAAATGTCATATATTTTTTTGGAATAACTTAAAAATCAGCTAAAGTTCTTTTATAATTTGACCAGGTGTTATTTTTAGATGACGTTTTGTTTGTTAATTTACTTGACTATTATTTGAATGCATCCAGTACAAAATATGCTTCATTCTCAGTAACTTTTGGTTTTTTGTATCAACATGATTTTGAACGATGAACTATCATAATTATAAAATTAAGGCCTATGTATAAAACCTATATTTACCATTTTTAAAATTCTTGTTTATTGTTTCTGATGTTCGATTCCCATCCATTAGATCCATCCATTGCAACCAAAAGGTAGTCTTGTCTTCGACTTGTACGTATAGTCGAACAAGTTTTTCGAATCTATATAATGGCAACATTACGGAAAGCAGGCATGAGCCGCGATGATTTGATTTTTTAGTATAAATGAGGAGTAAGGTAAGCTTAGAATTAAAAATAATAATAAAAAATTGGCTGGTTACGTTGTTCATGATGAATGTAAGCTGGTAACTACGAACCATGCCAGGATGAAATATGATGAAATGGATACTACGTGCCAGGATGAAACGTTTTTGTTCTTCCAACACATTAGGTTTATTAACAACTTTATTGACAAAGAAAATTACAATTCTTTAATAAAAACAAATTAGAACTAGTATTTACAATTGAAACAGTTGAGCTAACTGCAGACTGGTGCAAACAATCTACAGGTAGCTCAACTGAGCCATATCAATACGAGTCGGAAGCGTCCCCAAGACGCTGGCTGCATTGCCCGCTGTACGGCAATGCTGATGCGCTGCGCCAGATACCCACCAGCTCTCGGGTCATGCGTCGCTCGTCGTTTTATAATAGTTTCATTAATCGGATCGAATATGAAACATTCAATCTCTCTCGACTTATACATATTTTAGCCGCTTATTGCTTGCATTTTGATATAAAGAAACAAAAGAAAATCACCTAATGAGCGGCCACAATAGTAATATGGGTGATACAGTCAAGAATACATTATGAATAGACCAGCTGGGTTTTGAGTTTACATAATATATCGTAGGAGGTAAACTAAAAGCCCATGTCCATGTTCTTACATAGCGCTGTTGGACGCAGGCGCTGTCGGGCGGAGCCTAGTACCGCCCTTTTATACTCACGCATCATAAAACACTGTCGGGTTTTCATAAGAAGTGTAGGTAAAACGTAATTAGCCAGAAAATCAAGAAAATAATACTGGTATAAGTCGTTGACACTAACAACTAATGACTAAACACCTTGACAACTAATCCTGTTTCAAAATTATATTGGCACAGAGCTGTTAAAAAATATCTTGACATTTAAATTAGGTTCATGATTGTTAAAAATGACGCAGATTTTGACATTTCTGGTTTTATTTGCACGAACCGCCTTGTTTAAATTCTAATATCGTCCAGTTTTATAATTCTTACTAAAGCAAAACTTACTAAATACAATACTTACAAAGTTATTTCACTAGTAAAATATTGAAGATAAAATTGAACCATTGCCATAGTGAAAAAATAAGATACTACCATCTATTATTGCTCTATCCAAGGCCATCGACTATTAATTTTAGTTTAGTAGAAACTGCTAAAAAAATGTTTAGAGTATTTAAAGTATTGGATTATTAAAGCCAAAGAAATGAAGTCATTTAAATAATGATGCATTCGTAATTTAAGTCCCTTGCATGTAACATAAAATGCATGTTTGTGAAATTGTGGCGAATAATCTGTAAATATTTACAGTAAAAACATCATTCCTTCTGTTCGTGTTAAAAAAATATTTGGAAATTATAATTGTGATATAATGTTATGAATTTCAAGAATTGGTTTCGGTCTCAAATTTATAATGGGGGCAAAATTTAATTAATAATTAAAAATTAGGACAATGTGTTTGGCTAGTATTAATAAGTACTTTATGGTTTTGAAATTGAAGTCAGTAAGAAGATAGTTCTTCTGAGTGAACCCAAAGATAACACTGAAATTCCAAATTTGTTTGTTTATTTTTAAATTTATAATTAAGTATGTTGGTTGGAAGGAATAGCATATAAGATTTGTCCACAAAAACTTTTAAACTAATTCATGTCGAAAACGTCCGAAGAGCAGGGCTAACTTATGATACGCCTGTTTATATAAAATACAAAACACAAATTTTACTTACCAAGTGACGAATATTGCGTCACACATTCGATTATTAATATAGTTAAAACAATTATTGTCTTACTTCTTTCCATTTTAAATATATAAATATAATTTTTACTACTTACATGTAGATATATAATAGCACATGCTACGTTTAAGCCTATTTAATCTACATCAGTCTTGGAGTGGCTCAAGGTATTGGAGTACGCCCGTACATTCTGTCAGTCAAGTCCAACTTGAACCATTCATTTATGTGAATATATTTTAAATATCTTGTAAATAAAATTTGGTCGAACAATGAATAATAAGTAGTCAAGTCTTACGGTACGCGAAGCTTCAGGTATCGAAGTAGTTACCTAAAATCCAGAACCCTTTTCAATGAAATGTCTTAGCTTAAGAACTGTAATTTTTAACATAATATCCTTAAGTTATTTATAGTTGTACATTGTGAAAGGATCCTAGTAATTCTTAAGATCTTGTAATTTTAACTTAACTTAGATTTATATAATTATTTATGTTATTATAACTGTAATTCGTAACCGCCCATCGATTCGAGGCATCACATAATCTTGTGATAATAATCAACTATGTAATTTTCCTGTCCAATTCGTAAGTCCACTTATTACTAGAAACAAATAAGATATTGTTTAGATTTTCTAAAATTAAAGCAATAATGTAAAAAAGCCAAAGTGTTTAATGCCTAGCTGCCTTTTTAAAATATAAAAACAAAATCCGGTTCCGGTTTTAAAACCATTATCCTTTAACCGCCATAAAGATAGCATAAGTCATTAAAAGGTGTACAATTTGTTCAGGTCTTTTGCAAAAGGGTTGTATGTTGTATACCAATTATTGATACATACATTATACACGAACTTTTTTGTTATGTTATCTTTTATGTTTTACCTATAAATGTATTTCGTTTCGGGATACCTAATAAAGAAAAAAAAATGGTTGATTAATGAGTAAGTAAAAAATCCATCCGTTACCATCCTTTCCATTCGTCCACAATAATAAAACGGCTATTTACAACTAAATATTGATAATTAGTTTAATAATACAAAGGAATCACACTGTCATAGTTTCTTCGTGACTATACAAGTAAAAACTCAAACTACAAGAACATAACAAAGCAGTGCAGCGTGTCCAATAACTTGGTGCGTAATGCATCTTACAATTATACCCGCCGTCACAACGCCGCGTTGTAGCTTAGGCGTAGGCAAAGCTGCGGCTTAGCAACTATTAAATAGCCCGTACACAAAGTAGGTTTAACATCCAACAAATAATTATCCTTTGCTACGATGTAGCTGCGTAGATGAAGCGTAGCAAAATTCGTAGCAATCACGCAACTACTAGACCGTCTCTGTAGCAAAACTTGTAGCAGCGGCGTAGCAGTGGCGTAGCAAAACTCATTGTAGCAGCGTAGCAAGGCTCGTAGCAACATCGTAGATGTGGCGTAGCAAGATTAGTAGAAGACGCGTAGCTTCGTGTAGCATGCATAAAGCGTTTGAATTTTCTGTTTTGTTATCATAAATTATCGCTAGATAATTGTTGTCGGTGCAATTGTGCAGTTTCCACCACTTTTCTCTTTCCAATGCGGTCTTACTTACTTCTTTAAAATACATGACAGCTTAGCGGCTTTCTCCTTGATCTGACTCATATCGTTATGTTTATTTATTTATTTATTAAGGACTCCCAACAGAAAAATCACATAACATGCAGAATAATAGTTTTTACGAGGAAGGGAAAGAATTCTGTGTCTTTCCCTTCCTCGTCTTCCTTCTACTTTTCCTTCTATGATTTTCTGTCTACATCTCTTAAAATCTCTGTAGCATTATTAATTATTAGTAACTATAAAATCGCTGTGGCACCCTTTATTTAGATAAAAAAACTATTATTCTGCATGTTATGTGATTTTTCTGTTGGGAGTCCTTAATAAATAAATAAATAAACAATCAGTGACGAGGAAAAAAAAAGCTTTTAAATTATAAAATACGTGTGATGTTAACATCACACCAGTATCATCATTATCGTTAATTAATTAACGAATAAAACGACGGTGTTATTCCATTGATTTGAGCCAGTTTATCATTAAGATACCTATAATGTTGGGTTGGATGTCCGAATGGTCTTCCGTAAAGTTAGGATTTTTCTCATTAATTCATTAGGAGCTAGATAACGGCACGTTTTAAAGCTACAGTCCATCACATTAGGTTAAAAAAAAATATTAATTTAGGTTTAAGACAAAAAAAATGTGACAAAAGGTAGGTCACAATTCTTCCTTTCACTAAATAGGTACTCTATTTAACAACAGACAGACAGACAGACGGACATGGCTAAACTATTGACTACGGAACCCTAAAAACGGTAGTACCTACCTACTTTATGTAGCTAATCTTTGCATCATCATAACTTGGTAGAAAAGTATATTTTGTAAATGGTAAGTAATTTTTTAAAGTCATGTTCATTTAGCTGTTATTGAAAAGAGAATCCAGTGTGGGTACGTACCTGCCTACTTCAGAAGCAATAGTTCTGTACCATCATCATCACAAATTTTATTTTTACCTTTTGTTCCCTAGATAGGTACATATATCCTAATTTTTCCAATCCTATCATACCACTTTTGTATCTTAGAAGGTAATATTTACCTTCCTAAACAATAGTACCTACGTAAGTAGTACACTAAGGTAGGTAGTCTATCTATCTATCTATGGTAGGTAGGTACTCTAGGGTACATCCCTTCTGTACCTACCTACCACCTACCTTACCAACTGTGGGTACCTCAAATATCCGAATCTAGACATGTAAACTGCAGGAATTCCTTCAGTAATCAAGTAATGTGGTAAGAGTATGGGTCACAATCACAGTGCTTTGTATTAAGGTTGGTAGGTAGTCAATGTTTGAAGATTTTATTCAAATGTAAAAGTGATATTTTAAACTATTTCTTGTCAAATAAACGATTCCTTTATCGTTCACGTGGCCTTTTATTATCTTTATACCTATCTACTTCTAACTTAGCTACTAGGTACCCAGGTAGGTACTAGATAATCTCTAGGTTTCTACGTTTGATTTACGAACTGCGATTTTCGACAACTAGGTACCTACACTGTTTTGTTAGACTGAGATACTATCTAACCTTAAGACTAATACGTCATCTTGGTAGATTACCTTCATTTCAAAAGATTACAGTAGCATAACTTGTATCAATAACCCAATTAAATCTATTGGCTGCCAGCTAATTATAACTCCCTACATTCTTCTCTGTGCTAGACCTGAATCAATCTGACGAGTAACACGCCACATTGTTGTTAGTCTATCTACTGTATTATTACGACATCTATGGGCAAACTAAGGTACTGCGTAGGAAGGTATGCTACCAAAACAAAAAAGTGATGACCATGCAAACGCAAACAAGATAACAGACTAGTTTCAAACTCAGTCGCTAGATGGCAATGTAACAGAGTTATATTCATTTCTCATAGATGACGCTTCGAGAATTAATTCTACCGCTGGAATGTAGATGGCGCGGCGGCGCTTCAACAAATTTTCGTAATAATAAAAGTATGAAAGAAAATGCCATGTCAATGTCAAATCATCATCTGTCTGACCGCTGACAAATCAAAAAACAAAACAAACAACAGAGTTCGTAATTCGTTCGTTTTCTTTCAATAATTTTCATCTTTTTTTATTTCCTGCAGAGAAAATTGAGTTTTTTCGATCTAAATTTCCTAATAGAAAGGATATAGTGACTGATTTAAAAGGCAAGGAAACTGAAATCAGAATAATATCTCGTTCATTAACCACCCACCAGATTTTTTTTTTGAGGTTAACAGTCAACTTTATTGTTGTGCAAAATACTGAAATTTACACAAAATGAAAGAAAACGTCGAAGAAACTATAGCAAAGTATGAACACTTCGTCAACGACGTGCTCAAAGAAGATCTACGCGTACTAGAACAGAGGTTCCTGCAGATAAACGCCGAAATAACCGACTTAATTCAGCAAAGACACACACTAAAGGTGATTTCAGATAAAAAACTGCACCCAACTGGCTTCAAAACTCAAGTCAATCTTGGCTGCAACTTCTTCATGGAAGCTACAGTGCCCGATACTTCTACACTTCTTATAAACATAGGCCTGAACCACTTCCTAGAGTTTTCTTCGAAAGAAGCCTGTAAATACTTGGATGTGAGAATAAAAGCTTATGAAGATAAGGCGCAAGAGCTTCAGAACAAGGCAGCGGAGACTAAGGCTCATATTAAGCTGATGCTGTTCAGCCTCATTGAGCTTCAAGGCATGGGGGATCAAGCAGGAGCGAAACTAAGATAAGGTACCTTTATATAAACATCTCAAATACCACTGAATAAGTATCTACATTCATGTCAAACTTCATATAAGCTTATAATGCCTGCCAATGTTAAATTGAAAAACTTATTTTATTAATAAATTTATTGCACTAGGGCCAACTATAAACATAACCTACAATAGCATGAACATACCTTTTTTACCTGTTTTATGTAAGTATGATCAGCAAAGCTGCACAGAATAATCTTAGCAGACTGGCAGAATTCACTGAAGCCCGTCCTACTCCTGGCTCTTCTCAGCTGATCTATTCAGATTATTTCATGGGGTTTGTTAGCTGCATTTTGATTATGAATAAACATAAAAGAAAATGAACCAATGATCAGTGAAAATAGTATGAGTGATAGATACACTCACAAACACATCTGACACCACCCATTTGGGAGCATGCTTGGATTAAACCATACACCCACAGTAGTGCTGTCTTAGTGCCATTTTGCAGCTCAATATTTACCTAAAAGTTCCCTTAGAAGGAACTTTTAGGTAAATATTTATACTTAGACTTGTGATTCATTCTCATATTCTCTTTAGAGAACATTAGTTTAAGCTAATATTCTCTAAAGAGTATATTATAATATTATTATATAATTCCCACTCTTTAAGAAAATATGTATACTTACTTAAAACTTATATTTTTCAGATCTGTGTGAGCTGATCTGGTATCAAGTCAATCACCTGTGAACCTAAACTATTCCTGTAAATAAGTGTATGAAATGGTAATGGCTACTGTTTTGTAAGAAAACCCTCGTAGATAGGGTGGTGTACTCTAAAAGATATTCGGACAATCAGCAACTTTGTGTGTTAAGTTTGGTGTATAAAGATTAATTTTTAAAAGCGTGCGCATCCCCTTTTATTTTTCGTATACCTGAAGCCTGACTTTGTGATGTTCGCGTCGATAATTGTATGAAAAGACAAAAGACAATTCAACTTCAACTTCTTTTTATTTTGAAAATATTAAAAACTTCTGTCAAGAATGTTGATTGAATGTAATTGTCCGATGATTTTATAGAAGAACACCCTAGCCTAAGAATCTGTGATTATAATTTTATTTTGTAGAGCATCAAACTGTTTGCTATATGTTTATAATTAATACTATTTTTTTTTCAATAGCTAAATCTGATTTATTATTTAGTTTTCAATTCTCGTTTAAATTTAGGTACTAACTTTTGACTTCAATAGATTAAAATGTTTAAATGTTTTGACTCCACGAGCTCTGAGTCCCGAGTCCAGTAGGAATAAACCAGTTGTACTTTTACCTACCATTTTACTTGAATCATAATAAATAAATACATTAATAATTATGATAGGTATGTACCTCAAACGTTATTTTATTTATAAGAAATCAAATAATATCCCAAAAATGTTTCGACCTCGACGGGACTTGAATCTGCCTCTTTCCCTCAGTACGGGAACGTGCTAACCAACTACACAACGAGGTCAAATGACGCGTCACTGACGAAGGAGTCGAAAAACTCTGGGACTTCCATCAGACTATATCGCCGTTAGCTCCACCTACAGGGGACACATTCAAGTTTTATCCAATCCTGTTCAAAGACTAAAGTAACGTTTAGTTCGTTTGACGAGAGTTGTCGCGTTGCTCATTTCTAAGGTTTTTATTAGTATAGTGCGTACGTGCCTCACACTGGGTTAATTTATACGAAATCAAATAATATCCCAAAAATATTATTTTATTTCTTGCACACTTAGCTATTTACAAGTTTACTTATTCCCCCATAGATTGTACATAACATACTATCAATAACTCTACTATCATATAGAGATAAGATACCTATCCCTACCCATACACTAGCCAAACTCGGAATAGACTTTTTGTAAAATTTTTAAATAAACTCATGAAAATTAATAATTGTATTCTTGAATTTCAGAATTTGCTGAAAGGAAATGAATGAATACCTATGTCAAGCATGTTAAAGCATGTGCTGATTGAATAAATCTGTGTATGTATGTACTGAGTAATTGTTTGTATCTAAGGTTGACTGACCGGCGGTACAGGGCTAAAGTAACGTGTTACACAGCGAACGTTCGTGCAGTCAGTAGGGGGATTAGTGGTGGTCGTTGAATGAACGAACAGTTTTTATAAACAGTTTGTTAGCCGTCAACGTTAGACAAGTTTACACACTGTTAAACTAGTTTACATGTGAACGACGTTTGCATCGCGCAGTCCATCGTCGAGCGTTGCCGAAACTGTTTCACCGTTTATCCGTTTATCGTGGACGATAAACGGTCTCGTTTCGTTGACTGTAGAAAAGTCGACGCCCCATTCCAGCCACCCGTCTATCAAGCATTCCGTTCTCTTCACACTTGCTTGTATCGCTAATATGACTATCTCTCTTTCGCCATGCGCGCGACTCTATAACGGTTGAGTGGTCGGTGTTTTGTAAAAATAAACTCTATTGCAATGCATGTGCAATGTAATATTGTATTAATAAGCACGTAGATTTTTGAATTTTGTTTGTTTGTTTAAATTAATAATTGATACTCTTGTTTGAAATGCGCTTTGCGTAGATCAAGGACGGCCGATGTGGCGCGGCGGGCAAAGGTCCGCCTGCGACTCAGAAGGTTGCGGGTTCGATTCCCGCCTTGGGACAAATAATAATAATAATATATTTATTTTCTCTTACAAAAGATAATAGTTTACAATTTTTGGATTAAGCTAAATGTTTGTACGATCTGGAATTATTTGGCCCGGGTGTTCTGAGTATTTTCTATGTATAATAAAAATTCGATCTATGTGATGTTGATGTATTGTAAGTATGTATTAAGTATATCAGTCATCAAGTACCCATATCACAAGCTCTGCTTAGCTTGGGGCTAGATGATGCTGTGTGGATTGACCAGCATTATTTATATTATTTATTTATATCAATGACATTACTAAAAAGAGAAGACAAGGCATATTCATAGCTATATTACATATACACGCAAACGTACCCTTACAGAAACATTATAATGTCGTGCACATTGTAATCAATAACAGAGATAGGTAGACGTACAGAAACTGTAGCGTGAAAGAGACGGCAACGTTTATCACAGCTCCGCCTCCACACTTAACAGCCTCAAACAAAATAATAATCGGGAATTCCCCTCTGAAGAATATTTATTGTAAGGTACCGTCGTACAGTGGGTTGAAACTGCTAAAAGGGGCCATAGGATTTTTCCCAATAATTGAAAGATTTTTTATGCCAATCGGTGGAGCTCAATAACCTTATCAGAAACTGTTCTATGCCATTTTGTTATAAAACTAATACTTACCGGGAAAAAAAATTAAGTTCAAAAAAGTTGTATGAAATGACATCTATCAAGGTCGATTTCTATACGAAATGTTTACCGTAGCTTTGAAAACACGTAGGTGTTATACCTTAGAATAGCTATTACCTATCGTATGATATCATACACAAGTGCATCAACTTGCCCCCTTTTTCGATAAATGCCATTGAAAATGAGTCCTTTTTTATTATTTGGCAACGAAATAAAAGTATTGTTGCACGCGTTTGTGAGCTAAAATATATGCATAATCCAGAGGTTTGTTCCTTAATTTCACACCACCACCAAATATCAACTAAATACCTATTTGACTTTCTTTTCTTTCTTCATTCCATACAACTTTTTGAACTTAATTTTTTTCTCGGTAAGTATCAGTTCTATGATGCAATATCATATAATCGTTTCTGATAGGGTCAATGAGCTCCACCGATTGGCATAAAAAAATCTTTCACTTGAAAAAAATCCTCTTTTTAGCAGTTTCGACCCACTGTGCGTCGCGTCATACCGCATAATATTGTTCGTGTCACACGCGCGTGTTTTTGTATATTCTATCCTTTTTTTCACAAAATTATATTAGGATATTAATCAAATTGATTTTAAAAGTACTGATTTTAATTATTTTATAATTTTACGAGTACTTAAGCATGAAAGGTAAATCCTGACGCCATTTTTTGTTTCCGTGAATGATTCATGCACTTGTCAAATGAACAAGAAGGCATTCTTAATGGCAATGAGACAACTAGACAGCACATGCTCACGAGAAAGAGTTCCGCTAGCCACTGACGTCAGTTCGTCAGCTAGACGTAGTTTTATCGTCTCATGCGCGGTGACTAGATACCTTGTCTTCTCTCATCAGTAATGTCATTGATTTATATAGGTAGTAATCATCGATGTAGTAAATCTGTAGATTGGGTAAGTTCTCCCAGCGTTTACTCAACAACTGGCCTGTGTTATAACTACAAGCAAACACAAACGCTCACAGTTACATTTCCAATCTTGTGCAATATGTAGTATGATGAACAACAAATATGAAAAGACGTACCTAAGACCGACGTGCGACCGAGACAACAATATTAGTCGCTAGTACGACTCCACTATTTTATAAAAATATTCGGGAGTTCCCAGAGTTTTACAACAGTACTTTCAACAAAAAAATTAGGGGCAAAAATTTGAATATTATCACTTTTTAATATTTTATTGAAAAAATATCTAATCATCGTCTCTATAAAATTTCTAATATATCTATGATATAATATGTAATAAATTAAATGATTTTTAAACGAATATTTATCTATGAATATCTCGCACGCTTTAGGACATTATTTTATTTGACATTTTTTATTTGTTTTATTGTCTTCTATCCAAATGTATAACATTTATTGTGCGCTGGCGCAACAAAAAACGAAATGGTGACCGATGTTAGGGCCAAAATCTTCAAACCCCTTTATTAACAAATCTAACAATAATTATAATAATGAACATCATAAATATTATTATGTTGACGCTACCCATGCACGGGGACTCGTAGAGTCGTTTGTCAACTCACACCACCAATTTTGTCCCAACTGGTGTGAGCTGTCAAATCATAAAAATGCTTTACTCTTCGTTCTGCAACTCCCACCACATTTACTTTGAGTTAATTTTAGTACAATCAACAAAAAAATATTAGTTAAATCATAGGCAAGAGGCATATTTATTATGAACACACAATGCTATTTGGTGTTTTGTACTTAAAATAATGTCAAATGAAAACAAATGATAGAAAGGTTCCACATATAATTTAAAACTACACACATAAAACTATACTCTTCACTTATTGGAACCTAAAATTTTCGGTGATTGTTACTCGAAGCATAAATACAATCGAAACAAAGGGTGCTGCGAGTTGCAGAATACTTATTTGCTTAACTCAACCATTTGGGACAAGATTGATGGTGTGAGTTGACGAACAACTCCACTCGTAACAAGACGCGTATTGATATCTCTTTTTACGCACTAATGTATCGTATATTTCTATCTCTGTCTGCAAATGGCGAAATAAGGCAGTAGAATAATCAGTAAATGTTATGTTTGGTGTGCTTACAAGTTAAAAGTGATGCCTTGGGCTTTTTTTTGTTTGAAGCTATTTGTACACCTAGTGAACGAACACGAGGGCATTGCTGTAGTAGTCTTTTAGTCAATAAATCACACAAAACTACGTCGTAGCAAGCACGCGAATCACGAACGCCACGCCGGCCGGTCCGCATACTGACAATAGTTTATTCTAGTCGTCGTTTACCTATCAGTGAATCAACGTTCAACGATCGATCATGTCCTGAACGGCATAAACTAGTCGAAAACTAAACTGTTTTATAAACTAGTTTATCGTGGACGATAAACGGCCTCGTTTCGTTGACTGTAAAACAGTCGACGACCCATTCCTTAGGGGGATAGAAGCCGCTCGCAACGAGCAACAAGACGGATTTCAGCACACGGTCAGTGGCGTAGCAGGGGGGGGGGGGGCGGATGGTGCGGTCCGCACCGGGCGGCACTTTGCCGGGGGCGGCGCTGCGGAGGTGGCAGTTAGAAAAAAAAATTAAAATTAAAAAAAAAGTTAATTTCTTTCACTGTTTTTTTCGTCTTTTTTTTATGTTACCAAATACCCAGGTACCTACCTATGCAGGTTCTATGCATGGGTGATGCAAGCGCAAGGTTTCTCAATAACTATTATTTAGGAAACTTATTTCGTTTCAATGTTATTTTAAATAAATATGTCTCCTTACGCATTCTTTGTACTTCACCGTAATACGGTAATGACAGACCGTCGTTTCACAAGGCATTGATGACTGAGTAAAAAGCAAGATATAAAACAAGCTTGCGGATTGTTGCCCCAATTTGTCGATTTCGCGGCTTCTCGTATGAAACTACGTATCTACATATTGATATTCTGCGTATCTAGTTTGCAGTATAAATCCTTTGATGAATGCTTAGGCAGTAGCCTATATATTAATATAATAGTTCAGTTGAGGAGTTAAGCTTGATACTCGTGCGCAAAAGAGCGTTCGTGAAGTAGGCGATTTCTCCATTATTCTATTACGTTTTCTCTGTAATTTTTCTGTGATATTCTACCTATGTCACAAAATGTTAATTTCACTTTTCAATTCAATAAATCATTCAATAAAACTAATAAAAGTACTCTTATTACCATGCCCAAATTTTTTATAATGGATTACAAAAATAAGAGGGCGGCAAATTTGGAATCCGCACCGGGTGCTAGTGACCTATGCTACGCCACTGCACACGGTGTTACGAATCATGCGCGCTGCAAATGGTAGGTACATTACGCACCATGACACCGGTTAGTACCCATCTTAATATCTATATGGGGTCATCAAAAATGTTTTGTGAGCAATGCTTTTAGCAAAGCTCATTTCGCGCCTAGCCTCAGAGGTGTAACCCGCAGTGGCAAGCTGCCGCCGCTAGTTTATGGTGGCTAAATAGATAGGTAGGTACCGGGTAAAACGGGGTGTATAGAATTCAAGGGGTGAATGGAAATGAAACCAAAAAAGTTTTATTCTGGCAATTATTAACAAACATTTTCAAAGAAAAACGCCAAAATTCTACATATTTGGAAACTGCAGTATTTTTTTTCTTAAAATGGCAAGACTGATTTGCTGTCAGGTTAGAAGTTTAAAAATTATGTGCTAGGGCTGCCACCAAAATATTATTACATCATTTTTCATAGAATTCATCTGTGTGTTTGTATATAATAATAAGTAGATTACAATTAGAACTATGTTCGTATCTAGGTAAACAATTAATGGTTCTAATGATGAGACTGATTTTTTATTAATAAAAAGTACCTAACTTTGATTTTTTAAAGTTGTTCTTTTTACACTACCTACCCTCTATCTTTATCCATAATTCTTGTACAAATTATTTTTGGAAAGTGACAGCCCTAGCGATTTTTTCTATTCGCCCCATATGTCGTTTCTATTGACCCCAATTGCGGGTAAATAGAAATCTAACATATTTTTTGCATTTTACGATGAAATCAAAGCAATATTTATATATTTCGTGATAGGATAGTATTAATTACACACCAAGACATAATAAAAAATACTATTTAGTTAGCCAATCATACAAAAATGAATGGAGAAATTAAAACAAACTTCAAAATCATGTCTATCCACCCCGTTTTACGGTACCTATTTAGCTAGCAGATATTAATATGTTATGGGCACCTTGTAAGCCATTTGCTATAAACCTATGCTAAAATATAATTCGAATCAATTGTCGTTATGGAGTCAATTGACATAAGAGATTTATTTCTAAACTAGCTGTACCCGCGACTTCGTTTCCGATTGCCATACCTGCGGACTAATTAGGAATTCATATTTGACCACAGTTTCTCTCATATTAAGAAATGCTGTGCAAAAAAAACTTCAATGTGCAGAATTGGATTCGTTACACTTTTAATATAAGTACTTACCTACCTGTATTTAGGAACCTACATAGTGTATAAATGTTATATAATAATTACTATAAAAAGTATCGTAGGTATATAGTATGAACTCAAATCATGCTAAGTTTCATATTAAATCATTCAGTAGTTTCGTCGTGATGCGCGGCGAAAGAGTTTGAATTTCATCCCCTCTCCAAAGAGAACCGTACTGAATTCCGGGATAAAAAGTATCCTATGTCCTACCTCGTAGTACCTATGAACTCAAATCGTGTCAAGTTTCATTTGAATTCATTTAGTAGTTTCGGCGTGATGCGCGGCCAAGGTACAGACAGACAAAAATGAAACGAATTACAGTTTTGGCTTCAGTATCGATAACAGAGTGGCCGCCAAAAAAATTTTTCATTATTTCTTCAATGTACAGTAGGTATCGGTCCCGTTACAGTTATAAAGATCAGCATAATATTGATAGACTACAAAACGACAATTCCGAGTTTGTTTTAGTATGGGTTCATTCATAGGTTACATTTTGCGCATAACTTCTTATTTGCTATTAAAGCTAGCTATAACCTAAATTACTTGTAGAACCTAGAAAATCGTGTACGATCTACGCGGGATAGCATTCTGTCATGCTGTCGTCTTTAATCCCATTCTTTAACTACACGATTTTATGCTACGTCATAATTCGCCACTTACCTTGCAGCTGCTAGGAACTGTAGGATTTTCTTCGGCATGATGTCTCTTAGCTCGTGTAGGCTGTGCAGATGCTTGCCCAGGTGGATGCTATGTTTTGCATCAGTCCTCTACACTCTCCTAGCAGATGGAGAGGCGTTTCCACTGCCTCCTGCAGGATTATGTGTCGCTTAGCCCCAGTTTGAACATGTGCTTGTTAAGGCGACAGTGTCCAATTAGGTCTCTTGTCATGATGCGAAGGGTGCTTCTGCTTAGCGCTAGGATTCGGTTGGTGTATCTTTTATCAATGACTTTGAGTGACTCATGCCCGAGGAATTCTTCCAGAGCTTGGACGATTCCTCGTAGCAGAAACCCTAGAGGGTTCTCTGAGCCAGACTTTTAGGTAGGTATGCCTCAGAACGGCTCGGGGCCCAGCTGAGTCCCCTTAGCCCTGGAACGCGCGAGATCGTCGGCACACTCATAGCCGTTGATTCCCGCGTGTCTCGGTACCCATTTTAGAACGACTCTGTTGTTCGAGCCCAGCGCGTTTCGGCGTCACAGACAGTCCTCGACTAACCTGGAGGTCTACTCTTTTTCAACGAAAAACGAAAATTCGATCGAAAGTTAGCTTAATTCCTACCTGGACGTGATAACCTTCGAATCTAGTACCTAACTAATGGGTGCGTCTTGGAAGAAACCAATAGATCATAGATCTAGAAACTTACCTAAAAACAGCTTTTTTTATCATAATCTTCTGATATTTCTTCAATCTACCGATTTTCTATTCGACTTTCTACTGATTTAGTCAAATTAGATCTTGCAACACTGTTTTAACACAAAAGAATGAATGAAATCGGACGACGACACGTTAATTAACGATTAGACACGGTAAGTACCTACACATTTTGACTTTCATCCCCTCTTCAAAGGGAACCGTAACTACTGAATTACGCGATAAAAAGTATCCTATGTCCTTCCTCGTAGTATGAACTCAAATCGTGCCAAGTTTCATTTGAATTCATTTAGTACTTTCGGCGTGATGCGCGCGCGGCCAAGATCAGACAGACATACAGACAAAAATGAAACGAATTGCAGTTTTGGCAGTTTAGTATCTATAATAGAGTGCCCTCCAAAAAAAATTTCAAAATATCTTCAATGTACAGAGTCAGTTCTGTTACAGTTTTAAGTAGGTATTTTATGATCAGCATATTATTGATAGACTCCAAAACGACAATTCAAAGTTTGTTTTAGTATGGGTTGGGTTCATTCATAGCTAATGGCTTAGATTGTGCGCATAACTTCTTGTCTGCTTTAAGCTAGCTATAATCTAAATTACTTGTAAAACCTAGAAAAAAAAAATGTTTATGTAAGAGTTACGGCCGTCTATGCGAATAGGAATAGGATTTAGCGTTCATAGGAGCGGGACAGAGCATACCTTTTTTGAAAGGCGTAAGCGCCTAAAGGGCAAAAATAATTAAGAAAGTGGCTGAGAGGAACCAAAACATAAGTCATTTTAATAGAGGGCGGTAATATTTGCAATGCGTAATTTTTTTCTGCATCATGTTTCACATTATAGGAACCAAAGAGATATTGTTGAATTGTTTTGTTTACAATTCCAGTTTTTTACCACGGGAGCCCATGAGTACCTACTGAGATTTATATAGGTGTAGTTTGATTAATAAATCTGCAAGGCGTGGCATACAACCATATACCACCTTTTTTATAGAGTACAAGAACATTCAAAACCCGACAGACTATGCATATTTAGTTCTTTTATAAATTCATCTCTGTAAGTTAAATTATTACCAAGTAGTTTTATTAAAAAGTCAAGTGCCTAATAAAAATGCAATAACCTAGGTCTTAGTAATCAGATCACCCCTTGGGGGAATTAGGGGTAATTTGAATTTAGTCTCAAGATTCAGGGGGACAGTTGGGTACTCAGTCGGAAAACTTGAATTGATTAGCATTTTTTACTACTGAAGGGTTGATAGGCTCTAGAGTAGGTATAGTTAATCGTCTTTCTGATGTCTTCGGCCGGACTTTTTATTTTCACCTTAGGAAACCTTAGTTTTTTTCTCGCGAGCTTTACGAGTGTTTCTGTGGTTGGTTTGTAATCAGGTAGTAAAATACTCGTTTGAACACTTATGGCTCTTAGCTTAGCATTATGTAGGTAGGTACTTGAAGTTTTCGAATAATTGACTCAAACATTTTCGATTCGCACAAAATGCGCTACGAGTCCAATTTGGTTCTTAAGATTTAAAGCTGCGTCTTTGCTATCTATTTCTTATCAGGCGTTTATTTATATTGGATCTGCTATTGGATTTTAGCCAGGCGCGCGCTTTCTTAATACTTTCATAGCCTATGACGCACATCTCCACGTTCCAGCTAGTACCTTCAGCTCGCAGCTGCTGCGGCTGATAACAGATAATGGAGACTGCGCAGTGAATGGGTTAACACGTCAGTTCACTCACAAGATACCTACTCCGTAAGTTTTTAATAAAATGATCTATACATAAACGAAAAACGCGTTGCTGCACAAGTTAAGATTATGGTCTAACTTATTTAGGGTACTTCACTAATTAGGTACCTATTTAATTACTTAAAATTTGTATAATTCATTTAAGTTCAGTTAATGATTTCATGATACACAATAGGTATAGATTTTTGTAGGTATGGGTTGGTATGTAAATAAAAGGCCACAATCAAATAAAAGCTTAGCTTTATTACTCGTTATATCCACGAAGAAACATCCCTCACCGTTATCAACGATCTCGGCTGACAATGCTAGAAGAGATACAATTTCATCTTTCACCGTATTTCCAATCGGATAATTTTGATTAATTTTGATCAACAAATTTTAGAACCGCCAATTTTTTTCAATATACCAACGCAATTTGCAACAATCCAACGACCGACGTCGAGAATCCTAATTTAGAGGTACCATTTCTTGAATCCACATTATTCCATTTTAAACCTAATACACCGAACAGTGGTTTAGATCCTAAACATTCACGGACAAAGACACACGCTCGTAAATTATAAGCATTATGACAATGTGATATTATATTAATGTATAAGTATTGTTAACAGTAATAACTAATGTAGTTAGTTAGGTTAGTGAAGGGTACGAATGTCAGAGGCTCACAGATTACAATAGTGATCCGCTAGACGCCATTTTTAGACAAATACCGAGAAAACGCTTACATTTTCATTTTTCACCTGAAATCGTTTTTAAATTTATCTTTTTACATCCAGAACCATATAAACATCTTTTGAGTTATTATAATATTTACCTATATAATCGAGGGCCGCGCCGCCGCCCCGGCTGCGCCGGTTCACTTTTTATTTACAAATGGTTAATGCTCCTAAACGTTTCATATCCAAACGCTATTCTTAAAATTAAATACAAAAAACGTATGACATTCTAATTTCACCTAAATCCCATTTTGTCATAGCTATAATTTTATGAATTTTGACCATTACACCAACTTTAGAAATATTCAATACAAAAATACTTTTTTTGAATAAAATTTTATACACGACCTTTATATCGTCAGCGCGGGGCGGGACGGCGGGGCGGCCGCCACAAAAGAAAAGCTTTGAGCCTCGTAACCTTAACATCATGAAATTTGTACTAAATATATCAAAACCAGCGGACGCGGCGCCATTATCACTTAGCCGAAATGCGAGGATACCGAAACGAGCCTAAACACTAGTCAAATTACTGCTCACGCGACTGTCTGTCAAGGCTGCGCCGGCGCAGACGCGGCGCGTCCTCGACAGAAACTCGCGCGCCATTTACTAAAATAATTTCGATTTTTTTAATTTTGTCACTAATTTTTATCACCGGCATCCGCGTCCGCTCGCTAGTTCACAAATATATCATACCGAAAGTACGCCACACATGGACTGCGGCTCACTAAACACAAAATAAACAATTTTCTCATACCAACACACAAGAGTTCAAATGAACGTGTATCGCTGTTACGAATGAAGACCACAAGGATATTGAAAATAGAGACTTACGTAATTTCTGAAGTCTCTATTCGGAATACAAAATGACTGACGAACGCCTTACACAACATACTTAAGTAGACATCTGGTGAAGGTAGTACAGACACTCTGGCCGCTCGGCTTATCTTAGGTAACTACGAGTACTTAATTAATATCGATAAGCATCGGCAGTATTTTGTTTCAAGACATCCTAATAGTGTTTCCGTGCTCATTGTTGTCAATTTATCAGAATATATATATATATATATTATATGTATAAGAATGACACTTACTTCATAATTTACCTAATTTCCAAACCCTTAATTTGAATTTTTCATAATAGAAAAGTTGATACAGCTAATTTGGTACACCTAAATGTCATCTAACTTCCAAAAATGAAATGCTACATACAATAGTCTATTACAATTTCGAAAATTTAGGAACCATAATACCCAAACGTTGAACCAAACACATTCTACATTACATATTGTTTTATTTTCATAATAATTTGGAAAAATAATTACATATTTCTTTTAATTTAACTTGTTAATCCAAAGATTTCGTAGACGGATTCGAAAATACTAAAAATGTTAAAGCAAAATCTTTAGAGAACATTTTTGGAACAGAAGTATACAATACTAGCCTAGACACAACATAATAAGAAGAGAAGTTAGCCGAAAAAGGGCATTTCTATATATCTACATACATATTAATAGATACAAACATGAGCTTTCTAAACACCGAATTTTGTACTTTTTCTATGGGTAGCCCCCATAATCACTGTGGACTAATTTATTTCGATGTTTTAAAATTGAGACTTATTAATTTAGAAAAATTGTCAACCGATAACATTATAATCCATACATCGAATAAACTTTAATATAAACTCGATCGCATTGCATTATATCCATTGTGGTCTCGTAGCGGATGGCACAGTGAGTCACTCAAGTAAAAAATCCGGAAATACAAACTAATGTCAACTTTACATTCGCCAGAAAATATCAAAAACGGTCTAAAACATTAAACGGCTCCAAGTATCTGAAAATTACGGCATGTCGGTTGAATTCTGATGGGAAATCAATACATTTCTATTGTAATATGTGTTTGCAGCCTGCTCTAATATTAGATAATGAAGAAATCTATCAAGAGATCGGAATAACGAATTCATTACTTACTAAATACGTGTAATAAATAGTCGATGGGTTGACAGTTTAGAGCTAACATGACTTAAATAGTGTACGGATAGGAAAATAATACTGCGCTACAAATCTTATCAATCTAAGTGATTTGTCTCAAGCTGGCTAATTGTAATCAATTCCAAGTTCAATTCTTGATGTCGTACTCGCCAGAGACAACCAATGTACAGAACATTCTTAGCTCTAAAATGCCATTGCCAGGTACGGGGAAACAAACAACTTGTAACAGAATAGAGTAACGTAACATGGAACGCTCGATCTCGAATCAACCAGCGGCGACTGCTTCATGCAAACCAATGTAATCGAGGAAACTGAAACCGGGCTATTGCTGTGAAGGTTGGCTGGTGGGAATGACGTCTTCGGATTTCCATATTCAAAAAAGCGGATAGTTGCTAATTAAATTCGAAAATCCGGAAACGTTCGGGACAATTTGGAAAGAAAAAACTGGATATCCAAACGGGAAGGGGGAGGCTGCGTGTATGTTCTGTGTCAATGTCTTTAAAGTTGCGTATCTCTGTAACTCTCCTAACCTGCTGATGCACCCCAGTCGACACGCGGTCCATCCTAAACTGAGATACCCCTTAATTATCGTAATAGTTAAAATGGTTACAAATTAATCGATAACAAACGTGTAATAGTAAATGAAGAATGCCTTACACTGCTTAGTTAGGCCTGCCGTCGGCCCTGCGCGGTTACAAAAATGTAAAATCAGGATGGAATAACTTTTTACAATTCAGCAAATCAATTATTAATTCTTCCAGTTTTATTGTTTCCTTAATTAAATATAGTTATCGCTAAGATAGGTTTAGTCACATCTTTGTATTAAAACTATAGTAGGTAGTCATGTATATGGTATAATATATGTACAAGTAGGTATACATCTCTGTACATGTACAAACTATCTTATCGTAGTATATCTATATGAAGCATTTGTAACTTAATTAGTATTGTGTCCTGTCGAACTGAGGATGTGAACTGAAAGTGTTACCGCATGGCTGGGTCGACGGCCGGCATCTACTTGTTATAACAAATACATCAAGATTATGCGGACCAGCCCGAGCTTGCTCTTCGACGGGTCCTGCCTCCGTGTCGTCACCGGCTACCCACAGTCCCCATCTAGAATGCCCTCCACGTCGCGGGGCAAGCCTCGGGCTCCGCGCTACGTACCTACTACCAATGAAACTAATTATTCTTCTATAGTATAGTATAAGTGTATAATACTGTTTAGTTCGTTCGAACTGCGATGCGTGTGCATGGGCGGCGATCGCGGGCGCTGTGCAGGAGTTCGGTTGGGCGAGAGATTCTATTGAGGGCCCTTTTTTGAATATGTAGGTAATTTCAGGTAAAAATTCAACATTTTTGAAGGCACTTCTGATCGGACGAGGTGTCCCCGTGCGTTTTTGCGTCACCGAAAGTGAGGTACTTTTGTTTTTGGATTGGACTTTTGATGGTTCTGGTCTATTGGTGTGATGCCTTCGATGCTATTGCATGCTGATTGGATGTGGTCGAATATCTTTATGGTTGAAAGTGCTGCCCAGCGCCCGCGCGCGGAGCGGCACACCGCCGGTTCCAAACTGTGGCCAGAGACTAATAAACTAACTGATACTTACGTAATTCCAGAAAAGTAAACCGAACACTGCTGTTTTGTTGTCTGATGTTAGTGTGTTAACAAATGAAATTTGTTTTATTAAATGAACTTTGAATACTGATTGCTTGGTGTACCGCTCCGCTCTCGCATTGTTGCATTTTGAAAGGCCCACGCAAAATTTTTGAAATATTTCTCTAACAAATAAACTTAATCCTATTCCGGGGTGCCGGAGACATAAACTAAACGCGATCTGAACTTGCCGAAACATCGTACTTAAAACTAAGGATGTTCACAATAACTTTAAACTCAGGATGTGTAATAATTGGTTTGAATTTTGTGACTGTTTTATCTTATTCTATTGGAAAATCTCATCTGCAAGAACAAAAAACCGGTTGTCGTATAAAAATAATCTGTTAAATATTATTTGTTTGTGGATCGAAAAATAACCCTGCTCTATTGTACTAACAACTATGGTTAACTTTAATGAATTATTCCTAAAAATAAGTGTGTGACGAGGTAAAGGTTGACAATTCCTGGCCGACATGGCGACCTAAACACAAGTACGGAGGAAACAACTCAACAACATGCTTCAAACGGGAAATAAGGAAAAACAAAAATAAAAAACAACAAAACTTTCAAAACTTAAGCAGTTAAATATATTAATCGTTTTTTTCCTTAAATGATAAATCCATAAATGATTTTAAGATATACACAACTATAAAAACCATTTAAAGATAATACTTAATAATAATATAATAATAATTATATATAGCGAAATATATTATGTGCAGAAATAAAATTCTAGGTGACTTAAATTTTCTCTTACTCGTTATAACCTAATGAATTTCCTAGCAGAGTGTGCGTGGCACTGCGCCACTCGACGTTCAACGTACCAATTCAATTTTTTATAATTTAATTTAACTTTTTATCAATAATTTTGAATCTGAAGGCCTAAATGCGAGTGTCGTAAAATTTTGTGTGCGAAACGAATCGTCCAATGTTAATTTAGTTTAGCCGAACGTTGTGCGTTGCGTCCTGCTCACTCGAGTTGTTCGAGGAAGTTTGGAGACTTGAAGTACTCGGGGACGGGGTCGTCGAGCCGAGAGATGACTTTGTAGATGGACTTTTTCCAGCTTTGCTCGGCGTCCTTGCCGCCCTGGATGGCGCGGAAGAACTCGCGCAGGGTCTGCTCCACCACGTATCTGAAGTTTGACGGCACCTGGAGTGGACAATTACTTCTTTTAGCTACTTTCGAAAAATAATCTTTCTGCTTAGAAGCAGAATTACTGACACATTATAATGGACTTTCTGACAACTGAATCTCGAAAGGCTCAATATAACCTACAAAGCTGCAGCCTGCCCGCTTTCCACTCTTCGCAATCTTGATATGGATGACAAATCAAATATTCAATCTCTCAAAAAACTTTTCAAAACTCTTTCAAATTAACATGTGCATGGCTTCTCTTTCAGAAGCTCAATAGAGCTTCTGAAAGAGAAGCCATGATGAGCAAACGAATTTTTTTCTAATATTTCTTGTCCCATTGTTGGTTAAAGGCCAAAACCTACCACTATTAAGCCTAACTTTACTTTTGTTCCAACTATCAACTAACAAAGCTTTTGAAGTTTCAATTAAGAAAAGTGCGAGAATACATACAATGCCTACCTCAATGTGGTTGTTTCTGTTGTAGTGCAAGTTCAGAACCCTGTAGAGCTCGGAGTCTCCGGCCACGTGGATGTCCTCTGCAGCCTTCAGGCCTTCGCTGATGGCCTGGCGGGCGTATTTTTCCATTTGGATGTAGTAGAACTCTCTGTAACAAACGAAAAAGATCTTTAGTCGTGTTGAATGAGACAAGATGCTATGCTATTTTTAATTGTAATCCAATTTCAATGTTCTAATTAAAGAACAGATATTTCAATGTTCTAACATCATCATCACCATTAATCCATTAGACATAACCCTCCCTAACTCACGCCATAGCCCATCTTCATCTTACGATATCCAGCTCCAGCATCTGCTAGCAGACTTTCGCAGATCGTCATCTCATCTAGCCACAGGACGTTCTAATAAAGTTACATGTCGAATCTTTAAAATAACTTAACTCAGGCCCTCGAAAGTTATAAGAGAGCGAGTGAAATCCTATCCGAATTTTAGCCCTTTGAAAGCCAATTTATCAACGTTTCCGTGTAACGCTATGTTTGGTAATTTCTGCGAATGGCTTAGTCAGCTAAGCATTTCACTGGCGGATTTCAAAGATGCTTCAATAATATACCTAATCCACGTTTTGCAACACCTATGCATATTTGTAATACAGCGAAAGTTCGTTCAAAACCCGATTACGATGAGCTATTTTGAGCATTGATCGCGTTCGTACGATTTTCCGTTGAAATTGCCTAGAACGTAAACTCGTTGTCACTTCCGTAACGATCCAGTATGCCTATCCTACCCATCAGCGTGACACTTCACAGCACAATGAAAAAAAAGGCACTCGAATCGTCGAGAGCGAAGAATTTGATTAGCCATTTTCGCTCTCCACGTTGCATCTCGCTATCTTCTCTACGGTTGGCTTATAAGAGTCGGTTCTCGTCGGATCGAGGGTCTCGCGAGGCTAATTACTTACGAGTTCGCATTCAGACGAGCTAATTCGGTTTTCGCATTCCTGCTAGTGTCGCAGTATATTGCTGTTTTCAAGTGCCTCCTAATGAGAGAATAAAAAAACCTAATTGCGAGATTGTTGTCTATTTTTGGTTATGAAATGTGATAATTGTGTCAAATGCGTAGTTTTTAAGAGTATTTTAGGGATAGTAGGGCTCTAAGGTTGGAAGAGGCAACCTCTTGCTCACATATCGGTTTTTATTTTTTAATTGGCAATCTGCTGCAAGCGTACTCATTGAAGAATTAATGTTGAGAGTAGGTAGTTAGGTACTATGGGGTTGTTCTCATCCTCATACAGTTCATTCCTGCCTACTTCCCGAAAACAATATCACATAAATATTTCACACATTTTTCTCTCATTTCTCTACCAATAAAATTAAATAACTTCTGAACTGGCAAAAGATCCTTTACAATTAGTAGGTCGATATGTTTACAATGTGTCGATATTTTAATATTTTGCGGCAAGTTGAAGACAGGGCGCTATGGCGCTCATTAGGGGAGGCCTATGTCCACTGTGGACTAATAAAGAGATGATGATGATGAGTATATTACAAGATACGATCAGTCTCGTAAAATAGATTTTGTAAGTAGCTCACTATGCAAATATAATGCGGGCGGTTCAGTAAAACTAAAGAAACTAGGCGGTTGCCAGTAGGTTATCTTATCATGTACGTGTAGAGTTTTTTCTGGTTTTCATTTTCTCACGTGCTTGGTTTTTTTTAACTTAAAAAAACTAGTGATTTAAATAGTGTCCAAGTCTACAACAGATATTGTCTTTCGATTTTCCCGCGCTTTTCTCACACTTACCTACTGGATTCGAAACCGTTACATTCAGAATCAGCTGTTTTCAACATTATCATTGTTTGCACCCTTAACGGAATTTAGCAATACTATCTACGTGCTATATTCGACTGTATATCTCTACTAATACGTCTCAAATTAAAATGCCTGTGGTCGTCATTTGATGACAATGGATGACTTCTGCGGAGCTATAGGTTTAAGAGATTTTGGAATTAATTTCAGGGTGATAGGGTTCTTTTTTCAATGGTGTATTCTGCTATTTCTTAAGGCGAACATCTTGCGTCTACCTGGCAACGTCTTGGTTCATTGTTTGTTTTTTTTTTGCAAAACATCTGGAATGAAAAAGTTGAACCGGGCGGTGCAGAATCTTAAACGTTAGCGTCTTTAACGTGTAGCGTTCTCATCATCTTCAAGGAAACATACTCATAGCTTCTTGGAATTGGAAGTGAACTATTGGCCTACTAACAGTTTTAGAATATTACCTATCACTTTTGATATTACAGTTTCCTCTTCTCATTAATAAGTTCTTGGACTAGGTAGGTACTTAGGTGTAATTATGATAAATAGTCATACTGCTGTGTGGTGCCGGCTCAGAATTGCACCGCTCCAACTCATCCCGCGGGTGTCGTAAGAGGCGACTAAGGGATATCTACCGGGGATGGGCAGCAGTGCTCCCTGCAGAACAATTCTACCACCGAACTACGACCCCCGACCCGCATGCCCAGCGTGGGGATTATGGGCATAACCCCCCGTGGGATAAAAGCCAATAGCGCTTATCAGGGGGAGGCCTGGGTTTAGCAGTGGACCAATATAGGCTGTGAAGGAGGTGGAGGTGACAAATAGCCGTCCATCCAGATATTTGCAAGGTCATTGATTCGGCGAAAATATCTACCAGCAAAGGTTTGTAAGCCATTGGTCATAAATTGGAGAGATTTTCCATATCTGTCTAATAGAAATTGCACTGCGCAAGAGGTTTTTTCAAATCATATCAAATCATAAACTCATTATTGCCATAAATATGTACAATAAATGTACAAACTTAGAAAAACTACAACAATAAAATATATTTTTTTAATATCTAGATAGGTATTGTTTGCTAACAAAAAGATAAAAGGAAGGACTTTGCCCTGCAGTGTGACTCTAAAGGCTAATCATAATAATGAAGTGTTTTCATTGTTCGTGACGCATACCTAAAGGTTTAAGTGAAGAGAAGCAGATTCTTTAAACACTATTTTCTCCGTCATTAAGAAAAGAGTTTTGTTCTAAAGGTGCTGGACTCCTTAAAGCGAGGGTTAAAGGAATCTCAGCGAACTTTGGTTGATTCCCCCTCAAGGAGCTTGGTTCCCGTGTGAACTACGTTTAAGAGCCGATGTAGATGTAAGAATATAATAGATACGGCACGGCGTATATCTTCATCACGATAATTTATTTATTTATTTGGGAAACAAAAAGCTTATGATTTTGCTTTAGGTAATAATATAATCATAAACTAGAGCAAATGAAGCTAAATACAGTTTTCACTCATAGTATGTATAAATAACTGAACTAGTACTAATAGATAAATATACAAAATTATAAATACTAATACAATGTATAAAAGATGCCTACAGCGTGCCTTAACAGAGGTAGTACCTATTCTTAAAATATTTAATCTAAATAACAATAAAAATAAAATTTTAAATTTTGTCTGGTTTGCCTGATGTCAGTTCCAAATGATACGGATTGGTAACTACAAGGAGGAAGCTATTAGATTGTTATTGAAGGAATATTCGTGTTTTAGTTAGTTTGTATGTAAGAAATGATTAGGTATAAAATATATTATTTAGAAACTCACAAATTTTAATAATCGAGGCTTGGTCTGGCTAGATAGACTTTTCCTAATTGCACATGTTATTGCAATTTGCGATAAAATGTCATTCAAAGTATAAAGCGAGGGGAAAGACTTGTGAAACGTTTCTTAAAATAATGTACCTACTCAGACTAACGTCTTGTCTAACAATTCACAACTCTATGTCGCCACCAAGACGTTGCCGAGGGGTCACGATGATTTTTTCTTCACTTTCTTCCCTTCCCTTTGTTGACTTACTTGGCGCGAAATATACATTGTTTGATTCTATCCTTGAATTTTTAAATAATGAACAACTTTTTCAATGACCCTCGATTGAATTAGCTGTCTTTTTTAAGAATATCGTCTATTCGGAGTATTAGCAATCTTATGTTCAAAAAAGACCACCATCGACCATGCTGGACACAAAGAGTAAGTATTATACAAATTGTTTCCATGTATGTAGGTACGTTTAATTTCCAACGGAAAATTATTAAAATATTTTTTTTTTACACACATGTACCAGTAGAAAAGAGCGAGGTTCTTACCCTCTTATCGTGTACCGAGTAACGGCGCACCCGCATCGAAAACTGAGATAAAGATTTGCGCACGACTGCCCTACATAATGCTGTTTTGCATAGAGAAATCGAAGTGCTAACTTTCAGTTCTGCCTGTTGAGTAAGATGTAGAATTTTAATCCTGAATCTAGGGAAAGGATTGTATTGGGCAATACTGGTTGGTAAATTAAATAAATAAATAATGCTGGACAATCCACACGGCATCATCTAGCCCCCAAGCTAAGCAGAGCTTGTGTTATGGGTAGTTGATGACTGATATACTTAATACAATACATCACATAGATAGATGTATTTTTATTATACATAGAATACCCAGAACACCCGGAGCAAATATTTACAGATCGTACAAAAAATTGTCCAAAGGCGGGAATCGAACCCGCAACCCTCTGCGTCGCTGGCGGACCTTCGCCCGCCGCGCCACATTGGTCGTCAAAATTTAAAATGGAATGCCGATAGAGTTAAAAATAATGAATTATTAGACCAAGCCATGTTTTTATAATCATTCATATAATTCTTAAACCGAAATGAAAGAGTAGGTGCCAATTAAATTTAACTTGTACCTTCTGACAGCAGGTGGTTATTGTGTTTACATTCGATTATTATATTTTTCCTCGTGCGCAAAACATTATTCGCTAATTTAATTACCTAGATGTTCAGAATAGAAATAACGACCATTTAAGTTTTGTTATAGAAATGATACCTACCTTATTATTTCCTTGTTTCAAAACATGTTGTACTATGTGAGGAAGCTTCCCCATAATATCGCTTATTTTCACGGAAAATTAAACTCTTTTCTAAATATACATAAGTAAGAGTAAGTTTAATGGTACCTACGTAAATTACTTGTTAGGGTAAATACTTATAAAATTTGGTGGGTTAGTCTTAATTTGTAGGTAAGTACATATATATCCTATTTTGGTTTTTAACGGAAATATATTTGAATATTCAAACTCTATTGAAACTCTATTGTATATGAAATTAATCTAGCTATTTACCATTAGGTACTAACCAAACCCTATATTTTTTTTAATTCTAATGTTCCACCTACTAAGTTTTTCAGGCAATCCACGCTACTCATAAAACGCATGACTACCATCCAAACTGCCACTTGTCCATGCACAAATAAACTCCAAAAAAATTGCGAAAAAATTTAGTTTCAGACGCCAAACACTCATTTCGATCGTTGCCAAATACAATGGTTATTAAAAGTGATGCGGAGGTTGGTAAATGATACAGGGAGGTATTAAGGGTGGCCGCGTCTGTGTGTGTGAGTGGACGGCGGCCAGCTTTCGAGGAGCACGGTAGAATGAGCAGGCGGCCTGCCGGCCGTAGAGCGATGCTCTGACGGAGGAGGCGTAGACGTCAAGCCAGTTTTCGTGAGATGTTAGAGTTACCTTTTTTAATGGATGGACAATTAAATGTCCGTGAAAATTTTTTTTTGCGAAGTGTTCTAACTTTTAGCGCTTTTTAAATTTAAGCTCTTGATCTTTTGATTTGTCCAGTAACCTGGACAAAATAGATTTAAGTTTTTGTACGGGATGCTGTTTAAATGAGTTTTAATATAATGAGCTCGAAATTTTTGGTTGATACACAGTCGGCCTATGACACGTTTTAACGTTACTTGCATAATCAAACACCTCACGTTACACAACTTCTCACTCACTCAAATAACAAATGAACGACAAAATAGTTTACAAAACTCAATAGAGTTTGATTCAGCAAATGTCACAAAAGTTGAGTTGATTTCCAAAAGCGTCACTTTTACATGAACTCTCTGAATTTTTGGTAGCTCTATGTAAAAAGTTGCACGGTGCGCCGCACACATGCACACTACACACACACATAGCCGGGTAAAAGCGAGTAAACTAATACCGGCTGGATTAATGCTTCAGTTAGTGAAAAAACTTTTTTTCAGCCTCCGCCGTCCGGTCCAGGGGCGGATTGGGGAGTGATGATTTGATTTGACATGGGCACCGGTTTCTATTAGCTTTACTTTTTGTACGGATTATGATCGATATATAACACTTTATTGTACTTAAGGAACAATACAATAAATAGAATATCATACACATAAATAAAAAAAAAACAGTAGATACAATAGGCAATATGATTGTAGTTCGTTTGGTTTTAAAAGGTTCGATCGTTTAAAGCTGGTTTCAGGGTAAAGCTCGAAAATGTTTATATCCTATTAAATTAAATCATGCTTATGTATTACTATTATGTACAATAAAGAATTACAGAATTAATTTGTGCAATATTAGGAAAACTTTTAGGTAAATAGCACCCGTATAAAATGATTTCTGTAAGGACAACTATGTGCCTTCGCCACTTTCTCGCGAATTTTCCGTTACTTTTAGGTGACTGAAAGTAAATTTGAAAGAGGTATCTTTTGTTTATCATATACGTAATAAAACAATCTTTACATGGCTGAGAGAATTCCCATTTCAAAAGGAAAGTCTGTTTTACGAAAACAGTATATTTTATCATTATCAGGCAGGTAAAAGTTTTCGAAAAATCATTTATTAAGAAAATATTGTGATGGATAATCGATATTGCAATACGCGATGCGGTCCTGACTAATGACTCCCCCCGACTGACCCGCCCCTGTCTTGTACTCCAGGCTTCAAAAGTTCAGCTCATTTGAGTGCTCGCCGAGATTTTATTACCCCCACCTCCCCCCAACTACTCACTCCTGTATTAAAATTTTCAAAAAAGGGTTAAACGTACGCTAGCTAAAGAGCATCCGTTGACCATTCACGCTACTTGATCCCAGAATTAGTTCGTTAATTACTGAAACTGTCTCCTAGCTCGTCAAGTGTACTTCTTTGCTCGTCGGCTGGCATGCCTTGGACTATGAGATGAAAAGCCGCGCAGATGGGAGCTTTGTCGAAAAAGCACTGGCACAGAATTATTTTGTAAATGGAACGTTTTTTTTTATATAAAGTTTGACGTTCGTTTTATTTGTCATGTCAATCGTATGTAGAAGTTACAATTTGGACAAATTTACTCTACGAGATTACCTACAGCTTTAGCGAAATATATTTTTGCTTATTGCTCGCCATTGGTGAACTGTGATGTTTTGGTGCAAACGTGCATAGCCTCTTGTTAATAAATTCAGTGTAGTTATAGCGTGTTCAGCCACACTAATATTACAAATTCGAAAGTAACTTGTCTGTCTGTCTGTATGTCTGTCTGTTACCTTTTAACGGATCTTAATGAAAATTGGCAGGGAGGTAAGTGTTATCCCGGGGCCGGACATAGGCTACTTGAAAATTGGCAGGGAGGTAAGTGTTATCCCGGGGCCGGACATAGGCTACTTGAAAATTGGCAGGGAGGTAAGTGTTATCCCGGGGCCGGACATAGGCTACTTGAAAATTGGCAGGGAGGTAAGTGTTATATCGGGGCCGGACATAGGCTACTTGAAAATTGGCAGGGAGGTAAGTGTTATCCCGGGGCCGGACATGGGCTACTTGAAAAGCGCGTGCGAAGCCGCGGGCAGCAGCTAGTATCTAATATGTAGATATATCTATGTTTATGTATAGATAACTGGATGTCATCTACGCAATGTATTGCGGCTTTACTTGTACTTATTTCCCTAGAGCTTGCCTCTGCTAAAGTCTTTAGATGATTTTATTAATTAATGATATTTTCCATTTGTTTATTAAATTTAGTAAGGTCATACAAGCTAAACATTTACAAGCACTTCGTATGTGTTTCTAAAGATTACAATTTAATATCATTTAATATCTAAGTATACCAAATATTTTGAAATTTGTATTTTATTAAAAAGACCGTAAATAAGAACTTAATTTGATTTTGAAATTTTAGGAAAACTACGAAGAAAGTTAAAGACAACAAAAAAAAACAAACTACAAAGGAAGTTATGGCTGTTTTCATATTTAATGTTTAACTTTTAAGTATGTGTTGATTGCTTTAAATAGGTACCTATTGCTCAGCCAAGGAAAAATGTGTTTTTAAAATAATGAACAGCAGATATGAAATATAACGTTACTTACTCGGTTTTTAATAACAAATAGGTACTTTACCCTACTCTGATAAACGTTACAAGAAATACCCATAAGGAAACTATTTAGTTACCTACTGGTCCATGTTGTCTTGACAGTTTATAAAACTGAAGACATTCCACAATATTACGAGCAGTCTTGATACTTGCGTCTTTGATCTATGTAGCGTCAGCAACAATCAATAATTTTAAGAGTTTATAGGCCAGTACAGAAAAATCAAATCAGACAATTATCGAAAAAAAAATATACAAAAACATTCACGCCATGTCTCGAACCCACGACCTTCATTGAAATCCCACTAGGCCAGTAGTTACATTAATTAATTACGTCTTAGGGCGTAGACATACATTTGTATGATTTCCCATGTGAGTGAGGCCTACGCCGCGCCTTACCTTCGCATGTCGTTGGTTGTCACTCCTTACCTTAATATCTATTTACGTTTTTTTACCGAGTACCGTTGGTATGAGAATTTACTGTAGGTAGAGTTGGCAAAAAAGTTAAACAATAAATGAGTACGATAATAACGTTACCTCTAACTGGGTTAACTACATTCATATCTTAATAGTTCTATATCGTATAAAAATTGGAAAGAGTACCTGTTCGTCAGTATAACAATTTATTGTAAGTAGAGTTAGTATATAACTTTTTTTTTCAAATGAAACTAGTTCTGATTATACTCTACATAGCTTGATAACCCTATGTCAATAAGTACAGGTCTTTAAAAATAAAGACATGTAAGTACTTATGGATAAATAAAATGACAAAAACTTGAATAACAAACTTTCATCACATCATACACAACTTTATATAATGTAGGTATCTTCATACAATACAATATAATACAAATATTCCTTATTGCACACCAAATAATAAAAAAAAAACACAGAACTCAAAAACAAATAAAGATAATGTACAATGGGCGGCCTTATCGCTAAGAGCGATCTCTTCCAGGCCACCTTAGAACAAGAAGTGACTGAAAAAGTATAGACGGTGGCGTGTAAACAGAAATAATGTTTAGGTAGTAGAAAGCAATGAATATACTTAGACATAATTATACATCACACTTACTTACTACATACATACCTACATACGTACATACTATACATACCAACTCTGGCTCATATCATACGTATCCCTACTTTTTCTATTTAAGTACTTATAACGATGAAACAAAGTCAAACGGACTTGGTTCTTTTAATTTGATAACCAGCATAACTAGGCCTTCCTATACTTCAGTAAACAAACGATAATGCTAAGAATGGTCACCAGCCACGGTTCTCCAAGATCTGGCCGGTCGGCTTCAGGAGATAAGGGTCGGTACTGGACTTCCGCCCTTGCTGATAAATGTAGGAACAAACATTATTTGTAATGCATCTGTTTCTAAGAAGTACCTATGGTAGATGCGAGAATTTAAAACAATGAATACTGATTTTATGTACTTAGTTACCCGCTCGATATGTTATGCAATTATATTTTTTCACTGACAAAACAACGTTTAACGTCACCAGTATATGGCAACTCTACTTACCTACTCAAGAATCATAAATAACCGGTACATGCTTTAAAAAAATGGCTGCTTAAAAGCACTCACTTTGTCTCAAGTTACGTTAAAAAAAAACAAAAGTCGCGTGACATCCCGTCCAAATTCATGTCATTAGAAATGTCATATCGTAAGTTTTTTAAGGCGTTGGCGAAAGAACGCCGTTTCCTTCGAGACTTGTAATACGACCTCTCGTGACAACTGAAGGGTACCTAAACCTACCAACATAAAAAGAGTAAGTATATTTAAAAAAAACTAAAGTAGAAAGTGTTGCTATCTTTAAAAAATAATTCTTAGATGTTTTCTTTTATTGTGACTAGGTAATTCTATATAGGTATGATCAAACTTTGTACAACGTCTTTGTTATTTATTCATAAAGTAAAGTCAAAGTCAAAGTAAAAAACTCTTTATTTCCATAAATACAATAAATGTACACTTAGAAAAGGTCAAATTCTTAATAATTAAACACTGACACGGAAATAAAGTGATATTTTTGATTTCAGTCGCTTCGGTATGTAGACTTAAGTAAAGAAGCGACGAAGAAACCTTTAGCCTGTTAGTTAGTTGTTATTTTTCGAGTTGGAGCAAATCCCGTCCCAAGCTTTTTTATCCTCTAGATAATCTGATATTTTTAAGAGTGACCACTGTATAACCCATCTAACCGCTTCTACTTGAGTATTGGATATCTAAACATTGCCCTGTCCTAAGTATCCTTATGTACCATCTATTGCAGAATGATTCATCAACAACCTATTCCTAAAATTAGCTTAGTAAGTGCCTTAAAATGATTAAAGGCAGGGCGAAGTAATTAAAACTTGATGCCCCATCGAAGACAAGATAAGGTCGGTATTAGGAAGAAACCGCCACTTTTCTAATTGCGCTTTCATTAGCTTGATGGATGGCAGACATTGCCACTCACTGCTACGCCTACACAAGGTTACTCTACGGTTTTTCACCATCTACATGTGAGAACAATATAATCGCTTGTATTTTCCTTTATATTAAATACCTAGAATTCAGTAGAGCTTGAAAATAGATTGTGATTTTATGGTTTATTGCGGTATTCCCAATTTTGTTACAAGTTGAGGAATATGATGATTTGTGACGGAAATAATAAAGTTTAGGTATATACATTGGTCTTTCTAATTCTAAATTCAAATGTGTTTATTTTTTAAAGGAAAGTAGGTTACACACGATCAGTTATGAGCGTGACATGACACGGGGTATTACTCCTTGATCATAGATAAGTAGAACCGCGCCTTCGCGTGTTTTAATTATATTATTAACGACGACGCGAGGCGAAAGGCTAATATTTTATAATGGCCACGTATCGCAATGATATGTAAATATTCGGCCGCGCCCTGCGCCTATTACCTTACGTAAGTATACTTGGTCGCGTGAGTGCGAACTCTAATTCGGAAGTAAAGACACGTTACCCGGAATTTAGTAGTGAGGCGTGACATTCCTTTCGATGAACGGGCTTCAGACAAATTCTTGTAAATAAACAGGCCCACTAATGGGATTGGGTGTGGAGTGGACTTCGCGACGCTCACTGAAAAACTTCTGTGACGAGTAATTAGCAGGTTTTTTGAAGGAACTCATAAGCTTCCTCGAAAGGGTCCTATTAATTACTGGAGGTGCTCGTATGAGCGGCGGTATAAATGGCCGGCCACTTGGCGCCCTAGCCTCGTCGGCCTTATTAAAAATGTTAACACGTAAATTAGACTCCACACGGTGCAGTGTATTAGCCAACCAATTAAATTTTACAGTCTCCGCCACAATGCGCGCGACGTGACTTTACAAGTCGGGGGATGAATGTGACACTCGCTAGGGCTAGGCCGGTCTACAATTGCCATTATCAATGACAGGAAACATGTCTAGTTGTTTCATCCTTCTTTTAATCGTGATTCTATTTTAAATTCTCGTATAATATTTAATTACGTTAAATATTGGACTAAATACGCAAGCCAGTTAACACGGTAAGTTAAAAAGGCATGTGGCAATTGCGATGTAAGGCTGGCAACATTTCCGTAACCAACTGTAAGAGTCCTTACAGTTGAGAGATTTCAATCTCCGTCGAAAAAGCATGTGCCGATGAATTTTACGAGTTATAACGTAGGTTTAGTCGCTACGTTGATTTATCGCTACGTCGAAGGTAGAGTCTACGTATTTTCTACGTACTTGCGAAGTAGATAGTTTGCAGTTTTCCCCTAGATTAATAAATTTCACCTATGTTTTTGTAACGGTTTGATGTTTGCTTTTTTTCTAGTCGTCACAGTTGCGGTGCGTTTCGTTCGTTGCATCCGTCAGCTGCGCCTGCCCGTGTGTAAACGCTTAAAAGGTTTTACCTCGGCTGGTCTAAGTACACCCTCGTGCGACTAGTTGGATGTGTAAAAAGATTAATTGGAGTGTTGCCCGTGTTTCTAACAATTTACGACGCCTTCTGTGACGGGCCGGCCACAGACCACTTCTGCGCAACTTAATTAAGCGAAATAACTTAAGTTACCGTCACTAATTAGCGCTATGGTAGCTAATTCTACGAGTGACGCTTTGTTTGCGAGCCCGCGCATTTCTTTGAGTTTGCGCGCCAAAAGAATTTGTCTTTGGAAAGACTTTGAGTAAGGATGTTTGTTTTGCCCCGGGTGTAGTCTCTGTGAAGACTTTTTGTTTGCTGAACTTTTCTGTGGTCTGTTTTATGAAGACGCGAAAACTCGGGGTGAACTTTTTACGTTTTAGATAGACGCTGAAGAGCCTACTTCTTGTTTGGTTTAAAAGTTTGTTCTTATTATGACTAATTAGCGTACCTACAGCCAGCATTTCTAATTCTGTTGAAAAGGCAACCTAGCGAAGTAATGTAAAATAACACAAAAAGAAAATATTATCTGTAGATCGTTTTTATAATATTTTCCGTCCGGTACACCTTATCTCGTGTACGAGATAAGGTGTCGAGGCGTCCCGCAAAAGACACAAGGAGGCACTCAGAAGCAGGGCTCTTGAGGTCCCACACGACTCACGTCAACAAGTGGATGTTCGTGTGGAGAGGGCCTTAATCTTTAGAGGAAGTTTGATGTTCCAAATTCGATTTAACTCAAGTTCGATTTACCAAAATAGAAACATTTGAAAATATTTCAATACTGTTATGAAATCGGAGCTAATTTTTATATGCGGTTTGTTATCATGTAATTTAATTATTATCATAAAACCAAGTTTTAAATTAACTGCTATTATTTTTATCTGAAGTAATGATTATGAAAGGGCTATCGTAAACTTTGACTTTATTAGTCAACGTTGATTAAACTGATTGTTGTTTGTTATTATAATCAACTCTCTATAATGAGGACACACTGATTGCGAATGAGGGAAAATGATTTATAGAACGATTTAAAAATTGAGCTTACTTTATTCAAAATTTTGTAACCTAACTACTTAGGTAGGTAGGTAGTACCAAATCGAACGTCATTCTAAAGCAAACTATAACGTTGCCAGTTATAAATAAAGAGCGCGTGTATCAGCAATTTCCTTTTAAAATTTACAAGTCCATTATTCAAGTTTGTGGAAAGTGGACACCTTTCTTGCAACTGCCCTCTAATTACGTCCCTATGCTCCCACCCTTTCAGTTGCCTTTCAGTGATGCTTATCGCGAAGGAAATGGCCGTTTTCCGTTCACAATATAACCATTAGTGGTGACAATAATGGACTGACCTGTCCGGAAGAAAATTTGTTTTGATTTTTAGTCATGACGAAAGGAAATTTTCGTTGCACGTTAAAGACTTTTAGTTGGTACCAAATAATAACATATCGTCCCTTTCCGTCAGGTGAGATTGTGGTCTAACGAACGGCTATTAATTATACAAAAAAAAATACAGTCGGTGTGGACCTTTACCTAAAGCTTTACTACTTTTAGAAGCAATCAACAATATTTCGATAATATTTGCTTAAAAGGTAAATAATTTGCAAAATGTTCATATGTTATGTTCCGGCGCAGGCTAGAAGCCAGGCCACTGAAGGTGACAGTTACAATGACAGTTCACGAACTATCACTGCATATAACCTCAAAATTAATACTCACTCTTCACTTTTCTCAATGCCTGGACGGCACAGTTTTTTCAATAACATTTATGATAAATAATTGTAAAATATTACTAAAAGTATTAAAAACCTGTAAGATTGCAAGCATCCATTCAATTCAGCCACCCGCCCCCACTGGACACTGGATAGGGTCAGGCAGGAACGTGTTATATTTTAGTGTATCTTATCGTCTGTCAGGTTTAGTAGGTAAAGGTGTCGCGATCGATATTTGTTACTCAGCATTATATCATTTTTATCTTTTATTTGTACGCGTTTATCGAAGCTTTTACTAGATTTTATCATAGTTAGATAAACTAAGATAATACAAGCTTGAGATATAATATAAAGCTTTAATATGTGAGGTGTATCTGAAGTGTTTGCATACGGCTCGCTTTTCTGATAAGTAGATCGATAAGCGGTTCGATTTCGTCTTTGTTGTGTTATAGTATTAATAAATGTATGCTAATTAAAGTAAATTTTTCCGTCGAATGCTTGCGGTGGTCCGTTGTAGGAATATGTTAAATTATTAAGATTTAAGATATATTTTTTTAAATTGATTTTTATAGTCTTTATAAAGTTATACACATGGCGTTTTTTAGATAGTAGTTTAAAATGGCAAAAAACATTTTCGCCTATTAGCATGTGCAAGCTAAACCAGGGAGGGGGGGCCAGTATCACTTTGATACTGGCCTTTATCTAGCCCTGCAGGATAAAGCCTGAGGGGAAGGTATTTATCAGAGACACCACACTTATGGCAGGTGCCCATCGCGATAACGGTCGAGTACAAATCAATATAAGCGAGAATTTTCCATTGGAGTTGGTAACTCATTTTTATTTATCAATTTCAATCAATTCTTTTTTTATTGATTTAATTTTTCAGATATTGTTTTATTTGAGATTGATTTAAATTAGTCTTGGAGCAATTGGTAACCCCATAAAATATTACGATGGCATTTTTCAATTACAGCCCCTAGCATTACTTTTTGGCTAGAACAGAGAAAATGGTACAAATTGCGTAAATTATTGAAGTTGAAAGAATTAATTTCAAATATTTTAAGAATTCGATGACGATTCGATGTAATTTTTACGTAATTTTTGTCTATCCTAGCCTAGACAACAATCGCTGTGCTGGCCTACTAAAAAGAGCGGTAATAAACATTACACTCAACGACAAAACGTTGTCGTTCGAAGGTGAGGGTGATTAAAGGGAATCGCGACAGAACCTGTAATTTTCTTACAAGTTATCATAATTTCTCCATTGACAATTATTTCTGTGGATAATGGTAGGTATACCTATCTAAAGCGCTTTTCACGAAAGAAGTCCCCTAGACGCAGCGCTGTAGGTAGTGCAACTGAATAAAATTAGCGTTGAAAAAAATTAGTTCCATTGTATGCCGCGGGACTTCTTTCGTGAAAAGCACTCTACCTATCGACCTGTCTGTCAAGGCAGTTGTCATAATATTATATCCAAATTCGAATACGATTAATTTCATACATAACGTTCCTATTCAAATTATATTTAATTTATTATCCTTTAATTCAAATTAAAGGATAAGAAAATCATCATCGTCATTAAACGCAAAGAAAATATAGAAACAATTAAGTTTCTTTAAGATTGTTAACCGGTTCATAATTAAAAAAAAACTACTTTGTGACCAATGATGGTGGATTGCTATTTGTACGAAAACAGAATCATCAAAATAAACAGGGCCACAAGCACCCATTTGTTTAGTCACAGTGTTCCAGATTTGATTTTAGTTTGAGGGTGGCACCCTTCGTGTTTGATAATTAGGAAATAGTGAATCTAACCCTTTAACGGTTCTGAGATGACTATTAATTCGAATTTACCCCAATTTACAGAAATCGTTAGTTTCCCTAAAAACAAGGATTTGACTGCGACACTAAAAAAATACAGACGATTGTGTTTTATTAGGACAATAATTATACTTGACCGGATAATCCCAAACTTGTATACCTACTTAGGAACAAGTTAAATTGAGTAGTTATCTATGGCTTACAATCGTTTATACCAGGCTTAATTAGGCTATAAGTACAGGATAATCGTATCTTAGGGCTAGTTTAACACTAAAAACTTACATCCTGTAGATAGGTACTCCAAATTAATTAATATTTATGTAATTAGATATGTCAAATGCACCTTGGATTCTGTAATGCCTAATTAATAAATATTTTAAAAGTGTTGCATATTCTGAAAAACAATTTGACACAAATATTATAATAGTTGTTTCGTACTCCTTCACGCCCTAATTTCAGTACTTGACTGAACGGCCTGAAACTTTGCACACTTGTAGTTCTAGACATGGAATAACATAGACCCCACTTCTTATCCGGAAATAGCACGAACAATGACGCAAACTGAAGTATGTTAATAAATACGAAAGTTGAAATAAAAAGTTGTTAAATGTCACTTACCGGAAGTTTGAGAACCATTTGACAAGCTGCGCAGTGTTGTTCTTGTTGAACTTGATGTCAGGGAAGTACATCTTGAGGACCGCTGAACTGGGATATCGCACCCAGAAGAACATCAGCTTGGCCTTCCGTAGGTGCATGGGGGTTAGAGTTGAGCTGTGCTGTGGAGTTACGGATAATTGGCAGAAATGTTGGAAAACGGGGAATTGAGTTGGCAACCCTTTTTTGCAAAAAAACATTGTAGCATGCAAGATCGAGACAAAAATACTGTGAAAATTTATTAGGTCCGTTAGGTATAGGCAAAATTTATGACAGTAAATAAATTCAATTTGGGCGACTATAAGGAAATGTTTCGCAGAATTTAATGCTGAATTTGGTCAACTCAAGTAACCCGAGATAACCATAATTCTTGAGGCAGAGTCAGTATATAACAAATTATAATATAATTGTTAAAAAATAAACATATGTATAGTTACATAGCATAGACAAAAGTAGCTAGATATAAATCAATAGGATGTAAAGAAAAGGTTTTTAAATCTGATTAAATCCTCGTAGGCTCGATGAAGCACCACAAATACTTAATCCGTTTGCATTTTCTAATCTTATAACGTGCCTTAGCCGATATCTGCATTTGTATACTCTGTGTGAGGATACAGGAAAATAACTTATTTACCGTATACCTACAAAGGTATTAATATAGGTGAATTGAAATGTAGATAAAAACAATTAAAGTAGTTATACTGATGAAACGGCACTGTCTAGCTAGATTTAATAGTTAATAGACATTGTTTTTTTTGTGCAAGGAGTTCAGAAGGACCTCTTTTGTTTCATTGTTCGAATCGCGCGGATCATGGGATCGTAAAAACCGCAGACTACGTAAGGCTTCCGCAATAATACCTATCACGTAGGAAGTAAGGTTAAACTACAGAAATAAGATATGCTTGGATTTGTGCCCTGCGTTTGGCTCGGGTTACTGCGCTGACCTTTGAGGTTTCGGTTGCGAGCCAGAGGTCGCGAGGAGGATTATGTCTTAAAAGAATTGACTCTATAAAGGCAGTTTAAAGGCCGTAGAGATCGTGTGGACTTACATCGGGTTGTTGTTGAACTCTATTGTAAAAGGATATAGTCGGCTGAAGCCCGTCGTAAGGCAGGTCCGTGGAGTTGCAGTCGGAGTGGTCCTGCGCGTCCATGTGGTGCGGGTGGTGCGGCGGCGGGCCGGGGTGCGGCAGCTGCGCGTGCGCGTGCACGTGGTGCCGCAGGTAGTCCGGCGAGGCGTGGTGCTGCGCCGCCGCCAGCAGCGCCGGGTGCAGCAGCGCGGGCGGCTGCGGCAGCGGCGGCGACTCGCGCTCCGGCACCGACGGCGGCGACCGCCCTATGCCGCCTGCGCCGAAGAACGGCGAGTACGGCGAGAACACTTGGCTCTCGTGCAGCGAAGGGTTCGGGATCGCGACCGACGTCGGCAGCGCCATGCCGCCCGGGAACGGGCGCGGCGACGGCGACTCAGGGAATTTGCTCTCCGGCGAGTGGCCTACGCCCTCGCCTAGGATGCGGCTCACGGTCCGCGGCGTGATGCGCGTGTCAGTCACCTTGTGCCGCTTCTTCTTGGGCGTGACGACGAGGCTGAGCGCCTCTGCCTGCTCGGCGTTGTCGCGCTCGTAGCCGTTCATGTTGTAGAGCGGCACCAGCGGCTTGGGCGGGGTCTGGAACAAGGCTGTCGGCGGCCTGTGAGCGAGCGCACCACCCGCCTCGCCGTGCAGCGGGAAGGCCGCTCCGGGCGCGCGGGGGCCGTTCATTTGGCTCATCATCATCGGGTTGTGTGTCATGAACGGGTTACCGTTCGGCACGTTATGGTGGACGGGATGGTTACCTGGCATGGACAGCACGGTTTTTTCGGGGGGCTTCGACGTCGGGGACCTGGGCCCGTCGAGCAATCTCGTCGCGCGCAGGATGTCCTTGTTGAGCCTCTCCGCGGCCACCGCCGCCGCCTCCGATTGCTTGCCCAGCATCCGCCGCTGGTGCACGAATCGCGTCACGATCGAGTCTATCAGGGTGGCGAGCGACGACGTGATCTCGCTCTTGAGCACTTCCGCGAACCCCTCCAGGTCGGCCCCCGACACCGGCCCCACAGATCCGGCGTTCGTTCTCAGCGCGTCTAAGCGTTCCGCGAGCTCCGAGTTCATAGGCGGTTTCGGAGTAGGACCGTGCTGTTGTCTGTGCTGGGGCGACTGCTGATTTGACTGTGGCCTGTGTTGCTGATTGTTCTGATGTTGCTGAAGGTGCTGCTGTTGTTGCTGTTGGTGTTGCTGCTGCTGCTGTTGATGGTGCTCGGCCGCCTCCTTCATGCGTGCCTCTTGCTGCTCTAGGAACAGTTTCTGGCTGACGTTGAGGTACATGGCGGCAGCGTTGTTGAGGTGCTGGTGCGGGTGTGGTGCGTGCATGTGCTCTTGCGGCAGGTGCGGCAGGAGTGGCAGGCCACCATTGAAGCCTGGGGGCAGGTGCCCCTGTGCCACGTGTGCTTGCATCTTAGCCGTCATTATCTTTTTCATCTCATTCAACATGTTAGGGGTGGTCGCAGGCGGTATCGGCGTTGGCGCCTCTTTTGCTGGCGACGCCGGCTCCGATTTCGGCATCGTGTCTTCGTTCTGCTCGATATCACTCGACGCACCATCATTATCCGCATTCTCGGAATCTTGTCCCATGCGATTGCACAGCTGGTAATACTTTTCTCTCATCTCAGCAAGCTGCTCTTGCATTGTTCTGAGCTGTGATTTTAAAGCGTTCTTTTCTACTAACTTTTGTTGTATCGGGGGTCTGTCTGCGTCGTCGTCGGAGTCCTCGGAGACGGTCTGCACGGAGCTGGCGTGCGAGGCGCCGTAGCGCTCCGCCTCGTGCTGCTGCGGGTGGTACAACTTGCGCTTCTTGCAACCGTTCACTTGGGGCACTTGCGGCGCGGGGCTCGACCGCATCGTCGACACAATGTTCTCAACACGAGCACGTTTCACGTCGAGGGACGGCCGCGGCGAGGAACGGTTCGCGTCACTGTCGCGGTCCTCCGGTTCCGATTTCGGATTTAGAAGAGAATCGTCGGGCACTTGCGTCGGCGGGGGCGAAGTCCGCGAGTCGCCGGCGCTGTCCAGTGCCAATAACGCATCGTCCAAGTCCGGCCGCGAGTCCCGGGACGCGGGACGCTCCCGCTCCGGCGAGTGCTTCACTTTCACTGATAAATTGGGGTCGTCGTTGTTGTTATTCGCGAGCACATTGTTATTGTCCGGGGATAGTCGCATAAATTCCTTTTTGCGGTTCTGCAGAATGTCTCGGAGCACTCTGTGCGCGATGTCTCCCTCGGGCGCCTCGTCGTGGCTCTCCTGCTTGGGGGCTCGGCTAAGAAGCTCGTTGAGCATCTCTGCGTTCGCGTATCCGGGGCCGAAGAGTCCGAAGTGCTGGCGGCCCTCGAAGATGGCGCCGTAAAGTCCTCCACTCATGAATGCGGCGGCGCTCGCGGGCGCGTGTCCGTTCGTCGCGAGAGTCGAGTAAGAATTGCGCGGCTCACCGGCGTCCACGCGCTGTCTGGCGCGTTTCTGTTTCTTCAGAAGTCTATGAGAGCAGGGCGCGTGTGAGTCGGCCTCCTCCTCCGATGACATCATAGGCGAGACGGGCCGGGATTGGCCGGGCGGGCGGCGGGCACGGCCCCGCACCGCGGCGCCCGCTCTGCAACGGGAGGGGAGCGTCAGAATGCACACCTGCCTGCGCGCGCCCCGAGCGCACGACGTGTGCGCAGCGTTGCAAGAATTTCGAAGGCGCGCGCAGTAAAATCATGGAAGTAATTCTTACTAGGACCAAAAGCAGCTTCCATTTCTATATTGAGTATACCTTAGAACCTTCATATTTTAGGAATGAAAAGGTCAAAAGCAGTATTTTTTATAAGTATTCCAATTTAAGCTATGATACATTCAAAGCTCCATGATTCCTTTTTAATAAAATATTTTGTCAGTTTTGGTCTTGATATAAATTAGGTAGCTGAAGGTACCTACAACCTATACCTACTCACAAATAATTCACTACGCTTAGGATACTTAATTGTTTAATGTAGTAAATTATTACTATCTTTGAAACGATCATTGACATCAATTTAAAAACCCAAATAAATCGTTCTGATGGCCTAATATAAAAAACAATGGATTATTGTTATAACAATAATGAGGAAATGTCGAATATTTGTGGATAAAACGATTTTCCTTTTTCGGTCTAACTTGGAAATTGCTTCCTTATTCACCACTTGAAATAGATGCTACCTACCTACGAGTACCTAAGTAAACAGGTAATATGTGCCTTTTAGTAATACCAGTTATGAGAGGAAAATTAGCAAACTTAATCATTTACTTATAATGACTCAAACACAACATAACACATTATCTAAATAAAATAATAAAACTTCATGCACTCAGAAAATTTATATAAATAAAAAATTCGAACTAGTTTCATTGTGTTGGTACGTTTTTGGGCATAATCTGCTTACAAGATTCCATGTGTCCATGCCAATCGGCCATAGATCAAGTAATTATAGAGTGGACACAATGTGTAACGCTAGTGGCGATGTACAAAAGGTAGAGCACCGATGTACTGACAACGCATTAATTCCTTTTGGAGCGTGACTCCGTATTCAGGGGGACAATGAAGCTAAAAATGTCAGAAATAATTCTGTGAGACACGCGTGGTTTGATCGTTTTCCACTGTTCATTGTCGTACGAGATTTTTCAGGTGTAAAACAGGCCTCTGATATTTTATAGATCTTTGAAAAATGTAACTGACGTACTTTCTTCTATTTTCAAAATTCACACATGAAATTTTAACAAGCAGGTTGCATGATGTGTGGGAGCACAAGGAGGAAGATCGTCCTTACTATAGGGTGTATTGTTGTACGCTTAAGTGCATAGTCGATACTATGTAGTGCCGACAAAGTTCTTATATGAACCTTTTAACAACGGGTGGGGGAAAGTAGCGCGAAGTGCTTTTCTGACTAGATTTTTGAATACTTTTTATTTGATCTGAAGGTTTATTTTTGATTTGACAGTTTGAGTTAATAAAAATTATGATTTTTGGAGTTTAGTCCTAATTTTCTCTATATAATTTTAGTTAAAAACTCGCTTATATTTATACGATTTTGTTGTTATTATTTTGGTTGTGTGTTCAAAAAGTGTTGCCAGAGTGCAATGAAAACGCGCAGATCTCGCGTCTCTGGCAACATCCGGTGATTTAGCATACGCGCACAATGAGATGGTATCAATGGCAATGGCGATGGCTTCCGATGGTATCCACCACTTGCGACAACCGTCACGCGCGTTGGTGCAGCGGCTAGAGTTCAAATTTCAAACGTTTTTATAAGTTACCAAACTTAGATATCGATTGCATGAGTTTTCCTTCTATTGAATGTTTAGTAGGTACTTTAATAACGCGGAAAGTTCTAGGATTAGCACACAATAACGCGGAATGATTTTAGTTTTGTATTTAGTTATTTCTTGATCATACATAAGTTCTGATGTAATGATGGTGGCGCTGAATTATATTTATCATGAAATTTGCTTAAAATGAAAAGTTCATACAAAAGAATTCAACGCGTTCTTCGTAGCGCTGCTACGAATTATCTCGTAGTACCTTCGCTTACCATAATATTTTACTGTTAGTTGTGTTTTTTTAATTAAACTAGGTATCTATTGTAGAACTAGTTATTCTGGTACAAGAACCCAAGTAGGTTCTTGTGCAATATGAATCTATTTATAAATACAGGTTTGGTAATATATGTAGTCAATGCTTTTTGTTTACAAAGTTTCCAACTTTACTTGCAGCACAGATTCATCTCAGCATTAACTCACACATATACATTGGTTATTTTGTCGTCTCATTCTCATTGGTCCATACGAGGTCCAATTGGGTGTATATACAGGAGGTGGACTCTGTTTCGATTTGAAATAAGAACAAAAACAGATCGAGTATCGAGATTAACCTTTTTGTGTTTATTTTCTAATTTCGAATATGAACGAGTTTGATAATGTCTTATTCCTTAACACACGAAAATAAAAATAAACATAAAATGACACTAGAAACTTCACATTTCTTCAGCAGCGCTAGAGGGAGGGAGATTTCTTTAGTCCGAGAGCGCTAGGCAGCGCTTAGGGCTCCAAAAAGGAAACTTTGATTTCAGATAATAATTTTTTTCCATAGAGCGATTGTATTGGGTTCAGCCAGGGTCAAGCTTGCCGAACTCGCTCGCCTTTATCTTGTAGATGGCGGACAACAATAACGGAAAAAATTAAATGTATGTCTGGCCAAAATATTACTGGTAGATTTATTTTTTTTAATGTGAAGACTGTGGGGAAACGATACTTAAATAAAATTGCACTGTAGATTTCGGTCAGATAATAAAATAAAATAAAAATAAATTTCTACGTGTGCCATGTTTCGCTTTTTTTTTTTTTTTTTTATTCCTTATAACTTTTTACCAAACCGTGGTGATATGTCAAAAAACACAGGACTAAAAAATCTCGATCAAAATAAAAAAAGATGACATCGATTTTAATGGTGTCAATTAAGTTTAGTTTTTTTGTCATGTGATTTGATACCACTATGTTATGTATTCCCCTTCGATTCACGGCTTGGGACAAATATTTGTACGATCTGCAAATATTTGTTACGGGTCTTCTGGGTATTTTTAATGTAGAAATAAAACGTACAATACAACGCAATACATATACTCTTTATTGCACACCAAGATAGAGAAAAACAGAACAGAAAAGCAGAAACACAGAAAAAGTTACATAATGGGCGGCCTTATCGCTAAGAGCGATTTCTTCCAGGCAACCTTTAGATGGAAACGTAACTATTGTATGGATATAGACTGTGGCGTATTATAGATAGAACATACATAATCAAATACTAATACATAAATGTAAATAAATACTAAGTATAGACAATATATACATAAGGTTTTTATAAAGTGCGTAAGCCTCACACTGGGTTAATTTATAAAAATATACATATATAAATAATAAAATAATATAAATAATTATTATATATATAATATCATATATATATAAAGTATCTATCTATGTAGTGTACCTACCTATTGTATTAAGTTTATCAGTCATCTAGCCATAACACAAGCTCTGTTTAGCTTGGGGCTAGATGATGCGGTGTGGATTGTCTAGGATTATTTATTATTTTAATTACTAAGGAAATTAACATGCTGTATCGTCTAAGTATTTGCCTTTGACTCATTTTATTTTCAATTATTTGTCAATTCATGATTGCAGTACTTTTCGTTGCGAGATATGAACAGACAACCAAACAAATACGTAATTTTATCTAGAAACTTTTAAGCAATATGCACCTTTATTGGCATGTTGTGTAGAGGATGATTTTCTGTGAAGCTGTACGAGAGGTATTGAAGGTATTTGTTCAGGTTTTTATATGCGAGTCGCTGGACCATCTCGAAATCGTTTAGGTGTTTCCGCTTCTTTATTATAGTTGAATTTTCTGTAAATATAGTTTTATTGTAATCTATGGGTTCTTGTAAGTACCTTATGTATCTACAAAAGATATATGGTATCTATAAATAGATAGGTAGAAAGTGCTCTACCAGTCTCTAAATTATTAAATAGCATGTTTGATTGTAATCAAACAAATTTTTATTGACTGTAAAAAAGCGGGGATTGGTTATTTTATCATAGAGCAAAAACGTCAAAGTAGGAAATCTCAGCTTACTGCAGATGATCGTAAAAATTTTCAGTACCTACCTACCTCTTATTTATCTATTTAGCTGTGTCGCGAGAGCAACAGCCTAGGTTCAAGAAATTTACCTTAATATAATTTAATTTATTAAGTTATTAAATTAAATTTAAGTAAACACCAATTAAGTATTCAGAGCTCCGAGAAAAATCACAGTCACAGCCCGGAGACAGTCTCCGGCTGTGACTGTGATTTTTTCTTGAAATCTCAATATCAACTTTAGGTACCTATAACAACTACAGAATACCTATTGTTTTTTTTTTAATGCTGGACAATCCACACAGCATCATCTAGCCCCAAGCTAAGCAGAGCTTGTGTTATGGGTACTCGATGACGGATATAAGTACTTAATACAATACATTAAATAGATAGATTTTTTATATGATGTTTTATTATACTTAGAATACCCAGAACACCCGGGACAAATATTTGCAGATCATACAAACCTTAGTTCCCCATTTTCGGAGAAGTTTACAGTCTGATGATGATGAAGGAGCAATGTTACGTTGGTACGTTACGTCGTGCGAGGTAAACACTGAAGGTATGCAAGATACCTGTTGAATATATGAGACCTCCCTTAGAGATGGGAAAAGTCTCAAGCATTATCGATGACAGAATTCGAAAAAAAAATCTGAAAATTACTTTGAAGTTCAAGTTCTCGGGAATGAAGAACCTAAAACCAAAAGTAAGTAATCGTTATGGTTTTGAACTTAACTATGTAGGTGCATGATAAATATTAAGCCACATTCCTTATGGAAATCCTCATGGTAAGTATTTGCCTCATGTGAACCAGTTAAGGACAATCTAAATGTACGAAATATTAGCTTATTTGATATATTTCAAGGCTATGCAGTTTATGCAAATAAATTAAGATAATTAATACAACAACTATCTACACTTATCAATTAAAAAAATAATAATGTATAATTTTACTTAAAGTGCTTTTTTGTAAACCTAAAGAAATAAAAGGTTTTGATTCTGATTATAGACAAAATAACTAAGTACCTACCTACTGGAAAAAATTAGCTCTGTTTATATTATCGATATCGATAAAAACTTTTAATAGCATAAATGCAACACTACCACTGCACCCTGGGTTTAATTTGACGTGACCTGTGACGTCTACGCATTTCTTTCCCTTCCCATGACAGAAAACCGCAAATCTGTCCAATTATAATGAAATATTTATTTAAAAAGAAGTCTATTTTGTTCTGTCTTGCTGTGCAAATGTGGATTTTAAATGTCGCATTTTAAAGGTACTATTAGCAAATCTGTAATACTAAAAGCATAAAAGCTGAGTTGTGACAATCTGGTCATTTTTATGACCAAATCTTTTAAATGCAAATTATCTTAGCTTAATTATTTAAATTGTAAACTAGTTCTAATTTGTTTCTATTATTTGATTGTAATTTTCTTTGTTAATAAAGGCCATTGTGAGATATCGTACAATTTGAAATCTATTATTATTTATTTATAACTGTCCCACTTATAATTTATAAACTTTAGAAGAAGAAGGTCAGTGTTTTAAATTTTTTTGTCATTAGGTTTTCGAGAAATAAATGGCTTTTTTATTTAAATTTTTTGTTTTATATAACTGTCCCACTGCTGGGCCTCTCTTTTCTCCTTCCGCTCGTTGAAATATAACGCAGTTTATGATTTTTTTATAACCATTGTTCTGATGGTCAATTTCTTGAACCGTGACTGTCATTGACCTGCTGAACAGTTTATCATGTAATAATAAGACTGGATAGTATCGAGAGCCATATGGCACGTAATGACCTTTTCATTTTAGGGTTAGGTCTCACAAGACATAACTATAAAAACCTTTTATAAGAGTTCGTTTTTCTTTTTATTTAATTTGAAGTTTCTGTAAGTAATAAATTCATCAAGTTCAACTTTAATAAATATTACGGTGTTTGTACTGTTTAGATTTTAGATTGGGTAGAACGGTGCATATTTTTTGGATTGAACGGGGAAAAATAATATTTGGTACAAAAATTGTGGGTTGAAGCACTCTTATTCCATAGTTGAACATAGCAGAGTGGTATGAGCAGGTATTTAGAAACATGAGACCTGTCTTGAAAAGTCCTAACTATTTTGTTTTTAACGAGAACCTAACACGATCATTGGGGGAGTGCATCTCAGTGGACGTTCGACTGTGATAACGATGATGATGTACTCATCATCATCATCAAAGCCTGCTTCAATCAACCCAAGCATAGGTACTCCTATGCATTGGTTGATAGAAGCAGGCTTTGCTAGAAATGGATATTGTTAGAAGTGGACATTTCCAGAAATGGTCATTTTTCGTTATGGACACATCGAGCAAGGTATCCGCAGGTGGCAGATACAGTGATCGATATTAATACCATTATTAATCTTGTTGTGGTCTTAATCCGCTGAAAGGACTTACCTACCATCAAGAGGGCCTCCGTCATTTAATAGTAAAACAAAAGGAAACGCGTGCCTAGCTACCAACTCACACTTGACCAGTTCCAACCCCCGTGTATGGGAATGCGTGGGAAGCCCTCACCCTCGCGATTCCATGCATTTCGTAGGTACATCGGTATTGTCCTTATTATAACGGTGACTTATGGTCAGGAACACCATATGCCATTTTTGAATAATAATGTTAATGACTTTTTGTTCTGTTGGGGTGGGTCAGGTGTGCTGACACATTTATTTTAAAGGTGTAGTATTTGACCAGTGTAAATAATAATATTGGGGAATAATATTGCTGGAAAATCCACACAGCATCATCTAGCTCGAAACTAAGCAGAGCCTTTTATATGGTTATTAGATAACTGCTATAGGTAGGTACTTAATACAATTGACCCTAGGTCCGTGGGGTACCGAGGCTCTCCGGGTTTTTAAAAACAGCGTCTGGTCGACGCGACGCGTGACCCGAGAGCTGGTCGGTATCTGGCGCAGCGCATCAGCATTGCCATCCAGCGGGGCAATCCTGCCATCGTCTTGGGTACACTTACGACTGGTCACCTGGTGGGTTACGACCAGTGGTGGATATGGATCAGTTGAGCTACCTGTAGATTGTTTGCAACAGTCTGCAGTTAGCTTAATTGTTTCAATTGTAAAACTAGTTCTAATTTGTTTTTATTATTGAATTGTAATATTCTTTGTAATTATAGGCTAACTTTTTAGACTTAATACAATACATAGATAGATTTTTTTACTATCCATAGAAAACACTCAGAACACCCGGAACACCCGGGATTCGAACCTGTACATTTTCGCAGCCTATTTCCAGAACATTTTTTTGGTGTTTTGTTTTCGTGACGCCACCGTAGAGTATTGGTTGCTAAGTGGGACTAGATTTGCGCTAGATGTAACCCCTGATGTGTGATGTGTGTAGAGCCTTGATCAATATCTAACCTATAAGATATAAGGTTTTATTATGTTATGTTTTTAGTACAATAAAGTGTTTATTCATCCATTCATTCAATACCTTAAATTTAAATAACTAGCTGCGCCCCGCCGCGCGTCTTCGCCCGCGTGGAAATTATTTGGAAATTGATACTTTATAGTTTATTTATACCGAGTTTTTAGTGAATCGAACAAAGGATTAATCATTTTCCATATAAACTTTACCACCCTTTTTAACCGCCTCAGAGGTTAATTTAAAAAATTAGATTAGCTTATGTGTTATTCTAAAACCTGAACTATCTACATACCAAATTTAATTTAAATAGGTTAAGTAGTTACGGAGATACGTGGTAACAAACATTCACACGAACTTTCGCATTTATAATATTAGTATGATAACTTAGCCAGAGCAGGAGCCCTCGCTACAAGCTTCGACTTAGCAAGAGCCATTTTAAGGGTATTTTTCACAAATCATGGACAAATTATCTTAAGACTAAATCTGTAGTACTTATATTTAGAAATGTTGATGTGTTACTTAAGACGAAATAAACATTTTTATCTTTTGTCTTTATTTATGACAAGGTTAAAGTTCCTAAAATTTAAAAGTCTTTATTACAACCCCTATCACGGTATTTGGGATCTTCTACTTCTTCGTATTATTATTTTAAATTAGTATTTTGTTACCCTTTTGTCCTCCGATATTTTTATATAAAATTATATTATTATTATAATCCCGTCCTCGTTAGCGCCAGTTCGTTTTCTTACCAGTCCGGGAATCAACAAACAACGTTATGTTATATTATGTTATGTTATGTTACATTATGTTATGTTATGTTTAACGGTATGTGCCTAGTTTATATACCAACTTTAAGGAGGTACCTACCTATTAAATTGTAGTAAGTATTATGCCCCGTAAAGTAGTCAAGTTGCTATAGTATTTACCAGGCAGTATAAAAGACAAACAAACCATAATAACTTATAGACATGCCATGCACGTCACGTGTCTATTCTATTAAATTGTAAACCTCCATGCGGTTAATTTGTTGATTAGTTTTGCAAGGGAATGCAATATTTCTGACGGTAGTTAAAGTACTTTCCGTCCGGGCTTTAAACAAATTATAATAAATGGAGTTGATTACAATAAAGTTGGTCTAAATAGAAAAGAGGCATTTGGTCTGCAGTCACTGCCTTTTAAAGGCCGGCATCGGAAGCTCCGCACTGACCGCATCACAATGATTTTAGTATTCTTTGTATGGTTTGCCATAGAAGTGCGTCCACTAATCCGCATCGCACGAACAACGTCTTTTAGTATTCGCATAACAGCCACAATTTTCTTGCTTCTAATGGAATTAAATAAGTACCTACCTAGTAAAATTGAAACTAGCTTTCAGAAAATTACCTACGCAGTGCAGTAAGTTACTGTTGTCCTATTTGCTCTCAAGAGTACGTACAGTTCAACCAAAGCGCACAGAGAACTATAGCCCTGTCTTCCAACAAAAGTCATTACGAACCCATATGAAGTAAAAGTTAAACGGCCAGCAGTGTTATTTCTTGCAGCTACTTCAATAAAAACTCATTACACTGCTTATATGAATTCTCGTATCTTCAGCTACAAAGAAAAATAGAGCTTTATACTCTTTTATGTTGTAACAAAGAGTTATTAGTACACGAAGGATAGCGTGGCTTTTTCTCGCATGTCCCCATGCAGATATGAGTCTAATATTGGCCATATGTCACCGTGATACTGGTGTAGATAATGACGGATAATAAGCGCCTGTCTTCTACACAGCAGGCTAGTGATGGGCTCGGTCGATTGTTCTATGTGGCATTTTTGTCTGTTGCAGACATTTTCGATTCAGTTGGCACCAGAACTTGAACTACCTAGCCTAAAATATGTGGCCTTATTTTAAATGGGTGCTTTTTTAAAGTCTCCTTACTCCTCTAGAGGAACAAGGGGCGGCGTTGTAGTAAGCATAATTTATTATTATATATATGATAGTTAGTATTTAAGAATTTACTGAACCTACTTCAGTGCAATATTTTCTGGAATAACGCTTTATTATTATTATCATAAAACTTTAGAGTTATACTATACAATATTTAAAATATATAATTAAGTACTTGCACATTTGGAAGTCATGTAGAATAAATTACCAAGGCTTGAGAACTTGTAAAATAATATAATGATACATTTTGTATGAAAAGTTTTCAGAAAATACCTGAATAATATCGAATTTGTATGAACTTCTGAATAAGCGTGTACACAACGGTTACCAAGTAGGTACTCGTACCTATCGCAATAAGTATTCGTAGGTCAAGTCAATATCGACGACGGTCGATATATTTCTCATTGAAATCTGTCAAAATGTCGCAACTTGAAACAAGCTTTTCTAATTTGTGTTGGAGTATTTGGTATAACAAAAAATACATCCATTATTGTACACCAGAATAAAAACATTATAAAGAGACATAAGATAAGTACCTGTAATAGGCGGCCTTATCTCTTAGAAGCGATATCTTCCAGGCCTCTGCAGGCTAAGAATCGAATCCGATTTGGGCGGGACAGCATGAGAGATGACGTCATTCTCAATCCCATATATGCAGCAAGCTATTTATCGACTCTGAGTGCTATCAGTCATTTGTTTCAAGTTTCGGCTATCGAAGGCCCAAACCATCGACATCACCACTAAGTCGCCAGTGTCCACCCCTACGCGATCTTATCAGCGGTTTTTATTCTCGTGATATCCACCGATAAGGCTGAAATGTCCTTTTTCATAGAAGCCCAGTAATGGGCCCAGAAGCACGCTAGCTTCATAAGTTATGTATGGTGATTGGTCGACTTTACCCTTTGCTGGACATGCCATCGTCTGTAATATTAAGTTAATGATGATGGCTCGTTGAATCGTTGTCTTATCTCTTCATCTCTAGATTGAGAGATTTTGGATCGATAGGTACTAAATTTGAATCCCAGTTTATAAGTTTTTTAAAACATTGGTACACGCAGCCGAACATAGAATCCGCCTTTTTTCTAAGTCGGTAAAAAAACTATGATTCACAACACATTTGTCATCAAACATCTCGACCTATGGGTCAGAGTGGAATAGATTCAAGCAGTGGAATCTAATCCACCCGGGCTATAGATCAAAGTGGAAAAAAGTGGAATCTGATCCATTAATGGATTAGCAAAGCGGATCAGAGTGGAATTTTTCTCATCAATAATCTAATCAGGCCACGGTTATCCCCATCAGTGGGATTACCGTAGCCTGAATAGATTATAGAAAGGCTTTCATAACTAACCTATAATAACTAGGTATCTAAAAATTGGCAAATAAATGAAAAATATGAATACAGAAGGTTAATGAAAAATAATATGTTACCAGGGTTAGTGTAAAAAACCATTACCGTGTATAAATCTTTTCCTCTTTCATCCCCCTTATCCAAGAAACAAAAGTATAAGTTTATTTGCTTCTGTTTATAAGTCAGTTGAACTGAAAACAAGAAAGAACCAAGATAGCAAAAGGACGTTTAAAATTTTGTAAAGATGGCTTAGAAAATCACACTCTTCAATGAAACAATTGTCGTTTCAGACGCAGTAAAAGGCTTGTTGCTTTGTCCTTCGAAGAAATGGCCTTCGCCTTTGAGACGCGTTAGAGCACGGTTTGACTTACGAGTACCTTGGGGATCCTTGGGTAAGCTTCAAAGAAGACAAATTGGTTTTCTTTTTTCATGAATTTTGACACTGGCTTAGGAAGTTTGCAAATAAACAGGGTTTGATTTTCTTTTGATTTCCTGGGAATTTTAACACTGGATTAGGAAATTTTCAAATATAAAGGGTTGTAAAAAAAATTTAACCATGGTAAGACGTCAGTAAAGTAGGTACTTGCCATTATCTAGCTTCACGTACAATTTGTAGGTGTATTGGGTATACGTCAGAACGACAGGTTTATCAGTTTGAAGTAACCAGTCTAAGTCAAACTTTACTATCTATCTAAAAATATGAAAAAAAATCCCTATTTCCCTTGGTCACGCGGTCACGCGTGAACGACTGGACCGATTTCGCTAATTATTTTTTTGTTGTGTTTGTTATTGTCAGGAGAAGGATCTTATGTAAGAAAAAAATCAGAAAAATGCGCGGAAAATTAGAAAATTTAAGCAAACATATCGACCATAATACTAATTCGAATTCAATATTCATAGTTAAGACAGGACAAGGTCTGTCGCTTCGGCTAGTTAGATATGTTATTAAACGGTGTGTCATTCCACTGCTGTTTTAATAAAAAAACATAAATCGAATAAAGTCATATTTTTATTTAAATCACATGGTACCTTATTGACAGATCCATGCGTCAGCAGTGATCAGTGATCAACTAACAACTATCAACATCATATGGAACCACTTAACAAATATCTGAGCAATTTTATCAGCTCTCAAATATCCTGAGCGTACGCCCTACAATTAATTTCAAATGAACGTATAATGACTGTTAAGTATACATGGTGTTTTCATTAAACTGATTTTTTTTAAAAAATGGTTCGATAGGATAGTCAAATTATAACCGTAAATTTCGAATAAAAAGAATGAGATAGTCTAAAGAAAGACCACGCTTGAAATTCACAAAAAGCCCGTAAAAGTTCTTAAACTAAAATTATAGGTACTATCTGCCAAGTACTACTGAGTTCTTAGCTGTCGACCGATTAGCAAGCGGAAAGCGTGACAAGTCACTCTCTTCAAAACATAATATTAAGTCTACATCCTGTATACAACTAATATGAATTTATTGCGAAACGTTTCAAACACTCGGTCTTATCTATCCGTCAGTCCAGCACAGAAAAATCATAAACATATCTGGTTACAATTAAATAAAGTATGGCTTAAGTTAGGGCTGTTTGCGAGTCCCAACTGTGGTACCATTTCCGCAGGCAAGTGAACAGTCTCATACTTTTGACGATCTCTGTGGTATAGCGGGCGAAGGTGCGACGTGGTTGTGGGGTCAATTCCCACCTCGGGACAAATGTTTGTACGATCTGCAGATATTATTTTCGGGTGTTTTTTTAATAGTATAATAAAAAATATTTATCTATTTAGGTAGGTAGTCTTAGTTGTATTTTAATTCATTCATTATGTATCGAGTATACCAGTTATATGTTACCCATAACACAAGCTCTGCTTACTTTGGGGCTAGATGATGCTGTGTGAATTGTCCAGCATTATTTATTTTAATTCTTTATTAAAATAATTTATTTTATTTATTTATACTCTAAACCTCATCAACACCCATAAAACCACTGCTGAACGTACCTCCCCCAAACAGGTGGTTTTGCCATATACACCACGCTTGGCAAACGAATTGGTGGTCGCAGTGGAGCTGTTAAAAATACACAGAAGGTAGCTGCTGCCCTTCCTCTGGTAAGTACGATCTTTGTATTTCCTTTCCTACAGAAACGATCATAGACGAGTTCGATTCCCGCCTTGGGACAAATGTTTGTACGATCTGCAAATATTTGTTCCGGGTGTTCTGGGTATTTTCTATATATGTATAATAAAAAATACGTAACACAAGCTCTGCTTACTTTGGGGCTAGTGATGCTGTGTGGATTGTCCAGCATTATTTATTTATTTAATTTTCTGGGTAGGTACTTAAGTATTTATCAAAACTAGAGTGCGATTTTCAGGAGCTGGGTGTTTAGCCTCTTTTTCTACCTTCCGAGGGCATCAATACAGACTTGTATTGTATTTTTGTTTGTGACATGTATTTATCAGTATTTGATACAATTGACGCAAGCTTTAAACAACTAATTAGACGTTAAATAGGGAGAAATGTGCAAGCGATTTTCCTTGTAGATTATATTAATTAATTTTAAGTTGGTTTCAGAGAAGGAACAGAAAAAGTAGGTAAGTACCTACCTATTTTTTTTTTTTTATTGTTTAACAAAATCAACAGCCCTTATATCTAAACTGTTCTAACCTTAATAAATACCTATTCAATTTAGGATTTCTAAAATTCATTGTCTGGTTAAAAATAACTTAATTTTTTTTATTGGTATAGATATGTATGTTGCTGTAGTATGAAACTTTTCTTATCAGTTTAATAAAAAAAATTTAGCTCTCTCAAAAAGTAGGTGATTTTTCACAACCGGCAAAAAGAGACAAATAGAAGAAATAAATAAAATCTATTTATTGGCTCGCACATAAAAAACACATCAATAATATAAAAAAAACTTCTAAATATAAAAAAAAAAATTAATTCTATGTGAACCAAAAAGGTCCTGCCTCAGCATAATGTTGCTAAACAGAAAGTTGAACAACGCTTTCTGGCGCCGCTTACATACCTTGTACACAAAATAATGACAATTTATAACTAGTGATTATAATCTATGTATCTATTATGAATCGAAACCACTCAAAAAAATTAATAATAACATAAAAAAGGAAAAAGATAAATCTAAGTTTACATGGAGACCATAATCTAATGAAAACGTAGGCTATGAGTACTATTTATCAAGGAATAGTCCGTACGAAGCCGCGGGCAGCTGCTAGTAAATAAATATTCAAAATAATCTTGTGTTTTACACCACCGCCGCCGGCCGCCGCTACAGCTCATTCTATGGCCAGTGACAAACTACACTCCATCTGGTCGTATTCTTATCAGAATAATTTTGTTGAAGGAAAACACACAATCACGTGCCGTATTGTTAACATATCCGTCCTCAGGGAATTAAAATAATAATATCTAACACTGACTTGGAAACGGATAATGGCTATTTTAACAGTTTCCTGCGAGATAAGAAATGGTTAAACTTTGAGATTAAATGGATTGACCATATTTTTGTAGTTAGAATTTTTTTATTTTGTTGGCTTATTAGCCCTCGGGAGCTCCAGTGTAGGTATGAGTATGGATCTCTTTTAGTGTTGTGTTTGTTGATGATCACTGTCATTCTTTGTTTTTACTGATCGTTGTAAGAAATTTGAATGCATTTTGTAATTGATGAGTTGTTTTTAGAAATCTTCACTGTTATGGTGTCTAAACATAAGCTTGTTTTGTTTGTCGTTAGGGTTATTTGATAAAAGTTTTTGTCACATGCTAGTTATGTTAACTATTGCGATCATATTATCCTGGGCCTACTCGTAAAAAGGGATATCGAAGATTTTTGTTTTCTGAATAGGCACCCTAAACAGTTTGAATGGTTTAAAAGCTCGTGAATTTTCACGATTTTCGTCGTTGACGAGCTGAGTCAGGACCTGTTAGACCTGCACACCCGCGCTCGTCTGCTTGCAGAGTGAACTACTTAGTTAGTACTTAGTTTGTGATTGTATACTACTTAACTAATGTGCACCTGTGTTTTTGTCTGTTTGTTATCTAGTACTAAGTAGTCTTTTATTTGTGTACCTAAGTTTGTTTGTGTGTTGTGTCTAATAAATAATTTACTTTCTTTCTCTCTTTACTTGAGTGATAATGATTTGATTAATCTAGTATGTAGGTGCAGCTGGTCTTTTCAGATGTAAAACCCATGCTATATTCGCCGATTATTATATTAAAATTAACCCATAAGAGCAATAAGCGAAAATATTATGAGTGATACACCCATGAATGAATAGTCGAGCAGACATTTTCCAAATCAAATAAAATTAGACTTTGGTACAAAATTACAACTACATATTTCAAACAGTCGACTGACGAACAACTTTTTAACTGTCTTCTAAAAAAGGAGGAGGTTCTATGTTCGGCTGTATGCATGCTTTTTTTTAAGTATTATCACGATACAGGCCCAGCCTAGTGCGGGAATCATTGACATTTTAGTTAGTAAATCATCTCTACCTACTTACACAGAAATGATTTGTATTAAGTACGTCATCATCATCATCATCAACCTATCTCAGTCCACTGCTGGACATAGGCCTCCCCAAATGAGCGCCATAGCGCTTTGTCTTCAGATTAAGTATGTACCTAGTTATAATTCTGTATTAACTTATTCTGTTTAAATAGTAATAAAGATATTTTTAATTTTTCATTTCTCCGTGCATTGTGGACCGATTATTGTATTTAGCGTATGTGTAGAAAATTATCGCAAAATGGTCCCACAAAAAAATCATTTCCGAGGGTTATATGGTATTTGTCCCGCAATACTTACACTTACACAACAGTGTAAATATTAAGGAATTTTAAGTTGGTTTTTTGTTATTTCAAAACAATAAAATGACTTCCAACCGGAACCTCGTTCACCCATGAACCGTCTACATCTAGTCTGTTATCAATTGCTCTAATAGAGACATCCTAGCGGGCCGTCACAACATCAACTCATTACCTTGCGCCCACTTGTGCTACTGCTTCCAGTGTAGCTGCGATTCAAATTGTCTCTTCCTCTAGCTAATGTAAAGGCCTGTTCACACCTACGCTGTATTTGCTACCCAGAGCAGCGGTAAGTTTCGCTTGGATACCGCTTGAGGTGCACGCGTTCCGCGGTATTCCACCGAGTATTTAAGTGACAGTAAGGTTACCGCATACCCACTCTGATTCGATCGCATCGGTCACTTCAGAACCGGTCATGAGGTATTTTCCCTAAAGCTCCTCTAGCATATGCGTGGAAGTATCGTAAGGCCGTCACAGCATCAACCCATTACAGCGTAATGGGCACAAGTTAATCCTTGTGCCCATTGCGCTTCTGCTTCCAGTGTTGCTGTAATTCAAATTGTCTCGTCCTCTAGGTAGTGCAAGGGATAGCCCACAGCATTTTGTCCAAAAGCACCACTGCTATGAGCGTATGAACCGCCGGCGATTGTCTTGTCATCATCAACGATCCGTCCACAATCGTCGTTTTTTTTTTTTTTTTTCTTAATCTGTTAATGCTTAAGCGACAAAGATAGGGCGTGTGATTGCTTGAAAGCGCGATTGTCTGATTGCGTGACGTTCCAATTTGTCGGAGGGACCCTCCCTTTTTTATTTTATTGTTAGATCTCGTAAGAGAAGAAATTTCGTGAAATTTTTACTAAGCGCTATTCATTTTATTTTTATCAAATGAACCTCAATTTTTAGTACTTGTCATCAGGTCGGCTTTTCCCATGTTTTAATTGTTTCAGGTAATGTATGTGATTTGGGTTGGTCTGCATTTTTGAAATGGTAAAGCCCTGCGCGTACGCAGCTAGCGACCGCTAATTGTGCGAGTTTCAGTAACCTAGTTCCTTTTCTATATCACGCCCTAACCGGAGCTGAGATGGACTTGTGTTCCGTACATCGGTGCGCGTACAAGATCGTTTCCTCGTTAGCGGCCAATTTAGGGTTCCGCTCCTTGGACCCCTCCGCACCAATTGATCAAGTGTTTTGTACCGCGGGTTTTGTTGGCTCTAGCTTTGGTTGGACAACTTGTTAATCAAATGAACTAGTGAGGATTTTTGAAAAAACATTTTAGTGTTCCTGGAAGAGATCGCTGTTAGCGATAAGGCCGCCGATTGTGCCACATTAGATATAATTAGTATTAAGTTCTTGTTTTATAAATGTATTGATGGTGCAATATATTCATAATCTAATCTGTTGCCTTGTGTAATATTGTTAAGAAATGAGAATGTTTTGAAATTAATTGGTTAAAAAAGACTATTAGACCGAATAATTTTAGTACATAAACGTACTTTTACTTAATAAGTACTACGGCTTCTAAAGCATTGTTTCTATGGAAACATTGAAAGGTTATTTCCTATCGAATGAAACTGATATGACGGACAAAAAGTCCTATGTTTTATTCCAGATCTAGACTTACATAAATGCAAAATTTCATCCAGATTCATTCAGTAGTTTGTTTATTTTGAGTTGCTTTCATCCAACATTAGTTTCAATTTCCGTTTTATTTTATTTAAACATAATGTAAGTTATTAACAAAGAAAATTAAAATCAATAATAAAAACAAATTAGAACTAGTATTTACAATTTAAATAATTGAGCTAACTGCAGACTGATGCAAACAATCTACAGGTAGCTCAACTGATCCATATCATTATCAATACCAGTCGGAAGCGTCCCCAAACGCTGGCTGCGTTGCCCCGCTGTATTGCAATGCTGATGCGCTGCGTCAGGAAAATTATCTGAGCGTGTCTGGTCGAAGCGACGCGTGACCCGAGATCTGGTGAGTATCTGGCGCTGCGCATCAGCATTGCCATACAGCGAATAAAGCGAATAAAGGACTTTTGTCCCATAATCTTGTTAAGCACCTACAAATCAGTATATTACATGTGAATCGAAGTGTTGCTGTACTTAAATACAAACCAAACACATGTGTACTTTTGTAATCGTAGTAGATAATGTGTTATGTAATTATTATTCATAATTTTTTTACGTAGTACCTCACCCATATTAGATGCACACAGATGTATAATCCTACCATCCTATCCATACCAAGTTGTCTGGCAGAGATCGCTTTTGAGCGATAAGACCGCCAATGGTTACTTATGTTATAATAATTATTTAATTTGTAAAACATCTTAGTAAAAGTATTTTCGATAAATAGAAAACACTTTTATTGTACACTTACATATATAGAGCTACAAACTTACAGAGCGTTGTAAATTCAGTTTCCTAAAGCTATTTACAAAATGTACTGCATCATGACACCTTAAGCCTTCCCCAGGAAGTATGTACAGTACGAAAACTGCAAAACAGCAATATCCCCGAACACATAGTCGTCAAAATTGCACAACAATTTGAAACTACGCTTTAGAACTGAAGTTGGTTGGAACGACATCTTGAAGCCAAAAGACTGCTGGACCTCGTCCAAAGTATGCAGAAGTCTGTCTGTGAATGCTGTTACCTTTGTGACACACTGATGACTACAATGCTGAGTACAATGCTGAGTACAAGGTGATGCGTGGTTCGCAGTGCGCGGTGACTACTTATATGAAACTAGTTTCTGCCCGCGGCTTAGCGCGAGTTTTTTCTATGGAAAAGTTTCAAGGTTATTTCTATCCCATGAGAACTGATATATGAGATAAAAAGTAGCTAGTGTTATTCTATCTGTGCAAGTTTTCAGTTCGATCCGATAAGTAGTTTTAACGTGTAGAAGTAACATTATACCCATGCATCAATCTATATGTACATACTTTCGAATTTATAATATTAGTATAATTTCAAACTAAACATATATCGCAAAACACACGCAACACCACGCAAAAACGCGCAGATAGGGAAATGCCATTTTTTTTCTTTTTTAACCCCTAGGACTCTATGTACCGACCTAAGGGTTAAATAAAGGAACAGTATGTATGTTGTTGTATTTTGTTCAAAATTTAAATCCAAAGGTTTTTGTTTATTGCGTACCTATATTTTTGTATTTTCCTTATTTTTATATAACATGTGTGGGGCTATAAATAAATTCTTTATTCTTTTTTTATTCAAAACAATCCACATAGCATCGTCTAGCCTCCAAAGTAAGCAGAGCTTGTGTTGTAAGTTGGTACTAGATAACTGACAAAAACAAAGTAGATTTGAAAGTTCTATCTATCCGACCACTACTAATGTCAAGCCTAAAGCAATTATATTGTAAAACTAGTTAAAAATTAAAAAGAATACTTACAAGACCTACATATTGTAAAATTAGTAAAATCTTCTTTCTTACAATATATTATAGAACTTTCCTTACCAATGTACAGTTGAAAATCATAATTGCTTTCGCATAGCAAACTGCAATCCTCTTGGCCGCAATTTACGACATAACTTCAGCGGTAACTCACTGCAGTTTTAATCCAACTCTAGCTCGCAAAACTACTTCCCCGTGTGTGTTACGTTACGAATGAGACCAGAATCGCATGCATATGTAACGGCCCAAGTTGTTGAAACGATACTTTCTAAGTGTAATAACGCTCGGGCTCTTCTACTGCACAAAGTAGGTAGGTGTCATGTGGTCTCGATAGGAACTGCGAAAGGCTAAGAAATACTTAAAAAAAGAAATCACACTAATATTGTAAATGCGATGTATGTTTGTCACTTCTTCACGCTAAAACTACTGAACGGATCGAGCTAAAATTTTGCATACAGGTAGTTCTAGGACTGGAATCAAACTTTGATCCTATAAGTTCCTAAAGGATAGAAATCACCTTTAAACGATTACATAGATACAACGCGTGCGAAGCTGCGGGCAGAAATTAGTACTTCATATAACAAGAAAAGGACAAAAACTTAGCGAACTTCGAACAAAATTAAAAAATTCAAAATTCAAACTGCTTTATTTCCTTTAGACGTTATTAGGACTCTTGGACACGTCAAAAAATTCAAATTACATAAGTAAAACTAGAAAATAAAGTGCGCACTTTGATTTTTGCTCACTTCAATATTTTTAAGGTAAAGCAAAGAAGCGAACAAGAAACCTTTACCATGTTAGGTTAGGTTAGGTTAGGTTAGTTTTCGAGTTGGAGCAAAACTTGTCCCAAGCTTTTTTATCCTCTAGATAATCTGATATTTTGTAGTAGTATTTGCCTTTTTACAAAGGATTTATTTATTGATAATTTTTCCAACTCATTTGGTATTTTGTTGTAGAAGCGTATATCATTAAACCTTTGTAACGAACTCTTTAACCCGTACTGACTGCACGAACGCTCGCTGTCTAAACGTTACATTGCGCACCGTAACGCTGCAGCTGGTTAGTACCCACCTTAAGGGGCGAACGGGTTTGGTAGTCAAACTAGCCCTAGATACTATTCTCTACTGTACTCTCGGGATCCCAGTAGTAAAAAACTCGAATTACATAAAATAAAATAAAAATTCTTTGGTTTTTTGAATGTGAAAACACTATTGAGAAAAATAATTATGATAAAATAAATATGAAAGTGCACTGTTTTGCTGAAAATTTGGTCGAGATATCAGGAACCCTGCGTTCAATTAAAATTACTTATGTTTTAATTCGTAGGTTATTACTAATTATTTGGTTCCTTGAACCAGTTTCTTCTTAAGTTGTGTAGTTTTTTTGAAAATAAGCAAAAACTTGAATTTTGCGCTAACGCCGTTCCAAAAACGTATGCTCTGTCCCGCTCCTATGATCGCGAAATCCTATGCCTATCCTTTTCACAAAATGGCGCCCATTGCGCCCACCTAAGCGGATTTCCTTACAAGTTACCTACTAAGCTAGGCATTTAAAGGTATTCCTTGCTAGGCATTCAGACGCCTGCCTTTAATAGTCAATCTAACGCACTTCACTGCAAATTAGAGCCAAACTTTCATTCTACCCGCCTTATCAGGGATCTAACGATTCACTTGAACTGTTTTGAGCAGGATAAGTATCCTTGGCACGCGAAATACCTGAGTAACAACGTTTTTGAAATAGTAGAACACTGTAACTGTTCTACGTGTGTAGGATATTGTGTTTGTTGTCGTTTGCATTATTTGACGACAAATATGGCGCGGCTACGGGCGAAGGTCCACCTGCGATGCAGGAGGTTGCGGGTTCGATTCCCGCCTTGGGACAAATGTTTGTATAATCTACAAATATTTGTTCGCGGTGTTCTGGGTATCTATCTATGTAAAGTAATATATTGTATTAGTATATCAGTCACCCATAACACAAGCTCTGCTTAGCTTGGGTCTAGATGATGCTGTGTGGATTCTATCTATCTCTATCTACAGCCTAATACCGGTTCACTGCTGGACGCAGGCCTCCCCCCTGATAAACGCCTTATTGGGTTGTGTAACATGGGGGGTAATGCCAATAATCCCCACGCTGGGAATGCGGGTTGGGGATCGCCGTTTTGTGGTAAAATTGTTCTGCAGGGGGCGCTGCTGCCCGCCCCCCGGTGGATATCCCTTAGTCGCCTCTTACGACACCCGCGGGAAGAGTTTGGGTGGTGCAAATTCTAAGCCGGCACCACACGGTTACGGCTACGGCCACACGGCTGTGTGGATTGTCCAGCATTATTTATTTATTTTATTTTATTATTAATTGTTTTCTTACAAATAAAAAAAAAACGGGTTGTCACGTGGGACCAAGTGACTTATTAAAGGCGACGCCTATACTCAGCGTGGGTGCTCAGCTCAAGGGCTGATAAGATAGATAGAATAAAACGGGAATACCTACTTCTCGTTTAAGTTTAGACAAGACTTTGCAAGCTTCACTGACTTGCTAAGGTATGCCATGGAAATTCTAATGCAACGGGACAAACTGATACCTACTTTTCTTCAAAATCCACCAAACTAAGATCAGAATGAATTGCCTTGTTAATGGGCTAAATTGCACTAAATGGCACTAAATGAGCGTCACGTTAATTTTGCGACGGGCCTCACCTAACGTGTTAAAAATAGACCATATCCTCGGGTATGGCGTTAATTATTTAAAATGAGATACATACATTCTATGGTACACGCAAAGATTGGATTTACAAAGACTTGACAGGAGCGTTCTCCAGGCAACCACAGTGCATACTAACATAGTAACATGGTAACTATACATAGTGTTAACTATACTTTGATAACCTAAAAAAAATATTGAGAATCAAAAAGGTTAATATTATTTCTTAGCATTCTTATAGACAAAAAACCGCCAAGTGCGAGTTGACTCGCACACGAAGGGTTCCGTACCGTAAAAATCAGGCAACTTTTTCAAAGAACATCCAATTTTCACGTGTTCGGAGACCCCTTTAATTTTTTAGCTTTATTTTGTTTTAATTAAGTATTTGTTATTATTACAATTGAAATGTTACTTAATTTAGAAAGTTTCATGTGTCTAAAAAAAATCACGTTTATTGTATGGGAGCCCCCTTTAATTTTGATATTTATTTTATTTTTATTATGTGGTGTTATAGCGGCAAAAGAAATCTACATTCTCTGAAAATTTCAACTGTCTACCTCTTACGGTTCATGAGATATAGCCACGTGACAGACGGACGGACAGCGGAGGCTTAGTAATAGGGTTCCGTTTTCACCCTTCGGGTACGGAACCTTAAAAATGTATGTCCTGCCTTTTAGGTCATAAGGACATGAATACTTAATCTTCTGATGACGCTGTCGCATTATCTTAGCATTATTTATTATTAAAAACAATGAGTCAACTGAGTAGCGCCACACTAAGAGTTAACCCTCGACCTCGCACCAGTGAGTCAACCCAAATGTTGCGACAAACCAAGACATAGGATGTTGCAAAGGTTAAATCCATATTGTCATATCCTCGCTGGCTTCCTGCTTAGCGATGTGTTGTACGCATGTACGCATTTAGATCATTAATTCGCGAGATCTTCTATTTGAGCGAGTTAGTTTAATCTTGTTTTTAGGTTGCCACTATTTTTGGGTTGAATGCTGGTTTTTGAACGAGGAATTTGGATTTCAACAAATGTTTTACATTATCGTTTTATATTACTTTTTTATCCGTTTCCTTTTTTGGCTAGTTTTGGTGACATTTGAAAGGTCGCGTAGCGCGTAGAATATTTCGTATCGTCGTCGTACAGGGTTAAGAAAAACTTTGGGATGAAATTTGACTTACTAGCATATAGCGTTGATATATCCAAAGCAGAAAAAACATAGTTTAGGTGGTTTTGGTTAATTAGTTAGCCTTATCGGATCTTAATAATATTAATCTGAGAAATGCTAAAGGAAAGATGCAGATTTTTTTTACCCTTAGCTTTCTTTAATAATTAATGATGATTCTGTGCTACATAAAAGTGCCCATGTCTGTAAACGGACGCAAAACCGAGTGTGAATTGAGCACGCGCATCAATTAGTGCAAAGGATATATCCTTTATGAGTGATTAAGACTGCGTGCGGCGGCGTGACTCTTTACGAAACAGTGGAAGTTTGACCTACAGACGTCCTAGAGATGGAGACCGGAGAAATTAGTCAATTAAAAACAAGATCCGTCAAGTGCGAGTGTGACTCGCGTGCCGAGGGTTTCGAACGTTTGTCAAGTATACCAATATGTCCAATAGGTACCGGTTAGAGATTTCGCTATTTAATTAATACCTAAAAAGTTAAGGCCTACATTTCAGATGGATCGGTTTGCAAACTTTGGAGCTTTTTTTTATAGAGGGTAATGGTAAGATTACACTTCAATGTTTCCCCCGTAGGTGGAGCTAACGGCTCTATAGTCCGATGAATCTCCCAAAGTTTTTCGTCTTCTACGTCGCTTGACCGTCACTTGATCGTGGTGTAGTTGGTTCGCACGTTCCCGTACTGAGGGAAGATGCGGGTTCAAGTCCCGTCGAAGTTGAAAAACTTATGGGATATTATTTGATTTCTTATAAATTAACCCAGTGTGAGGCTTACGCACTATAACAATAAAAATATGAATGGTTAGATTTTCGATATTTTCAAAATATTTCAAAAAGTATGTAGTCTACAGGAATTTTAAAAACTGTTTTCAGATGTACAAACCTTTCAATACCTTACATTTGATACGGTGTGGTCGCCTTATGAAAATTATTCCCCCCGTTATTGACCATTTTAAAAAAAATATTCTACTTACAGACTTCTGTATATTTTTCCTGTAAAATATAGATCTACAAACACTACGTACATTTTAGATGGATCGCTCTGCAAGCTTCGGAGATAAGGGGGGTTGGGTAATTTTTCGACTTTTTCATAATATTTCAAATAGTTTAAAAACCTACAGAAATTTCAAAAACTGATTTGAAGTGCACAAACCAATACCTTTCATTTCATACCCCACTTGACCTTGTAGGTCTTTTTTAAAATTTCGACATCACAATTTGTACTGAACATTTTTTTTTATTAAATCTGTACAGGCGCACGAAATGTATTATTATTTTAAATTTCAAGGTAATTGTTGCTGTGTAGTTACAAAGATAAGAGAAAGACAGAAAAAGCAAGAAGAGTCGAGTCGAAGTCGAGATCGGTTTTGAAACCCGGTCTGGGTTTCAAAACCGATCTCGAAACCCTAAAAACAAAAATAAATATTTAGCTCTTGTCGGTCTAATGATGCAATTTCCTCCGCTTTCTCTCTCCAATGCAATGTCTCTTACTTCTTTATAAGACAAGACAGCGACTTTCTCCTTGATCTAAAATAAATCTGGAAGCAATCAGCAATCTGCTAGACAGACGTAAAGCTAAAGAAGATTTCATTTAGTAATAAAGCGTCTAAAGAATCATACTAAGCCCACGCCACGCAACGTACGCGACGCAGTCTGTTTCAAGCTTTAGTTCTATACATTAGGTACACCGATATGAAAAAGGTTCTAAAATTTTTTTATGTCAGGAATTTTCTTACTCTCCTTCGCTTTTTCTCGGTGCATTCGTAGGTTCCTGACCTACAGATGGTCCTTGAAAATCAGATTTTGCAAGTTTTTGTTGATATTCAAAAATGCATGTTGTAATTGAAGCAACCAACAGATGATGAAGCACAAAGCTAATTAATTTCAGAATCTGCGACATACTAAGGCCGTATTATGAAAGCTTGCGTTTTCTGACTGATGGTTCGTGACTAAAGCGTGCTCTAGCATAGATCGATGACGACATCGATCTATGCTAGAGCACGCTTTAGTAACGTTTTTCTATTGCATAAACGTTACTCAGGCATAGATCTGATCAGTCAGAAAACGCAAGCTTTTATAATACGGCCTTAGTATGTCGCAAGTTTAGTGGGCCTAAGATACAAGACGCGTCAAAGTTCCTTCGGATATTCCCAGCCCAGACAGGCATGAGTGATCATGCCTGTCTTTCAGTTCTAACGTGTCCAAATCCAAGTTACCGAGCAAAGTTAAAGTTCCAGCTTATCTTAACACGAGTCCACTATCAAGTTAATGCACTTAACTGCCCCCGAGGAAGTCAGGTTAAGTTACAGTAAAGTTAAAGTCGAGATTAAGACGAGATCTTCGTCGGAAGTTCAAGTTTAGCTTAATGTCACCTTTATTGGTGTTTAGGTTTAGTTTCTTGTTGAAATTGTTGCGATGTCTTTGTTAGTTTGGATTTGATAATTACAGGCTTTTAGTGAGTTCAGGGATTTTGTGTTGTTATTTTGACAATTTTTAAAAATTTAAGTGACTTTTCTTTGATGTGACTTTTCGTAGATGGAAGTTAAAGGGACTTTCGCATACTATAAAATGAAGGCCTACTATAAAATATCAGATTATCTAGAGGAAAAAAAAGCTTGGGACGGGATTTGCTCCAACTCGAAATATAACAACTAACTAACAAGCTAAAGGTTTCTTCCTCGCTTCTTTACTTTAGTCTACATACCGAAGCGACTGAATTCAAAAATATCACTTTATTTCCGTGTCAGTGTTTAAATATTAAGAATTTGACCTTTTCTAAGTGTACATTTATTGTACCTATTTATGGAAATAAAGAGTTTTTGACTTTGACTTGGACTTTGCATATTATCTGCATTCCTAGCTAAATACGAGAAGGTAAGACAGGACAAAAAAACAGTACTTCCTTTAATAGTAAAGTTGAAATTTACAATTAAATATTGAGGTACCAATTTACTATGTCATGTTTATTGAAACATAATATTGCAACTTGGTACCTCTACCTATAAATATTTTCCTGCCAAAGATACCTAATATTCATGAATATACACGGAACAACCACATAATATCAAATTGTCAAGAAAAACTTCCTATTCTCGACTTTCTCATTCCGATAAAACTAATAAAAACTAGTCTAGTTATAGGTACACAACCTAGACCGGTGCTGGGAGCTACACTCGCTTGTAAAAACTTATTTCCATCTGAAATAGCCCAGGAGCACCATCAGCCACATCTTGGCGCCTCATCAAGATGCATCTTACTGCGGACTCAAAGGGCGGAATTCAGTTCATTAACGTCTTGCGGGTTCCTCGACTAACTAGGGTTGAGGTAGTGTTTGCGATTTGGGTTTTTATCGATGCTAAAAAGATTGAAGTTGAATGGCCAGGTTTTAAAGTTTGGACTGTTTGGCAGAAATAATAAAGCTTTGGATTTTTATTGAAAGGGTCTAGTCAATCTGAAAGTATATCAAATAAAGTCTCGAACTTTGAATGACCTGAAAATGACTTTGAATGAACGGTATTAATGATCGCAAATTAAGCTAAATTAGTGAGCCTAACTCATTAAAATCTTATAAGTGCACAGATGAAAGATAAACTCAAAAATAATAACCATCTCGAAAACCCAACGTCAAGCTGAAAGTCACTCGAACTATCATCGTCGGAACGAGCGGAACGAACTACGGCAAGTGTGTCGATTTCCAACGTTCTCGAGGGTCTAGAAAAAAATATTCTCGAGCAAGTTCAGTGGGTGGGGGTGAACCCCCTACTAGGGGGTGAAGGTACAGTACGTTACGGACCTCCTTAACTGCTGGCTACGGACAAAAAGAATGAATAGATCCGCCCCTTAACGAATACACCGAGCGGCATAATTCATACTTAGGAAACTGCAAGGAGTTGACATGGACTTTTATTTTTTTAATTACTATTGCATCGCCAATGAGGTAAGGTGTTACTGTTTGAGTACTGTTTGAGGGCCGAAATGTTGTAAGGTGTTTCTTATATTTTTTTGGGTTGGTAGATTCTCATTTACAAATTTTTTTTTGTTTGAATGAAAATAATTTAGACGTTTCAATATAAATCTGAAAACGAAGATATATCTACCAAGCACCGCAAATTTTACGTTAATCTGATAGCGTAAAAATAAAAATGTGATGACGATGTGATGTTGCAATTCTAAGCATAGTCCACACTTATCTCTGTGGGGAATTTAATGTATTGTTTTTTTTTTTTAACTTTGCGTCTCTACAGCTTTGAAGAGTTTGATGTTATAATTCTTTTGAATGGAACTGACTCTTCCAGACAACAATTAATTACACTAGGATACGGCAACTACTGGAACTACGAGAGTGCCTCGTTTACTCGCATTGTCTCTGGTCCGGCCATTTGTAATTTTGTGTGTGTTTTGCAAATTAGTGTCTATTTCATGGAATTCAGTGTTTTTGTTTGACTTTTCTACTTTACGCTTCACGGAGTCTCACTTCATTACTGTATTCAAAGAAGAGACATAATTTGTATGTACGGTATTTGAAAATTGAAAATGGAATATATCCAATTACAGCGGTCTTTTTAATGTTTCGATGATTCAATCGATAAAAATTTTGATTTCATTAGAATTTCTTCACCACTTTTTTTAAAAGATCGAGCCATGCCCATCTATTGATCTTATCATAGTTATTGATGCGAAACATGATCTACCTACGTAGATTCTGCCCGTGGCTTCGCACGTGCCTAAAAACGCATCATCTGGAATTCGGATTAAGTTCTATTTGTACGCCATCATCTTAATCTTTTCCATAAGTTTTTGAGATCATAAATAACAAATGTTTAAATATTCACAAACTCTTGTCTTTACAATATGAGTAGGGCTAGTTATTTAATTAGTTTTTCGTGTTTTTTCGTTAAAAACTAGTCCAGCTTGTATTGACCTTTGTGGCGCAAGGGGTCTGCCTGAAGTGCAAGAGGTTACGCGTTCGATTCCCGCCTCGTAACTCTGTTTGCACGATCTGCAGATATTCTGGGTGATTTCTATGTATAGTTATAACACCAACTCCACTTACTTTGGGGCTAGATGATGTGTGGATTATCCAGCTTTAAAATAACTGACTGTTTTAGTAACTGGTCCAAAGTAAACAAAGCTCTGAAGGCGAGCCTGGGTCTCGGAAGCTAAGATGCGTCGGTTGCCACGTATAATTTTTCCACTCTCTTTTAATTCACCCCCTAGCCACCCTACCCCTTCCGTCTGTCAATCTTAGGGAAGGTACTAGGCCCACATTTTTTATTTTCCATCGCTGGTTTTAATAGGTTGGAAACTCGAACCGATGATTTTGCTTCTAGGTTTTTACGTGAATAGTTTGGTGGTGTATCGACTTCTGGCGATGTTGGGGTTGAATTGAAAGTTGTGATTGAAATAATGGTTGAAAGAAATATATTTGCGGACAAGTCTGATACCTACCATTAAAAAAATTTTTCGTTGGTATTTTATTACTTGAAAATGTTTGATTTCAAAAGAAACAAAATACTTATCAATACTAATATTATTAAAGCGAAACTCTGTCGGTTTGTTAGCTTTTCACATGTAAACGGCTGAACGGATTCTAATGAAATTTGGTAGAGAGGTAAACAATATCCCGGGAACGGACATAGGCGTGCGAAGCTGCGGGAAGTAGCTAGTAATTCTAATAAAAGCTAACATAGGTACATTGTAGGTTTGAAAACTGACATATTTACTCTTTTCTTACTTTTAAAAATAAAAACAAAGGCTTCGGGCAGTGTTACTCATCAAAAGAGGCCGTTTTCAAAAACGCCTAGGTATTAATCAACGCATTGTCGAGCCGTTTGAAGTCTCAGCTAAAATGGAAGACCAGACCAGACGTCCATGGGGGAGAAGAAAATAAAAAAATGCAACTACCTACATAACATACCCTCAAGTTGCATACGCGCTTATAGATGTTGCAGGGAAAGATTGAAGTTGAGTTTTGTTTCGTTCTGACAGTGAACACAAGACAATGCCGAGGTGCTAGAAACTTATTTTCTGATATTTTCAGGAAATTATTTATCGTTTAACGTTTATCTTGTTAGCGATACTAGGTAGGTACAGTTTTTTTAAGTTAGTTTTTTAGGTCAGTTTAAGGTACCTACTTATTTATTGTATTCATGTCATTACGTGTTTAGTTGTTCATATTTGAGGTAGAATCCACATTAGCCCTGTAAAGCTGAGTACTGACCGGGGTGTTACGAGGCGTAACGTACCATTCGCAGCGCGCATGAAACGTCAAAATCCGTCTCGTTGCTCGTGCCTTCTTTACCCGTACTGACTGCACGAACGCTCGCTGTGTGACACCTTACGTTATGCCCCGTAACACCGGTCAGTATACCCGGTTTAAAAGCTTTGCAGCATTTTGAGATGAAAACTTATACATCATGCTTGAAACGCATAGGTGTTTAGATCAGGCATTTCAAAAAGCTCCTAAGTTTTTTATTTACTGCTGCATTCAACTCAAGAATTAGTCTCCCCTACGATCCACTGCGCTGTACAAACTTAACAGATAAGGGCCCCGAGTACCCACCAAAAGGGGTAAGACGGCCCCCAAGTCTAGACTTTAGTGGTAGGAAAAATAATAGGTACGTGAAAGAGATGGCGATAGCTTTCGATCAACAAGGTGCAAGGAGATAGAAAATACTGCTTATTCCGTATGTAGTTTAAGGAATTCTGAGCTTGTAATTCCTATATCTATCAATTTTGGAATACCTTTACCAAAAACCTTTACCTTTACTTTTTTTTTTTCGTCTAAGCATTTTTTATCACAGGGTAACATTGAATACACAATTTACTTTGAACAATTTAGTTCTGTGGTTTGTTCACAATCACACATATTGCGTTCGAGGTTTTTGCCCACAAATAGGTCGAGTTGAATAAGATAAAAAATTAAATACTGCAGAAATGTTGGCAGAGTCTAATCTGTCAACACAAACGACTTATTTTTCAGCCTGTACTTCTTTCAGCCAACATATAGTAGGTATTATTGAATCATTTACTTTTTTTTTTGATACTAGGAAAACGAAAGAAATGAAAGTTAATCGGCTTTAAATATGCATATTTGCTGCAAAGTTTATCAACTACCTACTCGACGCCAATGATATCAAACGATACAAGTGAATAAAGTAATAAATATGCCAAGTAACTCAAAACACAGCAAGTCTTTGTCCGCCTTAGCCGCAGCCCCATTGTCCCGGGATAAATAGCCACTAGCCACCATACTGATGTCTCAAACAGTCTGAGAAATTGTAATGCTCTAATTGTTTCCCACACTTGTTGGAGATAGAGTTTCGTTTGCATTGTTTTTCTAAATCTTAGCTAAAGCCGCTTTCTAGTACAGTTCGCTGCAGAAATAATGTAATACTTGAATTCACTTTCGGTCGGAGACTAAGTGGTGAGTATCAGAATTATTATTTTTTGTTTGTGGTGTGATAAAAGTTGTTATATATCTTTGAGAGGTTTAATCAGAAATTCTGAAATTTTACATTTTCTTGAAGACATAATTAAAACACTGCGGAAAAGATGATCATCCCATAACCGATAGGTATGTCTGGAGATGACCTGTGTCAAAGTCCTATACTCAATTTGGGCCCAATCTTTGAGCCACATTACACTTATATTTGTAAATTAAACGAAATTTATTGTAGAAACTGTGTACAAAAAAGATCTTTAAAACTAGGTGTAACAACAGGTTTATCCAATATAGACATTCATGGGTGTAACATTGAGGGTAATAAGTCTATCAGTTTCAGTTACCTACCTATTTATTATTTAGAAATATTCGTCAGTCAGTTTACAGTTAAACTACAAGCTGTCTGTTCGATTTATTTCAGGGAAGGGCGTTTTACTAAATATATATCTTAAATTTTCTGCCGCCACATTTCTGATGACATTTTCCCTTCAGTCGTTTTCCAGGGTGAGCGTACGACGCGCTCGGCTAACCCTGCAAGGAGTGAACTTGATACATGACATTGTGGCCTTTCACGCACCTTGCCAGTCCTTTGTGAGCTTTCTTGGTCGCTTTTTGTGCGAGAGATGATACGCATGCGTGGGTAAGGAGGCTTTTGGAGACAGGTTTTTAAAGAGATTTGTTTGCACCTTATGTTTCAAGGTATCTTGTTTAAGGTATCTTGTTCAAGGTATCTTATTCAAGGTATGTATCTTACATTTTTCTCCGAGTGTGATGAATTAAAATCTATAGGTACTAATCCAAACTAATTTTATAAATTCGAAAGTTACTCTGTCTGTCTGTTACCTTTTCTCTTCGATCGTTATAATTGATCGAGGCCTTCTCTCGAGTAAACGGCTGAACGGATCATAGTTAAGTTTTGGTTGGGAGGTAGGTGGTATCCCAGAGTAAAAGTTCCGATACTTTACAAGTATTTCGAGGACAAAAAAAACAACCCTATGTCCGAACATAGGTTGTTTTTATCCAGTTAAAGTGCGTGCGAAGCCGCCGGCAAAAGCTAGTATAATATAAATGCGAAAGTAGGTAGTTCTCTCTGTCTGTTAACTTTTCACGCCTGAACAGATGAACGGAACTTAATGAAACTTGACGAGGGTAAGTGGTATCCCGGGGAAGGACACAGGCTACGTTTTATTCCGGAAAAACACGAGTGAAGCCGCGGGAAAAAGCTAGTAACTATTATAAAGTCAACAGATGTCATTTAAATCGAACTCTTCTTTCATTTGGTTTGATATTTGGGTTTTTTACTACTAGGTAGGTAACCCTTCAATGAAACAACTCTAATAAAATAAGAGGCCATTTTTGATGATTAAAAGTAAAATGAATTCACCAAACAGTCCAGTCTCAAAGACAAACAACCCTTTTTAAGTCCTCGAAATACTTGTAAAGTATCGGAACTTTTGCGCTCTTTTAAACCACATCATTAGCCTCTTTCGTTTTCCATTCATTTTTGAAGTTTCTGTAGAAATTCTTTGACGATAAACTATAAAGTAGGAACCATTGCAAAGTATTTTTCAAAATAATTTAGAATTAATTAGCCACTCACACAGAGTTCACTAAAAAGTACCGTTGCAATGTTTTGTGCACTAATTTTATGATTTAGATTTATTTATTTAGCAACTAACACGATTTTAATAAAGCAATTACACTTAGTTACTTAAGATTAAAAATTATTAAAAAAAAAATGTATTGCCACTATCATTGTTAGTAGGTATTGCAGTCCAGAAATGTCTACTAGAAATGTTTATTAGCTACCTACTAAGGATTTCAAAAGTTTCGCTAAGAGAACGCATTACAAGATTCCCAGGTATATTATAACAACTCCTTGGTATTTCTTGCGTTTAATTACCTGCCTATTTTCCCGACGTTTAAGCAGGTTTACACGTACTAACTTACTTACGTATTTACTAGATTCTAGCTCCGCTAGCCCGGTGTAAATGTTCCTCAACCCACAAGTAGAGTCGTCTTCTTTTATTTTCCCCGTAATTTAACATTTCTCCGCTACGCATTGGGGCTGGGGTGGTACTTGTCTACCCCGCAACCCTTCATCGCCTCAAGAACAACATCGGAATTATAAATACCGTCTCCTGCGAAGGTTGGATGGATTTTTATGCAAATAGGATAGTTTGGAAAATAGTTAGTATGTAGTTTGTTTGCAACGAAGAATATTTTTTAACGTTAATGCACTTATTTTCTTCCGTAGATAAATATTTTTTAATATCGTTATATATTAAAAAAATAATACGCAAACTCTACTTTGATAATTTATCTTTGGTTTCATATATTTTAGACAACTTCCGTGGCGTAGCGGGCGAAGGTCCGCCTGCAACACATGTACTTGCGGGTTCTATGGAACACCGGCCATTGACGACTTCCGTGGCGCAGCGGGCGAAGGTCCGCCTGCAACACATGAGCTTGCGGGTTCTATGGAACACCGGCCATTGACGACTTCCGTGGCGCAGCGGGCGAAGGTCCGCCTGCGACACATGAGCTTGCGGGTTCTATGGAACATGAGCTTGCGGGTTCTTTGGAACAAAAGTTTGTACGATCTGCAGATACTGGTTCCGCGTGTTTTCTATGTTAAATAAAAAAATATCTTTCTATGTAGGTAGGTATATAATGTAATGTGTAAAAAATTTTACTGAAGAGAAAACTAATAACACTTTATTTCATATTTGATAATAATGTATAGTATAAAAACTTTAGACTTATCTCAGTGCTTATTTTGTAAGCCCAACGAAATAAAGTTATTAAAATCAGAAATCTGACTACTTTCAGATTTCTTATTTTAATAACTTTATGATTTAGGTATCTAGTAGGTAGGTAGGTAAAAAAAAAGATAAAAAAAAGATAAAATACATTTTATTTACCCAAAAAACACAATAAAATAACAAAATAAAGTGTATAGGTACCTACATTAGAAGGAAGGGTAAAAAGGGGAAAAAGACAAGCTCGGCTTACTTTAGGGCTAGATAAAGCTGTGTGAATTACCTATAATTACTTAAAATATATACCTATGTATATATTCGGCCTTCAGCAATAATAGTAGGTACATTGTTCACCGAGGTAAAAAAGTGACTGGTCCCTATCGAGTGTGTCATTTGAGAATACGAAATCTTAATAAGTATTGTTGTATTAGTTCTGGATTTCTAGGGTAATAGGTTCTCAATCACTGCTTGAGCAGATTCTTTTATTACTGGCGGTGTCATAAAATGTTCACTATCACTCGACGACATTCTGTAGAATTAATAAAATTATTTAACTCAAATGTAAATTTCGTAGAAAGTCCCGCAAATGTCTCAGGCACTTGGTTCTTTTTTGAACTACTGTTGCGAGAACGGAGGAGATCATATGGCGGACTCGGAGTAAAAACTTTTTGTACTTTAACCTTTAATGAAAATAACCATAGCTTAATTTTAGCCTTTAGCTAAAATTTCTGAAAATTAAAAAAAAAATAACACGTTGAAATGGATTTCCATACATTATTCTCTCCCGGCAAACGCATGAGAAATGAAATTCCATAGAGTTTTTCGACCCACATTCTAGTACGCCTGCAATGACGTACTTTCTAGCTCAAGTTTGCAAAAGGAATAAGTCACTTTCCGAGCAGGTGTAGTATAAATAAGTTTACATTATTAACTCATAAACGTGGTCAACACAAATTAGAGCCTAGCAAAAATATAATACTTATCGATCAAAAATAATCATGCAATTAAAAATAAGCTGTAATAGAAAAATAGTGGCGCACTCAACTGCTTAACTAGCGTTTCTCAAGTCGAGGCAAATGAGGGGAGCAGTAATGAATAATTAATGTGCATGTTCCCGCCAATTATAAACGTAAGAAGCAATTATCGATGTTTGTGAGCACATCACTAGATTTTGGAGCATCTTTAAGATTAGCAAACACTTGAGGGTAGCTGTAAGGTAATTTGAATTTTCTGACGTGTCCAACAGTCCTGTAAGGTGTAAAGGAAATAAAGCACTTTGAGGTTAAGTTTTTAGGTGTTATTATTGGCACTATCTGACATGAATTATTATTGGACACTATGTTTTGTGTAATATGGATTATTATCTGAATTAAATGAATACAAAACAATACAATATAAAACTTTAAAATCTCTAACTTCTACAGTTTAGAAAAAATAAATTATATTAAAAGTGTGATACTTAGTTTTGCAGGTCAGTGTAGCTATGGCTCGTTTGTTATTATCAAATGCAGTATCAATAGTATTTATTTAATTAGTAAAAAAACTTCAAACAGAAAGTCGCAGTTTTAAAAGTTCTTTGGACCATCAGTTCTATAGTACGTTCGTTTCAATAGTTCTACCATGGAACTACAGGGATAAAAAAGTGTTAACAGTTCTATGACGACACAGTCCTATAGAACAAATGGGAGTTACCGGACCAAACTGGACCGGAGGACAGGTTTAGACACTTAAACCCAGCAGTGGGTGAAGACAGGTAGCGGATGATAAAGGTGATGAAATATTTTGGCAGTTTAAAAAAAAAACAAACTTAATTCAAATTCCATAATGTTTACCCTGTTTTTTTTATTATACGGGACAAATAATTATCCCTCAATAGCAAAAAAATCATCCAAATCGATCCACGATTGACGGAGAAATTAACGAACATCCATAAAAAAACACAAATTACAACCAAATATAGAACGTCCTTTTTTTAAGTCGGTTAAAAATCAAGAAAGTATACCTCATTTCCTCAGAAGCGGCTAACCTCGATTAAGCACCAGCACCTATTTCAAGATGCCACCTGAGTTTGTATTGGTATTTTTTCGACATAATCTTTCCAATCCTTTGTTTACGAACACACGGAGTCTGCTAAGACTATCCTTTGCGGGGGTAGAACTCAAATAAATAGATCCTTTATAAAGGACTTCGGAATAGAGATGTTTGCCATTGAGTGTCGCATTTTCATCGGGTAACTTACTTCAAATAAAATCTTTATCCGTCGAGTTAAGTTATTAAAAGTAAGTTTAGGCAATGTGGTTTGTGATGATTATAGAGGAAGAAATGTCGGTGACTAATTTCTGGCTTAAAAATCAAGGACCCATTCGGAGGTCTAAAGAAACTTGGCTTGATTTATTTGTTATGGTGTTAATTCAAATCGGTGATAGTATCATTTAGCGCTGTCAAATTAGTTGGTGTACAATGCTGTCAATTCAAATCGAACACATTTTTTGTTCCATCTGAATTGACACCATGGCCAACTCAAGTAAGTATGTAAAGTTGTTAGGTATATTATGCGGGCCTTTGTCACCGCTAACGTACCAGCTATTCTCGAACGGAATAGTCTGTTGCGTGCCGATGGTAAGAGGCCCGATGGCCTGACACTAGTCCCATGGGAGTTGGGGAGACCCATTGTGTGGGACGCTGCATGCGTCGACACACTTGCGCCTTCCCATCTTCGGAAGACATCCGTGAGGGCTGGCGCGGCGGCAAATTTGGCCGAGAATCTCAAGAGGCGCAGGTGCAGGTCTCGACAGAGCCTACACATTTGCTCCCTTTGGGGTCAAGACCCTAGGCCCGTGGAGTACCGAGACTCTCCGGGTTTTTAAAAAGTTATCTGAGCGTCTGGTCGAAGCGACGCGTGACCCGTGAGCTGGTGGGTATCTGGCGCAGCGCATCAGCATTGTCATACAGCGGGGAAATGCAGCCAGCGTCTTGGGGATGCTTCCGACTGGTATTGATATGGATCAGTTGATCTAAATGTAGATTGTTTGCAACATCATATAATAAAAACAAATTAGAACTAGTGTTCCAATTTGTTTTTATTATTTGATTGTAATTTTCTTTGTATAGTTTGTCTCTCTCTTTTATACCAGTATCTCGAATATAAAAGTTTCACAGCCGTGGTCCGAATCTTAGGTCCAAATTAAATAAATCACTTTTCTCTCTTCTTTCAATTTGTGGCGTTCGCGATAAAAATGCTGTCACTAAGCCAAAAACTCGCTGCTATTTCTATTTTTCCGGCCAATTACAACCTGGGTCTTTTCAAGACAAGAGTGAAGCGGAGGTCTTCTAGACCTTCGATACATTGGTCACATCGCCATCACATCAAGTCAAGTCCATCAAGTGAGATTGTGGTTAAATGAAAATCTATACACGAAAAAAGGGGGATTCAAAAATAATTTCAAACTTGACATTGACAGACCGGTACAAAAAAAATCCAGCTTTTGCTCAAACCATATACCACCGGATACCAGAACAGTGATCACTGCACCTATCTAATTAACGTGAATGGCTGCGCGTGCGCGGGTCACGCACCGTGCGCGCCGCCGGAAGGAGGACCGGACGCCGAGATTGTGGCCCCAGCCCCTGATTCCTTCCGGACCTTTGGGTGACTGAAGTTAGGAACTGATGGCGGTAAGTACCATCGTTAACAGCTTATCTTCTCTAAGCGGCAAGCAAATATTATCTGAGCGAGAGAGCATAAGACAGCCCAATTTTTATCAACGCGACTTATAAATCTAATTTTGATAATTTGTAGCAGTCGCAGAGACTAACTATGATGACGATGATTCAAATTCGATTGACTTGATCAGACGTTCGCCATTTGGGTAATTTAGTATTTAAACCTTCATGTTCTTTATTCAGTTTTGTATGCTCTATGTGTCTATGTGAGTGTCGAAATAAATGCTATTTTATTCTATTCTATTCTAAATTTCCAACGTGGTCTACGTTGGAAATTTAGAATAGAACGTTCCAACGTTAGAGATGGTTAGATGTTTTTATAAGTGAATCTTTGAATGAATTATTTTATAAAAAATCGAAAACGTTCAACGCAAACTTTACCTTCTTTGACCAATTAAAACGGCTGAACCGATTTACTTAAAACAGCTAAAATTACTCCAAACTGAATTTAAATCGGTTCATCCGCCTGGAAGCTACGTACGATGTCACAAACAGAGACTGACACACGACGAAGTACCCCTCTTTTTTGTATAGGCCAAACAATGGTAATCGTATGCATCTTGTCGTGTTGTAAATCAAAATCGATCAGTATTAGCAATAATTATTCTCAATCTAAGTTGTAAAGTAAATCGCTACCGCTTATGACAAAGTCCACACATAAGGTCGACGCTCCCTGATCTTTAGTACGGAACGATTGGTGCCGTTTTTTTATTGGGCTCATATCACCCAATACACCGCTCGTGATTTTATTTGCTCTTTATAACAATGGTGTAGGAGTGATTTTTGTATTGAATGCATGAGTCAGGTTTTAAGTGAGTGTGATTTGTTGCGAACGAGATGATTTCTTTGGGAAAGTTTGGATTAACCTCTTTGGTTTATGATGCCGAGAATTTAGTTTTGACATTGTTGAAGATAATAATGATAAAGACCACATGGGGGGCCGTACTAAGGGATTGTACAGGGATTGTGTTGGCAGAAATGTTTTATTCTAATTATAAAACGTGATTGAAAAAACGTTACGACACAATAACATGTTCAAATAACAAATGACGAGGTTACGAGAAAAACTTCTTAGTATTTTAATTAGTTACTTTTAAAATTTTTAAATATGACCCCGAGAAAATATACTAAGGAGCATTACGACAAATCACACCTAATACCCTGACCAAATAAAAAAAAAAATACAAAAAATCTTCATCGGATATTCCGATCCCCAAGCACCCATTACCACACAATACCTACTTCCTTACTTCCTATCCTTATAGCCGGATACTAAAGGATAGTTCTCACAATCAAAAAAAGATTTGTCACTTAAGGGTTAGGCCGGAAGACGGGGTTCCCAGGCGGTGGCTAACTATTATAGAGATCACTTACGTGACCCCTGTGGTTGAGACTGCACCTTTGGGCACAATGACTTACCTACCACAGATTACTGTTATTGTGGTGTTAAATAATGACGTGTTAGCGGTCGCGGGAATGCGTAAAACTTCCTTATTTGATTTATTAGCTCAAATATTGTGTTTGTTTGAAGTTGTAAAAAGTATACGCACGCAGAGTATAAAAACACATTCTTATATTTATTGTTACTAACAGAGATCTTAAACATAAATTAGTGTACAGTTCAATAGCTAAGAAGCTGGTGGACTTTAAAAACATTGTTAAATTTTATAAACATGAAGCTGATTTTTTTTTGTCATCGATACCTAATTTACCTTTCATATCCAAATTCTAAGGTACTCAATAAATTACTAAAGTCAAACTTAAAGCCGTACAACTCACTCACTAAAAAAGTAAAAGCAAACTCATAAAAAAGCCATATAGTTCTTAAAAAGCCATTCAATTGACTATTTTGTTGGCACTACTCAATTATAATCCCCGGCACAGTGTAAGCCCAGGAAGGAAGTGTAAGGCGATCGCGTGAGAAGGCGGCCGGCCTCGTGGGAACCGCGCTAAGCTGACCGCTTATTCAAATAAAAATAAAAAATACTATGTAAGTATACATAATAGAAATACGAGAAGGTATCTAGACCACAGGCTGAGGCACAGGATGTCTATGGTGGATGACGGAATCAGAATAAACTTATTGTAGATACCTAAACATTATAAATATTCTTCAAGTAGCCGAATCGTGAAAACTCCTTTAATAAATTTGACTAGCACTAGTTGTTGAATTGACTATGAGCTTAACTGTCATAGCTACGCCATCTACGCAAGAGTCAGTGAAGTCGTAAAATAAACCGCCAAGTGCGAGTTGACTCGCACACGAAGGGTTCCGTACCGTAAAAACTTAGGCAACTTTTTCAAGGAACATCAAATCTTTACTTGTTTAGAGACCCCTTTAAATTTTCGGCTTTATTTTATGTTTAGTATTTGTTATTATTACAGTTGAAGTATTACTTAATTATATAAAGTTTCATGTGTCTACCTATTGTAGTTCAGCCTTGACAAATTAAGAGCAAAAATAGCCAACAAAATCACGTCTGTTGTATTGTTAATTTTGATATTTAATTAATTTTTATTTGTTGTTATATCGGCAACAGAAATACACATTCTCTGAAAATTTCAACTCCTCTTATGCTTCATGAGATATAGCCACGTGACAGGCGGACAGACGGACAGACGGACGGACGGACGGACGGACGGACGGACGGACAGCGGAGGCTTAGTAATAGGGTTCCCTTTTCACCCTCCGGGTACGGAACCCTCAAAACTAAAATGTCATTTTTGTACAAAAAAGAAACTTTTTTTCTCGTACGACACATTCAATCAGTCGTCGACGTTTGTAGTCTGAATAGAGTTTTTAGATAAAAGGAACGCAAACAGCTCCATCTAGTTACACTTCCAGAAGTCCTAGATGAAAAAAGAATAAAACCTCATTTAACTAGCAACTTAACCACCATTTGAACCTCCTTTGTTCTACGCTAAGGAGGCTATTGTAACCAGTACCACAGGCCCTCGTCTTGGCAAACATACCTATTGTCTTACTGTTTGAACTCTGTTCCCATGGTAGGGGTAAGACTTGCGACAGTTTGTTTCGGTCAAGGGTGTTTACGATACGGGCTATCAAGATCTCTTATAAATTCATATAATGAGAAATTATCTAATAACCCACGGCCCTTATTCGTTTTTTGAAAAGTGTCAAAGTTATTCGCTGACTAGCGCAGTCTCAGGCAGCCTGGTAATCATACGAGTTTTGAAATATTTCCTACTAGGATTATGAATAAGAAACCATCGATGTTAGGAACAGTCCGCTTTTCGAAAATACATTAAAACTTTCAAAAATATACTGTAACCACAAGAAAATAGATCATCTTCCGAGATAGCGATCATCGCGTGTTCAGTTGTCATTAGGGTGCGTCCACACCGTCCATATTGCGCGGTCGTTGCGATCATTCGCCGTGTAAACTTAAATTATAACGTAGAATTTTGAAGAAAGGAGCATTTAGAATCGGCAATGAGATATTAACTTCAAAATAAATAGTACCTATTAATCAAATAGGTAGTAGTATTTTAGACCTTTTTAAAACGTTCACTTTCATAGCTAAAACAGTAAGTTTATAGTGCTTACTTTGAAACGCTTCCCTGAAATTTTAGAAAATCAAAGTTTAATCTAAATTAGGTAAGTACTAAGTACCTAATCTACAAAAATATGATAAAACTACACAGATAAACTAAACCGCATGTCAGGAAGTAAAATTCAATTCCACCCCAATCATAGAACAACGAATTTTTTATTCCTCTTCCAACTGTATCGCTCTCCACGTCAGTTCTAATTTGATTCACGTTTATTAGTTCGTGCCGTACGCCTTCAGTTTTAGCGGAGTAATTACGTAACCAACGGTCCGAGCGTCTGTCGTGCCGTACCGGTCGCGGCGCATCTGTTGTGTGTACGGGCCTTATGAGACGGTGAAACAAAGGAGAGTTCTATTTTCGTATTTGAAATAAAATGACATGCTAGAATTCCATGTGGCCAGTGACCACTGGCTAAGTTCCTTTTTTAATTTAGCTTTGTCTACGGCTTGTTATTTTATTTAGGAGTTTTCATTGTAAAGGTGAATGTGTTGCCAAAAACAGAAATCAAAGGATTAGAATGGAGTCGTTGAATGAGTCAGACGCATTGGAAACGATGTGCCATGTGGAACATGATAATGCATTTATATGAGTTTCTACTTCTACTTCAAATGTATTGGGATCAAAAGCTCTTATATCGACTTCGAAGCTATTAACAAAAAGTTTTAATCACTCATCATTATGCGACCCCTTTTAATTAAAGAATTCTAAAGAAATAAGTTATCAGTTGAGTAGTTACCCCAAGTAAGACAAATTATTGAAGACGTGCGATCATTTCCTTGAGTTTCAATTAGGTGACGAAAGAAACAATGATTGGACAGTTTTGAATTCGGAAGACTTGGGTTGATTGGTTTGCTTTTTGTTGCGTACTTCCGGTGTGTCGTGTTCGTATTTCAAAATTTACTTAAAACGACGTCGTTTCGCCCGAATGGTCAATGGAAATTGATATTTGGAATCTTAGACGGTTATTAGACCGTCTGTCTTCCGGTTTGTATATGGTTTATTCTATGTCTATGATTGGGGCGCGTGCTCTAATTGCTTCATTTGCAGCGATAATGCGTCATCGATGTGTTTTACGTTTCGCTTCAACAGTCCACAACAAAATTAATTATTTATTCAATAACTTTGTTTACCAATTCTCGTAGAACCTTACCGGGGTAACTCTACCGTATTTACTTTACATACCTATTTACTTTTCAGATAAAAAGTTCCAGTGGTTTATAATAATACAGACACATCCATCAGCTAAAACAAACAGAAAAAATCAACAACACATCGAACAATCGCAATAAAATTGGATAAAACTCATAATTTTAAACTAAACGAATTACTCTACTCGCTCGAAATTTGAACCTAGCATCATATAATAAATAATGCTATGTACAGACTGTGCACAGTAGTTCCTATTTCAAAACTCGTGTTACCATCACAATGGTGGCGCTGAAATTATAACATAGTACAAATAGTATCTACATTGTTCACCGAGGTGAGAAAGTGACTGATTCCTATCGAGTGTGTCTTTAATTTGAGGACCGAGGCGCTGCTAAGGGCCTTAAAAACACACGAGGTTGGAATCGCACTTTCTCCTGAGTGATACATAGTGTTTTATACTACACCTACGAGGAAGATAAAACATTTTCCGAAAGACAAGATAAAAGAATTTCCAATACACGAAATCCTCAAAAGTCTTGTTGTATTTATTTCTGGATTTCTAGGATAATAGGTTTTCAATCACTGCTTGAGCAGCTTATTTTATTACTGGCGGAGTCATAAAATCTTCATTAACACTCGATGACATTCTGTTGAATTAATAAAATTACCTAACTCAAATGTAAATTTCGAAGAAATTCCCGCGAATGCCTCAGGCATTTGGTTCTTTTTTGAATTACTGTTCCGAGAACGGAAGAGGCCGATATCATAAATATGGCAGACTCTGAGTAAAAACTTTCTGTAGTTTAACCTATAATGAAAATAACCATAGCTAAGGCTGAAATATCAGAAAATTAAATAAAAAATTACATGTTAGAAATGAATTTCCATACATTATTCTCTCCCGGCAAACGCATGAGAAATGAAATTCCATAGAGTTTTTCGACCCACATTCTAGTACGCCTGCAATGACGTATTTTATAGCTCAAGTTTGGAAAAGGAATAAGTCACTTTCCGAGCAGGTGTAGTATAAACCTATAAATATCCAAAGCTATTCATGAAAATTATAAAAAAGGTTTTATTCAAAAATAATTTAAGTAAAGCAGGCATAGTCGTTTTATAAACAAAATACCGACCAATCACCATTTTGTGAATTTGAAATTTGTTAAAGCCCAGCAGAGCTGTACAGAAAACCAATACTGTGTTCGCATATACAGGTTGTTTCTTTATTGTACCAAAGGGCAATTCTCTTGCTTGTCAGAAATAGACTGGCTTGCAAAACTAAGTATCACACTTTTAAAAGTGCTATAACTTTTTAAGTACACAAGATATACTTCCGAAATAAAAAGGACTCGAAAAAGAGTTTAATTTTGTATTTATAAGAATAGGAGAATATTGCCCAAAATCAGCACCGAAGCCTCGTGTTCAGTATGCCGAACCGGCTCGAAGCTGTAATCAGAGCCCGAGGAGGCAATACCGGTTATTAAAAATTAAATAACATGTAAAACATACTTATAAAATATTAATTGAGTTTTTGCACACGAAGCTAAAAATGGTTTTTATTGTTTTATCTTTTTTTAAGTTAAAAATGTTACTAATGTTTACTATAGTTTCAAAGAAAGCTGATTAAATTAGCTATAAAACGTTTTTTATTTTAAATCTCTAACTTCTACAGTTTAGAAAAAAATAAAATTTTAAAAGTGTGATACCTAGTTTATATGGTATGGCCAGTGTATTATGGTTCTGGCACTAATAGCTTTTACACTTAAATATCGCTGGAAAAGATGCTATTATGAAAAGCCTATATGTTTTTCCGTGTTTAAAAAGTTCAGAAAAAAAACAATTATAAGTCACCATTTGTTCATTTTCCAATATTCATGTAAATTCGCTGCCGATATGTACAGACAGTTCCCCGAAACAAAACATCCTGTATAAGCGGTAAAACTACGCACTGGCTAAGCAAACTGTACGTTAGTGTGCACGCACACATCCACACATCACACGTACAGTCACACACACAATGCAATATTGCAAATGGGCTAGTCGAATGTATTCGTTCGCCCGTAGGCCTTTAGGGTGGGAGTGGGTGGGAGTTAAAAGATGCGTTTTTGTGCAGTACACGTTTATGAGTAAATATAAGTGCGTAGCCGATATTGTGCTTATTAATACAGACTAGTCTGGTTGTCCTATGAGCCCCGGGTTCGGACTCAATCATTGAGTCCGAATGACTGTCTGTGTCGGATGCGGACTTCTTCACAATGCCTGTCACTATTCCGCCCTCGGAAAGTTAGTTCGGATGAGCAATGAAAAACTGGACAACAGAGATAGGATGACGGATTCTGAAACATTTCGTTTTTATGCGGATGCGAAATGAAAAAGGGAAGGAATATAAGATTCAAATTAGTACATAGGTGAGGCAGTTTTGTACTGCCTGCTGATCTGTGTCTTCATAATATGTAGCCGTCTCGTTCTATTATTTTCATTTTTGTTTGGGTATTTGTTTAAAATAGCTGACTATAGTTAACGTTTAGATATAATAGTGATTAGAGAAGAACCTTTTATTTATGCACTAGGACCACATTAGCTGCAATAAATAGTTTTTATAACGTGTACAATAAAGAATGTTCTCTATGGGTACTTATGCAATCTCACTTGAGTTAGCATCATCAATAAATAAATAAATAAAAAGGGTAATTTTTTAATTTTCTAATCGATCATTAAACCATTTTATCGAAAGTGTGTTCTCATGACGTAAGAGCCAACACGTGAGCCAAAGCATTTCCCATGCGACTGTACCCTCCATACCTGCCCATTGCCCCGTAGGCTTTATAATAAAAAAAGGAATATATTTTTAGTGTCAGACTACGGCGGGGAAGTCCGTTCCAACCGAGTGGCCATTCTGCGCGGGTTCACACTTCTTTCATCCGGATAAAGTCCATATTGGCCACATGAAAGAAAAAAATATATAGAAAAGCTTTTTGGCAATTTTGATTGCACTGTGACGTTATCTTGATGCTGATTTCACTATCTTATGATAGAGGGTAGAAAAATATTTATTGTACATCTGTTGGGTAAAAGAAAATGGAAAAGAAATGAATTTTCAATCTCACTATTTTAAACTAGAAGACTCTTTCAGGAAGAGTCTGAGGGCCGTATTATGAAAGCTATGCTCAGTCATAGATTTATGCTTGAGTGACGTTTATGTCATAGAAATGGTACTCAAGCACATATCAATGGCTGAGCAAGTTGGCCTGAGAGAGCCTATCCTTTTGAGTAAGGTCTAAATACCTTTGCTGAGATGTAGAGGGCCTTTTGGTACAGGCTCTTTAAAATATTTGTAAACTTACGTGTTAGTGTGTAAACCTGTTGAAACGTCGGGAATAATAGGTAAATAAACGCGATAAATACCCGTTAAATAATACTAATAATAACAGGCTCTTTTATTTGATCGTTCAATGCAAACTTACATTACAATAGGAATTCGGTGAAACAGCCTCAATTTAATCGCTACCAATATTAACAGTTCAAGCTAAAACAGTCGCGGTTAAAATATTAAAGTAGAAAGAAAACCCTTTTACATAATAATACAAGAATTTCAACTGAAAACCTTCAGTTTTTGATATTGCGGTATTTCGAGGCAAAAGTTCCCAAATTTAGTCGACAAACTTCATCTACTCTGTGGCTTCCCGTAACTTATAGCCAATTAATGAAATTTGTAAAACCAACCTCAGCTGCATAGCTACCACTGTAAAATTCAGTTAGATTAATCGTCTATGCGTCAGCTAGGCCTCTACCATTTTGGTATACAATACTATACATAAAATGGACATTGTCCTCCTCTTACCGGGCGAATTTTCGCACACACACAAACGCCTAGTCCAGTTTTACCGCACACTCGTATCTACTTGTATAAAATTTATGGTGCACACTTTTGTAGGAGGCTATAGCTGCATAGATCTGTAGGGGGTGGCTGGTCAGCCATTTCGTGTCGACGAGATTTATAACCTCTCTGTGCGTTCCCGCGCAAACTTTACTAAGATACGTTTGTTAGTGACGTGCACTGTTATGGGTGTTAAGGCTTTATTAATTTCAGCGCTGGCCGGTTGCGCGAGTTTAAAAATAAACGGTTTTGAAAATCGAATCTGTCGGGTGCTGAAAGCTTTTTTTTGAAATTGACCCGCGTGTTGGTACCAAACTGCACATTCCTGTAATTGTATAAAGCAAAGAGTTGTTAAAAATTTATAATGACAGGAAGATAAAAAGATCTTTATCAGAAAACAAAAGACAACTCGACTTTCGACGTCCAAATCCATAGTCTCGAATTCGAAAATGATTCGCAATTTGAATTTTGCGCGCTGATGAAATTGGAATGTCCGTAGCAGTTGCAGTTGGGGGGGGGGGGGGGGGGGCATTATTTCAAAATGTGTGGGGAGGTGGGGTCAGCCTGCTGTTTGTCTATCGCGCTTTACCTTTCACTGGGTGAATTTCCCCATTCAACGGGTGAATTTCCCCAAGCTCCCCCAGCATCGCTGTATTTTTATTAACGGAATTATAGAGTCGAATGAGTAGCCTACTTATATTGATTAGAACTTCAGGACTGCGCTAAATGCATGTAAAGTTGGATTTTTTGAAGCTGAAGTTAGTTTGTTCTTGTTGAACGATGCTTTCTAAAGTCAATGCTAATCAGTTGGCAACCTCGTGCAAACTCAAAACATCTAAGCCTACTAAAATTAGCTCTATAAAAAGTTTTCTAAATTGATTTGAAATTCGAAGCTGTCTGTGTGCTAAAATCAACTATGCGACCTACTTTTAAAATGCCTTCACGAGAGCTTTCCAATTTCTAGGGTGAAAACACTTGATCAATCAATTATGTACTTATATTTTATGAATTATATTTTAGGCTGGTAACTTAGTACCTGTACCTACCTTCTCACCTACGTTACCTCTCAAAACGAACATTTAGAGAAGTTCAATTTATACCCCCAGATAATGCGGAATGTGTTCGAAGTTCGAACTCAACATGTTTATGGGCGTTTTCGAATAGAAGGTTCTGATCAAAAACTCATAACGGACACGTCATGTCTTATCGGAGGCACGGGTAGGGCCACGAAGTTCGACGTTTTTTAAACTTATTCTAAGTACCTTAGGATTTTACTAACACTGGCCACCACTAGGATTTGGTCGACGAATATTTTACAGTCAACGAAACGAGACCGTTTATCGTCCACGATATACTTGTTTATAAAACAGTTTAATTTTCGACTACGGACTAGTTACGCCGTTCAGGAAATGATCGATCGTTGAATTTTGATTGACTGATTGGTAAACGACGACGACTAGAATAATGCCTACTAATACAATAATACATTGCCCATGCATTACAATAGAGTTTAGTTTTACAAAACACCGCCCACTCAATCTTTATAGAGTCGCGCGCATGGCGAAAGAGAGATAGTCATATTAGCGATACAAGCAAGTGTCAAGAGAATGGAATGCTTGATAGACGGTGGCCAGCTGGCTAGAAAGACAGTTTCGGCTGCGTGATTCAAATGCCATTCACATGTAAACTTGTTTATCAGTGGACTGTAAACCTGTCTAACAGTGGACGGCTATCAAACTGTTTAAAAAAACTTCGTTCATTCAACGTCCACCACTAGCCATCACCCAATATGATTGTTAGGCAAAGTCCACCCATATTCCGTTCAGAAATCGTTATCTTGAGAAAATGTTTTACGTTCGCTTGGTTTTAATTAAAAATTCACATCAAATTTTGAAACAAAACAAAAACCTTTCCTAAAAGTTAAAAATCAAAATAAAAACAGAAATCAATTCATGTAGAGCTGTTGAAAGAAAAGCTATCAATTTGAGGATAAAGAACGCTTATCAAATCGCTTCCCCCGAAATTAATGGCCCACTTTACACCTCGAATTTGCGATGACTATGCATTCGATGCGATAGCAGACATCGCTTTTGGCTTCGTTCGATATTCAAAACTGCATTCTTGATTAATGTTCAGTTTATCGATTTTGTTACAACACTGTTTGGATATCTACTGCAGGATATCTTAGCATGATTTGTCTATGGTTATTTGTTTATTCCATAAAATGTTTTTGTTTTGTTTCTTAGGTATTTAGGTACATAAATATACATCTATATTTTTTAAATTAATATTAGCACTCCGACCCCCTGTAAAACATATGTTTTTGGTCGGCAGGTAGAAAATGCCTCGGCATTAAGCCCACCCTTTGTACCTTAGTGCAATAAAGTGTTAAAATAAATAAATTAAAAAGAATAAAGAACAAAAATAAAGAATTTATTTATAACCCAATAAACTCCCTATGGTTTTTAACTCAAAAAAATACCCTATTTACCGTCGAATCGATCTCAATAGATGGCGCGGATCTTTCGTGGAAAGGAAGACACTACCTCTATATCAAACTAAACACACTCTATGCATGATCTATCCCACTTTAATTTAACAGCCCAATGTAAAAAGTGCCCTTCTGGTCAAACTATTTTGAACAATTATTTAAGAAAAAGCTCCTGTCTCCTATATATCTACCTATCTCTCTCCGCCTAGCTAGTGGTGGAGTTTTCCCTCCACTTCGTTCTATCCTCGACGTTTTCTTTGGAAACATGATACTCTCTCCTTGACATTTCTGCTCAACAATAGACACAAATACAAAAATGTAGATACGTATACAAAGTTACCGACCGGACGATCACTGTCTGTGCCAAAAAATTCCCCTACTCAAACTTTCCGGTGGGGGTAAAAACTGGCCGTTGTAAACTCAGTTATCCCGTAATACTACGCAACGTGGTTACCTAGTGTGTACAGGTTATGGGCTTTTAAATTAATGAGCTCCATGGATATTTTAAGCAAGATTGTACCTAGAGCATTTTAATATAGGGATGTTTTACATATTTGGCAAACCATGTTGAAGAAAGGTACTTAGCACTTAAATAATACAGTTTGTTAGCCTAACTGCCTAGCTTAACTGGCTTACCTACTTAGCTTTATTTCATCCAGATCAGAATGTTAAGAACAATGGAAAAATCACTATGAAAAAAATACCTTGATACCAGATTTTTTGGATTTTTTTCGTCTACTGCTAAATCATTGTAAATGCCTGCATACTAGTTTCGTATTCTGCCAGTCCGTCAAAAACTGTCGTACAAAAACGACAATAGCTTTTTGTCCACCAAAAAGTTATAATCATGGCCACTATCAACCCGCGTCTGGGTTGCTATTCTCGTGGCAACAAATCGAGATTTTGCATGACAGATGACTTTCTATCTCTCTTAAAGGTACAACAATTCATGTCATATAGATGAATAAGTATAAGAACCTACTTTAAACCCGCTATCCCAACCCTCGGTGACCACCTATCCGAGGGGAGTAGATTTAAAATCAGCGCTGCATGTTCCTCGCATGCAGCACAATGCTGAATCTACTCCCTTTGCCTATCGTTAGAGTTTTTTTTTTGTGTATAATTCTAGTTTAGGTTAAGATAAGTATAGGCAATAAAAATGATTTATTATTATTATTATTAACAACAAATACCCATAGGTATTAACAGCTGGTTGTTCCTACGTTCGTCTTATGATAAACTAATCAATGATCAAATTAATCAAAGTCAATTCGGCAAGAGAACGAACTATTTGACATAGGATTTGATCATTGATTATCTGCCTGACCAGCGTACGAAAAACCGATTGTTGAATTATGATAGGGTACTTTGAATATTTAGTTTTTATTCTAACATCCAGGTTTTAAAAATTACTCCAATTAGTCTCCACAATATCGTGCACGATATTCCCAGCTGCCAGTAAGAGACAGTATCTCGCATACGACATTCTCTGTAGAACGTCCGCTGATTATTTGAAATGCATGCCCTGTCCCCTGTGCCAGGAAGCGACGGAACACAGTACATTCGAAATACGGTACGTATGAAATTTGACGCTTTTATTCGGACATCGTCGCGGCGTCCGCATGGTGTTGTGACGTACTTTACGTAGTACTACGTGGCTCTACGTTATATCTGTAACTTATACTTACGTTGTTCGTAAAAATATGTATTAACAGTGTGTTGAAAACCTACTCTCAGGTAAATGTTTAAAAATGCCTGTATGATTAGCAAAGGTATAAAATGATTTGGAAGTTGCTTTTGGTACCAAAAATAATCTAAATAATACTAATAATTTGACTTACCATTAATAAGTTTTTGTACACTTATCCGGTGAAAAATAAGCCCGTGGCCTCCGATGGATCTGTAACAAGAAATGTATTTATTAGATTAGGTAATAGAAAAAGGCATTCGATTAGCATTGGGACGAATTAGACAGGCTAGTTTGGAGGCAGCTAGCAACCGCAAATTGTGAAAAGAGATAAAAATATTTTATATTTTTTTTTTCAGTACAATTTAGTTAAACACAAATTTACCTAACGAAAATGTCTGAGTTACGTAGGCACCCTAAGTTAGATGGGGGATAACTTTGCCCAACAGTGGAACACTATAAGTTATAAAAAACCTACATACTTTCTACAGCTTCATCAGAATATTTGGCAACATTTTTTTTACATTATCGGTCAACAGTGCCCGTCCAAACGTTAGGTAAAGTCATTCTCGTATTATCTTATCTCACCCCTTCGATCGAAGAGTTGTAAGTAAACGTAGCTATTTCGTGGTAGCACCTTCTGTCGATATCAATCAATACGGGCTAGCACGTGCTTAGCCAGCTTTGTGGTTAATGTGCTGTTGGAAAAAGTAGCGTACACGAAATGTGCCTTGCACTGGCTATTTATTATTAATAAGATTTTATTCCTGTTATCCTACTGCGCAGCAAAGGTTTAATTAGTTATTTACACTGTTTAAATCTGTGAAATATTTGAAATGAACCATCGCTTTATTTATACACACACAAACATATAAGCTGGAGCAGGGCTAATATCTTCTTGAAATAATTAAATCTATAGTTTAGTAATCCAAACAAGTTGTGTATTTTATCTCTAGAACGGTAAAAAATGTCACTACAAAAAAAAACTCGTATCGAAAATGTAAGCGCATTTCGATTTTGCTTAGATACAACATTGTCTACTTAGACCACCGGCTGTGCGGGTGCAAGCCCTCAAATCAAGCGTTTTTTGTTTCTTCCGATACAGCTTATCTTGGGGTTGAGGACCCGTATGGTAAATATTTCACAATTTGATAAAGGACACGCTTTTAAATACCAATAAAATAATAAAAGGGGTTATTTCTCAATGACAATAGTGATAGCCTTTAGATATGCGTGAATTTTGCCATTTATCACTATGATATCTATGTATATCAATTTCGCCGTTCTGTCTGGTTCGAATGTTCAAACAAACTGTCTGAAGGCTCTTCGCGCTATAAAGTCATTCGATATCGTGATATGTAATTCTCTCAAAAATTAAACATCGAAGCATGCTCTATAATCTTACCTACTCTAGGATACAACACTGATAAAAAATATTTGAAATTCGAACAATGTTTTCGTACTCATCTAATTTCAAAAATAGAACAACATTATATGCCTTGTCATACTTTTTTCATCGATAAAATAATGCATCAAGTTTACAAGACACCAAATGAAAGTGTAACCACCTGGTGTCGGAGGCGTGTGTTACATGGCTTATTTATGGTTTTTACGGTAACTTCAAGGACCTAATTGTCAGGTAAAGTATAAAGGAAGTCCTCGTGCGCCGGAAGTAGGTAATTTGTGTACTCTTTTGAGTAGAGCTTTGATTTATTAGTCGTTTTATAGTTCAGTAAATTGCATCGTTTAGTAACTAATTTGTACCATGGATGAGGAGATTTATGGTTTTGCCAACTTATATAGTTTATATCTGAGATTTGTTATTGTAGAAACTTCATAGGTTTTACTGCACTTTGTGGCGTATTAAGCTAAAGGTACTCCTGAGATGCTGAAGTTGCGGGTTCGATTCCTGTGGACTGATGATCTGCAAGCGTCTGTTATGGGTGTTTTCTATGCTTTCTTATGCATAATAGAAAAGTAGGTACTATGTTTATAGATTAAACAAAAAATAAGTTAATGTTAAGTAGGTATAACCGTTCTCTGATCTCCAGCAAAAGTAATCAATCTCAATCAATCTGTCACCAGCAAAAGTAATCAATCTCAAAGAAAAAATTGTAAATAATTCTATTTATACCTATTTTTTTCCATATTAACTAGTCTTAAACTGTTTCTTGACTATAAAATCCTGTTCTTTTTTATATATTTTGGCCAATTACCCAACGCTTAAGACCAACAATGCCTCCGTGCCCACATGGCCTAGAAAACGGATCAGTTGGGATAAAAAAAAAACTATAGAAATACAGATGTTTTAGTTTGCTTATCGATTTGACTTCTGAAGGTTTCCTTCTATTGATCCGATTTAGATTATTGATGATCGCAAGATGTGATTTTATTTAGAGTGGGGATTTAGATTTGCAATCTAAATTTCTGTAGTTTTTTTTATTAGCGAAAATAAATTTTAATTTGTTTAAAACACTTGGTATTAATTAGACATATCTGCGTGTTTAATGTTTTTGTCTACCGAATTAAGAACTTATTTATATTTCTGTCTGAATGTTGTTTTACTAAATTCGCCATAAAAATTTTAGATCTATTTTAACGTTGGTGTTCTTTATACACAAACTAGGTTTGTAGTGAACCCGCCTACATTTATAACGTATTTCAAGTAATGTGAACAAACCCACAATTTGACACAAACGTTATTTAAAATAACCTGCATATATAAATAATCAAACTAACTCATCAAAAGATCTCATTCACAACTCAAGGAAGCTCTTAAACCCACATTAATATTATTTGCGGGAACATGCGGGCCAATGAAGGAACCATTCTTGGCCCTCGACAATGGCCCACAAACTGGCCTACTTGGCCCAAATTACCAGTATTCATCCCGCATGTTGGATCCCCTGCTGGTAAAGTCAAATTAACTACTTTTTGCGAAGACTGGACCCGGAAATCTTTAAATTGACAATAGAGTCGTTGAGATACCCGTAGCGCTGAAGGAGTCTAATTTTAAATTCGGATGTCTGCAAAATTGTAGGTATTAATTTTATCTAATCTAGCTTTTGCCCGCGGCTACGCAAGTATTTTTCCGGGATAAAAAAGTGTATTTTATGTCCACGTCTAGAACTACATCTATGCAAAGTTTCAACTTCATCCGTTCAGTAGTTTTGGAATGAGGAGGTACCAAACTTCCAAACATCCAAACTTTCGTATTTATATTATTAGTGTATTGTGATGTGATTCAGTGAAGGATTAGTGTGATAAAAAAAAAATTTAAAAAAAACAGTATTTTTTTTTGCTTTTTTGCTGCGTTCATGCAGTAAAATAACATTTAGACGAAGCTTAATTAAATGATATTTGATGCGCAGTTGAATAGGTCCAAGGACTTCTACGTTAGTACAAGCTCAGATTTTTGTTCGTAAATTTGACAAAATGTGCCAAATCACGCGCAATTTTAGACCAATAGAACCATGGCATATCTAAAGCACCTTTAAGGTCCTTCACCCATACCTAACATCTTACAATGTATGATAATTTCCTGTTAACCTTCAATACGTAACAAGTTACCGGTAACTTAACCCTTCATTACCGTCATCGGTAAACCACGAGACGTCACAACAAGACGTTAGGGTGCGTTCACACGCCCACTTGTAAGATCTACGGATGTGACGACATGCGTCTTGAATGAACGCACACGTTATTGTAGGGTGTGTGTGTGTGTGTGTGTGAATGAGCGTAGTAAAGTCTGCTATATCGTCTTGTACCAAAATGGCTTTGTTAGTTTATAGGGTTACGTACACGAAGGGTCAAAACGGGACCCTATTACTAAGCCTACGCTGTCCGTCCGTCCGTCTGTCACGTGGCTATATATCATGAACCGTAAGAGGCAATTGAAATTTTCAGATAATGTGTATTTCTCTTGTCGCTATAACAAAAAATAATAAAAATAAAATAAATATCAAAATTAAAGGGCCCCCAACAAACTTAAACAAAAATACAACAAGCGTGATTTTTTGGCTATTTTTGCTCTTATTTTGTCAAGGCTTATATCTTGAACTACAATAGGTAGACACATGAAACTTTCTATAATTAAGTAACTTATAATAACAAAAACCAAAAAATACAATTAAGTTGAAAATTTAAAGAGGAGACCCCCAACAAGTGAAAATCTGATTCTATGGTTCATTGATAAAGTTGCCTGATTTTTACGGTACGGAACCCTTTGTGTGCGAGTCGATCCGCACTTGGTGGTTTATTTTAAGATATTTTTTGGGCATGTTTTCAACCACATAATGTGTTTGAATTATTAAAACATTGATTATGACGACTGTTTCCATGAAAACATTATGCTGAAATGCGTAGGTAACTCAACTATTTTTGTGTGATATAAATTACCGTCATATTTTTATAAGTACATAATATGTAAATAAGTGTTTATTTAATAAAAAAAATACAAAAAATAGATACTTTACAATACACACATGTAACAGTTAGGTTATCTGCGAAAAAAACCTGGTGGCAAACAATCTAGAGGTAGGTAGGTTGCTCAACTAAAATAATATCTTAAATATTTAAGTCTACCAACAATATCAATTTCAAGTGGTCTCTATTCTAGGCACTATCCCAAACCTCTCACGCAGAATGTACCGAGATTGTTTCGATGCGCTATTGAGATAGACGGGCCGCGGCGGCCGACCGCGGCCAAACAGCGCTTGATACGTCATTGCACTAATTGAAAGACGTCCGTTATTCTGGACGTTGCGTCTAATGACCGACACGGTATAACGTCACACGTCAATAAGTAAAACAATATTCGAAATCCGAATTGTAATGGGCAGGCGAAATTTAAAGTAGAATGAACCTAAAAGCGAGATAGAATTAGAAATGTTTCATGTTTTGGCGAAAAATGCATGATCAAATTAACCCTAAAGCCTAAACCCTAAGCCTTTGTGATATGTAGGTAATATAATTATATGAGCTGTATGTATCGGGTATCGGTATGGAGGGAATGTAAGGCAGGTGTGACACTGAGGCCAGATGTCTTGAACAAATTGCCGTGCCATAAGGTCCGTGTGGACACCCCTTATTGTGGCTTGTGCCAAGTTTTAATTTTATGCTTGATTACTGCCGCACTCGGAGCTCTAATTAACGGTTAGGAGATGCAGTATCGATTGCTGCAGTTTGCTTTTAATTGTCTTTTTGTTTTAAGAACGAAAATTGGCGCATGGTTTCTCCCAACTAAGACTTTTATGATAAGGTTGAATTGCTTGGGGTACTTAGCTATAGCTAATCGACGATTTAGTGCTTGAAGTTTTATTGCTTAAAAGTAAAGGTAGGTAGGTTGGTATTTGCGTTTTTAAATCAACATAGACTTCAGAATAAATTTAGTAGGTCTAAGCGGTCGAAGACCTTTAATTTTAAAATAGTGTTATCATGTTGCTCTACCCACGAAATTACTTTTAAATTTCACTTCGCACACTACCAAATGCCTAATTTACTCTTCTGAATTATGTCGCAAAACGCTCACAAAAGCCTTTCCAACTAGAAAACCGGAAATAGCGATGAACTCACTGTATCATTACTTTTTTACACACTCGCGTCAAATCATTCACTCAGGCATATCCTATTCTAATTTTAAAAACGGACGAACTCCAAAACTTTTTTTGCACATTTTAATCCAAATAGCCGAGCTCGATTAAACAAAGAGCCTATTGTGTTCATATCTTTACAAAGTTCTAAATTCAAAATTTGAAATTAAGAATCACAGCTTACTAGGGATGGGCGTCAATTGTTCGAGTCAATTGTTAAGATCCCCTATTTTCTAGAGTTATCGATAATAATAGAGAAAGGGTTCCGCACCTTTACTGTACCCACCGTAGGATGAAATGTCGCGTGCCCGGTGGTGTAAATATGGTAAACGAATCCTGCACCTTGTAAGCATAAGTTATTGGTGCATTGTGAACGCACATTGAATGCATGGCTTATTATTTTTGTGTAAGAAAGTAGTACTTTACATAACTCATAGCGGATTTAGTACCTACATCGTACATTTGCATTGGTAAATTTTTTTGTCAAGACTATTTCGACATGCGTGTTGGCCAAAATATGATCAGATTGATCATAGACGACCCACTTCGGGTTTGACGCGCTAGGATAGAGAATGAGCGAGCGTAAAGCAAAAAATAAATACATAAGTACAGCCGATATAAGAACCTCCTCATTTTTTTAAGTCGGTTAAAAATAGGTACCTAATAATGTTGGTTTCTTATAAATACAAAAAAAACGTACTACTGGATCAATTTCAATGGTATAATATTTTCGCACCTACTTAGTTACAACTGCTAACGAAATTCGTCCAATAATCAATTCGAAACAACAGATGCGAAATCGATATGAATAATTCTTCATACAATTCGTAGGGAAGATTCTCTCGAATTGGCAAAAGCTGCGGGAGATCCCTCAAACTAATATCACTCTTAAGCAGGATTATATAGAGTTGATTATTCGATAGCGGAGTTTCGCATCTGCAGCGCGTGCGCTTCCAAAATGCGAAAGATGTGCGTCAAAATGCGCGTATGATGAATGAGTGTCTTTATGACCTATTGAATTTCGCTGTTCGGTAATTAAATGGAAATTAATGATTGTTCAAGTTTTTTTATTTTTGATTGGATTGGTAGCGCGGCGGGTCATCTGGTAGCCTGATAGGCTCCTGAATTATGAAGGTCTAGCTGGAAAAATAGTTTGACCTACTATTTATTGATCAGTACATAAAATGGTTGTTTACCACAAAAAAGCTACAAAGAATTAAATGTAAACTTATTGAGGACAAAGAAAATCACAATTCAATAATAAAAACAAATTAGAATTAGTATTTACAATTGAAACAATTAAGCTAGCTGCAGACTGTTGCAAACAATCTACAGGTAGCTCAACTGATCCATATCAATACCAGTCGGAAGCGTCCCCAAGACGCTGGCTGCATTGCCCCGCTGTATGGCAATGCTGATGCGCTGCGCCAGATATCCGCCAGCTCTCGGGTCAACCGTCGCGTCGACCAGACGAAATTTAAAAAAAATTTAATTAAATTTTTTTTTTAGGACTAATATTAAAAAACTTTTATGTGACAAAATTGTTAATATCATATTGACGAATTTCTAAATGATGTATTTTAGTTTAACATTATACTACAATAATAATAATAATAATCAAATGAAGTGTCTAATTTAATTATCATGACTCTTATAATTTTTACGTTCTCTGTGATATCGTATTAAATCTGCATGGATGTTCATTAATTGATAACTGATAAGTTTAGATCTGAATGCCTACTCTCGACATATTTTTTGCATAACGATATAAATTCGTCAAACATGTTGTGTCATAAATTATTAAATTTATTAACCATCTTTGTTAAGGCTTATTCCCACCACATCCAAAAAAGATTCCCAACACACGTGTTTTTGCAAATAAAGTATCTTTATCTATTTACTGTTAGAAAACCTCTATACCTACTACCTAAATATTTATTATTAGTCACACGCTTGTGTTTAGGAATCACAATGCTTCTTAGTTCTTAATACTCCTTTTAGGCCTTTCAAGTGTCAAAATGTCATTAATTTTATTTTGTTCGCGCTCTCACTCCTGCTAGTCTGTATAATTAAGTATCTATGTACTTGTACGCTTCTTCAGCAGTACTTTAAAAAATTCTGTTGAACCTCTATAAATCCAATATGGCGGTAATCCCTAAGTACAAACCCCACCACAAACTGCTACGTAATCTGCTCGCACCTTTGACCCGACTCCTGCGCAGCTGCGGGATCCAGAGGGGTGCACGCGATCGATAAACCGATGTGTGAGTACTTATGTGTTTCCGATCGGTGTTGTTATTTTCTCTAGAAGATTATGAATCGATATAGTATAGCTAGGTTCAAGCGATTTTCAACTGCTTTGACTGTACAGTCAGCGGCCGTGGAAATCGCATTCAGAAAGTCAGAAAATTTGGTTTCAGAAGGTATGAAATTTCTTTTTGGTGATATATACACTTCCTATGGTAAGTTAAGTTCCCTCAGTTTGTTTCTACGACATTCACTGGCTAAGTTGCAGCCGTCCATCTTACTCTGCGACCTTGCACACAAACTTGAACTTAAAAGATAAAACGATAAAGATAAAACTATGGTTCATCAACACTATCTGTTCACTCTTGATAAGACGTCCTGATGTTTGTCTGTTAATTATTCCTGTTTTTTTTTCTTCTCTCTTGCTCTGGTTTTGTATAATATCTTTTCTGTTTTTATTTGTACTTTTACATACCTACCTAGTAAAAATATTTATTTTTTATTCGTCATCACCATCAGTTACGCCACCGTCAGTATCGATCTTATCCATCCAAAGGTTGCCTGGAAGAAATCGCTGTTAGCGGTAAGGCCGCCGATTATACCACACTAGATATAGTTAGTATTAAGTTCTTGTTAAATTTTTTATGTTTTGATGGTGCAATAAAGCAATAATCTATCTATCTATCTAAAGATAAAAATATTTATTTCGTCATAAGTACACATCAACTTTTCTAAATATTAGGTCCTTACATATGAAATTGGCGTTTTTCGTACTGGCCACTTTAATCACAAATTTCTCCTCTTTGGTAAGGAATTCCAAATTCAAATTTGTACAGCTATAGACTCATGTATTTGTGCTTCGATGATCGTCATTCATTTGTTTTTTTTCTTCTGTTTTTTTCTGTTTGCGTCACTCATTTTACAAAATGGAAAACTTAAAATATCGCATTATTTACGAGTACGAGTTCCGCCGTGGCACTAGTGCTGCGGAAACAACTCGAAGGGTGAATGATGTGTATGGCGGTCGTGTTGCAAAAGAAAACACAGTTCGTTTTTGGTTCCAACGTTTTCGTTCTGGAAATTTTGACCTGCAGAACAAGCCCCGTGGACGGCCTGAGACTCAAGTTGATAATGAAGAGTTGAAGGCTATTGTGGAAGCGGATCCATCGCAAACCACGTCCGAGTTAGCTGCAGGCTGCGATGTTAGTGATAAAACTGTTTTAATTCACTTGAAGCAAATTGGGAAGATTAAAAAGCTTGAAAGGTGGGTACCTCACGAATTGACTGAAGCAAACCGGCAAACGCGCGTCGACTGCTGCGTTACATTACTAAACCGGCACAATAATGAAGGTATTTTAAACCGAATCATTACCTGTGATGAAAAATGGGTTCTTTACGATAATCGGAAGCGCTCAGCGCAATGGTTGGATCCTGGCCAGCCAGCCAAATCCTGCCCCAAGCGAAAATTAACCCCAAAAAAGTTACTTGTAAGCGTTTGGTGGACTAGTGCCGGTATTGTTCATTACAGTTTTCTCAAATCTGGCCAGACTATTACGGCTGATGTCTATTGTCAGCAATTGCAAACCATGATGGAAAAGCTAGCGGCTAAACAACCTAGGCTGGTCAATCGCTCCACGCCACTGCTGCTTCACGACAACGCTAGACCACACACTGCGCAACAGACGGCTACTAAATTAGAAGAGCTTCAATTGGAAAGTCTAAGACATCCTCCGTACTCCCCGGACCTTGCTCCAACAGATTACCATTTTTTTCGAAATTTGGATAACTTCTTGCAAGGGAAAAAATTCAACTCCGATGGGGCAGTCCAAATCGCCTTCAAAGATTTTATTGATTCCCGTCCGACTGGTTTTTTTAGTAAAGGGATCAATGAACTACCTATAAGATGGCAAAAGTGCATAGAAAATAATGGTTCATACTTTGATTAATTAAATATATTATATTAAAAAATATTCGACTTTTTGTTCCTCCCATACAAAACGCCAATTTCATATGTAAGGACCTAATATAAATACAGATTTAATCGTTAATTTGTCCCTGATGCGTGAAAAGGACCCAGTTTTAAGGCATCGTTAGTGAGTTTCTCGCTCTGCAAACTTAGGTTTTTTTACTAACATGGTGTACATACGAAATGGTAACAAGTTATACTAAATAACAAAAGATATATCTAATTTAATTTATACAAAAATAATACTCGTGATTAGTTTAAAAAGGAAGAAGGGTATGTTAAGCCTAAGTTACAGGGTAGATATCATGGATTAAGGATTAAGTGGCATTTCAAGATATTCTGCGGGATAAGTCCTCTGTCTATATAAAGGTGTATATGTCTGTGTATAGGTTAGGCATTTAAGGTAATCGTTAAGCTTTGATTTACAATCATTAGGTACCTATACGAAAGGTCTTACTACTAAAAATATGTAGTTAGATATACATATTGATTTAAACTACATATCGCTATCGTTTTTAATGCAAAACCTTAATAAAACAGACTGCAAAGTCCGCTTTGCAAATCTACATCTTTTTCCATCACACGTTTATCAATACGGATATCCCAAAACCCACCTGGCGTAAGGCGCCACGACACAGACAACCCAACAGTTACTACCACCATCGTGGTAGCCACAGATAAAATCATTACAACCACTTTCGTCATTCGATACGCCCACAAAATACATCAAATCGCGGATCAAACATGTGCAGCGATCGTATCTCCTTGACACACTCATTTATTCAAAAAACCATCTTCGAATCTAAGACATACAACTGAATATCCTTCTTACGGAGCAGAGCCGTCTGAGACACTCAATGGATAAAAGACACGCTAAGCAGTAAGAACCTTTATGTCTTAGTCAAGAGAATTTATATTTCTCTGTACAATTTTTACTACGACTCGTAGTAAGGTGCCGGACGTGGAATCAGCTGTTCAGGTGATTCTTTACAATCTTGAGTCATGACGCGAGGATCAAATGTGATCTTTAAAATCCTGATAGTAAAGTTGATATTGCAGGGAGAGAAGACATTTGGGGTCGAAGACACGACAACAAAGAATTGAATGAGAAACGTCTTGGAATTTGTATTGAAAAGGATTTGTAGTACTGTCAGATGCTGGAACTTCAAGATGATTTGCTGGAACTTCAAGATGATTTGATGGAACTTCAAGATGATGCTGGCTATGGTCTAACCGCGTGGTTCCTAATAATAATAAAACAACTGGCATGAAGTAACCACTAATGTAACTTCCAATAATCCTCATACAATATATGAATAAATACAAGTAAGAGCATTATTCGAACGAGGGGTGTAAAGGACATGTGCGCACGCGACTCGGCAATCATAGTAATAATAACGTAAAAAATAATAATAAATCCGGGTGAAGAATAAAGAAAATCACCCCCTGCTCCCCTTGCCTTTATCTTGCAAACAGACTTGAATGTTAAAGATAATAGGGGTCCTGCGCTCACCCCTGTGCGCAGGCGCACCTTTCGCGAGGGGCGATATGACGCTACCGCGCCGACACGCGTCGTTTTCGGTTACGTTCAAATTTTTGAATTAAGCATCTTTGCGTTCTGTTAGGTTCGGTTGGCAAAATGAAATTAAACAGAAAGATTTGCAGTAACTTTTTAGAAACAATATTTGTCACAAAGTCCAGAAAAAATCGAAATAGATTCGAAAATGGTATGCTATGCCCTTCTAAATGATTATACAAATTTACCAATTTACTACTATACTACCAAATAACTATATAGGTTTGTGCACTAAAAAGCGTAGAGAATGAATCATTTGCTAACAATATATTATATTAGTTCGTGCACAAAAAGACGTAGATAATGGATGTTTTGCTAAGAATTTCTAAGTTGTTGCACAATAAGGCGTAGAGACTTCGAAATGAATCGTTTGCTAAACTGGCAGATATTAGAGAAATTTCAGCATCTACAACCACCAATATCTGTGGCAAAACTAGTCATAACCAGAATAAAAGACACGTCAATAAAACCGAAAAGCAATTACGTCATGCGAAACAAACTCAAAAGGAAGCCACCTTTGTTGTTACACCTTTGATTACTGCGGACATACCAACAGACGGTCAGACGTAAGGACAATGTACGCGAGATTAAAACAAGCTGTGGTGATTTCGAAGGTAATGACTAGAAGAATAAATGCGTCTAGGGGTTTGCTTTGTTAATGTTGAGCTTTTAGTTGTGTCTCTTTTAAACTTAGTATTCAGATTAAAGTATACAGTTAATTGTAGGTAAAGTAAAGAAGTAAAATATGTATCCTGGTAGACGCCAACCCAACAAGCAAGCTGGTACCTGTAGCTTACTTGTTGGGTTGCCGATTGGCGATTAAGGATAATACAAGACTTGGTTGCGATCACTAGAGGTACAATGATGAGTTTTGCGAGCCTAATGATATTTAAATTAACGTAAAAATATAAAATGCACCATAAACCACGTGTTAGAAAATTATTCCTCTTAATCATGAGGCCATCAAGATGTCATCAAAAATTATGCTGGCATAGCGCTATAGGCTCCAACCCAAGGTTTGGAGATATTGCAAGCATTATGCGCAAGATGCGATCAGCCCTAGACCGATGTTAGCTGATGGATGAGTTATGATGAGTTTTGCGAGCTTAAACCTATTGAATTTAACGTGAAAATAGTATAAATGCATGATGTGATGACCCAAACCTCATAATCGCTGTTCGTTCCTAAGGGCATACGCAGACAAAATATCAGCATTTATAAAATAACGAAGGTCTGGACGTAGCAGGCTCTTGGTCCAATATGACACGTGTTAGAAAATGTACTCACGTTCATGTACTAATAAATTGTTTCGCGATAAATGTACATAATCCTGAATCGAATCTTAAATATTATTTATCTATAGTATATTATTAAAAAAGGTATTTATTAGGTTTATTTAGTGATTATTATTTTAATTTATATATGTTTATTATATGCATATGTATGGTATATAGCTACATACGATTACTTTAATTATCATCTTGTTCGATTCATTGTTTTTGTACACTTCCTCTACCTGTTCCATCGCCTCTCCTATAACTCTAAGGTTTGCTGGAAGAAAACTCTTTTCAGAGTTAAGCTCGCCTATGTACATATCCTATTAAATTAAATCATGCTTAAGTATTATTGTGTACAATAAAGAATTACAGAATTACAGAATCGATTAGGTACCTACAAGTCTCCGCATAATCACAAGTAAAGACTCAAAAGAAAGGGCTGGAAAAAATGACCTACTTCAAAATTTGCACCTTTCATCTACTATTGTACACCCACCTTGCCGACATATGCGGCCCGCATGTCTTGAGATCAAATGGGTTTTCTACCGAATTTAGGTTTTTTTTTTCTTTAATATATGTAGTTTTTTTTGTGTGTAGCTGAAAGTGCGGTGCCATCCATGATTGAACTTTGTAAAGCAAAAAGTTGGGACCTTTTGTGTCGTCGGGACATATTGGTAAGATTTCGATAAATTTTATTACATAAATTAAAATGCGATTATTTTGTATTCAAAACTGGGCCTTGAAATTATTTGATTAGTGTTCATGACGTATTTTTATCGTAAATGGGCAAAGCGTACTAAAAATTTACGAGACGTTAAATTGTTCTATTTTTGCTTAATATTTAGACTACTTGCTCATAATGATTGTATGTATATATTATCGTTTAAATATTTATTGATTTTGTCCCCAAGGTTGCCATTAATTATTTATGTCAGTGTGCCACAATCTGCATCCTAATCGATGGCCATTACCCATAGCCATTACCCATCACGCAACCCCTTTCGCCCTAAACAATCAAAATTGAACTTTGTCTAGTCCTAGTAGAGTTTAATTTAATTTTTAGAGACGTAGATGATGTAAATTCGGTGTAACTCTTATAATCATTGCTGTAAGGTTCATAATACCTAAAACTGTTGATCATAGAGCTCGTGATATATCTCATAAGCATCTGTTATCAAATTGGGGACCAAAACCATGACATTTGGTGCTTCAACCCTTAAATGTCCACTAAAGGTTTTTTAATCGCACACTTTTGGTTTATATAAATAACGTTTATCGAACCGATAATTTATTTGCGTACCGGGTTGTTATTGTCCCTTACCAGAATAAATGGGAACAATCCAAAATAACTGTGATTTTATTGTACGAGTAAGTAACACGCAATGTTTCATTGGTTTTAACCGGTTGACTTAAAATGGCTAACCTACCTATGAAAATAAACTATAACATTAATTACCTATGTATAGCAAGCAGAAGATCAATAAGTATTTTTTGTATTTAAATATAAACTAGTTTCTGCCCGCGGCTTCGCATATGCTTTTCCGGGTAAAAGAGTGCCAAATTTCATTAAGATCCGTTGAGCCATTTAGGTGTTAAAAGGTAACAGACAGACTGAATTCTGCTTTTATAATATGATGTATAATATTAACCGATGTGTATGTATGACCGACCGTCACACGATTAAACATTCAACTGCGAAAAATTACCATTAAATTACAGATTCAATAAACGAAACCCCAAAGATACAGAAAAATAAATATTTCTGAGTCATATGCATGTAAAAATATTTTAAATGCTTTTATTTGGTTGTTTTAATTCGAGAGTGATTAATCCAATTTTTATTAAATCAAATTGCCATTTCATTTCATGAGTATGATTTTCATGTATTTACCTATGGTACAAATATGTTCCATGTGCCGTTCACCATTTAAGTTTTCGTAGTATATTTACAAGCTTTCGCGGTAGGTTTTTTGAACTGTCCTTTTCTTATTTACTCAAAAACTTTTGGTACTTTCTATTTTACAAATTTTATTATTAAATTCGACGGTAATGTAGAATCCGTTTTGATGGTAATTTTCATAGATATCACTTACGTATTAATGAGAGATGAAAAATTAAAAAATCTTTCAACTCTTTTTGAACGACAACTAGAATATTTTGGGCGACTAAACGAGATTATTCCGGTAAGTGGTATACCTCTGTGTTAAAGACCCTAATAATTTAGCTGGGTTTAAAATTTCCCAGTCTTTGAACCGTCCTTGATGAAACAACTACATATACTCAATAGTATTGCACAAAATATCATCAACATATATATATATACATGCCTATATTCGTCCACCGCTGGACATAGGCCTCCCCTAATGTCTTCAGCTTGCCGCATCCAGCATCTGCCTGCAGTCTTTCGCAGATCTTCATCCCACCTGGCCGGAGGACGTCCTACACTACGTTGGCCGATTCACAAGCTCCTCTCAAGAACACGTTTACTCCAGCGGCTGTCACAAAATACGGAAAAACTATGGCCAAAACCCCTTATCCTTACACCAAACCCTCAACTCGCTACCTTCACGCAACTCGCACAATACGACGCGGGAAACATATAATTACAATATCGCGTTTCGGAACGCAACAAATGACGTCACTTGTCATATCCTAATATCTGCTGGTATATCACTTGTTATATCCGTTTATCACGTGTCATATCCGCTGTTTTCTTCTGTTCTAGATGGGCGGTACGTTTCACTTGATTCTTCCGTTCTGAGCTCAAGGGTGAATAAAAATATAGCATTATCGTACTTGAAAAAGGCTAAAGTTCGTAAAGATATGAATATGTTTGTAAGCTTAGATCTCCAAAACTATTGAACAGATCAAGTTGATATTTGGCGTACTTTGAACAATATAATCCAGCTTAATTTAGGGTTAGTATTTATTTGCAAAAGTAAATCTTTTATATTTTAATTTAACACGTCACAATTTGCGTTTCGTTAAATTTCCACAGATATTTGAAAAATGGACTACATGAGGCTCTCGGTTGCTATTGGCTGCCGAAGAGCAGCGAGTTTTTCTTCTACGGGTGTTGCCATGTCTACTGCAGGTTAGTGAAGATTTTAGCGAGAGATAACGAGTTTTTCTTCTACGGGTGTTGCCATGTCCTTTCCACTGCAGGTTTAGTGAATAGTTGGTTTTAGCGTGTATTAAAACGACGCTTTTTAGGGTTTCGAAGATCGGTGATCGGTTTCGAAACCCATATGGTCTCGCTTTTTCTGTCCTGTTTTCCGTCTTTAATATCTCAGCAACTACATACATCAGCAAATAACTTAAAATTTTAAGTAGTAGTACATTTTGTGCGCCTGTACTGATTTCAAGAAAAAAAAGATAAATGAAAATGAAAATTTTCAGTGCAAAATGTGATGTCGAAATGTTTAAAGAGAATTAATACAAGAATTTTAACAAGGTCAAATATGGTATCAAATAAAAGCTTTTGGTTTGTCAAAACAGTCTTTGAAATTTCTGTAGGTCTCATACTTTTTGAAATATTTTGAAAAAAATAAAAAAATTACCCATTTCCCCCCTATCTCGAAGATTGCATAGCGATCCATCTTAAATGTATGTAGCGTTTGTAGGTATGGATCTATATTTTTACAGGAAAAATATAGAAAAAATCTGTAAGTAGAACACTTTTCGAAAAATTTGCAAAAAGGGAGGGACTTTTTTAAAAGTCCCTCCCCTCTCACCCGCTACCTTATCAAGCGGGGTATCAAATGAAAGTATTAGTTTGTAAATCTCAAAACCTTTTTTGAAATTCCTGCAGGTTACATACTTTTTGAAATATAATGAAAAAATCGAAAATTTTACCATTACCCGTAAGATGTCCCCTGCCGTGATGTTGGCACTACACCGTAGGCAATGCTGCCAATTGTCAAGGCAGGGGACATCTTACGGTGAATGATATATATGTACCCTCTATACACCAAAGTTTGTAAATTTGAAAAGTTAATCCATCTGAAATGTCACCTACCTTCAATTTTTAGGTATACATTAAACAGCAAAGTTTCTAACCGGTATATTGTAGTAAGTACTTATTACAATTACAAAAGTTCGAAACCCTCGGCCCGCGAGTCACACTCGCACTTGGCGGATCTTGTTTAATCATAGAAGTGTCAGTTGAGTTAAAACGTCTTATTGTCAACGTTGTTTACTTATTATAAAGACAAAAGGGTCTATAGAATAAATAGAGATAGAATCTAGAGAGTGTCGACCAATTCAATATTTTTTAAACGGTCTAAGTGCTGACTCCACCTTGAGTGGGATAAGAGCAGAAGAAAGAAGAAGACAAAACGCTGCAGAAAGCGGCTGCCCTTCGTAGGCTGAGTTGAAGAGGTCGATTCTTACGCCACGCGACCGCCAAGGCACGTTAGTGATAAACAAAGCTATAAACAAAACGATCAACTACATATTATAAACGCAACATTAATGTGTTAATAAAACCAGTGTTTCCAACCAAGCACCCATGCCATGCATATCTAAACACCCATGCCCCATGCATCGGTATTTGTGAGTAATCACGTCGAAGAGTAAACTAACATTATTACTCGGATTTGCTTCCGTTTCCCACCATTCCCCTTATTTCATTACACCTGTAGCGGGAAACAGGAAAGCAATTGATTTATGGTAATTTACCTGCTAACCTGTTTGTGAGGTTTTTTTATAAGTGACGTTAGGGGTGGGTGTGAACTTTGGTTCTTTCCTTGTCCTTGGACAACTTTCTTAATGCCCTAAAAAATTTGCTTATTTTAAGACCTACTAAAGTAGTAGTGGTAGTTAAATCCGAGAGGGTAGGCGGTATCTTACTGACCATATAACACAAAGAATACTGTGGAATCCAAGCGAAATACCTACAGCTCTGGGGGCAACAGCTTCCTTAAATTTTATGTATTTTAAACACATCCTCTGGGATCACACTAATCGGCCTGTCACGCGTCACCTTTGTCTGGGGGTGGGTGTTCAGCAGTGGACTTGGTGGGCTGACGGGGTAGGTAGGTGAGTTTTTGGTAAAGTGCTTGAAGAAACAAAAAACCGACGCGATAGTCTTCTGTTTCATTTCGGACATATTATTTTCAAATCTAAAACAAATGCTTGGAATCGATGTAATGTTTGACTTCTAATCTGCATACAAGCTCTTCTGTAGTTTTTTTCACGCCCCATACAAATTGTGGTTGTTTTTTGTTGTTGTTGTTGTTATCTACATTACGGGCACTCGCCCGTAATGTGTGTGTGTGTGTGTGTGTGTAGAGGCTTTAAATGATGTGATTTTGTGCGTAAACGCCGCCGTGAAGTCGCGCGCTACTTTAGTCTGGAACCACTCTACATCTAAGTGGTAAAGGTGCGGTCATTTGCTCCTCAGTGCGTGTCACCGGAAGTGTAGGACCTCCGTGCTATATGTGCACTTCCGGTCACCTATCGCGATCTTACACGTGCATTACCGTTTCCGATTAATTAAGTTATTGCGGAGGTTTTGAGTCATTTAATTAATTTTTTTTGAGCATTTTTTTTCTTAATTAAATTTAAATAAAGACAAGGCGCTCACTAGGGGAGTCCTATGTCCAGCAGTGGACTAATATACGCTAATAGGTATAACCTGATGGTGATACTTAATTAAAATAAAAAGCTAGGGTTACTAGAACTGATTCTAGTTAGGACTTCCTACAATGCCCTAGCTAGAAAAAGTTCGGGTAGGTTCAAGTAGGCAGATTTTAAACATTTCAGCGAGAATCGGCTTTAGAATATCATTGAAATTAAAATAAAAAATATATTCTTCCAAAAACTCTTTTGGTTGTTCACTTGTTATTAAATTTCAAATGACATGCTCAGCAGTTTTCGTCTCGACAGAATCTACTGTTTTACAAAATCCTGGAATAAAATGACAGAAAAATCTGCCAGCCAATAAACAAGAAAATACTTAATACAGAGAAGTAAAAAAGAGCTAAAAACAAACCCTACGAAAACGTAATAAAACTCATATTCCCATATAGGTACTAATGAACAAACTCAGACGAAGCAAAACAATGGATAGCCAATAGAAACAACATAAAGGTCAGTGTACACTAAAGCTGGGAAGGGAAGAAATAATTGTGTAGTGAAACTAAATACCTGGCGATATCCCTTTAGGTGCAAACATCGCGTAGGTACCTTACAAGAAGTGGAAAGTTATTCATCGAAACTTTTCATAATTTTATAATAATAAATCATATTAATAAATCACTCCAGTGAACTTAAGCAAATTATTATATATTATTATTGGATAAGATTCTCATAAAGTAATTTTTCTGATTGGACTTTTTTTTCATGGTCATTTTTCTTTTGGACGTTATTCGTGTTTTTGCAATACGCTTTTACTAAACAATTTGCTTGAGTTAGGCAGACCTGCACGGAGATATACCAGGTCCGGACCACAATTGCGCGAGGCAGGCGCGAGCCTGGACGCAGCCAATGCCGGAAACGCTCTAGTGTGCACTAACCTTAAACATAGCAATTTCTGTAGACTAACCTGATCAAAAAAGTGTGGAAGGGCTCAAGTGATCAAACTTTGCGCTTTATTTTGAATCGAACGTACGAGTAATCCGATCTTGCGACTCGTCTGGTTTTAGTCTCTTTTTAGGCCTTTTTTAGTCCTTTTCAAAGGACTATTGGTACCTAGGCTACTGCGAGAGCTTTGAGACTTTGAAAAATTAAAATGAAAAATGTTTATATCTGTACATATGTAGGTAAGTTACAATAACATGGTTTACTTTCATAAAATTATTTTGTCTACCTACTGCCGTTGTTGGTTTCGTTCGACGGATGAATTGACGACCATTTCCAATTACCTATTTTTCTGTAAAATCAAGCGAATGTTTGAAAAATACAGATATATAGAGATCTATTACGGGATTTTCTATTTTGTTTTATTTTTATTAAAAGTGTCCTAGAACAGTTACGTTAGTTTACGCTCAAACACACATCTTCAGAAGCTTTCGTCTTTATATTATCAATCAAGATAGCCTAAACGCATTCCGCGTCAATAAAGCTCAAGCTATATAAAAGTTTATCCACGTAAATCGATCGACTCAACAACTCGAAACGTTACGAAAACAATTCAAACAAACAAAAAACCGCAACCGCGCATCAAACCCAAAATGCAGCAGAAAAATTAAACTCACCTAATTAATTAAGACCTTCATCATAGTAAAAGCATAATCTAAACTGAAATAGGTTAAACAAAGGCTCGTCTGTCCGCCGCTGGCTCAAGCCAAGCCATCCGAGAGCGCAGCGAGCCGCCGCCAGCGAGCGAAGCGAGTAATGCCGCATCTGCAGCATAATGAGGACTTGAGCCACTCAAGTACGCCGTAACTTGTTTACATTGTAACTTTATTGTGTTTTTTGCTCGGCTCTTTCTTTCCTATGTGACGTAATGATTTTTTTCGCGAGGCAATAAAACTGGGGCTTTGTCTTTGAGGTTTTGTGCGTGTAATTAAATTAGATTAGGCTTTAGGCGATTTAGCGCAGAGTTGGGAAATATGTAGATGAAATCAACGAGGCTGTTTATTATTTCATTTTAAGCCTCATATTCAGAATAATATTATACATTTTTTTGCTTATATACTACATCTTAAATAGGCACTACGATATCGATACTTTGATCGGTTTGATTCGTTTATTATGCAAGCTTTTATAATTATAGATAAGTTTATAGTTAGTTACGTAGCAATATGAAACCACACTAGGTACTTGTAGAAAATGAGTACCTAGGTAAGTAGGTATAGGTATTCCAAAGCTTAGAACTGTTATAGAAAGGTCTGTTACGTAATTTTGGGTCTTGTAAGCCATCTTTCTTGAATAATCATTCATAATTTTTGAGTAAACTTTGGCCAGTGCTCATCCGATTCTTGAGCAAAGTTTCTTGTTGTCATATTGAATAATAATTCCTTGCAGCAACTTGCGATTGTGGGTACAGTATCAGGTCTAATTTTATGACAAATTCAATACTTAGGTACCTACCAATTGGATACTAAAATAAAAATCAACATGCAACAGAATTTCTACCTTTATCTGCCTGGTTAAACAATTTTGTTGCAGTAACTTGCTTTTGTAGGCACGTTAGGTAGGTACCTACCGTTTCAGGTCAAATTTCATGACAAACTTAGTACCTACCAATTGGAAAGGTACTAAAATAAAAATCTACCTACAACACAATCGAAGACTAACTTGATACAAATATACCAGCCCCAAGCGTTAATAAAAAAACCCGCAAAATTGTTCATAACAGAACAATGTCCAAAGTTGCCACGTACAGTTGTGAACAAAAGTGCGCTGGTCGTGTTCACACAAAGAGACTAATCATTCTGTATGTGCGTGCGTGGCCTGGTTCCGAACAATGTCTGCGCGCTGATTAAGAGGATTGTCTCCATCGCTTCTCAGTTATTAAAACGTGTCTTGTACGTAGCTCTTTTATTGAAGCAAAGCTTGTTTACTTAGGTACGTATTTGTTTTTATATTTTATTTATACTAGAAAATGTCGGTACTTACCTAATTATTAGAATGTTGAACTGCTAATGCTGTAAATTGCGAGACGTAGAAGGAGAAAAAAAAACATTCATATGATCTGCGTGGGACAGTAATAGCTGATAGTAAAAAAGAGTAAGAATCCGCAGGCAGAGACTAGTGAATTAATAAGGTCCTTATACACATAAAGAGGTAATAGCCCATTAGTGGGTTCCAGCAGGTTGATTAGAATATATAGTTTTTTACCAACTTGCTAAACAGAGGTTATCTATTTTATAAAGCAATCAACATTATTTTTACACTTACACTTTATACTTACACTTTACACTTTATTTATTACAGTTGAATGGTTTCTTATAACTTCATGATTCACTTCGATAAAAATATCGGGATTGCAACTACGGTTATTGAATCTCTGGGCCGATAATTACAGATTGATGTTTTGATATAGAACATGGGAAAGTGTGAGGGCTTAGCCCTCCGAGAGGGATTAGAAAGTTCAGAGGATATTAATATTAATAGGCGCTTTCACCGGAAGAATGATTTTAATCAATAAACACAATTCATTATTAACATGAAAAAAAAGTAGCTTTGATTTATTTCCTGCTCAAAATTTTATAAAACCTATCCTGATAGATTTTATCAAAGAATGGTACCTAACTCGGAACAATAAGGCGATTTGGTAATGAAAAAAATAGTTCAAACAGATTGAAAAGATGGCGCTTTTATTTTGAAATGAAATGACATACATAGACCCTGCATAGGTTGGCATGACAGTAACAAGAATCTCTGCCATCTATTGAGTTCTAAAGAAAACCCTATTTACATGTTTTATTTTTAAGAAAACGCCTCATTGGGTATAAAATGGCTGAAAGAAGAACTTAGTTCAATGTGGGCGGCCACGTTTACTTCAATTCTCGATAAGTTATGTCAACGAAGTCTAATTGTTACCAAAGAGTCAAGTCTCTAAAGGATGAAGTTCAAAGCGATCGTTACCTCCTTGCTTTAAAATCATTTATCAATATTTTCATGAACGCTCAATGCACCAAAAAAAAAACAAAGTTCATCGTCCTTTGAAGTGCCTTCTGTTAGACGCAATGTGTTCCTATTTGACATGTCAACAAATGTTACTTTCCAATCGTACTGACGGATTTGGTTTCCAGTTTTTGAGTCGGTTGTTCTTGTTTTTATATCCTTCTCTGAAAGATTGGAATTTAAGGCTGTGTAGTGTTTACATTCGGCTTCGTTTACGTGGGATCTGGATAAAACGCAGTGTATGCACTCAAGAATCAAACTAGCAGTGAAGGATTCGCATATATTGGAATAGGTATACTTTCTTTGCTTTTGGGAAAGCGTGTTCCATTTTAGACCACATCTTCGCTTTCTTAATTAAGATGTTGGTCAAAAGATTTACCATCTATTTACCTATAACTTCGATCTAATATAAAATGTATTCCCTATTTCTCTTAGTCACGGCATCACGCGTGAACGGCTGGACCGATTTCGCTGATTCTTTTTTTTTGTGTTTGTTATTGTTAGGAGAAGGTTCTTGTGTAAGAAAAAAATAAGAAAGTTGCGCGGATCATTCTAAAATTTCAATATTCATAATTTAGACAGGACAACGTATATATATGCTGGGCTTACGAGTTCACTACAAATTAAGTCAAGAAATCTGAACAAAAAACAATTACCTACTTACTTACATGTTTGGAGTCGATATTATATAATTGTGTAAACAATATTTACTAAAAAAATACAGATCTCACATTGACAAGGACTGTAAATTTTACTTTGTACAAAAATCAACAGCAAGAAAGGGAATTAAAGGTTAAGAAACTTGCGGCCTTGTTTTGTATTGATTTATAGAATTTAATTTATTTAATCGAGTCAAGATCGTTTTAATTTTCCAAAATATTGAATGGCTATGTTAACAGCTAACAAGAACGAAAAAAAACAAAGGAATATTACTACATTAGAATCACTTAGTAACGCATGATTTTTTTTTTATATATACTATTTCATTGAAAGCGCACACTCATTCATCCTGGCAAATGTCTAAAGGTGTTCGGCGCACGCGCACATCATCTGCAATATGGCCGATATTCCAAATTCAAACATTTGCAAAAAATTATGATCCGTCAAGGTGTTTTTATCTGTTTTTGCTGGACCTTTTGCGAGCTAAATTGCTTTTTTGGGAGTGTTTGCTTTCTGATTTTTTATGATTTACCCTTCAACTTCTATCATCAATTTCAACTTTTTTTTATCTGATGAAAAAAGCGGAGCTTCACATCAACGCGTAAAAGTAATTTTTTGCATATGACACTTTCTGATTTTGACGTTTCTGGTGTCAGTTCTTATTGGCAGGTAAACGTGCCCCCTTGTATCGTGCTGCAGATGTGTATAACAAACATGTCATATAAATATCTTTGCAAGAACTACTGCTAAATTTAAAAGTGATGTCATAAATATTCTTTCTGGAGCTCTAACCATTTTAACAATAAATAAATTTACTATATTACTTAATTCCTATGCTTGCATAGATAATAAATTAAAACCAAACGTCACGCTAAAGCAATTCATAACAATAATGTGACGTCATCAAAAGCTCACATTAAAGGGGTAATCTCTGATACACCGCGATAACCCCCACGCCGCCCCGACGCCGTCTTAAGACACATGTCGCGCTCCCCCAAGCAAGAAACAGCTACTTAAGTTTACGGGTTAGGTGAGGTGCGAGTAATAGCGGGTTTTATATCAGAACTTTTCGATATGCGATAAATATGTACTTATATAACCTTAATAGGCTTTTTACCCGACTGCACAAGAAGGAGGGTAATTTTTTTGTATATACTACTTGGAGCGAAATCACGCAAATTGACACGTCTATCTCTTTTATTTTAGTTTTCCTAATTTTCCTGTTTAGCTGTAGACAGGGCGTTATGGCGCTCATTAGGGGAGGCCTATGCCCACACATATTCCGCCTATATTAGTCCACTGCTGGCAGTGGACTAATAGGGGTTGATGATGATGACGATGATGATATTGTAAGTAAAACATTGCTCATCATAAATAAACCTGACAATAGTCATCGTCATCGTCATCCATTCAAGTAACAGTAGAGAGCTATATTTAACAATGGCTATTCGGGTTGAAATAATGCTAAACAATGGATGTAGAATTAATATTTCCCTCCCTAATCCCTCCCTATTTATCAGAGACGACCTCTGTGGCGCAGCGAGCGAAGTTCCGCCTGCGACGCAGGAGGTTGCGGGTTCGATTCCCGCCTTGGGAAAAATTTTTGTACGATCTGCAGCTATTTGTCCCGGGTGTTTTTTATGTATAATAAAAATTATCTATCTTTGTAATTAATGTATTAAGTATACCAGCCATCTAGTACCCATAACACAAACAACAACACAAATATTTATTACTATGATTTATTTATTATCAAACTAGTCATGGCCACGGCTTTCCGCACGTGGTAGGTAGGTACCTGGACAAAACACAGTCTATGTCACGCAGAGATATTGTTGTTATCAAATAGTAAAAAAGTTTTAAAATCTGTTTAATCAGTCATCTAGTACCCATAACACAAGCTCAGCTTAGCTCGGGGCTAGATGACGCCGTGTGGATTGTCCAGCATTATTTATTTATTAAACAATAGCAATTTTTATTTTATTTTTCTGTTGGTGGTTAAACGTTTGACCACCATCTTACTTACGTAAGTGAAGATGTGACCTAACGTGAAACACGTTTTTCCAAAAAAACTAAATTCAATACAAAACCAATGTTTTTATACAGTAATAAAAGATACAATTGTGGTACCCATGGTTGAAAACACCTTTTAAGTATAATATCAGATACATTATTAGAGATCGCTATTACTACCACCCCGCCTTCCCCTAAGCAGTGTTTACACCATGTCTTGAGAACAAGGGTCAGCTAAGACGGGGTTAGGGTTGTCACGCGACTGCGGTTCAAGCGTTTTGTTCACACCGAGCGCACGCAAGCCGCTTCCGTTCTGCGAGGTGCTAACTTCTTATTTGTTTCGGTTTTATCGCTCGTTATCATAATCAAATAACTGCTATTAGCAATAAATTGTCATTTCTTGTTTTGACTACAAATAGCTTCTCTTAAAAAAGTTAACTGATATCAATTAGTTACAGTCACATAAAAAAGTTATCTAATTCTACTTATGTAACTCTACTTTTTCTCACTTGTGGGTATTTTTATAAGATATAGTATAGATGTAATAAGTAATTGGTAAACCTAAAATAAAATTAAATAAAATATTTTAGTTCAGCTGTTAGAAGACGTTCAACAGCGTTTGCCACAAGTGGAAAGACATAAGCAAATAAAAAAAAATAAAAAACAAATTTGAATTGAATTGCATATAGGTACTAGGATTTATAGGTAGGTAATACTTTATAATTTAAAGTTTCAAAGTTTCAACAATTCTGTATGATGCCCAACAACCTTTATGCCGTCTCAGACAAGTGAGAAAAGCTTTGGTAAATTCCCGATATATATCTACTAGAGGTATATAAAAATAAGTCGGGTTTTCCTTCCTGACGCTATAACTCCAGAACGCACGAACCGATTTCCACGGTTTTGCATTCGTTGGAAAGGTCTCGGACTCTGTGAGGTTTATATCAAAGAAAATTCAGGAAAAATTTAAAAAGAAAAGCGGGAAAGTCTTTTACATAAAACGAAGCCATCTGGTGGCGAAACGGAGTTCGCCGGGTTTGCTAGTTTCGTATAAAAATATCGACAAAATCGAGAGGCAACCCTGAAGTCAAACAATTTATCTTAATATCCCTCCGAGAGTATCGGCGAGAGGCTGAAAGTATTTTTGAAGTGTCTTCTGAGAGTTTTCTCACCCTAATTTCGTTTTATCGTTGTTAGAGTAGTTGATATTTTAAGCACTCATTAACACATTTGTCTGTGATAGTGATAGTACCGTTGCAGCGTTGTTGATAAATTATTAGATTTAATACTAATATTATTTCTATTATTAATAAAAAATATATAATTAATTCTGTCTGTCTGCCTGTTACCTTTTCACGCCTAAATGGCTGAACTCAATAAAATTTGGCAGGGAGGTAGATGGTATCCCGGGGACGGACATAGGACTTTTGATCCCGGAAGCGCGTGCGAAGCCGCGGGCACAAGCTAGTAATGAATAAATATTTCTTACAGCATCATATAAATGAAAATAAGAGTATTTCGGTACAAATAACAAACATCATCTCAGGATTTGTTATGCAATCTAGTTTCGAGTATGAGTTTTCAAACATTCATAAAGAAAGAAGAACATAAAAAATATATTGAAAAATCTAGGGAAATGCTTTTTCTGTTACGAAGTTTCCCAAAAAGTCTCATGCAAAAATTATTTTAGTAAACATTTATTTTTCGATCTAACTTAAATTTGGTTTTAACTTCGTTTAAGTTATATATCTAACCCTTTATTTAACTGAAATCATTTGTAATCAGAGACAGCAAACACATTAGCAAGCTTGTGGAGACATCTGGCCTCCATTGAGATGGTTTATGTAAAGTCATTTATTTTATTAAGTAGTTATTTAAGTGATATTTGAACTTTTAAAATCTCAAATTATGTCGTGCTTAATTAAATACATTCATGTAATAGGTATTTAATTTAATGGATTCATCACATTTATTTTTACTGAATATTATTAATATAATATTCAGTAAAAATGCGAAACTTGTCAGTTTATGATCTTCTTTTTTTAAATTTTAATGTGTCGGTCAACGAATTGTTGGTAATTGACATAGATTTTGTACCTTATAAGCAATTCTCAAAGATCAAAGAATGTGACCTAAAAAAAAAACTATTTCTTTTCTCTTTCCCTATCTATTTCGCTAAAGAAGACGAACAGAGGCGCAACTAAAACTTGTATCGAATAGTTTACTTGAGAACTAATTTAGAACAAAGCCGCAAACACATTGAGACGGCGTTTGAGACTGCGATAGGCAATCACAGTGCGGTTGTGAGGAATTCCACCAATTAAACTTCGATAGATCTTGGGCGCCAGAACCTCACCACAGAAGACAATATTGATCTAGGATCACTCTGTATGGCCATTCGATTGTCTGAAGTTCTGCCTATTAGACATCTTAAGGTATACACCTTAAGATGTCTAATATATATATATGGCCCAAAGGGCATACGCCCTTTGGGCCTTGTGAGCACAAAATAATTATCTGTAGCCGTATAAATAATTTATTTTATTCGTGTAGTGTTCATAGTGAAATAAAAATACTGAAACTCAAAAGCGTTTAGAAGAAATACCCAAATTTCAAATAAAAAAAAATCGAAATACGGATATATCTTCTAAACGGTGTTGATTTTGAGTATTTTTATTTTTCTTTCAATAAAATATTTGTGAAAGTATTTTACACAAATCAAACATTTTCGAATAAAATAAATTATTTATACGGCTACAAATAATTATTTTGTGTTTCAAAAAGTTTTGACCGGAACGTGCTAGTTCAATAAATTTGATTCAATAATTTTTTTTTGTGATTGTTGCTTTTTACAATTAATCAGCTAGTAGATAAGTAATTATATGCGACCCTTGTAAGCAATTTGCTGCGAACCCATGCTAAAACAAACTTGAAATCATTTGTCGTTTGGAGGCTATTGAAATGTAAGAGATTCATTACTAAAATCAACAAAATGTCGATAGCGTTAACGATAATCTTGAAATTATATGCACTTGGTATCAGAGCTTTATCAAATGCAGTTACTTAAAATCTCAGCACAAAGTGATAATACCAGAACAAAAGCAACATTAACCTTATTAATCGGAACAATTTTCAGAAAACCTCACAAAAGCTTAAAGACAATTTTCCAATAATCCACTTCCATTCAGAATAAAAAAACAAAATCTTACAGAAGCAGCCGGCACGCGTCGCATTAAAAAAAGTATTCAAAACAATAAAAGCCATTAAACGCGAACAAAAGGAGTAAAAGGCAAGTCACGGGCACAATTAAAACAAGAAATAATAAGGACTTGTAATAATAAGTATTATTATGAGATGACAGAGTGGGGGGACTATGCGTACGCACCTGGCGGGACACGCCACGCGCCCCTCGCGTTTTTTTTTTTTCAAAGATTCGGGACGGTATGTTGCGGTCTTAATTGGAAATGTGATTCGATTGAGTGGGCAGCTCTTGTTGGGTTATTGTTGTTGTTTCTTATTGGAATTGAAGAGGGATCAATTTAGGATTGAACCTTGTTGATTTCAATATGTATTTTTTAAAGATTGTTTGTTGGTTTACTGCATCAATCCTAACATTTAGATTGCTATTATAAAATTAAAAAAAAATTCAATCGTTTAAGTTACTAACTGTAACTATTTCATGTTATTCGAATTTTCTCATTTTGCTATATTGTAGAATCGGAATAAATAACGTTTATTTCTTCAGTCTTAAAAAAAAGCACTTAGATATGTCAAGCTACATAATAGCTATTGATGATTACTTATTTTAATGCGGCGTGAAGACGTGGTGCTTCGTCAAAGTAACAAAACTAGGCATAACAAATTCCTAGTTGCCTTATTAACCTTTTCATAAATTAAAAAAATCATAATAAGTCTGAAATAAAAATTACAAAAGCCTAATCAGACCTGTTTTCTTAGCATATTACACATAAATTACTATTGAAAAGATCATGGCACGTCTGCACAAAAAATTGTATAAATTATTATTTACTCCAGAGTTCGGAATAAATTAGACATTCTTTTATTCTTACTTGCAACCCCATTCCAATACAATGGTGTTGCTACACGCGCAAGTAAGGTACGCCATCTGTCTTTACTTGCACCTGGAGTGTAGTCACCCTAGTTTTGTGCTTTACTCTTAGGTTATTGACTTTTTCTGAGTTTTTAATAATTTTTTTTTTTAGAACTGGTTTCATCGTCATCATTAGCCTATATTATCTACGGAGGACATCGAGCACATACCTATTATAGAGGAAATTATGGTCTTTCGAATTCCGAATCTGATCAGTGTTTTTTCATTAATACAATGTCAACTCTCGCTCGCTATAATTATAATAGTGTTGTGCTGACATAATAAAATAATGTATCAATACTCCCGATATAAACAAGAAGTAGGTACCTAATAAAAATTTATCAATTTGATTAAGTTATTTGTTCAGTGTTTCTTTTATGAAAACTCCGGGATTTGCATATAATTTCATCGATGTAGTAAAAAATTTAACTATATTATTTTGTTTTTCACAATACTCATTCATCATCAATTATCGCAAGAGTTGTTCATAGTGATAATAAAGATGCCCTATGTACCTACATCCGCGATTCTTATTAATCGTAACTTCCTTTATAATTCGTTCTTTCTATCTAATATAAGAATGGCACACTTGATATACACGTATTTGATTTGTTTGCTTTTTAAAAATCATAAATTCACTATTATTGACGTAAATAATTTTCGCGAAGGTCATAGTTTATAAACATTGACTATCGGTATCGATAAAAATATTACTCAAGTGTGATGCTTGACTTCGAGTCTGCCAATCGGAGTGCAGTGGTCGCCGCAGTGATTTGGCGGAATTGTTGTCTTAACAAAATAAATGACATTTCCTCTCTATTAGGTATGTGCTCGATGACGGAGGTCATGTAGTGTTTGTTTACATCTAGAACTACCTGATTTATGGACATTGAAATTGTATCTTTCATCTAGAATAATCAATTTATTGATAAAAATATTACATGTACAAAATTATTATTAAAACTATCGAAAAAAAAAATAAGTTTGGATGCATGTATGGATTTTTGGGATGTATGTCATGGATGTCTTTACTTCATCACGCCAAAACTACAGAACACATCGGACTGAAATTTAGCTTAGATAATAGTTTTATACCATCTTAGTCATCATCATCATCATCACGATCTTTAGTAGTGAAATTCTTATACGAAGCCGTGGACAGCAGCGATTATAAACGATGTTTGCATTGCTATGAAGTATCATGTATAGTCAATGAAGTTGCGAGAAGTTGTAGGAGAAAAGGTTAAATTGGCGCAGTAGTGGGACAGTTATAGCTAAAAATAATAAAATGAAGCAGTGTCCAGAAACTTAAAAGTGCTCAGATAATAGGGCTGGGAATAGAAGCATATCGTCAGCTCCGGAAAGAGATAGCAGTATCCGCTGATAATACGACCTCTGAAACTTACGAGACGTACCATTGTATCCTATCAAATGTATTATTTTAATTCAGATAAAAACAACAGTATTTTAAAATGTGTTGAAATAAAAAGGATACAACTAATATTAAAAATGCGAAAGTTTGTGCCGTTGTAAAGATATTTGGCCGCAGACATTGCCAAAACTACTGAAATTTTGTCCACCAGGCCACCTACAACCTTTTTTTATTTCAAAAACGCGTGCGAAGGGGCGGGCAGAAGCTCGTTTCTTTATAAATTAGGATTGTAGATCTTGTTATACATATTCAAGTTGAGCTAGGTATATATTATACTCCTACAAAATATTTGAATAAAAGCTGAAAACATGAAAAAGCCGCCATGACACCTCTCCCGTACCGTTTCGCGTAATGATCGCTAAGATTCCCGCTCCATCGAGCCCGGTTCTTAATTCGAACGCTCTTAATGATCCACCTTCACCGTGTCACTGTACAATGGAACGCGATGCGTGAGTTTTCTTTTTTATTTCTTTTTTCTAAACCGATTCAAGAGTCGCTTCTATTCAGCTAGTGGTAGCGTTTAAAAAGATGCAACCTAAGTAATGACGGTACATGCATGCAATGTTGTATGAGTTTTTAATTTTGATAGTGGGTTTCTCTGCTTATAATGCATGTGGGCATAGTCTTTCATTAACCTAGCCCTCATTCAACTTACGTTCCATTTTATCGTTTAATTTTTGAATCAAAATGTTTTTAATAGGTGAAATTAAAGACGCAAGGCAAAGTTTCAGTTTGCGGTCTTCGAAGTATGTCAACACTGCCTACATTTGTAGCGAAAGGCTCTTTATAGTACTGAACGCTCTCTCAAAGACAACCAAGCTCTCCATTAACGGTGGCCTCAAGTGAGATGCAACGATAATGGCCTTAAGGTAAAGCAAGAGATTATGGCTTTGCAAGGATGTAATGCGAAAATTATTTTGTGGGCGGTTTTATTTAGGACAGTTCTTTAATTTTCCAGTAAACTCTACGAAACAAATGATAAAGCATCTAGACTTTGTGGCGAGCGGATGTCTGCTCGCGATGCAGGAGGTTGCAGGTTCGATTGTTCTCAGGGCAAATGTTTAAACGACCTGCAGATATGTTCCGGGTGTTCTTTATGCATCATAAATAATATCCATCTGTTTATGTAATATATTAATTATTTTAGTTATCTACTACCCATTACACAAGCTTTGCTTTCTTTGGGTACGTTAGTATTACTATTGCTTGCGGCGTTTGAGCTCTGACTATTTCTCACCATCTGGTGAGGATGATGAGGATGACTCAATCATGGCTTGCGAGTAATTTAGTGCGGATTGTCTATTGTTATTGATGAATATTTTTGTTGCTTATAGGTAATATTATAATTAGTTTTTTAATTCTCTCATTTATTATATTCTAACATCTTAAACTATTGATTTATTTAGAATTTCGTTTATGTATTGTATTGACTCGTGATTGATATGAAGATTGGTAATTATTTGTATTCGCAGCTATGTATTGTATATGATTTGACTTACTTTGATTTATTTGTTATTTTTAAGTTACTGACTCTTGGACGTTTTGGTTTTAACTGTTAGTCCACTTGTAAAATAAAATAAATAAATAAATGTATTAAAGTTGATTGTAATCTTTTATCTTGTTGTTTACTTTGCTTGTTTACACTTTTTATATATATCTACTCCCTATTCTTCTTCCTCGTGAAAACCTAATAGCTCTCTGTTTCTATTTTCTTAATATTTTTTTTTAAAGTGCTGCTGATTTTCCTTAAAAAAAATAAGTTATATATTCTCTACTATTACGCAATATTTATTAATTATTATTTATATTAATTACTCTGTCATCCTACATCAGATTATGTCTCCTAACTTCAATAAGCTTCACGAGCCATGGTCCAAGAAAAAAAGGTCTAACACTCTGAGAGTGACACAAGGCTACGTCACTGTCCAGTTATTTCAAGAAAACATGGAAGTTGGGAAACAAATAGTCAATTATAAAAAAATACATAAAAATGAGTATCGTCAATTTTGTTTGTTAGATCGGTCAAAATAGTTTTAGTTAAACACGAGTAATTGTGATAAATAATTGGTTATTACAAAATCATAGTTTTATCAGATTCGTACAGGTAATTTATGGAGCTCGGGGAGGTATGGTCTTACGCTACTGGTAACACCAGAAAACAGATTCGACTTCTCATTCGCCGATGGCGTCGATGACGTAGGCTTGTGTCACCCCCGTGACCGGGATGTCTCGGAAAGCCATACCTTGTTTTAATAAACCATGATGTGGCCCACGTAATGTTACTTTATCTGCAAAATATTCGTGTAGAAGTGTTAAAGTAAGTATTACAGCTGGTTTCTCGAACGTTGGTTTACCAATGGTTTGACAAGCGCTTGGATATATAAAATAAATAACTAAATAATGCTGGACAATCCACACAGCATCATCTAGCCCCAAGCTAAGCAGAGCTTGTGTTATGGGTAGGTACCTTTTAGATGACTGATATAGGTACGTTATATATTATATTTAAAGCGCATGTTTTAGCATTCGAAAAAATAACCGGGCAGCAAATATATTCGCAAACAACCCTATAAACACTTGACAACAGCTGTGAGCATTGATTAGTTTAATCCGCGAGAATCGGTGGTTAGCATTTTGCCACACTTTTGATAAAATTAAGACAAACCGAGACCAAAATCTCGAAGAAATTCACCCCACCAACGTTTAGCAGAATGAGTGAGTTGGCACAAAGCGCACAATAGCCAAGTTCGCGGTAGGCGTAAATTGTTCGCGAGACGACGCGTAAATTGAATGCCTGAGGTGTGAGGTGGAAACACACGGCGTGGTATTTGCATTTCATTTCATTTATTTATTCCGTCACATATTTATGGTTTGTCACTTATTGACTATATTAAGGAATATACACAATATGTACCCATTTAGGGTGTTGCAATGGGAGACGGCCAGATCCATACTAATAATATAAATTCGAAAGTAACTCTGTCTGTCTGTCTGTTACCTTTTCTCGCCTAAACGGCTGAACGGATCTCAATTAAATTTGTCAAAGAGGTAAATGGTACCCCGGGGACGGACATAAACTACTTAAAAAGTGCGAAGCCGCGGGCAGCAGCTAGTACTTTATATACCTAATACAAATTTAATAAAAATGGTTTTACTAATTTAATATTATCAAAATGCGTGTAATAGGGCCGTGAGATCTAGTAAGCTGTGGTTGATAATGATGATTATTGTTATTCACATCATTTATTTATTAATCATTTATTTTTTATTATTAATTTTATTATTTTATTATTTGAGGCCGCCCATTGTGCAACTTTCTCTGTGTTTGTGTTTTCTGTTCTGTTTTTCTCTATCTTGGTGTGTAATAAAGAGTAATTTTTATTGTATTTTATTACTGTTTTGTTGCACAGTCATGTTATTCCATCTTATATAATTTTATTTTATTTTAGTTAGTTAATCCAACATAATTTCATGTTGGTAGTGGATTGATTATTGTGCTCAAAAAAATTCCTGGAGATATATTATATATATTTTAAGAGTTCCGCTGCTAATGATAAATTTTGTAAATCACAAATTATTAAAACGTTACGTACCTATTAATATTTTATACTTTTGTTCAATGTTTTTTTACTCTGTCACAGCTTACTTCTAGCTCGTTTAAATACTTAACAGACTATTATCTTGTCTTGATGCTTATAAATATGGTTTTCACGATCTATGCTGAGGCATGCATTATGCTGAGGTGGAGCTGGACCTTTGGCCTGCTCCGTTACAGCGCAGAGTACACACTCAGTAGTTGACTCACCTACCTGGCTTACTTAGCCTATTTTTTCAATTTTGTGTTCAGTCGGTGAGTTAGGTATGTACTATTTGATATTTTCCTTTTTTTGTTCTGTTCTGTGCTGTATCTTTGTTGTGTCAATAAATGTATCTCTATCTCTATCTATCTCTATTTACAGCAATGAGAATTTTAGCTATGAGAGTTTAGTTCATCGTTGCTTTACCACGTTTCCATCCGCGATCCCACCCCGTATGTCCCCCACGCACGCTACTCGGCAACTTAGGCAATCTCCCGCAAGAAGAATCCGCAAGTTTTCACATTAGCCCCACATCCAACTAATTATGTTCATAATTACGCCAACTTAACCCCACACTTGGGAGTGGAAGACGACCTTTGAAAAGTGGGTTATTCACAACGTCGCCCATGTTCAAAACGCATATTTAAAATTCCATTTATAATCACTGCAATAAATAAATAATGCTGAGCGATACACACAGCAGCATCTAGCCATAAACTCAGAACTGAACTTGTGTTATAGATAACCTACACAAATTATTAGATTGTTTCTATTAGACATAGAAAACACATATGGCCGGAACAAAAATCTGCAGATAGTACAATGATTTGTCCCGCGGCGGGAAGCAACCCCGCTAACCTCACCTGAGTTACAGTCGAACCTTCGCCCGCAGCGCCACTGAGGTCGACAATGCTAAAATATTTTCACTGCCTCATTATCATAGTTTCAAGTTTCGAACATACAACCATCATTTTATTCAGTAGCTATCAGCGAAACCCGTCAGTAAATTTGTCAGTCATTTCGTTAGTCATTTCGTCTGTCATCAATGATGCTCTATTCAGACAGACAGCAGTCATCAAAACTGCCTTTTCCCCTACATCCGGTGACCGGATCTTATTGGAACAACCACGGAACAACATAAAGTGGATGGTTAGAGTTGAATGTTCCAACGCGGTGGGGTGAGTATGAACGTAAGCATAATATGCGTTCGTGGTTTTGTATCACGTAAAAGTTTCGTGTACGGTGCAGAAAAACAGCGTTTTGAACACAAGGATAAAATAGTAGGTGAAGATATTTTGGCTAGGCCAAAAGTATGTTTAATTTTTTCGTGTAAGTAGTTTCCTTATTTTAATTTCAGTCAGGTTCAAAATCGACTAACATTGAAGGAGATACCAAACGTATGCCTAAAAACGGCAATTCGTTGCAATTCTAATGAAGCTTTTTAAAAAAACCTTAAAACCTTAGAACTCGATAAATGGCGTCGGTGCCTACTCTGTCCGCGGAAGGCATATATGTAATGTCAAAATAAGTCAACTGCTATCGTCAATGCATGTTCTCCGTCGCGTCCACAGCATATTCATTTCAGTCTCGTTGAGTATTTTAGAAAACGCTCCATGCCAGAGTTAGAGGAACTGCAATTTGTGCTGATATTTCGCATGTGTGTACGTACTATGCATTATGTCTGCCTTCTAAAATCCCTTGTAGTTTAAATTAACATCTATGTAAGTGAAACACAGGATGCTGGGCAGCACCAAAAGTTTGGTAAAGATTCTGGGTGATAGACATTGTGTGTTGTACACAAATTGAAGTAAAGAGAAAATCAATAAAACACTTTATATTTCTTATTTGATAATCATTGTCTATTTTAAACATTTAATTGGTCAAAGTGCTTATTTTGTAAGCCTAAATAAATGAAGTTGCCGACTTCTGAGCAATGTCAGCCTGAATAACCCATGTGCTAAATAAATGAGTTATATAACTTATAACTATGTTTTGGTGTACATACCTAACGTTTTTAGAATTGCGTCTTTTTGAAACTAAGTGACATTTTTTTCTCTAATCAAATTATTTTTGTTTTGAATTTAATTTAATCAGTTGTCCGAGGTACCGCTCTGGAGCGACGAGGTTGAGAAAGACCTATAAGAACTTCGTGCCGTCAACTGGACTCTCTGAAACTGCAAGGGACCGGGACAACTAGCGATCTCTGGCGTCGGAGGCCAAGGTCCACTATGGGTGCTGCGCCACGAGAGTAAGTAAGTAATTTAATAGATGACTACCTAAAAATATTTAGTTTGCTAAATATAATAATATATAATATTATAATGCTTAAAAAATAATGCCTAAAATTATTATGTTATGCCTTCGGGGATAAGTTGATAGGTATTTTTATATTTCAAAAAGGTAATAAATTAAATGGTGAGGCAAAGTTAAACATAATGGAGAATAAAGGCACTTTACTTCCTAGGTTGTAATTAGGTATTAGGCATTCAGTTTTAGATTTACTTATTAGATTCCCAGTATTTTTTTATTTGAAAAAACAAACTTTGTTCACTTGGTTCTCGCGGTCTATATCTAGGCACCCCGTTACTACTCTACTCCTGATTGGATCCCGTGACGATTTCCCGTTGTAGTACTTCCGTTTCCCGAAGTCACGGTATTGTTTTGTAAAGGTTGGTACACACCTGACCACCTACAGGTTCAACGCACTAGATTATTGCTTTGATTGTTAAATTGTAATTGTGGTGTTATTAGGGGGGAGAAGAGGGCAAGCAATACTTGTTACAATATTTTTTCTATGAAGGAAATATATTAAGTATACCAATTATGTGTAAATTACCTATGCCAATTGTCACTTAGTTTTTATGTACACAAGATACTTTCAAAATAAAAAGACTTGTTAAAATGTTTAATTTTGTATATAAAAATTATTTATTATATGTAAATAGAAGAATTGGAGAGTAATCCCCACAATCGTCTCCGAAACCTCGTGTTCAGTTTGCCAAACCGGCTCGAAGCTGTAGTCAGAGCCCGAGGAGGCAATACCAGTTATTAAAAATTAAATAACATGTAAAACATACTTATAAAATGTTAATTGAGCTAAAAATGGCTATTTTGTTGTTTTATCTTTTGTTTTAAGTTACAAAAGGTTACTAATTTATAGTTTACTATAGTTTCAAAGAAAGCTGATAAAATTTGCTATAAAACGTTTTTTATTTTAAATCTCTAACTTCTACAGATTAGAAAAAAAAAGTAAAGTGTGATACTTAGTTTTAGTGCAGTATCTATCTGTACAATAAAGTATTTCCTATCTATATATTAAGTACCTATATCAGTTATCTAGTATCCATAACACAAGCTCTGCTTAGCTTGGGGCTACATGATGCTGCGTGGATTGTCCAGCATTATTTATCTATTTACTTTTTGACACATTCGTCACGTCGTCGTGTCTATTGTAAGGTAGACATTTAATTTTTTTTGTTTCTGCCCTATGCGCAAAAACATCTAGTAAATGACAATGTAAACTTTCCGTTGTTTGCATGAGATTACCCCATTCATCATACTTATTTTTATTCAGCCTATTTCGTCCCACTGTCAGACTGTCGTCTTTCCACATGGTACGATTCCGTATTACAAGAGAACAAAATATTTGGTTAATACTTAATCATTCAATTGGAAAAGGTACAATAAACTATTATTTTACACGTTACGAATTTTTCTGATCTTATAAAATCTTACCTTAATTTTTTTGATGAGTTGGTAACACCAGGCGGGGTTACCAGTGCAGCATCGGTCGGAGGTTGTCTGTAAAATAACTGCCTGTTTCATAAAGTGTTGCTATATCAAGGTTTTTGACTAGACGTCTACTTTAATCGGATTTTACATATACATGCAGTTCCAACTCAATTATAAAGTGCTATTTTTATGTAAAAAATAATTTGAAATCTTCTTATTGTAAGTGTTTTCTATTCTACTAAAACTACTTTATGCTAACTCATGCCAAACTACAACGTAAAATAAAATAAAATTTTTACCTATCAATTACTTAAATCTTTATTTCACCTATATTTACTTATATTGGCAAATATTAAGTTATGTAACGCAAACATCGCTACATTACCTATTAAAATCGCCTTGATGTTTTATAGTGTTGATATATACTACCTATAGTTTAAACCTTTAAGAAAACATAAGATAATCTTCCCTTGATACAAGATGATGATAACGATTAACGCTTACACTGCGCAACCTCTGCGGTACGTGCTATTTCCACATCTCTTCAACGTCTTGGGCAATAAAAGTGATAAACATGATTAAAACAAGTCCCGCCTACATCTTATAAGTATTTACGAAAGAAAACTGGTTAAAAACTTACGCCCCGCCCACCCTCTTGCAACAATTTTAAATAAAACTTATTGTAATTTTAGCTTTGCCTACAATCTTACAAGAATATTGAACATAATTAATTTTTCTCCTTTCTACAAAACGTGAGTACCTACCGCCTAGGTTTTATCTTACAAGTGCCTTGAAGAAAACTTGGAACTTACGCATCGCCCACCGTCTCATACAGAATTTTGAAGAAAATCGTTTAGGTAGTTTTTTATAATGAATAGACCTTCGTTTGACAACAATCTGCTGAGTGGTGGCGGCTTAGAATTTGCACCACCCCAACTCTTTCCGCGGGTGTCGTAGGAGGCGACTAAGGGATATCCACCGGGGGTGGGCAGCAGCGCCCCCTGCAGAACAATTGCACCACCGAACTGCGATACCCAACCCGCATGCTCACGCGTGGGGATTATGGGCATTACCCCGCGTGAGATAAAAGCCAACAAGGCGCTTATCAGGGAGAGGCCTGGGTCCAGCAGTGGACCAATATAGGCTGTGGAGGTGGAGGAGGTGACCACAATCTCACCTGATGGTCGGCGATGTATCGCTGTATCAGGGCCGCAGTGGAATAGGCAAAACATCTGTAGACCTACTTACTTGCCAGAGAGTGTGTAATACCTAAGCACTAGGCCTGTGCACTACCAAGTAAAGGTTTTATAACCTAGGGTATATATAATAATATTATGTTGATATTATTATAGTTGATACATAAGCCGTAATATCACCTTCTTCCAAAGTAATAACCAATCTTGCCGTAACATACCTATGTCGATACTTATGGATTTTTGAAAGTGACCGAAATAAAAGACGTTTAACGTCTACAATAAATACCTATTATATATCTAAGTGCGTTATTTCCTTAAGACTTTACAGGACACGTAACAAAATTCAAAGTACATTATGTAGTTATAACTAGGAAATAAAGAAGGTCATCTCTTTGATTTTTTGTTTACTTCAATTTTTTTAAGGTAAAGTAAAGAAGCGAACATGAAACCTTTACCTTGTTAGGTTGTTATTTTTCGATTTGGAACTTGTCCCAAGCTTTTTTACCCTATAGATAATCTGATATTTTATAGTAAGCCTTTTTACAAAGTATATGTTTGACTATTTGTTTGAATACTTATTGTAAAATGAACGCCCCGCCTACTACCTTACAATAGTCTTGAAGAAAACTTGTGGTAACTTACGCCCCGCCCACCGTCTTGCGCGCACCTGCGCCGCCTACACGACGTCTTGTGCGCATAGCGTCACCCGCCTATCGTCTTACGTTGTATACGCCCACATGTGTTACTTCGAATGAAAGTCAAACATATATACTGTGTAGTTGCTGCCCGCGGCTTCACACGAAATTTCCCATGATAATTTTAACAAGTTATCTAATTTGTTTAGGAAGTAAACGTTTTTTTTTGAAAAGTTTATCTCGATATCATGCAGTTTTTGTCTACAGCTTGTTTTGAAATTGGCTGTCATAAAGTTATTAAATATTTAAAATACTAATAACTATTACTTTAATAGTTAAGTAGTATTTTAGAGAAAACACCTACCATACGAATTCTTATTTTCACTTGTTATATCTACATTCATACTAAAATAAGATATAAAAACTCGAATATATCCAGTAAGGAGTTTTTGTATTGTGCATATCTATTGAATTTCCAACATATACCACTAATTCCTCATAACATATGAGTCTTTACATTAGTTATATCAATGAAAAAACTTGTTTCGTTCTTATTATAGAACAATTTATATCAAGAGAATACAGCCAATAGAAAGGCCATAACTTAATTACAACTTAGCGGTCGGTCACACAACGTCACGCCACCGATGAAGGTAAATCCCGCCTACGTCTTGGCCACTCCCACTGTCTTAGAAGTTTAGGTGTAACGCCCACCTAATCACCTACCATCTACCTATCTTTAATCTTATACCTACGTAGGACTTCAATAGAATATTTTTAAAAATCTTAACTTTATTTTCGTAAATGAATAATAAATAAATAAATAATAAATAATGCTGGACAATCCACACAGCATCATCTAGCCCCAAGCTAAGCTGAGCTTGTGTTATGGGTACTAGATGACTGATAAACTTAAATAGGGATATGATATGACATGTAAAGTTTCTAACCCTTTTAAGATCCGAATATTTATTGAAAAGTTTTATATTTCATCCGTTTAGTTAGTTATTTGTATCCGACTGCGTTATATGAAACGCCCAGGAGTATCTTTTCTGCTGCACGTGAAAAGATAATTTTGTTTTCGAATGAGCAGTGACATCTACCGTAAAACGAATGAATGAAAACGCTTGTGGCTCCCTCATTGACTACGCAAAGCGTTGTTGAATCAATCAAAAATTTATCAAGTAAGATATTTTTATCTTAATATAACAAAGCCAAAGAAACAATTTCTAACCAGAAAAGTAACGTGTAGTCCTAATAATAAAATAAGTTGTTCCAATAAGAATCGCTTAAAGAAGAAGAAAGAGAGCGCCATCTATCCAATTTCTTTTTAAACTTATATCGAGATGCAGTTAGGAACCACTGCGCTTGAGTTCGTCGTGCAAAGCCTCTACGCCACGCCATCTACCCATTTTCCTTGGAACTAAAACGAGTTTATGAAGATGTTTAGAGCACAAGGCATTTAAAATTGAGTTCCAAATAAGTTTCTTAGCTTTGTAAATAATTGCGTTGAATTTATTTTGACGCGTGGGTATTTCTCTTTACTATATTTATGAGTACATAAATATAGTAAAAAGGAATGTGTTAGGACCTTTTTATGTGGAATCTTGGAGCAAAATTACAATAAGTCACCTGATATGTGTTATGACCAGCACACAGCTAATTAGCTAAGTTTATATTTATGTTTCTATATTGCATAGGGAGGTACCTATGCAATATAGAAACATATTACATATTTAGACAAATGTAACCTACTTTCTAAATGCCTAGAAGGTACCTAATTCACATTTTATATAAAAAGTGCCTTCGACTATTAGCGTAAATGTGTACAGCGTAGATCAGCTGGCTGATTCGAATATAATTCGTGAGTGTCACGAATTATATCACTCATACAATTTTGGCCGCTCATTTGCTGCATTTTGACAACAATACATCTGAATCGACCAGCTGAACCCCAAATTCGGATAACGATAGTATCGACACATCATCGTGACTTCTTTTTCTGTGGGATTTGGTACTGCGCCTCTATCGTGCGGAAAGGGAACAGCGCAAATCCCATACAAAAATGAGGCGTCACGATCACGTATCGACACTATATCGCCAACAGAACTCAGGGCTCTGATTATTGCGTGGCTTATAATAATAATAGTCATTTATTTCAGATAATAATAAATCCATATAATAGAAGGCTTAGAAGCTACAGAGACAGCTAGACATGCTACGTCGTAGCATACGTAGCGCTATGCTACCGCGTAGCTGCTACGACATGGAATAGCGTAGACCCTCTACAACATAACATTTCGTTAAGGTGTATTATTTTGTATTGTATACTTGTATGCATGCTAAGTTACGTACCCACTGGATCGGATCAGGTTATAGGAGCGTACGGAGCGTAAGGATTTGTTGGTTTGTATTGCGGTCAATACAAATTTGTTGAATATAATTTCGCTTTCCTAAAGAAACGTATACCAAGCTGGTCACATAAAAGTTTACTTTTTAAGGGATTACTAATTTTGCCCTTTTAAATGCCGTGTCCGAACCTATGCAGGTATTTCGTGTAATTTGCTAGTTTATGTAATAATTTTCTTTTCGATGCAAAAAGATGGCAATATGGTTTGCGTTTTACATTGGTTTTGTGCAAACATTATTGTAGTAAAGGCCCAAATACTAATTTACAATGTATAATGTAAAAGTTAATTTGTGGTTAAGTAATTTAAACTATGCACTAGTTAGGTAAGTACCTAAGTAACTCTCTGGTTTCAGTTTTGTAAATGTAGGTATACTTTTTGGGCAAATAAAGTATGATTATTTATTATTATAAATAAACTATTTATAGAGCAACCTACACATTGAGCTATACATTGACTGGACAAGCTACGAAAGCTACATTCGATTACATTCTAGTAAAAAAAAAAATTCGTTGAGTCGATACTCAACGCATGCTTTTTTCAGAATTTAAGATAGCTTTGTTTTTTTCCGTCTGCCTATCTGATGGTAGGTACACGGAAAATAAGCTAAAATGTAAATAATCTACGGCTGACAAAATATCTAATATAATAACGTAGATAAACGACTGGTTGATTAAACGTAAATACAACATGGCAACGAAATACTTAAAAAAATAAGATAACACTACTTATTTAAGTACTGGGTAGCGAAATAAAAATGCAAAACATGGGGTCTCTATTATACTATACGTTGCATGCTTACTTATATTAATTTTTGTAATTAGTTTAACTAAAAACCACAAATTCTTTGACGGACAGTAAAAGTTCTGGAAGCCATGAATATGGAATAAATCTAAAACTAACTAATGTGGTAATTGTTGGTAAAGTACAATTAACGCTTCATTCAACAGCAATTCAAATAAATAAAAACACAAAACAAAAATATACATTTAATAAAAAACAACAAAGGATAAAATAGCAACAGAAAAATAGCTTAACACTAAATAAGACTAAAAACAATCCATTTAACAAAACGAAAAGAAAAAATTTGCTCAAAAATAAACTAATCAGACTATCCGACGGCAAGTGCAAATCGTATTGAAATAAATGAGATTCAATAATGTATGATATTAAAATAAACCAAAATAATGATAAAAACTGTGCATACAATAAATAAATCAATATAAAAAACAAATAGACAGATTGTAATAATAAAGTTAAAAACACAATACAATAGCTTTTCTACGTTTATCTATATTTAAAATAACCTTGGTCCGGTGCCGAAGGTCTCCTGTATCTGGCACAAAAACTTGTAATGCCTGTAAACCACTAGAGTCCGGTATCTACACTACAAGTCTCCACCAGGCAGAAGTCCTTACATCTTACAACCTATCGTTCAATAAAATCTAAACTAAGAGTAAATCGTCCATTATTTAATGAAAATTAAAATCTCAAATAAAATTACTCTCAGTAACGGCCGAATGTTATCTAATCTCTTTACAAATTTAACCGACGTAAATATTAAAAATTTTGCAAAAAACTTTTTATCACCGCCAACAGTATAGATCAAAAAAGTGAGGGTCGAAGGGGTTTAGCCTAAAAATATTTTCGATAGACGCGGTCGATATTCTTTATCAATAAATTTGTATTTTAAATTTATAATCACAAGTGCACGAGGAACGTGTATTCCGCCGCGCGGCCATCCGGCCCGCGCGACTCCAGACGGACGACTGAGCCGACCGTCCGCGGGCGCACTCCCCCGCCGCCCGCGTCCACCACCCCGCCGCCCCCTGTCCCCACCGACTTCGTTACGAGCCACTTGTAATCGCCGCGCGATTTTTCCGCCTAAGATAAATTAGGCGGCCCGCCCGCGCCCGGCTCGTTCTTACGTTTGGGCGGCTTCTTACAGCCAAGATACTCTATGGGACGCCTCGACGATTTTTCTTTCAGCGAATCGCGAAACGAGTAAGGTTTCTTCCCGGGACACGCCGCTGGTCGATACAACAACTAATTTGATTAGATGCGCTCGCGTTAATACCGATACTGCGTGAGGCGAATTTACCCAGTTTTTTCCGACAATACATGAATATAAATTATCAGCCGTCAATGTTATGGCGGGCGAGCTGTTTTATTTTAAAATGCCATTTAATTGTCACTCTCGCTTTCGGCGAGCCGTGTTGGGAGTTAATTGTAAATAAATTCAATCATTCGGAAAAAAAATCAGTAATCGGACAGTAGTACATCAGCGGAATCTGTACTCAGGTGGCATAAAATTATTTATACAGCTTAGCACTCTATGGGCTTGTTCACAATTTGTTATAAGACATCTAATTCTACTTTGAGTCACAAATTAATAAACAAATAATGCTGGACAATCCACACAACATCATCTAGCCCCAAGCTAAGCAGAGCGTGTGTTATGGGTACTAGATAACTGATATACCTACTTAATACAATACATTACATAAACAGATAAAAATATTATAGATATAATAGTAAAATATTCGTCTTTGATGGAATAATACTTTGATGGATTAATTCGTTTGATAACTTTCTTTATATGGCTATAAATTATATTTAAAAATTTGTGAAAATTCATTTGATGTATAATACATATTGCTGAATTATGACTCATTGATTAACCTATAATAGGTATGTTTACTAAAATGCTTGCTATATACAAACAATAATCACAATTCGAAAGTTTTTTTACACCATTTACACATAATTTATCAGATTTTCACGAACATGATACGTTTTCCAAGCGTATCCTATGATTCCAAGCGTATTTGGTTGGTTATCTGGGATTTTTAAATTCTCTACAGCGTTTTCGGTAATTGCTACATTAAAAACTTTATTTCAGTTTAGGCTACATATTTGCAAGATGAGTTGGGTTTTGTTTAAATATATTATATTAAAGTTATTGATAGAAAAGTCAATACTTTTGTAAAATTTTAAAACAAATATCAATCAAAATTCTAGTTATGCAAAAACTAATTCTGGTTCAGTGAAATAAACGGGCTTAGCTTAATACTAGACGCTGGCCGTAGGTAAAAAAAAAAGCTTCTTTTAGTACGTAAACGATTGATTCCATGATATAATTTTTATTCATTAAAATTCGGATATCTTGACTGTTAATTGGCAAATAAAAAATATAGTGTCAAAAACTTAACATACTTTATTTTTTTGCAAAAGATTAGAAAAGGTTAAATGCGTTGGCTCAAATCAAATTCCTAAACTCTATGATTCCAAAACTAAACCTAATAAAAAAATTGTCCTACTTTTGTACCTAACAGTTACCTAGATCTCGGAGAAAAATTACGCGTCGACTTTTCCGCAGAATACAGACTCATCTGTCTACCTCGCTTGTTTAAACAAAACGTTCGAGTTCTTTGTTAAAAACGGGGTTATTCTTTAAAATTGTTAACAAAACATCATAAATCGGTGGCCATCGGAACTCATCTCAATTTATATATTCTTTTATCAGACAGCCAGCAGCTGTGGGGTCAACGAACTCAGGTTTTTAACGAGCCCGATTTTTATCGACAATGAGCCGCATTTTACAAATATTCACTTTATTTTTAAAAGAGTGAAAGTGAAGTTAATGTAAACTGTGAAAATGTTCCGAATAATATTTTGTGTTGGCTTTCACGGCGTGAAAAGTGTCGCTGTAATTTATTGAATTAAAATAATATATTTGCGTACGGTTTGTAATATTTTTTTAATTTTAACGTTTCCATTGGAATTTCTACATCGGGGTTATTCTAGACTCCATTTCCGTAGTAAAAATAGAATGTCCTTTTACAAACAAAAATGATTGATGACTTTTAAGTTGGGTTATTGAAATGTTTTGCCATAAATTAAGGAAATCATCATAGCTTGATTTTTGCTCACACTCATCAGCAAATTAATAAGTCAGAACATGAGCATGAACATTTTAAATCCATTCATTTTAATTTCATATTATTTGATGTTATTATTTATTACCCAAAGTTTTAAATGCTTAACTTCCTTCGACACTGAGAATATTTTTATTTTTACAAACAAAAAAAATTACGCAAATAATAATTTTCGAAGCGATAATTCACTCTACTGTCACAAATTACCTGCTTTTTGTGGTTCACTCTTCACTAGGTTTTTAAACAGTTCTAGAACACCACAAACAACAACAACAACGTCCGCAAGGTTAAAAAAACGAACAAAACCCGTTTCACAAAAAGTAAATGTCCACTAAAAATAGTCAAAAAAAAATTAACTGTATAAGTAAAAATAAAAAATAAGAAAACGCTTTAGAGGAACTTATACCACTTATAGACTATGCGGCAAACGAGCCGAATATTTACATTGGAGAAAAAAAAATGAGGTCATTCGGAGGTTACGGGCGATGCAGCCGGTCGGCTCGGGCCGTGGCAGATTGTGGCACCCGCCGCGCCAGCCCAACCACGTGCGCGAATGAACGAGACAGCCTCAACACTACACACACCCGCGAGACAAGGACAACACTACACTTTTTTCAATTTACTATATTCTCATTTTTATTATTTTTTCGCATTTCGATATTTTATTTTTTAGTTGATGCTCTGCTCACCTGTTGTGCTTGACCCGATTCGATCGACACCGATCATGTGATCGACGTCTCGATACTTTTTTAACTCGTTGCCGATTATTTTTTGAGTCTGTCTGTTTGGGTGTCGATAGCATTTTCTATTCCATTTTTGTTTCGCACGGAGAGCTCTGCCGATATCTTTACCATAGACTTTAACGGTACTTTTGCTTGCTTTATCGTGATTGCCTTAAGGATACCAGGTACGGCTGTAACATAATCTTTACTGTACTCTTCCCAACAAATATAAAGTTTGGTACATTATGCTAGAGATCTAACTTTATTCAATTATGTAGTTAGTAAATAAAAACTACAACAAAAAGTAACTATGGTTCCAAAATAAGACTCTAATAAGAATCCGGTGCTGCCATAAGAATATGGCGTCGGGTAGCGGAACTAATCTTCTAATCGCCACCTCGACGCCAGCGCCACGATACTTCGCGCCAGTATTGCGAACTAACTGCATGGTTCATATCTAACACGTTTATTTTTGGCATTTTTTGTATTTTTTAATCGCGAAAGTGCAACGTTCACTTTGCCGAGCATTCAACGGCCTATTCGTTTGCTCTGTCTATTTCGTTTTCGTTTGATTTTTTGCAGACGTTTTGATCACGTCCTCGGCCGCCCAACATTTTGAATGCGTATCTAGGTACCATTTAGGCAGGATATGGGAAGGATAGGATTGCTTCAATCGAAGTGAAGCATCATTCATGACATTTCCACTTTGAATATTGGCACCGTAAAGTTATAATAATATCGTACAGTTTTCTTCTACTATGCAACATTAATTATTTGTTTTCTTAAGAATTTTAATAGATGGCGCTACTCGTCTCAAACCGCGTGTATGTCTTATAAGAAATCTTAGGTTTTTCATCAAATATTTATAATTTATATTTGATGTTAATAAAAATGCAAGTTATTTTGCGCCATATCCTCAGCCGGGGTTGATACCTATAAACTTACTAAGGTTACATCATGTATCCTTTGTTACTTTTTGCTCTAACGTTGCTGAAAGTGGCGCCCTCTAAATTTTTGTTTTACTTTTCTAGAATACGAGTTCAAACAGTCATTCTGAGTACTGAGTTTGGTTTGACGAACGCATTCCGAATGAGTTTTCGGTGTTTGTTAGGTCTTATTTATACAGAACGAGTCAGTTCTCTCCAACCTTCGATCAGGTAGTCCGCGCGGCCCCCCGTATATTCACAATGCGCACCTTGACACCGTTTGTATTAAACAGTCTGTATTTAACAGACCATTTGACATGTTGTTCTACGGTTTCAACTAGTGTCATGTTAGCGCTCGGACAGGAAGCATGCCTAGCGAAATTGCAAAAATCAGACGACCAAGACACAATAAACCGCCAAGTGCGAGTCGACTCTTACACGAAGGGTTCTGCACCGTAAAAATAATGCAACTTTTTCAAAGAACATCAAATTTTCACTTGTTTAGAGACCCCTTTAAATTTTCAACTTTATTTTATTTTTAGTATTTGTTGTTATTACCGTTGAAGTGGTACTTATTTGTAAAAAGTTGCATGTGTCTATTGTTGTTCAAAAAATAGAGCCTTGACAAATGAAGAGCAAAAAAAGCCAAAAAAACACTTTTGTTGTAAGGAAGCCCCCTTTAATTTGGATATTTATTTTACTTTCATTAATTGTTCTTATAGCGGTAAGAGAAATACCTACACATTCTCTAAAAATTTTAACTGCCTACCTCTTACGGTTCATGAGATAGAGCTCTGTGACAGACGGACGGACAGACAGCGGAGGCTTAGTAATAGGGTTCCGTTTTCACCCTTCGGGTACGGAACCCTAAGAAATGACTGGATGACCTGGATGATGGACCTATTTTCCGTAAAATTTTAATGTATTTTTACCACTATAATGTGCTATTCGCCCTATCCTCAAGAAATCAGCGTTGAAAATTATTTTTTGGTTTGCCTATGTTACGATTTTGACTCTGTTCTAAATTCATGAATAGAGAGGTTATTGTTTTTATATTTATTTTTATTTTATGGTTTTTGCGCGTCTGTTTTATTATTATAAAAAGACTAGTTTGCAATTGGGGTTCAAACATTTATAAAATAATAGCAATAGTACTTTTTAAGTTTAAACATTTGCACGACTCAAAGGTCAAATATAGTGAAACTCTATTGTAAAACCACCATTGCAAACCTATATTTATGCAAATAAATGCTATTTCATTTCATTTTATTTCATTTGATTTTGATAAAATAATAAATTTTCTGTTTTGTTGCATTATATTTGTTTAGTATTGACTACACAGAAACAGTTCTGTGACTACACTAACTATCTACATACCTAACTATTTGTTGTCCGAAATAAAATATTTGTATTTATTTTAATATTTATTAGAAGGAATCAAATGAATTTTAAATATGATAAGTACTAGATAACGGTATGATTTTCAGATTGCTCCTATAAAAAAAACAGAATTTATTATTTTCGGGTACAATTCCCACAATTCCCACATGTGTGAATTGTCTTGCCTAGCATTTTTTATTTCTTTTATTCAATGGTTGGTCAACCCTGGAACGCACAATAATAGTCAATTTTTTTTACTCAAATGCTTGTATAATCTATTTTCAGGAAACCACAGACCTATATTATCCTGGATAAATAAGTATAGTACCTATGTATTTTTAAACGTCACCTTCTCTGATTAACGTCATTTTCACGTTCGGTTCCTAGAACAACCCTTTATTAGATTATAGAGAGGGTTTTCATTAATTTGTCTATAGCAATAAGGCTCAGAACCACGTGCACAAATAACTTAAAGTCACGATCCGGGATACGGACCAACATCAGCGCCGACCTCGCACTCCTTTTATTATGTTGGTTGGCCACACGTGAAAAAAATGACTTTTTAATGTTTTCTAGGTTAGGTTAGGTTAAAACAAACTACATACACAGAATAATTACATATTACTACGTAAATCAACTGTTGTTTTGAAGTCAAGTGACATTAAGAGGCAAACCTAACGGTTTTGGTTGTCAAACTAGGCCTAGATCTCAGTACTCACGGGATCCCCGTGGTAAAATACTCGAATTACATAAAATTCTACATTTTTTCTTTGGTTCCTTGAATGTGAAAACACGATCGAGACAAAAAAATAAGATATCATTTTGCATATCATTTAGTCGAGGTATCACGAGCCCTGCGGTTTATTGAAATGAATCATGTTTTGAATCGTGGATTATTACTAATTATTCGGTTCCTTGAACCAGTTTTTTCATAAGTTGTGTAGTTTTCTTGTAAATACCTAAGCAAAAACTTGATTTTTGCACATACGCCGTTCCAAAAACGTAGGTATGCTCTGTCACTCTCCTATGAACGTGAAATCCTATGCTTATCCTTTTCACAAAATGGCACGCATTGCGCCCTCTTTAGAGATTTATTACTTAAATCAACAATAAGTCGAAGGACTCCAAAACTACAATTGATACACACTTTGCTTTAGTAAAGATTTCTAACAAATGACTTACAATATGCGTGAAATTTCTATCTGTTACCTAAATTACTTGAAGAACCTAGAAAATAGTAAAAATCCGTCTTTTTTCTCGCATTATCCTACCTCAGCAGGCAGCGCCATCTACCGTGACTCTTGACAACAAGTCTTATCATTACGCACCCACCGCAAAGACACAATAAAACAACCCATATAATTTAAACCGCGAGTGGGTCGTAAACTGACAATTCTTACTTAACGCGAGATTGACTTGAAGGGAATGGCGCATCAACTCACCTTAACGTCTCCGACGAGTTTATGACGTCATAGTCGTAAAGTAAGCGACTTCCGAAGCAAGAGACAATGCAAAGTCAGAAAAAAGTAGTAATAGAGTCGGAAACGGAACGTTGAGTTGAGTACAGTTTTGCTGCTACCAACTTGAGTGAGTTAGTTCCATTTTTGAATGACTTTTGGTACAGCGCAGTTCAATAATGTGATTTTGTGTGATTAGTACTAATTTTCAAAAATAGAACAATAAGGAACATGAGATGGTAAAAAAAGAGCATTCTATTCTATCAACGAAAACTCAAACGTTCCCATTTCGGCTCAGGGTCTGTTTTTCGATATGCGATTTAGTATGGAGCATCTACTGGCCCTCCGGCTAGGTGGGATGACGATCTGCGAAATACTGCAGGCAGATGCTAGATGCGGCAAGCTGAAGACAGGGCGCTATGGCTCTCATTAGGGGAGGCCTATGTCCAGCAGTGGACTGAGTAGGTTGATGATGATGATGATTATGATGATCTACTGCATGGCTCATATGATGGATAACTTAATATCAAAGAGAAAGTAGTGTTAGCTTGGTTATGAGAGGTCGCGGGATTGATTCTCATCACGGAAAAATATATAAATAAATAATGCTGGACAATCCACACAGCATCATCTAGCCCCAAGCTAAGCAGAGCTTGTATAGACGACTGATATACTTAATACAATACATTTCATAGGATTTTTTATTAGACCCGAAACAAATATTTTCAGATCGTATAAACCTTTGTCCCAAAGCGGGAATCGGACCCGCGACCTCCTGCGTCGCAGGAGGACCTTCGCCCGCCGCGCCACGTAGGTCGTCAACTAATTTGGAGTACAAACATATTTATTAATTTTCATAAAAAATGCCTAAAAATTCATTAGAATAAAAATCAAAATTTTTGGAGGTAAATAAAGGAAATCACTTTTATGGTGTATATTCCTTTTTCAAATAAATGCAAGGTTTTCTACAAAGTTACCTACAGAAATAATATTCACAATAATAAACCGAAACCGGTCGGTTTTCAGCAGATAAGTATCCTGTATAGCTAAGCTTTATCTTCACAATTTTGTGAATTCGATCAAGAAAAATACATAAACCTCCTTTTAAAACAAAATTGTCACCTACGGGCCCATTCTCACCTCGTTACGTAAGATGCTAACTTCTTTTTTATTGTTACACCTTTAACGTTTTCGCATTTCGAACAACTTTGGATTTCGAACGTTTTTATTTTATCCCTGCTATTTAAATTTCAACCTTATGACATAATGCTACGAGGTCCAATTGCTATAACTTCTAAAATAAAATGGACCGACGGTAATAAATAAAAACTTTCCATACAATCTAACTTTATGTCGTAAAGAGCACACGTGGTTGCATTTGAAAAGCTTTGTTATTGCGAATGGATAGAGCTGATTTTTCATCGGCAGTTCTGTATGTCTTGTGTCAAAGCTGATGAGTAGAGACTTAGAAGTCTCACATTTTGTTTCAGAATATTGTCATCCTTTTTTGATGGTGACGAGCTGTGACAAAACATTGTGCTCTTATAATGTTTGGGGATAAACCTAAAGTCCGTTTATGACTTTTCTATGAAACCTTTGTTTGCATTAAAGCGAATCGAAGTTTTTATCTCCATGCCTTTTATTTTAAAAAGGTTGACATAAAAAGGTGCGATACAAGAAGTCGTTAACAGGAGTAAAAGAGATCACGCAATATTTTTTATGGTCCCTAAACTTTTAAGATTCTAATTTGAAAAAAGAATGAGGTTTGATTCCGTTCTCTGTGGAAGGCGGGAAGTTTGTAAGTAGCTAAGTACGAAAGAAGTAAGTAAAGAACTTTGAAAAGGATTGTATTGTGGCTCTTTCAAGTTGGCAGCAGCAAAATGAGAAAATTAATTCCATTTTAACGAAAGATGGTATTTCTGTGTTATTTATACATTCGAAAATTTTGAGAAATCTACAAACATAATAATTCTGTTCCCTCCAATAAGCACAGTTATGTAATACTAGCTGCTGCCCGCAGCTCTGCACGTGCTTTTCAAGTAGCCTATATCCATCCCCGGGATAACATTTATCTCCCTGCCAAAATATCATTGAGATCCGTTCAGGCGTGAAAAGGCGAATTATTAATATTAGGCGAATTTATAATATTAGTAAGTATGAGTTAAGAAATCGATTCATAGCAGCTGCTTACTTAGTACCAAAAGCGTAATTAAGTTACAGGGAGATTTTTTAAACTCAGTCTCTGAAATCTGGCTAATGAATAAACCTAAAACCTCCTAGTAAATCACTAAGCAATTTACATTAGTAGTCATTGCCCAAGCCGGTCAGCTGGTAAATTTATAGTGAACTTTCAATTTGGCAAACACGTCCCCGAGTCGTAAATCTCGGCGACAATTAAACGGCTTCTTGCGGCCCTGCGGTTGGTCACCCCTGGAGCGTCTGGATTTCTAAATTCGAATTGTCTAGAAATAATCACATTCTATTATCAAAACTAGTCTGTTGACATATTTCGTTTGTGTAGAAAACTTGAATATTTTCTTGTTTATTTTGAGACACTAATATGCCTTTATAAAACAGAAAGGGGACGCTTCCGACAGGTATTGATATAGACCAGTTGAGCTACTTGTAGATTGATTGCAGTCTGCAGTTAGCTCAATTGTAAATACTATAATATATAGAACTGTGTGTGTATATGCTAAAATATACCTACCTTTATAGTTCTATTGATTTTTATTATTTTAGGATAAATCATTCCTCAAATGCTCAGAGAATTATTAAGCTGAAGTGGCAGTGGGCTTGCCATATCTCGCGAAGAACCGACAAACGCTGGGGTAAACGTGTTCTCGAGTGGAGACAGCGACTCACGTAAGACGCCTTCGCCACGGCAAACGTAGCGTAAGACGCCTTCCGACCAGGAGGGGATGACGATCTGCGAAAGACTGCAGGCAGATGCTGGATGCGGCAAGCTGAAGGCAGGGCGCCGGGCGCTATGGCGCTCATTGGGGGAGGCCTATGTCCAGCAGTGGACTAAGATAGGTTGATGATGATTCCTCAAATATAAGTATGCAGAGTAATCTTAAACGAATTTGGATCATACCTACATAATATTTGTGAACTCTTGCTTTGTGCGTTGTATTTACTTACTGGTAGGGATTGGCAAGTTCTATTTCTAGCGCGCGCGTTTAGATTGTCAGCTCTATCGAAACATCCGCAACTAGCGTTCCTTTTTTAAAAAGAAGCACATTCCACCGGAAGCATGTAAACAACTGCGCCCTTGACACTCGCCAAGGTCGGTCATTGACCCGCCGGAATCAATAACTCATTACTTTTTTATTTCGTTTTAAACGTTTAAAAATAACGTATTTTTTGCGTTCGCGCGCCCCAATTACGTAGCGGGTGAAAGCGGGTGTTGCGGACAATTATGACGTCACGAGCGTGATTCCGTATTATTCGTGTTAATTTTTATGAATCGAACCTTTTAATTCAGTGTTGGCGCTCGCTCATTCATGGGCCAACAACTGTACCTACTTACAATACAGGTTGGAAGCATTGGTAGTTTTGCAGGGCGATCTGAGGGATGAGTCTATTTGACGTTAGTAACGAGACGTGATAGTAACGTCTCCTTTTTCCATACAATTTGGTTTAGCGCCTCTATCGTGCGGACGGGGAACTACGCAAATCCCATACCAAAAGGAGACGTCACGATTACGTCTCGTTACTAATGTCAAATAGACTCATCCCTCAGAACTATTCGTGACACCCGAGGTTTATCTATTACTACCTAGATTTTTGAGACAAAGCCCCGTTTGCACGTGCTCTGTTGGTTAGACCAAGGTCAAAGTGGGTATATCCGGATTAAAATTAATTTCAACTGATATTCGGACTACCCATAAAGCTTGGGTAATAGGTACCTACTATTTAATTTTTATCTTTTAATTTAACAAAGTTGTTATTGTGTTGGTATACGTTATTTTTTTTTTTCTATTGTTTATTTATTTTATTCAGCAGATAGATTACAATGACAGAATAACACAATTACAACTAGTATTACAATTGTTATTATTCTAAGTAAACCCGGGTAAAGCTAGGTTTACTCGATCTAGCATTACCTTTTGCAATTGTGTATTTTTGTTACTCCTTCACGCTCAAACGGCTGAATGGATTTTGATAAATTTGGTACCACTGGTACTAGGATAGCTTAACTCCTGGATTACGCCTGAGCAACTTTTTGATCCCGAAAAGTGCAGTGTTTCCATGGGATGATCAAACTTATTCACCGCGGGTAAAGCCGCGGAGCGCAGCTAACGATATATTATTTGTCGGACCAGCTGACGTCCGGAGATTGTATATTAAATTTTTATGCAAACTCACAAATATCTCTCTAATATTGTATACGTTACTTACCTCCATACAAAACTTACCTACTAAGGAGGCACATCCGTACCTACAAAATGAGTATTGTTAATATAAGATAAGATAAGGGTTGAGTTCAAAATCCTTCACAATATTAGTTTCTTCAAGTTGTTGGTTGACATAAAACAGCTGTTATGGTGGTTCGCTTCAAGTTGACGCGAGTTTTTTTTTGTTGTTTTATTATTTTCTGGGAATAAAACTGGCGGAAGTGTGATTGCAGCAAAAGGTACTAAGGTACGGTACTTATACCATTGTCTATGAACTCATGACAAAACTGACTTTGATTCAAAAGTACTTTTAGTAAATTTATAGCTCCAAAAGCGTCATTGAATCTAAAAATAACTTATTTTTATTATAAGTTCATTGAAAATGGTAACCTCACGATACCTTATTTATTTTAGAAAGCAGATAAAATTTATATCTGCAAGAAAAATACGTCTCGCTGAATATAAATCGAGCCACATTTAGATAATCGAAGTATTTTTCGCTTCCTTTACTTGTGGCGCTTGAAAACTTCTGTCAAAAACGTCAATCAAAATATAATCAAAGAGTTGTCTCTTTGATTATATTTTGATTGACGTTTTGATGTCCTTGTGGACATCTTTTAGAAGACCACATGCCAAAAACATAATAACTTACCAATTTCAGATAACAATCCTCTTGACTAAACTTTAACATAAACATAAAAACACAGGAATGTTATTAACAGTAGCACCATTTCAGACTTGATTTTTCTATCACTTGGATATTGCACTACCACGGACACAAAACACAACGCAACTTTTAACTCCTAAAAAAAAAGAATCAAATTTAAATCTCGAATTGGCGCGAACGTCGTCGCGTCGTCACTTTTCCGTGCACTATATTATGTTTCAGGAAATTACTTTCTCTCACTCTATGTTTGTGTTGTTATTTGATTTTGTAAATAAGTATAGATTTTTTTTATATGTTTCTGGCTTCCTTGTATGAATAAATGCGGAGGTGAGAGCCCATCGCGCGTGCCGGTCTACAAGGAACTCAAAACTCCTTGGAAGGGACGAAAAGACGTTGGTTCGACCCTTCAGACCCTGTTGTTGATTTTGTGACAGCAAAGCAATAGAGTCGCCGTTTTTTTGTTCATTACTGTTTTTTGGAACAGCTGTTGCGTGAGTATTTTATTGTATTTTTTTGCTGATTTGAGCTTAGTAGATAGTAGTTGGTGTTTAGTAACGAACGTTAGTCTTAATGTAGCTTAAAATTAAAAGCCCTTATATCTAATTGCAGTGGCGATGTCGGCCTAATTACCGACCCCTCCACTCCTCGACTCACCCACCTCACCTCGATTAAGAAAACCTACCACAGGAAGGGCAGTTGTTTCCTCCAGTATATTTTTAACACCTCCACTGCGCTCACCAATCCGCGTGCCAAGCGTGGTGATTATGGCAAAACCCCCTTTATGTCGGTTACTTCTACAGATTTCCGTATTCCGAATACTATCGCGTAGAGAAACTCTGAGCATAGCTCTCTCCATAGCTCGCTGAGCGATGACATTGTAGCGGTCGCAGAGAGTCGATGGATGGAGGCGGCTCAAGACCGCTATTCGTAGCGTCGTCCTTTGGGGGAGGACTATTTTCAGCAGTGGATGTATACGGGCTGATGATGATAATGATAGGTACCTATGTATGTATATTCTAATAAAAAAAATCAACAATTTATTGTTAGACTAGCTTCTGTCATGTGACTTAACTTTTATACATATATCTGAATAAAATGTAAACTAGAATAAAGAAAAAAAAATCATTGGACGAATAGTTCCGGAGATAATGCATTATTAACTATCTTAAAAAGTTTCTTCTTTTTAGTGAATCTTCCTTATTAACTTAGAAGAACCTGATAATTGATTTATGTTAATCTTTTAGCGTAAGCAAAACCTTTACTCAAACATTAAAACATCATAGTAAAAATATATCTACAGTAGAGTCGACTCTACGGTTTCACAACTCCTAGCCACAGCTCAATATTGCTAACACAAAATAGCATTTATGACCTCGCAATAAGCACCACTCGTTAGCCGGTCAGGTAAGAAAGGTTTATTTTGAGGGGAGCTTTCTTCACGATTATTCCTGTTGTTCGTAAACATAAAAGAGTATAAAATAACGGGTACGTATTCAGGAAACAAAAAAAATGTATTAGCATTATGTTATTAATAAAATACCAAGTGCTAGTAAGTACGTATTTTAAAAGGTATTATTATTATTTTTTAGTAGGTATCGTATTTTATAGTTTTTAGTTCTCAATTTCAATTCAATGATCTATATTCGCAAATAGATCATTGAATTGAAATTGGGGATTAAGAACTATATAAAATCTGTAAGATGCATTGTTAGATTTACATTTTGTTGATTCGCTCTTTGTTTCCCCTTTGCATATGGGTCTCCATTGTTTTTGAAATGTTTTTCTTTCATTTACCTACACAGGTCACAGGAACAATCGACTATTTAGCTATTGAAATAAAACTCTTCTAAAGTTTTTTCTGAATCAAATGCTCATCAAATACGGTTTGCTGAGTTTGATAAGTAATTTAGTAAATTTTCCCAACAAGCTATAAACGAAGGCTCTTTTTTTTTCAATCATATGTATTGTTAAGGATTTTTACTTTGCAAAGTATGTAAGTCCTATCGTAACCTAAACTTATTAACAAAATAAAACAAATATTTAAATTAAGCATAACAAGTAAGCGAAGTTAAAGATACCTAAATTCGTCCCTGTCGTAGGAAGTATTGCACGGTGGCTTATTTTAACGGTCATATCGTCGCGCGCCCTTACAGGGGTACCAAACTGCGGGTCGCATTCTCAGAATTAGTTATTACCTCAATAATATACCAAGGTCATCTCTAGTATACTCAATATCCTACTAATAATTATAAATTCAAAAGTTCGTGTAAATGTTTGTTACCACGTATCTCCGTAACTACTTAACCTTAAACTTATCTCCATAATTTAGATGAAATTTAATATGTAGTTTAAGTTCTAGAATAACTCAGGCTAATTTAATTTTCAAAAATTAACCTATAAAAGGGTTAAAAAGGGTGGGTATAGTTTCTATGGAAAATGATTATTCCTTGATTCACTCAAAACTCGGTAAGTATAAATAAACTACAAAGTAAAAATGATACAAGATTTTTTTTTCTTTTCAAAATTACCCCTAGGGTGTGTGCAATAAACTTCCACACGGGTAAAGCCGCGGGGCGCAGCTAGTACTAAATAGAAAAGAAAATTACAATTATAGAATAGAAACAAATTAGAACAAGTATTTACAATTGAAACGGTTAAAATTAAATGATAGAATTATTTATGAACAGCCAAATATCTAAAATGCAAGATAAAATGGGTAGGGTAGGATTCTAAAAATTCGGTTACGATAATTAAAAAAAATCTCTGATACCTATCTGATATCTAATTGATATAATTAGATATCATTTACTTATACACAATATTTACTTATTTCATAAAGTTAACGCTTGACTTTCAGGAACAAGATAATGATAATGAGCTAATGAGTAAATTTTTCGTTTGCCATGGATACAAGAGAAGATTCTTGAAAGTTGATTTACAAGTGTTATGGTCACCTTGTGCGTATTTTCAACTTTACCTATTGACACAGGTGTAACTTTCAAGATACTTATATCGTGAAGTTGAAGTTTACGAAGACCTTTGTTATAATTATCAATAATGATGGACGCTTCTTCAGGATGATCATCATATCAGATGATTAATGTCCTGTTGACGTGAGCGTCCCCACAAGGTCGCCACAATGCGTTTCTGTGCTACACACAAACTAATTATAAGTTTCAGCTTGTTTTCCTTTTAATATCTTTATTGAGGTTCGAGGATTTCAGCCCTAACATCGGTCACCATTTAGTTTTTTTTTAAATTGCCGCGCGCAAAAAAAAAAAAATTTTTTTTTCTTTGTAATGTAAATATCTCAAAAACCTGTCGTTTATTGTATTATTATGGTATAGAATATTTATTATTTGTTTCAGCGTCTTCTATTCAAATATATAACTTTTATTGTGATTTCTGCATAGAGGGTAACATCGGTCATCATTGTTTTTTATTTTTTTTATCGATAAAAAAGATCATTGCTTTCTATCTCGAGACTTTGGAGTACGGATTGAGTTGAACCTCTTAAATAACGGCTTGCAACTAGCCGTTATTTAAGAGGTTCAAGATCCTTCCGTTGCCTTACATGTACCTCAAGGATGTCTGTGTCTTTGTCGAGCAGTACCCTCAGACCTCTACAAATGCCAGGCGTTTGCAAGATTGACTGCAGCTGTGGCCGCTCATACATAGGGCAAACTAAAAGAGCGATTACCGAACGGGTGAAAGAGCACATAGCAGCTGTCAAAAATAGGCAAATAAACAATTCGGCGATAGCAGAACACCTGCTAGACTCTGGAACCAAAAGTTCTATTCTGTGAACGGCACTATTACAAAAAGATGGTTTGAGAGACGATTAAGATCAGGAAACACCCGAATTTTAATCGTGAAGATGGTTTTCGTCTGTCTTCCTCGTGGAATCCTGTAATTAGTAAGTGCCGACGATACGTCGAGTTGGATCACGACGCACGCGCGTGCGTCGTGATCCAACTGTACTGAAGTTTGACACGGTCAGTGTAGTGTGTCGTAATGTGAACGTGGACATCCAGTCGCCCCGTGAAAACGATCTTTGCGGCACTCGGTGAAAGTTATATATTTGGATACAAGACACTAAAATATATAAAGAATGTTCGCGTAAAGCGTCAGGCTCCTGAGATATTCACATATGAAGAAAAAAATTTATTTTTTCATCTGTGATTATCTCAGAAACCTAACGCTTTAGGACATTATTTTATAAAACATTTTTTATTTGTTTTGGTGTCCTCTATCTAAATATATAAAATTTATTGTGCGCGGCGATTTAAAAAAAAAAAAACAAATGTTACCAGGGCCACCCTCCATACAAAAATGTTCAAACCCCTTAGCTTTATTATTTATAATAAATTAGCCCGCGGTTTTCAACAGCGGGCCAAAAGTTGAGAAGCGCTGCTCTGTACGTTATGCCCGAACGTTACGTTTTCGAATTTGAAATTGGGCGGTCAAGTGAGACTTTACTGGTAACGTCTTACACCCGGTTTCTATAAAAAAAGAGTTGATTTCTTAAAACTACCAACTATGTTACTGTGTTTTATTATATTCGTTCAAATTTGTTGGGCATAAGGGCCTCGTAGACCCCCTCTTAATTCATAAAGTACTTTCAGAACTCTTATGGAAATCAATATTTTTTAATTTGTATTGCCTTTACTTTGGGATGCCAGGCGTGTAGATACCCTAGCGTCTTCTCATCTTACAGGGACATTAGTAAGAGCCGGCCCCGTTGCAACATCAGCAGAGTCCCTCGGCGGAAATACGCTAATCGTGACCGAGGTTACCTATGTGAGCCGTTTGGGGAGAAAACCGTAGGTCCTTGGGGTCCTGGGGCACACGCAGTATACATATTAAGATCTTAAAAACTTCTCATAGTGCCCACAGGTGATCGGAATGCTTTCGGTCAACGAATTAACGCTAATTCGTATTCTATGGCAATGCTGCCAGCTTTCTGGGCACTCTGCCTTCTGGTGATGGCTTAGATCTTTAGGAAATAGATATAAGTGTAAATTATTGTAATTTTCTTTGTTAATTATATCGTTTGAATTTAGTAAAATAATTATTTCTGCACGTCTCCCGTCCATTTGGTATATTTGGTGGTTAGTAATTTTTATACATCAAATTAGACATTTGATACTCGAAAATGATTTAGTATAGGTAAGGTTCCTATCTCAATTAGTGTTTCACATAATTGACATAATATTCAAGAAAAAACTATATCAAAAACCTCCACCTGGCCAGTGCGCATATCCGTCCATCATAAAACACGCGCTTGCCACGCGAACGGATGTTTCCAATTTCCATAAATGAAGTAAATAACCCTATGGTTCTTAAAGCTACTTCCAAACATTCTGAACCTTATCCCGCGGAGTTAGAGTTGCAGTTAGTGTCCTGGGCACGCGCCGTCACAGAGTTTGGTTCAACAGGATGTAGTACATTTACTCAAGGGTGTCTTTAAGACGTTTGATAAAAGATATCGGATGCCAGGTGTTAGGGGAGAGAGAGGTAACGTTCAAAGAAGTCAATGCTGCCCTTCCTATGAAGAGTGCAGTAACTAGGGTTTTTATCAAAATTTAGTTAGATACATATTTGGAATCACCGAAAAAATATAATTATATCTGTTCTATTCTAACTCACGTGTCAAATTTCTTTTACTACCTAGAATTTTATGAAGCAAGAATGCAGTAACTAATCATTTTAAAATAATTTCTTAATAAAAGTGCAATGAGTTAACTTACTGCACTTTTATTGCATATTTTGTTGAACTTGGTAAAGTGTAAAATTGAGTACCTGTGACTAATTTAAAATAGGCATGATTCCGAATGGAAAGAGCTGAACTTTTTGCAGCACAAAATATGGAAAGTATTTTTATTCCTATGGTTACAAATAAAACTTTGCCAAGGGGAATAAAATCTGAACGAAAAGCTGAAATAATTTATAAATTGGTGGCCTTGATGCCTGAAAACTAAACACTGTAGTAACTAATTTTACTAATTATGAGTGCAGTAACTATGGTACTTACTTCTTTTTTTATAAGGAATACTAGTTCTGCCTTAAAAATAATAACTAAACATAAACATAATTTTAAGGTTTTTACTAAAAGAAGTCAAATATACTAAAAATTCTTATCTTTACGTACTCGTATTATGGATATTTTTCCCTTTCTTTTGACACCATGTTGCAATAGCTCGTTTGGTTACAGAGTGTTAACAAAAACATTTTTATTTTTGTTAATCGCGTTTTTCTCCAGATTATGTTTTATTAAGTTGATGCACTCTTCTCAAGGAGGGCAGAATGGTCATCATCATTATTACAGTACTTATGTCACCCACTACTAGGAAGAAGAAAAAGGCCTTCAATTCTTACCATCCTGATCTATTCTCTGTGTATTTATCATTATTCTTCAGAAGACCCCAACATACACCATACACGTGTTTTGCCTTGCAAGCAAACCTTCCACAACCTCACAAACCCCTCACACATACTCTACATTCACGAACTCGCACACTTAAACATGCACTTATATAAGCTGTAGCTCTCTTACCCTTTAATTTAAATATTTAGTTATTTTTATTTGTTTTTATATGTATGGGTATAAGTTATTAACATTTCTCATTATGTCACATTAAGGCAAAATTCATTGTACTTAAAAATAACATCATACTTAACGAACTCTGTGGAGACGGCACTGGTGACTAGTAACACAGGTTTTAAACCTATCACTGGCACCAGTCTCTCAGAAACAGGATCCGTACGCTATACTCTACACCCTAACCTTAACAATAAACTGTAAGTGTTTGTGAAGAGAAAATAAATTAATTTATTAAATGAATTATTATTATTGTGTCGTGATCAATGACCAGGAAAATCGCCAGGTCGGTTTGGCTTAAGAAGGTATGATACAGGATTATTGGTAATTCACTGACAATGCCTGAACTGCAGGTTCTGCCCATCATCATAAACACGTTCGTGAAGACGCCAGGTCTTAATTCTTAAAATTGGTAGATTAGTAATGATATTACAGAGTACACCGCTCCATTCAATAATCGTTCATTAGAGGGGCTTTAGTTGAATTCAAACTTAAAAACGGCTCTGCCCTGAATTAACAGTAGGTGTGTGTGCTTGGCTAACTACCAGCCAGACTCCTCCACCTCCTCCACAGCCTATATTGGTCCACTGTTGGACCCAGGCCTCCCCCTGATAAGCACCTTATTGGCTTATAGTATCTCTCGGCCCACCCCCGGTGGATATCCCTTAGTCGCCTCTTACGACATGGGTTCATAGCAAATGGTGAACAGGATTCGCGAAACTTCTTTTTTGCCAACTATATTACTGTAGAAAACATAAAAAAAAAAACAAATAAAAACGGAAAAAAAAAACAATTTCTTGCGTGACCCGATCCCCAGCATTGAAAATGAATATGAAAAAGTCTTAGATAATTTTAATACTTCTTATTATAATTCTTACTCATATACTATCTCTCTTGTACAGTATATTCTATCCTCCCAGCCCTTCCAATCTCTAGGAGCACTTTGAATTCCTTTCAAACTCTCACTTTCTCTCTTTGTGTTCCTCTGAAACCGCATCTTAAAAGTTCCTGCCCACACTACCACTTTCGACGACGAATCCTTCACTGTACAAGCTACCCGTCTATGGAATGCTCTGCCCCTGGACATCAGACCTACCAAATCACTCCCTATCTTTAAAGAACTGCTTCATCAGCATTATGTATCCTTGTAAAAAGTTTGACAACCTTATTTTTATGTGTATGTATGAAAGTTTATTATAATGTTTGTAGGTTATGTAGGTATTAATAGTATGTAGTGTATGTATTACTATTTATTTATTTTTCGAGAGCCATCGTCTATTTTGTTCTTACATGTCCAGTCCATCCAAAGGTTGCCTGGAAGAGATGGCTCATAGCGATAAGGCTGCCTATGAACTTCGTCTACGCATCTATTTCTGTATTGTTTTCTTTCTTTGTGTGGTACAATAAAGTATTATCTATCTATCTTGCACAAAACTTGATGAAGCGACCACACAGACTCGCAACATCCTGACTGACTTATTTAATATTGTAATTGTACTCTAATTCTCCGTTTTGTATTATCTGTGTATCGATGTGTTATTTCAGACACAATGTAAATTGTTTACGAATAAATTAAATGAAATTAATTGGTGGCGGATCCGGGTATAAATATCGCTTGCCGTTAACAAATCTTGGTGCAGCAAGAGTGGTTAGTAAAAAAAAAAATATTGTATAAATTTATAATACAACCTCAATCTTAAGGTGAGTATAGATTATAGCATTTACTAGTAACAGAACATGGAGCATTCGCTGTTTGTAGGGTTTCGTACCCGAAGGGTGAAAACGGAACCCTATTACTAAGCCGTCCGTCCGCCCGTCTGTCACAGGACTCTATCTCATGAACCGTAAGAGATAGAGGTGACATTTTCAAAGAATTTGTATAGTTACTCTTGCCGCTATAACAGCAAATAATAAAATATAAATAAATATCGAAATTAAAATGGGCTTCCATACAGAAAACGTGATTTTTTTGCTATTTATGCTCTTCGTTTGTCAAGGCTGTATCTCTTAAACCACAATAGGTAGATACATAAAACTTTATATAAATAAGTAACATTTAAACTGTAATAACAACAAATACTAAAAATATAATAAAGTTGAAAATTTAAAGGGGCTCCGAATAAGTGAAAATTTGATGGTCTTTGAAAATGTGGCCTGATTTTTACGGTAGGGTACGGTTCATTTAATTTACTCGAACCAGACCTCATGACACTCGATGTTATGTTACAACCCGAATTAAAAACCAACGAGCGTTTTGATATAACATATTATCGAGCAGAGGCACGAGCGCGGGTGACGGGAGACGGCGAGGAGTGAGGTGTGCGGGCCGAGAGAAAATGTACGTAAGGTAGAATGAAATATTACAGGTAAATGCTTCTCTCGCCGTGCGTATTGCGTAAAACACAACGTCGAGCATTAACAGGAACGTTACATTACATGGAAATGCGTTAGGAAATAGAGCATTTGTCTGTATTCTACCATTCGTAAGAACGTTACATTAAATTGTTATGCTCTAGCTAGTCTATCATCATCGGTTGATGAGAACGATAGACTAGCTAGTCCACTGCTGGACATAGGCCTCCCCTAATGAGCGCCATAACGCTTGCTGCATTCAGCATCTACCTGCAGTATTTCGCAGGTGGTCAACCCACCTGGCCGGAGGGCGTCCGTTTGCCGAGTCGCGTTCTCCACTCAAGAACACGTTTACCCTAGCGGTTGTCGGTTCTTCGCGAGATATGGCTCTAGTCTATACTCACCTTTATACAAATTAAATTACCTTAAGAAGTGGTGTATCAATCTCAACTAGGTAATTAAACCTCTGTAATACAACTTCTAGCTCAGAAACTTGGACATGGAACTGGAATCTCGGACAATTAGTCTACCACTATCTGACTGTAAGTTTGTTAGTTTGTCTGACTGAAGTTTGTTAACAGTTGCGAAGTGGACATTCCAATTAGTGGCAAATCTGTCCGGTTGTCAACAGTTTGCAACTTCTCCTTGAACTCCAATAAGTACAAGGAGATTTATATACTTCTTTGTTGTAATGGTACCTATTCACGCCTAAACGGCTGAACGGATCTTAATGAAATTATACAGGGAGGTAGACGGTATTCCGGGGATTTTTTGACTAGGTTATTTTTTGTCTCGAAAAGCGCGTGCGAAGTCACGGCCAGAAGACATAACAAAACAAAACTGAAGTGTCACAACCATCTAATTTTAATATTTTTGTCTATCTATCTGTTGTTTTTGCTAATTTCTGAAACGGCTGGACCGATTTTGACGGGAGTTCCACGCATATAGATATCAGATTTTGAAGCAGGTAACTTAGGCTTAGGGTTTAGGTTAATCGTAGTGCAACCTTGGCAACTTCTCTAGCAATTGACAGCCACCGACGCACAAGATGATGTTGGACCGCCCGCAACGCGCCCCTCCGGCGGCAGGGGTATTCTAATTCGATCGATACCAGGTTTCCGAGTCGAAGATTTGAAATCCAACACGAATCCGCGCGATATTCAAATATTTCATTAATTAATATTCATTTATTGCATACATACACATACATACATAGTACACAATTTTAGCTGATGAGTCATTAGTCATTAGTCCATTTGTAAAATAAAATAAATAAATAAATTAGCAAGTAAATTAGTTTTGACACATGTGGCATACAGATGTTGGAATGGCCACGAAATAATGATGTTTTCAGTGAATTAGAAGATCAGAGACAACTTTGTTTTGTAAATTTAAATCCCCAGTTGAAATCTCAGTTTTATATTTTAAATTTTTGAACACTTTGCATGCCCAAAGCTACTTAAATTACTTAGATCTCACGTAAATATTGATTTCAATAGTACGGAAAGTTGTAAGCTATGTTATTTCGTACAAAAAAGTTACAGCACTAAATATTTACAATTTCGGAAAAACATCTTAAAAATTCCTAAAAATATCCGAGAGGCTTTTCAGGGTTAACTCACCGCCAAGCTTTTGCACTTGGTTCTATCTACCCCCAGTTACCATATGGCACACGTTCTGCCGAACATCCTGTATAAAAATATTAACGCTGCGGGTCGCATCGCATCGCTGAAGCACTGCTTCGTTGCGCTATCAGACGAATCGGCTGATTGTCTAAAAATAAAAATATCTATCTATGTAATGTATTGTGTTAAGTATATCAGTCATCTAGTACCCATAACACAAGCTTTGCTTAGCTTGGGGTTAGATGATGCTGTGTGGATTGTCCAGCATTATTATCTTTCAGCTACCAGCTATGTAACGATTCCTAAAACGTTGGACAATAAAACAATTTAATGATGGATAGACGGATGGATGACAAACCTTTGGGGTTTCTTGAGGGACTTCAAGCCCTAATAAAAAGTGACAAATATTTTTCTAGTAAGCACAAGGCAATTGTTTGAAAAGTTATGTCAACATCGTAACCATTCGCCGTAAACCGGACCCTTTGTTGGCATGTCTTCGGGGGACTTTAATTAAAGCGTGGCGAAGATATATTATTCTACTTGCTTCGGCCCGTGACTTTGCACGCTCGTTTTCTGGATAAAAAGTTAACTTTAACCCTGCATATGTTCTCACTTAAGTTTTTTATTTCTACTTATAAAGGATATTGCAATTTTCTTTAAAGTTACAGCACTAAAAAGTTTTTTTTTTAAGTTTATGAAAATGCCGAGTGTTAGAATTTTTGCCAAGGTTGCATTTAGTTCCACTCTGTTAAACAATAGCACAGGTTCTGCCGAGCATCTTTTATTTTACATTTGAAACTTTTATGCGTGGCCCATATCTTTCAACAGGAGATATATGGTATCTACTCTGTCTAATACAAGGTTCTTAGGAGTTCCTAACCACAGTCACCCATCATACAAGCCCTGCTTAGCTTGGGGCTAGATGATGCTGTGTGGATTTTCCTGTAATATTTATTTATATTAACTCATTTAAGTGCCTTTGCCGCACATATTATGAGCCCGTACCTACTGCAGCGACAGCGACATTGAAGCGTAATTCATGTGTAATTTATTAGCTTGTTTTACAGAAAATTGACATAAACCTTATATTATAACTAAATGCGTACATTTGGATGGATGGATTTGTTACTTCTTCACGCCAAAACTGTTGAACGGATCGCGTAAAATTTTGCGAAAATGTAGGTCTAGACCTGGAATAACGCATTGGCTACTTTTGTCCCATAAATCAGTTCCCATGGTATAGAAATAACATTTAAATGTGTCCGTAGGAACAATGACTGCGAAGCCGTGGGCCTTGTTTAAAAAGAAAATGAGTTCTTACTTTGTTACATTAAAAGATGATATCAATTTGCAACATATTTTCAATAATAATTGGGAGGCCCATTGTGTGGGACGCTACATGCGTTGACACACTTGCGCCTTCCCATCTTCCGAGGACATCCGTAAGGGCTGGTGCGGTGGCAGGTTTGGCCGAGGATCTCAAGAGACGCAAATATGCAGGTCTCGACAGAGCCTACATATTTGCTCCCTTTGGGGTCGAGACCCTATGTCCGTGGGGTACCGAGGCTCTCAGGGTTTTTAAAAAGTTATCTGAGCGTCTGGTCGACGCGACGCGTGACCCGAGAGCTGGCGGATATCTGGCGCAGCGCATCAGCATTGCCATACAGCGGGGCAATGCAGCCAGCGTCTTGGGGAAGCTTCCAACTGGTTTTGATATGGATCAGTTGAGCTACCTGTAGATTGTTTGCAACAGTCTGCAGTTAGCTTAATTGTTTCAATTGTAAAGACTGGCTCTAATTTGTTTTTATTATTGAATTGTAATTTTCTTTTTCAATAATAATAATAATAAATTTATTTATTTCAGACTATAGAAAAGTTACAGATCTTATTTAACATATTCTACGGTCCATAGTAATATATATCTTAAAACTAGCATAAATATCTTCTATCTATATCTATATATATAAAAGAAAGTCGTGTTAGTCACACTATTTATAACTCAAGAACGGATCTCGGTGAAATTTGGCAGCGAGGTAGATGGTATCCCGGGGCCGGACATAGGCTAACTTTAATTCCGGAATAAAGCGGGCGAAGCCGCGGGCTGCAGCTAGTAAAATATAAAAGCTTGACAAGTTATTTGTGATTACGGCGGCGACGTGTAGATGGCGCAATCAGTGTGTCAGCTGATGCACGCCAATCAATGTATCATTTTTTCTAGGTAGGTAAGTGCTTATTTTTACAATTCAAAGCTAATTTTCAGCTCCAAATTCAAACCTACGAGTATATAAAGTACTCGTTTATATTCTTATATCATTATTATTGTAGGAATATATTCTTATTTAACAATCATCATCATCATCATCCTATCTTAGTTCACTGCTGGAGATAGGCCTCCCCAAGTGAGCGCCATAGCGCCCTGCCTTCACCTTGCCGCATCCAGCATCTGCCTGCAGTCTTTCGCAGATCGTCATCCCACCTGGTCGAAGGGCGTCCTACACTACGTTTGCCGAGTCACGGTCTCCACTCGAGAACTTTACCCCAGCGGTTGTCGGTTCGCGGTGTTCGGTTTGGTTATTTACCAATATACATTTTTAAAATATCAAAATATTGTATAGTGCAGTTATGTTGTCACGCTCGTATTTAATATTTAGCCTGTATAGTCCCACCCCGTAGGGCAAAGACTTCTCTGTTCCCCTTACACACGTTATAATCTGTATCTATTTGGACCAGTCCTTGCGAAACGATACCCAGTATCATTATATTAAACAAAAGTAGGTACTCATGAAAAATGTGTGCAAATGATCTGAAAAACAAATGATTAATACGCGATTGTCAGATGTTTATCCGTCTGGTTCGAATTTTTGATAATTATTTTCTTTTGTGTCCATAGAACTAAGCTATTGTTGAAATTCTGAAGATCTTAATTTTATTTATTTAAAAAGTAAATGATACAATTGTTAGATGTTGTATTTGACGTAAATACTTGGCTGATTTTGATATAAAAAGGCCACGCTCTCTTCTGTCGGCATCAGTTCAGTTCCAACTCTCAAAATGAGAGTCACAACCTTTGTGATCCTGTTCTGTGCTCTGCAGGTAAGCAAAACTAAAATTATAATATCCTTCTAAAAATATTTTATATTTAATATATTTTCTTACGTAGGCTGATAAAGGGCATTAAATGAGAGTCAAATGAGAGCGTCCCCTCATCATCAAATAATAATAAAGACAATCTTCCACAAAAATAGATATTAATAAATAAATGATTTTAACTTCATTTCTTACTATTGGTGCATCCTAATAGCATTCGTGAGAATGATCGGAGGCAAAAAAAAAAAAAAATTTTTTTAGGAATAATTGTCTGTGTATCAAACCTAATTGTCGCTGGTAAATAATAAAATACGAGATTGAATCGAACCTCTATCTCTATCTACCTCTCTCTCTGCTAAGTTGATTTAGTGAAATAATAAATACTGTAGTTCGCGGTCAAACCAGAAAGAGTAGAAAATAAATGAGGGCGCCACTATTGTTTACATGGTATCACCATATACTACGGCAGAACGTTTTGATACTTGTTATTTTTTAATATGATTTTAAAACACATTGCAGTTTTTATTTTTTTACATTTATGCTCATCACATAAATGTTTGTCCTGGATAAGGATCAAACCCACTATGATACATGCACAAAGCTTTTGTAGACTAAGAGCGTTTGTCCACCGCGCTAATACCGAGACGATAAACGATACCGATTTTTTTTATAAATATTTTGGCTAGTCCAACAAATAAAAACTGCAAAATTTCAAAGAAGTTATTTTACACGCCTTTTTTTTTAATTCCGTATAAGTATTCTATTGTTATAAAAATAAATGTACATACACAAATCAGTACCTACCTGTACAATTATTTTGTTTTATCTTTGGGAGGTTCAAAATTGTGTATTATTATCTCAACAAAACCTTTTGAATGTTTTAGTTTTGTAATACAAGCATGATTTTTAAATATATGTAAAATTAGGTAAGTACATAGCAAAGTACGTGCATATAATTTTGCAACAAGAAGTTGATTCTGACGACAAATTCACTATAGCGGCCACACTTGGCCTTTCATAAAGAGTTGCCAGTTTACAGTAATTTTAGGTCCTCGATAATTAACTTGTACTCATTCTGGTTTGACTGTATTTGCGCTATGGTCATAAAAATTAAACATTGCATTAATGTCATTATTTTTTTGTTTTAAATACTTAGGTATTTGTTTTTAAGAATGGAATCAACTAACTAGATGATGCTGTGTGGATTGTCCAGCATAATTTCTTTTTTAACTAAATTTGTGAAAGTTGTACATTCACTTGAAGATTTTTATATAGATAATTTATATCTATATATTTATTTATATAGAGACGCAAATATGCAGGTCTCGACAGAGCCTACATATTTGCTCCCTTTGGGGTCGAGACCCTAGGTCCGTGGGGTACCGAGGCTCTCCGGGTTTTTAAAAAGTTATCTGAGCGTCTGGTCGACGCGACGCGTGACCCGAGAGCTGGCGGATATCTGGCGCAGCGCATCAGCATTGCCATACAGCGGGGCAATGCAGCCAGCGTCTTGGGGACGCTTCCGACTGGTATTGATATGGATCAGTTGAGCTACCTGTAGATTGTTTGCAACAGTCTGCAGTTAGCTTAATTGTTTCAATTGTAAATACTAGTTATAATTTGATTGTAATTTTCTTTGTTAATAAAGGCCATTGCCCTTTTAGATAATTTATTTTGTTTTCGAATCATGGCATGCTAAATGAATACCTTAAAAATATATAAAATGTTTGACTTTTCACAAGAACAGCTAAGAGGGATCCCTGATGTTTTCAGGGAGATTACCTTATAAGTAAGAAAAACCAAGAAAAATTTTATGTTTCACCACACAGAAATGGAACCCCAACGAACCCACATAAATAATCATTATTATATTTTCAGTATGCTTCTGCAAACCTATCATCAGCTAAGTCTGCAGCATCAGCGTACAATTTGGTACATCACGGATTCAAAGAACGTATTCTCAATACTACGCATAGACATGTGACAGAGAAAAATTCCAAAATTCATAGCAAGCACAACCAAAAAATCATAAAAAATTTAAAGATCATCTATGACGAGGACGGAAACAAAGAAATCTACGAAGAAGATGAGATCGTCGCCTTTGAACCCGACACTATACAAACTAGTTCGTCAGCTAGTGCGAGTGCAAGTTCAAAGTCAAGCTCAACTGGAACTCCAGCAAAGGTCAGACCTGGCTCAAGTACTGCATCAGCGGCTGCCGCTGCTGAGGGTCAGACACTTAGCCCAGGAGCTATCAGGCTGGGTTCATCAGGAGCAGCTGCTGGTGCCACTGCCACTGCCGCTGCAGGCCAAAACACCATCGGAAACATTTACAGGCCAAGACTCAATCTTCTGGCGCCTTATGGATCAGATGGAATTAATGGAGACGGAAATTATGGACAAGGATTGGGAGATGATGGACTTGGACGTGGAAGACCAGGCAGCAATAACGGTTTAGGTTCAGGAGAAACTGTAGCGACAGCTGCAGGTGCTGCTGCTAGCTCAGGTTACGGGCCAGGAGAAAACAACTTAAGTGATGATGTACTATTCGGACGTAGAGGACCAGGTGGTTACGGGCCCGGAGGAATCAAATATGGCGATGATGGACTAGTCGGACGTGGAGGACCAGGCAGATACGGATCAGGACCATCAGACGCTTTAGCTGCAGCAGCTGCTGCTGCTGCTGTCGGCTCAGGTTACGGTCTTAGAGGAAATGAATTTGACGACACTCGACTTATCGGACGTGGAGGACCAGGCGGTCACAGATCAGGTTCACCAGGCGCTGCAGCTTCAGCAGGTGCCGGTAGTTTTGCTCGTTCAGGCCCTGCCTCCGGCCCAATAGGGTCAGATCTTGAAATACTCGACTCAGAATCATCAGGAGCAGCTGCTGGTGCAGCTGCTGCAGCCGGTGCAGGCCAAAACAACATTGGAAACATATACGGGCCAAGATTCAATCTTCTTGCGCCTTATGGATCAGATGGAATTTATGGAGATGGAAATGATGGACAAGGATTGGGAGATAATGGACGTGGACGTGGAAGACCAGGCAGAAATTACGGTTTAGGTTCAGGAGAAACAGTAGCGACAGCTGCAGTTGCTGCTGTTTCATCAAAACCTGAAATCATTATCGTTGAGTCTGCTCCCTCTCCAACAGCAGCTGCTGTATCATCAGCTAGCGCTGGCCCAGTTGATTCTGGTGATGCACCGAGAGGATATTATAACTTACTCGACGGATATAGAGGACCAGGATCAGATGGACATGAAAATGGTCCAGGCGGTTACGGGTCAAGTGCAGCAGGAGCTGCAGCTGCAGCTGCTGGTGCTGGTGGTTACGGGCCCGGAGGAATCAAATATGGCGATGATGGACTAGTCGGACGTGGAGGACCAGGTGGTTACGGGCCCGGAGGAATCAAATATGGCGATGATGGACTAGTCGGACATGGAGGACCAGGCAGATACGGATCAGGACCATCAGATGCTTTAGCTGCAGCAGCTGCTGCTGCTGCTGTCGGCTCAGGTTACGGTCTTAGAGGAAATGAATTTGACGACACTCGACTTATCGGACGTGGAGGACCAGGCAGTCACAGATCAGGTTCACCAGGCGCTGCAGCTTCAGCAGGTGCCGGTAGTTTTGCTCGTTCAGGCCCTGCCTCCGGCCCAATAGGGTCAGATCTTGAAATACTCGACTCAGAATCATCAGGAGCAGCTGCTGGTGCAGCTGCTGCAGCCGGTGCAGGCCAAAACAACATTGGAAACATATACGGGCCAAGATTCAATCTTCTTGCGCCTTATGGATCAGATGGAATTTATGGAGATGGAAATGATAGACAAGGATTGGGAGATAATGGACGTGGACGTGGAAGTCCAGGCAGCAATTACGGTTTAGGTTCAGGAGAAACAGTAGCGACAGCTGCAGTTGCTGCTGTTTCATCACAACCTGAAATCATTATCGTTGAGTCTGCTCCCTCTCCAACAGCAGCTGCTGTATCATCAGCCAGCGCTGGCCCAGTCGATTCTGGTGATGCACCGAGAGGATATAATAACTTTTTTGACGGATATAGAGGACCAGGATCAGATGGACATGAAAATGGTCCAGGCGGTTACGGGTCAAGTGCAGCAGGAGCTGCAGCTGCAGCTGCTGGTGCTGGTGGTTACGGGCCCGGAGGAATCAAATATGGCGATGATGGACTAGTCGGACGTAGAGGACCAGGTGGTTACGGGCCCGGAGGAATCAAATATGGCGATGATGGACTAGTCGGACGTGGAGGACCAGGCAGATACGGATCAGGACCATCAGACGCTTTAGCTGCAGCAGCTGCTGCTGCTGCTGTCGGCTCAGGTTACGGTCTTAGAGGAAATGAATTTGACGACACTCGACTTATCGGACGTGGAGGACCAGGCGGTCAGAGATCAGGTTCACCAGGCGCTGCAGCTTCAGCAGGTGCCGGTAGTTTTGCTCGTTCAGGCCCTGCCTCCGGCCCAATAGGGTCAGATCTTGAAATACTCGACTCAGAATCATCAGGAGCAGCTGCTGGTGCAGCTGCTGCAGCCGGTGCAGGCCAAAACAACATTGGAAACATATACGGGCCAAGATTCAATCTTCTTGCGCCTTATGGATCAGATGGAATTTATGGAGATGGAAATGATGGACAAGGATTGGGAGATAATGGACGTGGACGTGGAAGTCCAGGCAGCAATTACGGTTTAGGTTCAGGAGAAACAGTAGCGACAGCTGCAGTTGCTGCTGTTTCATCACAACCTGAAATCATTATCGTTGAGTCTGCTCCCTCTCCAACAGCAGCTGCTGTATCATCAGCCAGCGCTGGCCCAGTCGATTCTGGTGATGCACCGAGAGGATATAATAACTTTTTTGACGGATATAGAGGACCAGGATCAGATGGACATGAAAATGGACCAGGCGGTTACAGGTCAGGTTCAGCAGGAGCTGCAGCTGCAGCTGCTAGCTTAGGTTACGGGCCAGGAGAAAACAACTTAAGTGATGATGTACTATCCGGACGTAGAGGACCAGGTGGTTACGGGCCCGGAGGAATCAAATATGGCGATGATGGACTAGTCGGACGTGGAGGACCAGGCAGATACGGATCAGGACCATCAGACGCTTTAGCTGCAGCAGCTGCTGCTGCTGCTGTCGGCTCAGGTTACGGTCTTAGAGGAAATGAATTTGACGACACTCGACTTATCGGACGTGGAGGACCAGGCGGTCAGAGATCAGGTTCACCAGGCGCTGCAGCTTCAGCAGGTGCCGGTAGTTTTGCTCGTTCAGGCCCTGCCTCCGGCCCAATAGGGTCAGATCTTGAAATACTCGACTCAGAATCATCAGGAGCAGCTGCTGGTGCAGCTGCTGCAGCCGGTGCAGGCCAAAACAACATTGGAAACATATACGGGCCAAGATTCAATCTTCTTGCGCCTTATGGATCAGATGGAATTTATGGAGATGGAAATGATGGACAAGGATTGGGAGATAATGGACGTGGACGTGGAAGACCAGGCAGAAATTACGGTTTAGGTTCAGGAGAAACAGTAGCGACAGCTGCAGTTGCTGCTGTTTCATCAAAACCTGAAATCATTATCGTTGAGTCTGCTCCCTCTCCAACAGCAGCTGCTGTATCATCAGCTAGCGCTGGCCCAGTTGATTCTGGTGATGCACCGAGAGGATATTATAACTTACTCGACGGATATAGAGGACCAGGATCAGATGGACATGAAAATGGTCCAGGCGGTTACGGGTCAAGTGCAGCAGGAGCTGCAGCTGCAGCTGCTGGTGCTGGTGGTTACGGGCCCGGAGGAATCAAATATGGCGATGATGGACTAGTCGGACGTGGAGGACCAGGTGGTTACGGGCCCGGAGGAATCAAATATGGCGATGATGGACTAGTCGGACGTGGAGGACCAGGCAGATACGGATCAGGACCATCAGACGCTTTAGCTGCAGCAGCTGCTGCTGCTGCTGTCGGCTCAGGTTACGGTCTTAGAGGAAATGAATTTGACGACACTCGACTTATCGGACGTGGAGGACCAGGCAGTCACAGATCAGGTTCACCAGGCGCTGCAGCTTCAGCAGGTGCCGGTAGTTTTGCTCGTTCAGGCCCTGCCTCCGGCCCAATAGGGTCAGATCTTGAAATACTCGACTCAGAATCATCAGGAGCAGCTGCTGGTGCAGCTGCTGCAGCCGGTGCAGGCCAAAACAACATTGGAAACATATACGGGCCAAGATTCAATCTTCTTGCGCCTTATGGATCAGATGGAATTTATGGAGATGGAAATGATAGACAAGGATTGGGAGATAATGGACGTGGACGTGGAAGTCCAGGCAGCAATTACGGTTTAGGTTCAGGAGAAACAGTAGCGACAGCTGCAGTTGCTGCTGTTTCATCACAACCTGAAATCATTATCGTTGAGTCTGCTCCCTCTCCAACAGCAGCTGCTGTATCATCAGCCAGCGCTGGCCCAGTCGATTCTGGTGATGCACCGAGAGGATATAATAACTTTTTTGACGGATATAGAGGACCAGGATCAGATGGACATGAAAATGGTCCAGGCGGTTACGGGTCAAGTGCAGCAGGAGCTGCAGCTGCAGCTGCTGGTGCTGGTGGTTACGGGCCCGGAGGAATCAAATATGGCGATGATGGACTAGTCGGACGTAGAGGACCAGGTGGTTACGGGCCCGGAGGAATCAAATATGGCGATGATGGACTAGTCGGACGTGGAGGACCAGGCAGATACGGATCAGGACCATCAGACGCTTTAGCTGCAGCAGCTGCTGCTGCTGCTGTCGGCTCAGGTTACGGTCTTAGAGGAAATGAATTTGACGACACTCGACTTATCGGACGTGGAGGACCAGGCGGTCAGAGATCAGGTTCACCAGGCGCTGCAGCTTCAGCAGGTGCCGGTAGTTTTGCTCGTTCAGGCCCTGCCTCCGGCCCAATAGGGTCAGATCTTGAAATACTCGACTCAGAATCATCAGGAGCAGCTGCTGGTGCAGCTGCTGCAGCCGGTGCAGGCCAAAACAACATTGGAAACATATACGGGCCAAGATTCAATCTTCTTGCGCCTTATGGATCAGATGGAATTTATGGAGATGGAAATGATGGACAAGGATTGGGAGATAATGGACGTGGACGTGGAAGTCCAGGCAGCAATTACGGTTTAGGTTCAGGAGAAACAGTAGCGACAGCTGCAGTTGCTGCTGTTTCATCACAACCTGAAATCATTATCGTTGAGTCTGCTCCCTCTCCAACAGCAGCTGCTGTATCATCAGCCAGCGCTGGCCCAGTCGATTCTGGTGATGCACCGAGAGGATATAATAACTTTTTTGACGGATATAGAGGACCAGGATCAGATGGACATGAAAATGGACCAGGCGGTTACAGGTCAGGTTCAGCAGGAGCTGCAGCTGCAGCTGCTAGCTTAGGTTACGGGCCAGAAGAAAACAACTTAAGTGATGATGTACTATCCGGACGTAGAGGACCAGGTGGTTACGGGCCCGGAGGAATCAAATATGGCGATGATGGACTAGTCGGACGTGGAGGACCAGGCAGATACGGATCAGGACCATCAGACGCTTTAGCTGCAGCAGCTGCTGCTGCTGCTGTCGGCTCAGGTTACGGTCTTAGAGGAAATGAATTTGACGACACTCGACTTATCGGACGTGGAGGACCAGGCGGTCAGAGATCAGGTTCACCAGGCGCTGCAGCTTCAGCAGGTGCCGGTAGTTTTGCTCGTTCAGGCCCTGCCTCCGGCCCAATAGGGTCAGATCTTGAAATACTCGACTCAGAATCATCAGGAGCAGCTGCTGGTGCAGCTGCTGCAGCCGGTGCAGGCCAAAACAACATTGGAAACATATACGGGCCAAGATTCAATCTTCTTGCGCCTTATGGATCAGATGGAATTTATGGAGATGGAAATGATGGACAAGGATTGGGAGATAATGGACGTGGACGTGGAAGACCAGGCAGAAATTACGGTTTAGGTTCAGGAGAAACAGTAGCGACAGCTGCAGTTGCTGCTGTTTCATCAAAACCTGAAATCATTATCGTTGAGTCTGCTCCCTCTCCAACAGCAGCTGCTGTATCATCAGCTAGCGCTGGCCCAGTTGATTCTGGTGATGCACCGAGAGGATATTATAACTTACTCGACGGATATAGAGGACCAGGATCAGATGGACATGAAAATGGTCCAGGCGGTTACGGGTCAAGTGCAGCAGGAGCTGCAGCTGCAGCTGCTGGTGCTGGTGGTTACGGGCCCGGAGGAATCAAATATGGCGATGATGGACTAGTCGGACGTGGAGGACCAGGTGGTTACGGGCCCGGAGGAATCAAATATGGCGATGATGGACTAGTCGGACGTGGAGGACCAGGCAGATACGGATCAGGACCATCAGACGCTTTAGCTGCAGCAGCTGCTGCTGCTGCTGTCGGCTCAGGTTACGGTCTTAGAGGAAATGAATTTGACGACACTCGACTTATCGGACGTGGAGGACCAGGCAGATACGGATCAGGACCATCAGACGCTTTAGCTGCAGCAGCTGCTGCTGCTGCTGTCGGCTCAGGTTACGGTCTTAGAGGAAATAAATTTGACGACACTCGACTTATCGGACGTGGAGGACCAGGCGGTCAGAGATCAGGTTCACCAGGCGCTGCAGCTTCAGCAGGTGCCGGTAGTTTTGCTCGTTCAGGCCCTGTCTCCGGCCCAATAGGGTCAGATCTTGAAATACTCGACTCAGAATCATCAGGAGCAGCTGCTGGTGCAGCTGCTGCAGCCGGTGCAGGCCAAAACAACATTGGAAACATATACGGGCCAAGATTCAATCTTCTTGCGCCTTATGGATCAGATGGAATTTATGGAGATGGAAATGATGGACAAGGATTGGGAGATAATGGACGTGGACGTGGAAGTCCAGGCAGCAATTACGGTTTAGGTTCAGGAGAAACAGTAGCGACAGCTGCAGTTGCTGCTGTTTCATCACAACCTGAAATCATTATCGTTGAGTCTGCTCCCTCTCCAACAGCAGCTGCTGTATCATCAGCCAGCGCTGGCCCAGTCGATTCTGGTGATGCACCGAGAGGATATAATAACTTTTTTGACGGATATAGAGGACCAGGATCAGATGGACATGAAAATGGACCAGGCGGTTACAGGTCAGGTTCAGCAGGAGCTGCAGCTGCAGCTGCTAGCTTAGGTTACGGGCCAGGAGAAAACAACTTAAGTGATGATGTACTATCCGGACGTAGAGGACCAGGTGGTTACGGGCCCGGAGGAATCAAATATGGCGATGATGGACTAGTCGGACGTGGAGGACCAGGCAGATACGGATCAGGACCATCAGACGCTTTAGCTGCAGCAGCTGCTGCTGCTGCTGTCGGCTCAGGTTACGGTCTTAGAGGAAATGAATTTGACGACACTCGACTTATCGGACGTGGAGGACCAGGCGGTTACGGATCAGAATCACCAGGCGCTGCAGCTTCAGCAGGTGCCGGTAGTTTTGCTCATTCAGGCCCTGCCTCCGGCTCAATAGGGTCAGATCTTGAAATACTTGACTCAGAATCATCAGGAGCAGCTGCTGGTGCAGCTGCTGCAGCCGGTGCAGGCCAAAACAACATTGGAAACATATACGGGCCAAGATTCAATCTTCTTGCGCCTTATGGATCAGATGGAATTTATGGAGATGGAAATGATGGACAAGGATTGGGAGATAATGGACGTGGACGTGGAAGACCAGCCAGTAATCACGGTTTAGGTTCAGGAGAAACAGTAGCGACAGCTGCAGTTTCTGCTGTTTCATCTCAACCTGAAATCATTATCGTTAATTCTGCTCCCTCTCAAACAGCAGCTGCTGTATCATCAGCCAGCGCTGGCCCAATCGATTCTGGTGATGCACCGAGAGGATATTATAACTTATTTGACGGATATAGAGGACCAGGATCAGACGGACATGAAAATGGACCAGGCGGTTACGGGTCAGGTTCACCAGGAGCTGCAGTTAGCTCAGGTTACGGGCCAGGAGGAAACAACCTAAGTGATGATGTACTATTCGGACGTAGAGGACCAGGTGGTTACGGGCCCGGAGGAATCAAATATGGCGATGATGGACTAGTCGGACGTGGAGGACCAGGTGGTTACGGTCCCGGAAGAAACCAATATGTTGATGATGGATTATTAAGACATGGAGGACCAGGCAGATACGGATCAGGACCATCAGATGCTTTAGCTGCAGCAGCTGCTGCCGCTGCTGTTGGCTCAGATTACGGTCCTGGAGGAAACGAATTTGACGACACTCGACTTATTGGACGTGGAGGACCAGGCGGTTACGGATCAGAATCACCAGGCGCTGCAACTTCAGCAGGTGCCGGTAGTTTTGCCGGTTCAGGTCCTGCCTCCGGCCCAATAGAGTCAGATCTTGAAATACTCGACTCAGAATCATCAGGAGCAGCTGCTGGTGCAGCTGCTGCAGCCGGTGCAGGCCAAAACAACATTGGAAACATATACGGGCCAAGATTCAATCTTCTTGCGCCTTATGGATCAGATGGAATTTATGGAGATGGAAATGATGGACAAGGATTGGGAGATAATGGACGTGGACGTGGAAGACCAGCCAGTAATCACGGTTTAGGTTCAGGAGAAACAGTAGCGACAGCTGCAGTTTCTGCTGTTTCATCTCAACCTGAAATCATTATCGTTAATTCTGCTCCCTCTCAAACAGCAGCTGCTGTATCATCAGCCAGCGCTGGCCCAATCGATTCTGGTGATGCACCGAGAGGATATTATAACTTATTTGACGGATATAGAGGACCAGGATCAGACGGACATGAAAATGGACCAGGCGGTTACGGGTCAGGTTCACCAGGAGCTGCAGTTAGCTCAGGTTACGGGCCAGGAGGAAACAACCTAAGTGATGATGTACTATTCGGACGTAGAGGACCAGGTGGTTACGGGCCCGGAGGAATCAAATATGGCGATGATGGACTAGTCGGACGTGGAGGACCAGGTGGTTACGGTCCCGGAAGAAACCAATATGTTGATGATGGATTATTAAGACATGGAGGACCAGGCAGATACGGATCAGGACCATCAGATGCTTTAGCTGCAGCAGCTGCTGCCGCTGCTGTTGGCTCAGATTACGGTCCTGGAGGAAACGAATTTGACGACACTCGACTTATTGGACGTGGAGGACCAGGCGGTTACGGATCAGAATCACCAGGCGCTGCAACTTCAGCAGGTGCCGGTAGTTTTGCCGGTTCAGGTCCTGCCTCCGGCCCAATAGAGTCAGATCTTGAAATACTCGACTCAGAATCATCAGGAGCAGCTGCTGGTGCAGCTGCTGCAGCCGGTGCAGGCCAAAACAACATTGGAAACATATACGGGCCAAGATTCAATCTTCTTGCGCCTTATGGATCAGATGGAATTTATGGAGATGGAAATGATGGACAAGGATTGGGAGATAATGGACGTGGACGTGGAAGACCAGGCAGTAATCACGGTTTAGGTTCAGGAGAAACAGTAGCGACAGCTGCAGTTTCTGCTGTTTCATCTCAACCTGAAATCATTATCGTTGAGTCTGCGCCCTCTCCAACAGCAGCTGCTGTATCATCAGCCAGCGCTGGCCCAGTCGATTCTGGTGATGCACCGAGAGGATATTATAACATTTTCGACGGATATGGAGGACCAGGATCAGATGGACATGAAAATGGACCAGGCGGTTATAGGTCAGGTTCAGCAAGAGCTGCAGCTGCAGCTGCTGCTGCTAGCTTGGTTTACGGACCCGAAAGAAACGAATTTGGCGATGATGGACTAATCCGACGTGGAGGACCGGATGGTTACGTGTTAGGTTCATCAGGCGCTGTAGCTGCAGGTGCTGCTGATGCTGCCGGCTCAGGTTACGGGCCCGCATCCGCAGCGACATCTTCGTCTGCTTCCAGAGTGCCGTTGGGCTCACGTGGACCAAGAATCTGCCGTCTTGCGCGTAAACATCTGATTGTGAGAGTCAAGAAATTGTGCCCTACTTGTTAGCTATATTAAGTTCTTTTATTTTTTTCAATCAATGGATACATCTTATTTAATCATTAAATTTTATTTGCATGATATTACCTGTGTTTTATATGTTTTATCTGTTTAAAATATTTGTGATTCAAATATTTAGGTCAAGCATTGCAGGATGGTAGTCTAGGTAGCTTTGCGGGTTGCTTTGATAGTAACTAGGCTCGTGGCTTAAATATCTTCGGCCGGTTGTTCGTATGCTGATTAACTAATCGATGATTAAACCTCTTGTCATAATCCCCTTCCCTCCGTGTCATATTCAGTTGTTGTTGCTTCAAATCAAATCAAATCAAATCATTTATTTGCTGAATACATTATTACAGGTACATGTCAGATCTTATAACTAGAGTGATGTCAAATGTATTCAACCCGCCTGCAGTTGTGCAAATTTTAAATATTGGCGATTCATATAAGTAGTTAAAATAATCAATAATAAAATAATCAAGGATAATACAATAGAGAATAAATAATTAACAATCAGATAATAACTATAGTTTAAACATAATAAATTATTATACTTAAAATTAATATATTCATTTACACTATAGAAACATTTGTCAAGCAGCCATTGATTTAATTTTTGTTTGAACAAATTACCATTGAGGTCTTCAATGGGTTCTGGTAACTTACTAAAGATGACGATGCACATATTGCTTGTCGAAATGACTTTGACAAGAGATTTGATATATGATTATATACCTCTAGATTGTGATCAACGTATGAATTTTAGGCTACTAAATCTCAGGTACGAACAGGTATAATCGGTTTAAGTTCAAAATCCGAAAACACACCTCTGACTGATATCAGACTATCAGATAAAATATATCGAAATAAAAAATATTACTGGACAATCCACACAGCATCATCTAGATTTAAAGTAGGCGGAGCTTGTGTTATGGGTACCTACCTACTAGATTGCTGATATACTTAATAGATTAAAGATAGATATTTTTAATTATACATAGAAAACACCCAGAACACTTGGAACAAATATTGCTGATCGTACAAATATTTGTCCTGAGGCGGGAATCGAACCCGCAACCTCCTGCATCGCAGTTGAACCTTCGCCCGCTACGCCACTGAGGTAGTCGTCAAACGTCAAGATTAGTTACAATACAGCCAATGAAGTCAAGTCAACTGCATGTGTGGAGGCGATGTCTGTTTTCGATTATGAACTCTCGGCCGCGCACCTACTGACCTACATTATACAAACAAGTAAGCGGGATAGAATATTCAAAAATGACAGTTGTTTATTTGAGCCGATTTAAAGCACTTCTCGACCGTCTGTGGTATAAAAAATAAAAATAAAATCATTTATTCAGACCTTGGTCAATAAAGCACAGTTACAAAATTTTAGTACTCAAATAAAGCACAAATACAAACATATTTTTATTACATAATTAAGAGGTTCATATTGAGGACGAGGACAGGGGCAGGTGTGCACTCAGTGCCAGGTGTATGTTGCAAGCACTGAATGCTGCTGGAATCGGCTGCTCAGGTCTTCAGCCATCGCTGCCAGTTGGCTGTTGTGGCTGGCGCGCAGGCGACGCAGCGCGGCGGCGCAGCTAGTTCGTAGCACAGCTGGGAAGCTGTCCACGCCCGCGTCAGCAAGCATGCCGGCCTCACTGCACCAGCGTGGCAGCCGCAACAAAGCCCGGAAAGCGTTATTGAATTTTACACTAAGGGCACTCATAGACCTTGTGGTGTAGTTAGTCCACAGGCTACATGAGATATAAAGTGATGTGCAAAACGCTATAAATAATGTGATTTTAACAGGAACTGAACAACAGCGAAATCGCTGTGCTGCCATGTTTGGCCTAGTTGCGAGTGCCCTTCGCTCTCGTTCCACATCTTCCTCATCCGATCAGGATTCTGTCATCAAATGCCCATGGTACTTGAAAACAGGCACTCTATTCAGTTGTGTTCCGTTGAGATACACCGAGGAAACATAAGCTGGACACTTGGTGCCAGACTTAAAAACCATAAACTCACTCTTAGCAATTAAGAGCCTCAGCAAACTTCTCACATAAGTACACAGACCAATGATTGAAGGGCTCAGCAGCACCATGTCATCAGCATAACTGATGTTGTACTTATAGAATTACACATTAACATATAGGTAGGTACACATTTGTTTGACATTTGTAAATTATTAGTTGCGTAGTTCCATATTTATTTGTCGATATAGGCGCTGCGCTGTACCAAATCCCATATGTATCCTCAAACCGAGCTCATGGTTCTGATCTTATTCATTATCTATTTTTAATAGTCGTAGTGATTACCTACCCTGAGTTTTCTATAGTATCGAGAGTTCATCAAGACGTTCCATTTTTCAATGGAGTTTGGTGCGTATGTACATACAGTGAGTCTTCTTGCGTGCGGACATGAAACTACGCTTATCTCCTATGCAAAAATTTTAAGCGTGTCGATGACGTTTCGATAGTATTGTGTAACCAAACTCAGATCTCCTAACAGCAAGTGAATTCAGATATATTCGTGAGTGTACTCATATTATTTTCGCCGCTCATTGGCTGCATTTTATTTTTTTTCTACAAACCACCTCTTGAAATCATTTGGAGTATTATCAGCTCGACAGTTATTCATAATGAACATAGTAGGTATCAAGCAACACGCGTCCCGTCCATCCATATGTCACTAAAAGCACTAACAAAATGAGGAAAAATAATGGTTGCTAAACCACTACGCCGGAGACATACTTTTTCAAATAAACTTTACAATATCAAGGATAGTCCTTTTTATATGATAAATTAAATATGTTAGCCATAGCCGAACGGGACGCATATTGCATAAATCACATTGGCTAACATAGCTAACATAGGCCGAAACTTCGGGACGAATATGGCATAAATTATATGCCATATTCGTCCCGAAGTTTCGGCCCACACCATTAAAAAGTATTTATTCGTCCCGCACGATAATATTTGTCCATATTCGTCCCACATACCAAAATTATTGTAAGTACAGTTAGCGCCAAAAGTATAATTTATCACTACAACCAAAACCAAGTAATACGCTGAAGACTAAGTGTCAACAACACGGCACTTACCACTACCCAATAGTGATGTTCATTACTAGTATTAACTTACCGTAATTATTTTAAACGTTACTACCTAAATCTGTAGAATTATGTAATAATTTAAAGAAACATTTATTCCTTAAATAATAATAGTTGTAAGAAAAAACTTAAGGATACATCATATGATGACAGAAAATTTATTGACTGTTTCAAAGTAGGTAGATTAAAGTAGGCTTACTACTTTTTTATTATTAAAACTAGTTTAGTTAAGGTACGAGTAGCTTATGGAATTGTTCTAACTAAAGTGTGCACTATCGCCTTTTATAATTAGTAAGTTCTATTTGCTGTTAATTGTTGTTAGCACTCTTTGTGCCTGAAAAACAGGTTTTTACCTAGTTCAGGCACACGCATTATTTAAGTCCATTAAAATTTAACTTTATTAAATTGTTTGTTATTCTTTTAGTCCCAAGTTATTTTGAATAAATTATTTATTTTTATTACGAAAAAATAAAACAGGTCATGTGCGTATCGACTCGCACTCGGACGATTTCGTACCATCAAACATAACTATTTCGTAAAAACCCTAAAAACAGTTTTTTTGACGACTTGGAAAAAAGGAGGAGGTTCTATGTTTGGCTGTAGGAACTAGCCAGGTAGCCAGGGTGGTGTAGGTAGGGGGTAGGGGGTGGTGTGTGGGTGTATGATTTTAGGGTTTCGAAGATCGGAGATCAGTTTCGAAACCCTTAAGGTATTGCTTTTTCTTTCCTGTTTTCCGTCTTTAATATCTCAGCAACTACAGCAGCAAAAAAAGATTAAAAAAAAATGATAATTAAAAATTTCAGTACAAATTGTGATGTCGACATTTTAAGCCTATAAGGTCAAGTGGGGTTTCAAATGAAAGGTATCACTTGATAAGGTTATCATCAGTTTATACATTTCAAATGTTTTTTTAAAATTTCTGTAGTTTTCATACTTCTTGAAATATTTTGAAAAACGTCGAAAAATTATCCATATCCCCCCCTATCTTCGAAGTTTGCAAAGCGATCCATCTAAAATGTATGTAGTGTTTGTAGATATAGATCTATATTTTAACAGGAAAAATATAGAGAACTGTATGTAGAACACTGAAAAATTTACAAAAATGGGAGGATTTTTTCCTCCCATTTTTGGATCTCACCGAATGGGGGGGGTAAAATGAAAGTTTGCACATATCAGAACGGTTTTTGAAATTTCAGTAGGTTTCATACTTTTCGAAATATACTGAAAAAATAAAAATAATATATAAAATATATAATAATAATAAAATAATTTTTTTTCCATTATACTCCGAAGTTTGCAAACCGATCCATCTGAATTGCAAGTATCTTCAGTTTTTAGGTATTCAATAAATAGCCATGTAGGTTTACTTGACAAACGTTCGCAAACCCTCGGCGCGCGAGTCACACTCGCACTTGACGGATCTTTTTTTTAATTCTTTCGCTATTTGTAGAAAATAATACCGAGGTGGTCCCATAAAAAAATATTCCCGAGGGATAAGTAGTTTAAATAAGGGATTCGTAGGAGGTTTTAAGTTTTTTCAAAACAATCAAAGCCTGGGAGGCCTGGGTTTGTGATGTCAGCGTGGAAACATGAAATAATTGCAATTAATTTATTATATTTATTGATTTAATTGCATGGAGCATGAAATAATTTTATTGTTAAAAAGATACATACATCCAGCCGAACATAAAACTTCCTGCTTTTTTCGAAATCGGTTAAAAACAAGAGACAATCGCACCAGCTTTTAAAAACTTACCTATAAGACACGATAAAAAACCAATATAAGAAAACACAAACTTAAATACAAAAAAAGTCCTTGAATTGTATTGTATTGTATTTGTTTATCAGTCATCTAGTACCCATAACACAAGCTCTGCTTACTTTGGGGCTAGATGATGCTGTGTGGATCGTCCAGCATTATTTATTTATTTATTTATCATAGCTCCATCTTTCGGCATCGGTTGGCAGGCAAGTGAGCTAAGTGTAGCGACCTCTATTGAAGGGCGACAGAACTGCATAAAGAATTTAGTTAGTGGGTCGATCGAAAGGGACTATGGAATATATAAAATATCCTCGTTAGTCACCTAGATGGCGCTAACAAATAATGTTCTTAATGCAAAATAACATGTTTCTAAAGAAATGGGGTGGTAAAATTGGTGGGCCGATTTAAATGCCTTGAATAATTTATTTTTATTGGGATGTCGTATCAACTTTAATAAACGTGAGAAATCCCACTGACCTGACCCTAAGTTTTCGACATTTCATCTTTGATCGTTGACCTGTAAATAGGTGTGATGTAGAATCTTTCAAATAAAAGTGTTATAGAACTTTTCATTTGGTTGCTAGTTAATTACTTAATATTATAAATGTGGGTGAATTTTTGTGTGATTCAGTGAAAATAAAAGACCGTGGGTAAGACTGATTTGTTACTTTTTGTAACTAAGGATTTTACATAGCAAATAAAAACCTAAAATTTTATATAAATCAATTACTAACATTAAAATGTATATATGAAAAAGGCAACGCTTCACCCACTGTTAGGTAATTGGTACTTTTTTAAGCGAAGGCCGGTACTTCCCATACCTGGGCAAAGCCACCTCCATTCTCCACTTCTTCTGGTCCGGTGCTCTACCTATCATATTGTAGAGCATTACGATACAACACTAAAATATTTTATTTGTACACCAACAAAAATACATTGATAATAAAAATAATAATTCCTTTATTTTCTCTTCACAAAAGGTATTCTTACAGTTAATTGTATTAGCTAGGTGTAGTGTAGAAATTACAGATACCTGTTTGTGTTGTGAGAGACTAGTGCCACAGAGGTCGTTAAATTTTTGTTTTTGTGCCTGTGGAAATATGAAAAAAATGTATAGTAACTACATTATGAAAAAAATTAATCAAAAACTAAACTATATCAAAGGGCTACAGGCAGCTTGCGTATGCATGTGTGTGGAATGCTAGATGTCGGGGTCTCCTGAGCACAACCAGCTCGTAAGAGACTGTGAAGCAGGGAATCCCATGTGAGTGTGAGTATGGATACTCGGTTCTAGAATTCTAGATATTTTTTGTATACAAAGGCGTTACAAAACCGAAAAAATATTGGTGGTAAATATTTCATAACACTGGTATCATCGGAGGCAATAGCAGAAGCTGAAAACAGTTTTTGGTTATGAAAGCTTTCATTGATCATTTCATTAGTAGCTCGTTCATTTTCTAGCTCGAATTTGTAAATGTTTCGCTGGTCGTGTGCAATTATGTGTTGTTAAAGTTTGTGTTTTGGTTTTTAGTGATTACGTTCCTGTTATCTGCTATTGTTATTAGTTTTTGTAAAATTTTTATTCATAAAAGTCTTTGTTGACATAAAATATCTTGAATTCAAAATCTAACTATAGAGTATGTGTGAGAGTGATGTTTAGTTTGCTGTCATGCAAACAGGTGTGTGGTGTATGACGGCGTCTCCTGAGGACACCAGTCCCATAAGAGTCTAGGCATCAGGAGACCATCGTGTGGGTGTGAGACGCATGAGTAAAGTATAATGTAATGTATAATGTAATGTGTAATGTATTTTAAGTGTGGATGAGCGTGGGTAACGGTATGATGATTTTAAGTTATTACATCGTTCGCGTTATTGGTCTGGGCAATGGAAAATTAAATTAATCGGCTTGAGCAAGTCTTCGGTTTGCTGAGAGGAAATGTAGAAAAGCCATTTAGTAACCTCAGCTTTACAGTTGTATCGGGTTGGGGGCGGATAGATAGGCTTTAGATTATCTTGTTATGAATGAATGCTAGGAATCAGCTGAAGAGGTTAGTGTGTCTCATTTTGAAGGAGTTAGAAGAGCAGATCTTAGCTATTCTGCGTTCACGATTTTCCGGCTGGTGTTCGTATGTCAGTTGGGAGTGCTTGTAAAGGACTAGTGCAAAATTAAGTACTTAAGCACAGGGCGAAAATTAAGTAATTAAATACTTAAGCGTCCCAGTTAACATACAGCTCAGCTGTTGTTGAGCTGTATGTTAACTGGTGTTGATATTTGAATTTTTGCGTGCAATGTTGGCAATGAGACTGGATCATAAATAAATGTAAATGTATAGTTTTAAGTTTGTTTTTAATAATATTGTATGGATAAATTTAATCTGAAATAAATGAATAATAATAATAAAGCAAATCAATGGTACATAAAATTTAGCATTCATTTGAATCCAACTAACTGTTTTCCAGAAACCAGAAATAAGATTCTGTTTTATTTAATTTTGTATAGGTAAGTATTTATTTTACGTAACATTGATTTGTATATTTTGTGGAACAAATATAAGTTACAATTCGATGTCCGATTAGTAATATGTATTCGCAAACGTTCAATTGTCAATTGTCTACTAAAACAACTACGCTTAAATTGTTAGAACCAAAATGAAATTAACCAAAAAAAATCTACGTAGCAAAAAAAGAAAAATGGCCGCTTGATCGTCAAGGGGTGGGCATTTTAAATGTTCCTAACACAGACGCAGTAATAGTCAGCACGATGATGGCGGGGGCGGGCCCTGCACTATCAACTATACCCTCACATGCGAAAGGACCAGCTCGACTAGAGCTCCTGCGCCCCCCGATAGATGGCTTAGCCATCAGCATGAGAGGACAGCCACCGGAGAGCCGCGGTGTCTTTTAAAACTGGACGCAAACACGTTCGCAGCAAAAACTACACGCATACATGCGTAGGTTGTAGTGACGCGGTGGGCATAAAATTCGAAAATATACATACATACGTAGCCGTTTGTGAGTTCTCTCGGCCCGCAAATGAGATGGTAGGTACACTGCTCCAAGTGGAATGGATGCATGATTTCGGGTTATTCGACTTTCGTATCGGCGGTTTATTTTTACTTCGCAGCCGTATTTGTATATTTTTTTTAGCTAAACGCCAACGGCGTTTATTTTAAAAAACTATACATAGTCTATAATGAATTTTAAATTTTTATTGTAGCGAAATCACACTCAGTTGTGGTTATTTTTTCTTCTGTCATTTTAAAAATAACGGTAAGGTACTTACTGTATGCTTCACGAAAAATATATAATTTATTTATTTATTTATAAGTATAAAAATACATAAATACATCTACCTATTGATGGGAACTAACTACCTTTGTTTTTTGTGCCGAGGGCTTAGTGCAGTAGGTATATGACTAGCACCTACATATACTACAGGTTTTAGGCAAGAATGCTTATCATATGTACCAAAAACGTATCTAGGCTAAGGCTAAGAATGAAAAAAGAAATAGATATTTATTAACCGCATATTGATCAGCACAGCTACCTACACAAGTAAAATGAATTAGTGGGCGTTACCTTTTCGTATTTTTGGAGTTCTCAATAAATCACGTCGAATGCAGAATGTCACTGCACACACGCACACGAATCAACACGCACACAGGCAAACGCGTCATCAAGCTTTGTAGAGTACGGTTAGAAGAATAAGAAACGGTAGAAAAAAATAATCTATAATAATGTAAAAATAACTTTGTTTTGAAAAAAAGGGCCCTCACTATATTGAAAGTCATTTATTTCCTACATTTAAATAACATACATATACAAACCTACTTAATTTGCGGTTTGAAGCGGATATAGAGAGAGATAGAGAGAAAAGGTACTTAGGAGTACTTTCGCAGTAGAGAAGGTCCCCGTATTCGTATCAACTTTCGCAACTTGTTACGAAAACTGAAACGAATTTTTTTTTTTGGAAATTTAGTAATATTATGTACCTTACTGTGTGCGCTAATTAGTTAGATTTTTAACAGTTTTTAATGAAAATCTGTCAAAATGTCGTCACTTGAGACGTGCTTGACGTGTGTTTGTGTATTCAGGGGTTATCTGCTGTGGCTCAGTTAATTAGTACCTACTCATAACACAAACTCTGCTTAGCTTGGGGCTAGATGATGCTGTGTTTATGTCCAGCATTATTTAGGTACATTTATACTTAAAGTAAATTTTGGCCTCTGTGACAAAAGCTTTCACAAACGTCGCCCGCGGTTCTGAGTAAGTTAAGTACCTACACTCATGTTGAAACCGATACCGAAGCGACTGAAATCAAAAATATCAGTTTATTTCCGTGTCAGTGTTTAATTATTAATAATTTGACCTTTTCTAAGTGTACATTTATGGTAGGTATTTATGGAAAAAAAGAGTTTTTGACTTTGACTTTGACTTTGAACTTATCTAACTCTAATCCGTTGCGACCTGCGACACATTTTTCTTCTGCAGATCGCATCGCTACCTGTTTTTGTTATTTGCTCCTCAATATGTGCTCCTAAATAAAGACTTTTTATCTTTTTTATCTTATCTTGGAAAAACATTTTAACGTTTTTAGTTATTGAAAAAAATAGTGTTTTTTGTAGTTTAACTTGCATCCAGTACCAGCAACGGTATTTTCCGAAGTGTGAGCGAAGCACGTTATTAGTTCAGCGCAGGCCGTGCCACGGGATAGGTTTTCACAATTTTCAGTCCTCCACAATGGCGGCCGTCATTTCTATGATTAATAGCGGCGGACTCGTCGATCGGTGAATGGTTTGGGTAAAACTTGTGCGAAAGACCCCCATATCTCTTTTTTTATCTTGATTCTGACCTTTTCTTTTCTTTTCTTGGTTTTTTAACCTTGAGTCGCATACGTTTTATACCTTACATATTATTCATAATTTATTTGTTTGGTGTTTTCATAATGTTAAAAAATAGTTCAGCCAGACTGAAAAGATGGCGCTTGTAGCTACTTTTCGTTTGGAATTAGAATGGTATAGAACCTGCATACTATGTGTATACGTTGACATGACACTCTATCACAAAATCACAACCTTTATTCTTCCGCGAATGATACCTGCCATCTATTGAGTTCTGGTGGAAGGTAAACAGGGTGTTTCTTTTTATCATATTATTATTAATGCATTAATAAATAAATAAATAATGCTGGACAATCCACACAACATCATCTAGCCCCAAGCTAAGCACAGCTTGTGTTTTGGGTACTAGATGACTGATATACTTAATACAGTATACTGAATAGATTCTATTCTTAGTTTTCTCTTAGCTAGAGCGAGGATTCAAACTTACGTTTATAACAGGATCATTATTATGTATAACTATGTAGATAAATAACTATGTATAATAAAAAATATCTATCTATGTAAGATATATATTTTTTATTATACGTAGAACCCAGAATACCCGGAACAAATATTTGCAGGTCGTACAAACATTTGTCCCAAGGCGGGAATCGAACTAGCAAACTCCTGCGTCGCAGGCCGTCCATTGCCCACCGCGCCACTATGGTCATCAAATGTAGGTATACGTAATTGTAATTACAATGGACGTGTAAAATATTATTTTAATTTCTAAATTATTGTATTCTTGTAATAATTTCTGGAATACTTTTTATTAATTCACAATTAAATTTCCCAATTATTCTTAGTTGATTAGTTTAACAAATGACGGCCTACCTTGCGTTTCCACTGATGTCTACCAACGACCGTGTATGACTGTCATCGATTTTTTTTGCATAAAATAGCCATTGTCACAGCCACAAAAGCTTATGTGAATACTAAAAAGGTTGGTTAGGCCTAAAAACGTGGATTTCGGCCGCTACTCCCATCCTGCGCAGTTGGGGAGAGGAGGCTGCACTATCCCCCTACGGCACTTGACAACCGCGACGCTAAAATATTAATGTTCATACTTAATGAAATATTTGTGAGTTATCGATTTTTACGATTAAAAGAAAATTGTAACGGGGTACAAATTCTTCGTGAAGTTTTCTGTTGCTGGTTCTTAATAATTATTAATTAATTTAGTAGATTGCTGTTGCTATGAGAGTCTTGATGAAGCTTCTTACCAACCTAGTTACTTTGTATGTTTTTTACCTTCATATATAAGTACGTAGGTACGCAATGTCTGCTCACAGTAAATAGGTACTTGTATATGAAAAACCCATGCATCAAGGCTACAAATATTTTAACTGACTGACATAATAATAAATAAAGAAATAATGCTGGACAATCCACACAGCATCATCTAGCCCCAAGATAAGCAGAGCTTGTGTTATGGGTACTAGACGACTGATACACTTAATAAAATACATTGCATAGATAAATATTTTTATTGTACTTATAAACAAATATTTGTAGACCGTACAAACATTTGTCCCAAGGCGGGAATTGAACCCTCGTAACCTCTCCGCCCGCCGCGCCACATCGGTCGTCAAGTTAAGTATATAGTATGATTTCTACAATACCAAAGAAATTCTAGTAATCCTTTAAATTAAGATGTATTACCAAAAAATTACTAGGCAGCTTACTACGCTTAAAAAATATGAATAGAGAGATAGGTATATTTTGCCTTACATCGGCAGATATGCTCACTGATTTTCACTGCCAAATTGTCGGCTGCCTAAATGCAAACACCAGCTTAATACATCTCCAGAGACTCCTTATTCTCGAATGAGTTATACCTCATTAGTTAGGTATTTTCAGCCACCAAAAATCAGAGGAAACGTAGGAAATAGTATATAAATTATTAATAATTTGTAACAAAGTGATCGTTTTAAAAAAAGTAAAATCTGACTTCAAGTTCCTTAATATTTACATTGTTTTTTATGTTTCGCAAGACATACTCAATCACAATACTAAATCCCTCGGGTTTTTTTTGGTGTCATTTTCTATACAGTACAAAAAGGATCATCAATGTCGGTCAACAATTGACAGAGTAATCGACGAACACAGATACATAAAGAAAACATACAGACAGCTAGACATACAACCACCTCATGTTTTTGAATATAAATAGGTAAATTTTCGAAATAGTAACATTCTAAACATTCATTTTCAAATGATCTAATCGACGAATGCACCTAATTAATTAATTTCTCATAATTTGTACCAAAACTCTTAATAATGTTATCTTAACAAATTGACACCACCCGGCTAGAGCGAGACAAAAGGGGTAACTCCAAATTTTACAATTTTGCGCGCCAGTGTTTAGCGGTGTTTATGAGGGGGTGGCGGGTGGCAGGGGGGCTTATAGTGCCGAAAAGGGGGGAAAGGATAAGGAGAAACTGACCGAAACCCCCGACACTTAGATATATTTGTGCGATGCGGGCCCCAGAAGATATGGATCGCTGCGTTTGTGTGGGTAAAATGAAAGGCGAAATCTCCAGTGACGATGTTTAGAAAGCTTTGTAAAATAATGAGGGTAGATGCTTAGTTTGTGTAGGGGGGCGGGCCGGAGAATTCTAGAGGGATGTTTGGAAAACTAATTTATACGCAGCTGTGATGCCCAGCTAAGAATGATAATGACTAGGAAGTGTCCGCGACTTTGTATGCGTTGGATATGTTTAATCTTTCTAATTTTAGTTTCGATGTTCACAAGCTAAGGGTATAGGCTGTTTGTTTGTTGAAATACTGAATATAAATACTAACTATAATAAATACTAATAAAGACGACCGATGTGACGCGGCGGGCGAAGGTCCGCCTACGACGCAGAAGGTTGCGGGTTCGATTCCCGCCTTGGGACAAATGTTTGTACGATATGCAATTATTTGTTCCGGGTGTTCTGGGTATTTTCTATGTATAATAAAAAATATCTATCTATGTTATGTAGTGTATTAAGTTTATCAGTCATCTAGTACCCATAACACAAGCTCTGCTTACTTTGGGGCTAGATGATGTTGTGTGGATTGTCCAGCATTATTTATTTATTTAATACAGTAACATTATTGAAGCAGGTTCTTCCATGAATAATTCTTTACTGATTTTGGCCAACTGTTCAAATACAATTTAGGCAGTCAGTCAACAATAAGCGTAGTTACCTAAGTATTGTTTAAAATAATGAAGTGAATGACGTAAAAACAATAAAACCAACCTCTAAAATATAGTGTTTCCTTTGTTAGACAAGTAAGACCCAAAAAATTCGAGCCCTCTGGCCTCAACCGTGTCAGGGTCACCTGAACTCCGCGGTCTCGAAGCCTTGAGTCTGAATTTTGTTCTATTATTCCTAAGATATAGGAATAATAGAACAATATAGACCTAACTAGACCTAAACCTAACTAGATACCTACTTATATATTACTATAAAAAAAAAAAAAATTAAATTAGAGCGTTTCTACTTTAATAATTGTGCTCGGATAACCCAGTTTTTTATACTATAAGGAAAACTTTAAAATTGATGAGTAATAATTTGCTTGTTTTGAAAAAAACCAGCTTCGAATTTTTAATTTTTAATTGATACAAGTAGTAGGGAATTGAGCTTTCTGGATCAACCAAGATCCAGACGCTCAATTCCAACAGTCATCTATTCATTTTACTTTTATAAAACAAATAAATGTCTTTTCATTAGGTGCTCTTTTCGTTTTTTACTTATATAAAACTTAAAAAAGACTTTTCATGATATGCTCTATTCACATTTGACTTTTATAAAACTCAAAAAAGGCTACTCTTATTAATATGCTCTATTTTTTTTACTTTTGTAAAACTCATAATAAAGGAGTATTCAGTGGATGCCTTATTCATTTTTAGTTTTATAAAACAAAAAATAACCTTTTTAAAAAACTTATGTAAGTAATCAATCAGGTTTACTTATATGAAATTAAAAACCTACCTTCCCTAGTGTCCTTTTAACCTCTCTATTGTTTGAGATACTGAAAGAGGTATAAAAGATTATCTATTTAATAGGTTAATCAGGAGTGAAATGGGTAAATAATCGAGGAATTGGTTTGAAATCGATATCAGTTTAGCTGTTCATTCATTTACTGTTGTTGTTTTGGATATTACACATCATATTTTATTTATTTACTTAGTATATTATATTAAACAATTATGGGTGATCCTCAATAAAACACAACAATTTGATATAACATTTTATTTGCCGAACTCGTTTTCATTATATAACTAACATTTTTAGTGTACACAATAATTGTAATGTTAAATACAGTTTTATATTTCACAACAAAATATTTTACCGATAAGTACTTATGCTACAAATTTAATGATTATAACTAAGTAGAACGTAGTGTGTATAATATTATGTACAAACTAACAGGCAGTACTTAACTTAAAAAAACTACAATATGTAACCATAATGCCCCCAAGGCTTAGTATCTATTTTATTAATGATTTGTCGTTTATCATCGCTAGCGTTCAGGACAAGCTTATTTACTACTTGAGAGTACAGAGCATGGCGAATAGACTTGATCGTATTCATTTTACATTTTAAATCTTCATTTTCACATAATGCATTCTTGTAATTTGTTAGAGTTAAATGTTTTGTTACCGATTTCGTTGCCCCTTTAGCTTTATTAATTTGAATACTCAAACTTTTAATGCAATAAAGCTTTGCTCTCAATCCAATAAACTCACTTATAACGTCACCACCTAGCTCATCTTTAAATAGACCCGGTATCTTGGCATGGAGTAGGGGCATGTTATAAGGATTTTTGGAAGTGTAGTTGCTAGTATCGAAGAATTCTATATTTGTTTTCATGTCTTTATAAAAATCCTCTGTTTTAATCGAATACAGAAGACTATCTGTGTCTGTATAGCATAGTTTAGCTTTGTCTGCATATTTCTGTTTTATAAAATTATAATGGAATTGATATAAATGTGTTTTTGCATATTCTAAAACTGCAAAACCTATATAAATAGGTCTATCTAAGACAATTTTTTCTGGTTTTAATTGAATTGCTACAAAATCATTTGAAAATATAGCCACACTTTTTAAATTCGGTTTAGCGATTAGGTTTTCAGCACCCAAACACTTATTAGTGGTATTAAAATTGTCACTCCAGCATGTAACTAATTTAACATCTACTTGTTTACGCTTATTTTGAATGGTTTTGCCGAAAATAGCATTATTTAATAATTTGAAAAAATCTTTTTGGAAAGCTGATGTAGCTTTTTGACGCAATTCGGTATTCAACTCAATATATTTTCTCAAAAAATCTTGTTGTCTAAAACATATAATCCTATGAATTTTGTTGAGTTTGAGACCTTTTTTTAAGCATTCTTGAAGATGTACATAATGAATTACATAATTAAACTTATCGTATAAATTTGCTATCAGTTTTGCTGTTTTACCACCTGGTGGTACAAATTTTTCAGGTGCAAATGGTAAATCACTATGTAAATTATGAATCTGTTCAGGGTAACCTAAATCAACCTCCATAATATAGCCGTACTCATCTTCATTAGTGCACTGTGTAATGTCAAACTTATCAATTTCATTTTCAGACAGAAATCGGAATTCTGAGATTGGGAACTTTTTCATCATTGCGTACCCATACAAATTATTACAATCAAGATATACTAAAAACTGTGAATCTTGAGAGGCATCATAGTCAGGCAAATATTTGTTGTTTGCTACAGCGTGTCGAAGAGAACATTGAGCTAAGCCACCCCGTATTCCCTTTTCTAATAATTCATACATTTCCAAATCTTGAATTAATTCAAGCTGAACTCTAGTGTAAAGTAACATTGCGTCCCAACTCAAACCGGGTGAGCTAACATAGTAAGCAGGATCAAGCTTATAATGTTTTAAACTAGTGTTCCTGAAATATTCAAATACATCACATAATATTAGAACATCGGTTTTTAAATAAAAATCTGTAAATTCTCCCAATGAATTGATGTTGAACTCTTCCCATATGTTCTGCGCTCTACGATATTCTGCATCGGTTACATGTTCTTGTTTTAAGCTATTAAAAAAACACTTTTTAGGCGGCAGATTTAATTCACTATACCTAGACCATGAATCTACGTAATCATAAGGATAAATTCCTTTCTCTTTCACTAACTCAAACTGTTTTGAATTTCTCACTATTTGCGATAAATTAATAAAATCATTTTTATTTAATGTTTTACTCAAATTATCCAAACTTGTGCTTAAAAATTGAAAAGAGTCTATAAACTTTATTTGCATACATTTAGATTTATTACGTCTACGATTTGGGATATATTTTGTTATGCTAATATATTTTTCTTTAGTTTTCGGTATTATTTTTATATCACCAGGGTATTTTGATAGTTCAGTTATAAAGAGATGAGAATCGTAACCAGACAAGTTATGCATTATTACTGGTACAAATGAACAAATACGATAATTAGCATTGCAACGCATGTGAGCAGGCCCTCTGTATTTTTTCGTTACATGGTCGTGATCTCTTACTTTATCGTCTATCAATAAACGCTTACAAATGTGACAAATAGTAGCGTTTTCATATTCAACTTTTTCGCTGTCTGTTAATGGTTCCATGGGTTCTATAGCATCCAAAATTTTATATATTTGTTCTATGTCATTTATTAAGTATTCCATAAAATGTTTGGCACATTCAGGACCACGATACGTTCTGTATTTGTTTAAGGAACGATTGTGCGAACAACAAATATAATAAGCAAAGCATGACGGTTCGTGTACTTTGTATTTCTGTGTGTTTGTATTGCTAGTATCAGTATGATTTATTAAAAGACTTTCAAAATCTGCGTATATAACAAAATTTATTTTTTGTTGTCTTTCAAAATGCTCAAACTCTAAAATTTTATTTCTCGGTAAAACTGTTAAAACCTTGGAACAGTTGTGGGATTCGAATTTATTCTGGCTGGCAAAAAATTGAAGACAAGCTTCACATAACAATGACTTACCGTTATGATGAGTCACCTGTCGTCTTACTAATTTTGCTAAATCTTTTATCAAACAGTAATGACGCTTACCCGACTTTTCAAAATATAATAAGTTTACATGTTTAATTTTTTGGGTGTTTGAAGTATATAATGGTCCAGTAACATAATTTTTATCGTCTAATCCATAAACATTTACGCTTATATCGGGATTTGAATTTTCAAATAACTTTATATCATTAGTTGTAGGCGGAAATTTTATTCCTTGAATACTAAGAACACTAGAAAAGTGAGGATATGAGCTTGTTCGATTTACATTTGATTTGCATGGGTACAATGCTGCAACAATGCTCCAAGCAAAACAACAGTCATCAGCTGTTTTTATATTGATACAACTTTTTGTGTTTTTTATGCGAGATGGTAAGTCAATAAACGTTCCACCTCTCAGAGGACTGTATTTATTAACGTTAATTTCCAAGTGACTTATTGATTCAAAAGACCAGCCTGATTCGCAATGCTCAAATTCAGTTGATTTCTTTTTTAAAGTTTCTATCGCATTTGAATAAAATTCATTCAAATTGGTACTCTCATATAAAATACAGTATTTATTACTAAACGACTTTAACTGTTTCGATATTCCTTCTATTTTGTGTAATACAAATGAAGCAAATAGCTCAAAGTTTACTTTTACGCAAGTATGCTTCTGTAAAGATAATTGTAGGAGTTTAATTACATCGCTCTGATGTTGAATTAAAAACTCCTCGGGGGTGGTACACTGTAGATCGGTGTGAGGATTTACTCTGTATGATCTAATTCTGTCCCTAAAAGCTGTGCCAATAATATCTATATTTTCAAACTCTGACTTTATTAAACAATTAGCTTTATGAATGTTAGTTCTTAAATGATACCTGAATTTCGACTTATCCATTTTTAAATTACATTTTTCACATATCATTACACTAAATAGTTCATCATTCAAAATTTCTGTGTCTGATTCGGTTAATAGTGATGTTGGTGAATGAACTGTAAAAAAAGAAAAACAATAGTGAGTAGCATTTTATTTATTCTTCATTATAATTGCACCTTACATAGGGATGTTGTAATTAAAACTAGGGGGGAATGGTTTGTACTCGGCACGAGTCTCTTTCACATATTTTGAAAGATGGCGCCAAGCCTCCGAGGTGTTTTCAGCACGAGTTTTTATACTAATAATGGCTTGACGCCATCGGTTCATAGGAGTAATTTTTTCGACCTCATCACTATCATATATTTTAAGATCAATATAATAACTGCCTTTCTTTTTATCATTGAATTGCCGGGCATAGCCATTCGCCACCCTACGAGTTATATAGCATGGCAGACGAGGAGGTTGCATACCCGATGAACCGGACGCATCATCATCGCTATCGTCATCTCCAAATAAATCCTTCATTGTGGGGCGACATTTCGATGAAGTGTCCGCAGTTTTGGGCTTCTTCGATGGCTCCCGAGTTTTCGAAGACGATGGTGATGGCGACGACTTTGACCTTTTTTTTGGTTTCGGTTGTTGAGCGCATGTTAGTTCAACCTCTTCTATCGCTGAAGCTTCATCTTCCGAAGGAAAAACTAGATCTGCATTCTTAGGCCTGAAAATAATAAAAACTTGATTAAGGTATTGAATATACCTGCTTGTGTTTAAGAAGTGGGTTCTTAACTAGATCTTCGTTATTTTGAAAAGATAAATTTAATACATAGATAAATATCCACTGGAAAAAAGTTAAAATTAAATACTGTATTTAATTTGTAGCAAATTGGTTGATCATACTAAAACCAGCATAATTCAGGTATTGAGAAAATAATATTGAATGCTTTGAGAGTGATCGTTTATATAGATTTTATTTCCATCAATATCCGGTATCTTTTATAAGTTAAATGCTGACTGGTTTTAAACCTTTCGTATTCAAAAAAGTGAATTACTTTTTGAATACGAAAGGTTTAAAACTGTGATCTATTTGAATGTTGAAATGAAAAGATTACAATTTAATTAGGTTAGTATTAGGAGAGCTACTTTTATTCAGTAATTTTTGAAAACTTACATGTTGTTTGAGTAGGCGAACTGTACGGAACGGAAGGAAGTCACTAGTCACAACAGGGTGTTCTTCACCAGAAATTTGACGATTGAATGAGAGCGTTCCTCGGCTGGATCCCTTTTATGCAAATCATCTTCATCGGTGTGAAGTCTGGATACACATTTCATTAGTGTTAAAAAGTAAAATCAGCGAAATCGAATCGAAATCTGTTGTCTTAGTTTTGCTTTGACAAACTAATTTGGGTTCTAATTAATGAGATCATAAGAGCGATATAATTGTTCCCTAGACACGATATTATTTTCCGCTACCTTATATGAAACGAGCAATAACTAACGCTTGCGCATGACTTTACTTACTACTATACTAAATAAAAATATTGTTTAATTGTCAAGAGATAGAATAGATCATTACTTACTACCTTCTGTTTGTGGCTTTACTCCCCGGGTACCTAGTTAAACATAGCGTTGAGGATGAGTTACCAGATAAACAGACAGACACACACGGGAAGTGACTTCGTATTATCTTCGTATTTTATACCACGTAGATGTAGAGAAGTCAGTTAAATGTGGCTTTATAATTTTTTTTACTTCTTTTTACAGCAGTCGGGTAAATTAAAGCTTTCAAAACAAGGTACATAAGGTGCGTTCTATCCAAAAGAATGTTCGAATGCTTCATATACAAACAGCTACATGATACGTAGCCTTTACAATTAACTTCAACAAGCTCAATAATATATTAGGTACGTGCCTACTTAATATAACAGACCCCTGCTAATAATGTTGCTCAAACTACTTAACAAACTAAGGTGATATTTTCATAGATGTAGGTGTAGACCCAGATTAACCAAATACCTAAGTTGCTGTTTATTTCCAGAAAAAGGTAGGAAAGCCACGATATTGGTGTGTACCTGTACATATAATAGACAATAGATTCAAAACAACTTGATTGACTTTTTCGTAGGACATTATTACCCGATAACAATAAATTAAGTTCAACTTAACAAATTTCGGCTGATGTCGGTTCGATGCTTGGAAGATTGTTCTATCTATATTGTATTATTAGATTGATTTACATAGTTTAGTTTAACAAGTTGCCGGTTTAATGCATCAAAAGAGTTTAAGTGCAGCTTGGTGCATTATTTACAAGTAACATCTCCTCCTTTTCTATAGCGGTAGTCGGGTAAATTAAATAATTAAAACATGCACGGTGCATTGGTAGGTACATCCTAAAGGAATGTTGAAATGTTCCTTATACAGATAGCTACACGATACGCGGTTGCCCTACACAAGCCTCACTCAATAAAGTACCTACATTACCTACCTTCGACATGCTCAAAATAATATTGTCCCACTATGTTTGCCCGACGACTTTACTGAAACTAGCAAACAAATCAAATTTAAATTTCGCATAGATGTTGTCCTATTTATTATTATTCATTATATTTATGATTTAGATTAAAATACCTTTAGTTAGGATACCTACTACCTATTCTAGTGCCTATGCAAGTAATGGACATTAGATTGAAACAACTTGATGTATTGAACTACACATAGATACTCAGATTGGTACAGCTTTTGGTTTAGTGTTTTATCTAAGTTAAGGCGGCTTGGCTTGGTGTGTTAAAAGCATAACACTCTTTTATTTCGTCTTACAGCAGCAGTCGGGTAAATTAAAACATTCAAAACAAGATGCATTAGGTGAGTGCATACTATTTAAGGAGTATGGAATGCTCCATATAAAGAAGAGTACATGATGTGTAGTTGTCATGTGCCTAACTATAGGCTCACTCACACAATTATATGAGTAGCTACCTAGTATACTTAATAATTGAACTAATAAAAAGTTCAAATATTTCTATTTTGTTCGGAAACCTACAAAATAATGAGGGTAAGTTATGTAGTTCAAGCAATAATTTGTGTTCAGTTGTTTTTGTGGTTGACTGCACATAGCTAAATTTGTAGCTACCTAGATAGCTTATGAATTTATTTAATATTTGAATACATCAAACCCCTCACTCTCGTTTCAGATTTATTGAAGTGCACACCTACTAATACTTAACGTACCGACATCCCAAAGTGGTTGAGGTAAGTTTAAAGTCTATCGTGTGCTTATTTGTTGACTTATTATTATTTTTATTAATTACTATGATTACCTGAGTATATTTATACTGATCTTTCATTATATGTCTATATTTGCAGAAAATGAGTTGCATTAACTTTGAAGATGATCCTGATCCCATTACCAACCCATTCTACTATGCTCAGAATATGGATGCTTTTTACGAAGCAGAAATTCAGAAAATTCAAAACGAATTGAAGGAGAAGGAGGAGCAAATAAAAAACGATAAAGACTTAATTAAGGATAGCAAAGAATTACCAGAAAAACGCAAACATAAATCTAAATTATCGTTAAAAAAGACTATTTGCAAGCCCACTGCTTCCACTTCAGCAGCATCTACGTCATATGTTATTAGCAGTGAAACAGGGAAAGCACGACATCTCATAAAAATAAGCATAGAAGATTTATCAGATTTTAATGTGCCTAACTCCGACCTAATTAAAAAGGAAATATGCGTTCAGTACTTAGTTAAGGAACATTATGACGAAATTAAGAATGATGCGAACAGGTTAGTTAGTAAGATTGTTCAAAAGTTAAGTTCAGTGGATTAATATCATTAATTTAATTCTAAATAAATAAATGAAAGACAGTTATTTGTTTTAATATTTAACCTTATATTAATTTTAACTTTATTATAAATATTATAAAGTAAATGCTATAAATATTCAGATAAATTTATAACTTACCCAGAAATAAAAATGAGGTTGGTAAAGCAACCCGTGACATTAGAAATAAATAATTTAAATGTTGAAGGTATACATAAAAATCATGTAAAACATAGCGTTTTATTACCAAATACTATTCGTTGTATTGTATGTGGTCCATCGAATTGTGGTAAAACGAATATAATGCTTAGTTTACTGTTACACAAAAATGGTCTTAAATTTAAAAATGTTTACCTTTACTCCAAAACCACTTTTCAAGCAAAATATTGTTTTCTAAGCAACGTATTTAAATGTGTTCCCGGAGTCAAGTTTTTTATTTTTAAAGAGGATAAAGATGTGATTTCACCTAGTCAAGCCTTAAAGAATTCAGTATTCATATTTGATGATGTTGCTTGCGAAAATCAAGTGAATATTAGGAATTATTTTTCCATGGGCAGGCATAAAGAAATTGACTGTTTTTATCTATCACAAACATATTCTAAGATTCCTAAACAGCTTATAAGAGACAATGCAAATTTTTTGATAATATTTAGACAAGATGATACCAATTTAAAACACATTTATAATGAACATGTGAATACAGACATGAGTTACGTTCAATTTAAAAAAATGTGCTCAGACATTTGGAAAGAGCCATATAGTTTTTTGATTATAAACAAAGACTGTGCGTTAAACAAAGGCAGATATAGAAAAGCTTTCGATGTTTTTGTAACCTTTTAATATATGTAGTTAAAAAGCGAGTGTATTTATAAAGCGAGTGTAATGAATAAAATAACTCATTCAATTTTGTATAACATATCATAATGGCTGTATCAGCAGAACACTTGATATTGAATGGTAATATTAAAGGAGAGTTAATTAAATCTGTAAATGCAATAAAAAATAAACTTAAACAAATGAAAGACTATGATAATGAGTTGGAATTAAGACAACATAAAATATTTAAGCCTATTATTGATCCTCTACAAGCTTTGGCTGCTAATAACGAGAAATTACAAACAGAAGTAAAATCTAGTGATCGGTATTCAATAGATGAAGAAAATGATAAATATAAAGTCACTACCAAATATACGACTTTTCCTCCAATTTTAAATAAACAAGATAACGTGATGGACAACAATTTTCAAGACTGTTTCGAAAATGAAGAAAATCTGGATGAAATAAGTATTCCTTTCGGAATCAGAAACGAAAACAATAATTTAATGATTGGTAGTATACCCGTATCCCTTTCTTCTCTTAATGACGAAGACAGTTTTAAAACAGTAAAATTTCTTAACTTGGAAAATAAAAATTATGAGCTAACACCAGGCCTTAGCGAGTTATTATTGAAAAAAAATCCAATACTAAACTTAGTTTCGGAATCAGATAAGTTAATTTATAAAGAAATTTTAAATCTAACGAATGTTCATAAAAGAGATTATCATCCTGGAGGACAAATAAAAGGAGATAAGGGAAAAAAGTATACTCAAATTATAAGACCGTTGTTACTTCTTGACGGCAAAAATAATGAGACGGTAAAACGTGGTGGTAATATGTCATTTTTAAAAAAATACAAGAAAAATACAGATTTTATATATTGGGACGATCCTAACGAATTAGTTGAGAGATTAAAACTATTGATAGCTTCGAGAGATGCGGGAAACGGTAACCATGGTAATGAAATTATATCGATTATAGAAGAATTAAAAGAAGCTGGTATTATAAAAGAATAAAAGGTTATTATTATGCTAAAATATTCAGTATCTCGCTAGTTGTGAACATGAACATAGACAAATTTGGTCATCATGTTTATAAAAAACGGAAAATGGACATAACAAAACCTTTATGTGTGATACACACAAACAAAGATCATTTGGATGCAGGAAACAGAGTAATAAAAAATTGTGGGAATCCTATTGATTTATATGACTCTGTTACAAAAAAATATGTTGATGAAATAGAAAAAAATATATCTAAAAAGATTACCGAGCTCAGTCAAATACTAACACAACTAAGTTCTCGATCAAACGATACTAAGAAGCATAATATATCAAGCATTAAACCACTTGAAAATGAGCAAAGAAAGCGTGGTAAATGAAATCCATAAGAATGCAAGGGTGAATTTTCAGCGTCGACGAGTGATCATGAGAGATATCGATGATTTATGGCAAGCTGATTTAGTTGACATGCAAGCTCATTCTAAAGATAATTCTGGCAATAAGTACATTTTAGTTGTTATTGATGTATTTTCTAAGTATGCCTGGTCATATCCACTCAAGCAGAAAAATAAAGCACATGTCGCTCAAAGTTTTAGGATGATATTAGACAAAGGGCGTTGTCCAAAAAACTTGCAAACTGATTTAGGTAAAGAGTTTTACAACAGTGATTTTAAAAAGGTTATGTTGAAAAACAATATAAATCATTATTCTACATATTCAACAAAAAAAGCATCGATCGTGGAACGTTTTATCAGAACTTTAAAAAACATGTTATATAAACAGTTTAGTTTAAAAGGGAACTATAAATGGAGTAATGGGCTTCTGGATGAAGTTATGAATAAATATAATTATTCTAAACATAGAACGATTCGCATGAAGCCAATTGAAGTAAATCATAAAAATAAGCATGTAATAATACAAAGATACAATAATTTAGAGAAAGCTCTTTCGTTAACATGCAAATCCAAATCTAACAAAATTAATGATTTTGTTCGTATTAGTAAATATAAAGGAACTTTTGAAAAAGGGTACTTGCCAAATTGGTCAACGGAGATATTTAAAATTATAAAAGTACAAAATACTAACCCTGTAACTTATTTATTAGAAGACAGCAAGCATCATCCTATACTAGGAGCATTTTACGCAGAAGAACTTCTAGCAACTAAACACCCAGATGTTTATCTTGTTGAAAAAGTTCTGAAGAGAAAAGGCAGCAAAATATTTGTTAAGTGGTTAGGGTTTCCTGATAGTGAAAATTCCTGGATAGATAAATCAAACGTTTTATAAGGTATCAAGTTTATTATATCAATAGGTTTACTCATCTAAGCGCTTAGTTCATAGCTTGTAATGGTAGAAGACGGACTAATTAACAAATTAATAAATAATTTACCATTTGAATTACATTTGCCTGGATATAATTACTGTGGGCCAGGTACAAAACTACAACAACGATTAGCTCGTGGTGACAAAGGGATCAATCAATTAGACGAGTTTTGTAAAGAGCACGATATTGCTTACAACCAATCATCAAATTTAAAAGATCGTCACAAAGCTGATATAATCTTATTGAAAATGGCAAAGAAACGTGCCACCGCATTAGATTCTGGTATGGGAGAAAAGATGGCTGCTGATTTAGTAAACAAAACTATGATCGCAAAAGTAAGTTCCGGCGCGGGACTTAAAAAAAGTTTTAAGAAACTAGTTTCACATACCAAGAAACACATGCATAAATTAAAACCAAAATGCAAAAAAGCAGCATTAGAACTCGCCTATGCAGCTGCCAAGGAAATGCTTTCTTCGGATGAGTCTCTTAAGTTGCCACGTATCATACCAATTCCGAAAACTGGTGGTTTTTTACCTTTGATACCAATATTTGCGGGATTGTCAGCAGTCGGTAGTTTGGCTGGTGGTGTATCAGGAATAAGTAAAGCTATTAACGAATACAGATCTGCAAAGAAACGTTTAGTAGAATTGAAAAGGCATAATCAAAAAATGGAGGACTTGTCTATTGGTAGAGGACTATGCCTTAAACCATATAAAGATGGTTTAGGCATATACACCTCATTAGCACGTAGATCAAAAAACTAATTCAGCGGTTACCCAAGAGAGCACTTTCTAATATTGATATAATTAAATATACAAAAAACATTCCCCATTTTCGAGGGGTGTACATGAGAGATAATTTACCGGCTTTTCCACTTCATAAAGAATGCGCGATTTTCAATTTAGATAGCTCTAAAAATCCGGGCACTCATTGGGTAGCCTACGCAAAATCAGGTGATTATATCGAATACTTTGATAGTTACGGCAACCTAAAACCATGTAAAGAATTTTTGAAATATATGAGAAGTTACAATTTTTTTTATAACTATGACAATATTCAGTTAGACAATTCTTACAACTGCGGACATCTCTGTATACGTTTCTTAAAAAACTTTTGGCAGAAATCAAATAAATAGCAAGGATAAGCACGATTGTTTGTCATTTGTCAGTGACTAGCAATGTCGACAACAATATCCATCACAGGAAATAAATCTATAATAGAAACTAATTTCAATCCGCCATTGCTTCTTGATGGAAAATATGAATGCGGATTGGTGTATTTTTCAACTTTTAACTCTATTCCCAATGTAAATGATAGTAATAATGTATTTTCATATGGTGAAAATGGTTCGGAAATTAAAATCCCAAAAGGAACATATGATTTACAAGATATAAACGAATATCTGTCAAACAAAATGAAGAACTGCGACTTACAGATTCTACCCAATAATAATACTCTTAAATGCACATTATTTTGCTCTCAAACCGTAAATTTTCAATCAAAAAATAGTATAGGTGAACTTCTAGGATTTCCGAAAGCAAAATTAGAAGCAAATAAATGGCATGAGTCTACTAATTCTATCAACATTCTTCCTGTGTCCGTCATCAAGATAGATTGTGATCTAGTTCTTGGCTCATACAATAACTCATCACCCTGTCATACAATTTATGAGTTTATTCCGAACGTACCTCCTGGTCACCAACTTGTTGAAATACCAAAGAATATTATCTACCTACCCTTGGTTCAGAGGAGTGGTATAACATCAATAACGATAAAAATTATAGATAATAACGGAAAAACAATCGACTTTAGAAACGAGAACATTCAACTTGGTCTTCATATACGTCATACATAATGATTATTTTCTATAAAACTCCAACTACTAGGAAAGAAAAACTTATTGTTAAACGTTCATTCAAGAAATCAAGACGCGCCATTCCGCTCAAGAAATTAACAAAAAATAATAAAGCATTTCTACAAGCCGTCGGATTTAAAGTATGAGTATTCTCGACATCGCCAATTTACCACAATTTGACAACTCAATCGAAAGTTATGAAATCCATTCCTACAATCCGTACAATAATAGCTTTAAAGAAAATGATGAAATACGAATTCCTATTCATCAACAAGATGTTTACGTTTTACCATCTGCTAGTACTATTTATATTGAAGGAATTGCAACCGTGACTAACAAAGATGATCCGGCAAAACCGGTCAAAAAAAGCGTGGATTTTACAAACAATGCTATATCATTTTTATTTCAAGATATTCGGTATGAAATGAATGGTGTGGAAATAGATCGCATTAAAAATGTCGGAATCACATCAACAATAAAATCATACATATCAATGAATGAAGCGGATAGTAAATTAGGAGCTTTATGGAATTGGAAAATTAATGAATCAAAAAATAGCGATGGTACATTTAGCGTTATTATTCCTTTAAATAGAATATTAGGATTTGCAGAAGATTACAAGAAAGTTATTTTAAACAGCAAGCATGAACTTATTTTGAATAGAGGTAGTACAAATTTGAATAGTGTTAAGATGACTAAGAATGATCAAGTAAACATAGCCATACAAAGAATACAATGGCGAGTTCCACATATAAAGGTTTCTGATCGTGAACGTATATCGCTATTAAGAGTTCTTGAGAAAGATAAGCCAATACACATAGCTTTTCGAAATTGGGATTTATATGAATATCCACTTCTACCAAAATCATCTAAACACTCATGGTCAGTGAAAACTGCTTCCCAGTTGGAAAAACCTAGGTTTGTAATATTTGGGTTACAAACGAATAAAAAAAATAATAAAACTGAAGATTGCTCCTTGTTTGATCACTGCGAAATAACAAACGTTAGGTTATATTTGAATTCCCAGTATTATCCGTATGATTCACTCAACTTAAAATTTAATGAAAATAAATACGGTATATTATATGAGATGTATATGAAATTTCGCCAGTCGTATTATAATGTTCCTGCTGACCCGTTGCTCAGCTTAGAAGACTTTAAAATTAAAGCTCCTCTATTTGTTATTGATTGTTCAAGACAAAACGACAATTTAAAAACAGGTCCTATAGATGTGAGATTAGAAATTGAAAGTTCACAAGACATCCCGGATAATACCAGTGCCTACTGCCTCATTATAAACGATCGCATAGTTGAATATAAACCACTAAGCAACATTGTACGCAAACTATCATGAACGCAATCGTTGATGTACAAGGATTCAAGACAGATTCCAATGAATTCATATTAAAAGAATTAGCTATGCAGTGCAGTAATCATGTTATCGTTCTTCTTATAAAACCTCCCTATCCATTTTATAGTTTAACTAAAACTGAAAGAAGACAGGTTGCTTGGATTGAAAATAATAGACATTTTTTTTGGAATGATGGTTTTATACCCTACTCTAATTATAAGAATTATATTGTTAATTTTTTTAAAAATAAACGTAAAATATTTGTTAAGGGTCTAGAAAAGGCAAATTGGGTGAGAGTTATGTTACAATCTGTTTTAGAAGTAAGAAATGAAAGTTTAGAGAAAGTAGATGTTATTAATATAGAAGATTTGGGTTGTCCTAATTTGCAAACATTGTGTGAAAATTATAAGGAATGTCCTGAAATATACAACTGTATATATCATTCTAATTATTGTGCACTTAAAAATGTTAACTGTATAATGAAATGGAGTTCAGCAAATAAAATACTGTAACAATTCATTCTTCTTTTATTGAAAATCACCCTTTTTTAATAAATATAATAAATAAATTTAATTTTTAAGCATAAATAAAATACCTATAATATGTATAGGTATTTTGTTAAATCCGATGCAATAATCAGAATATGAACAGCTCAACAGGTGGCACCAGTTCTTTATTTATCCGCTCGACTCCTGATGCTGTTCAATATCCTAATATCACACATCATCACCCACACCCATTCGTAAAGAAAGGGATGGAGTTTTTAAAATGTCGGCGAATAGATTCCTTCTATTGAAAGACAATAGAGAAGTTATATATCTAACATCCAATTGAAAAGACATGCAGCATATTATATTAGCTGTATAAAAAATAAACATGGCCATAGTTTTAAGAACAATGTTTATAAAAGATAACAGTCCCTCCATTAAGAATTGCAATTTTTATTTGACTAAAAGTAAAAATGAATATAGCATCTACTGAAAAGTTTCTTATTAGTTTTACATAGGTAAATAAAATTGATAAGAGAAGTCTTTTTTGAGTAAAAAAATGGTTAGAGCACCTTATTAAAAATCGTTTTATAAAAGTAAAAATTAATAGAGCATATTATGAGAAGTCTTTTTTGAGTTTTATAAAAGTAAAAAAAAATGGTTAAAGCATCTTATTAAAAATCGTTTTATAAAAGTAAAAATTAATAGAGCATATTATGAGAAGTCTTTTTTAAGTTTTATAAAAGTAAAAAACGAAAAGAGCACCTAATGAAAAGACATTTATTTGTTTTATAAAAGTAAAATGAATAGATGACTGTTGGAATTGAGCGTCTGGATCTTGGTTGATCCAGAAAGCTCAATTCCCTACTACTGATACAAGTTTTGCGGGACAAATACTAATCCCTCGGGAATAACATTATTATGGGAGTATATATCAGTTGAGCTACCTGTAGATTGTTTGCAATAGGGTTCCGTTTTCACCCTTCGGGTACGGAACCCTAAAAAAGACATACAGACAAACATAGAACCTCCTCCTTTTTCGAAGTCGGTTAGGTTGGTTGATCTGCAAGTTGATTCAACCAACGCAATATAAATTAGATGCATTTTTAGAGAGTGGTGAACTACAAATTTTAGATTCGTTGGATATTAAAAAAAAGGTCTGAACCTATGCACTATTTGCGTCGCCAGTTTCTTTCCAAACTTTTTAGTGGCAACTCTACACAGATTCATTAGTACATTGGTCGTAGTCCACACATACAACACATATCGAAATGACAGAACCCTGAGTATCTAACGTACCTATATTATCCTATCCAACTGATAATATATTGGACAAAAAAAGTGATATAGTGGATACTACGAGAGAACAAAAGAAGTAGATGACGACCACGGAAACGTTGAAAAGAGTTAATAAGAAAAGAAATCGAAACAGAATAGATGAGACAAGCCAGAGACAGAAATTTATGGAGAGAAATGGGGAGGCCTAAGCCAAAAATACATCAAAACGGTGAATTACCGTTCGCGAAGCTAGCCACAAGCGGCCGGTGACTGGGGCTGCAGAGAGAGGAACTTCCTGACGATGCGCACCGAGTCCAGGAGTACTGCCTTTTGGATCTGGCCAGGCGACTTCTACTAATACGCGCCATATTTAGATTTCGATGCAATAATTACCTATATCACCTACTTATAAATAAATTAAAGTTTATGGACATTTTATTTGCAGTACCAATTTACAAATACAAATACAAAATTATTTATTAACAACAAAATTAACAATTAGGCATACATATTAAAAATTTTAAAACTAAAGAGTTAACTAATACGTGTGTATGTCTATTGGACTGGCTACGGCCCCACACTAGGCTCATGGCCCGTGTCGTGGGTACCCGTGCACGAATAGCCAGAAGATTAACTGGTTCTAGGGTATCAAGAACAACTTTACTGAGTAAATATTCCTGTAAGTAGGTTTGTAGTATTTATTAGTAGAATAAATGGCTTTTTTATTTTGATTTACAAATAATGATCAAAAGTTTGTGACGTTTTGTGAGACGTTTGGGCGAAGACAAACCCGAACCCACTGAATTGATCAACTAAGATATTTTTTTAAATTAATTGCGTGCGAAGCCACGGGCAGGATTAACATAATATTATTTGAATTCTTAGGTCGAGCCGTTTAATCGAATGTGTTTATGTCCGTTGTTTAGTACGGTTCGTCCATTCGTCGGCGACACACCAATTTAATATTCTATTTTATTCCGACGATAAGATTAAAGTATGTAATTTCTTGTGTCCCGAATTCGAGGGAGCTTTATAGCGTTGAAACGTCAGGGTTGTCTCGCAAAGTATTAATTTTGGTCAGTAAATAAACGACATCCCATGTTTTTATAAAATTTAAAAGCTGTCAATCATTCGTTCTGATCAATTTTTCCTGGCCAAGTTTTTCAGTATTCAGCCATGTACAGTCAAGTATCGACACAAAACAAAACCGAAGCTGCTCATTTATAAGTCCAAATCTGTTGAAGTACCTTTCAACAGATTTGGACCGACCATCTAAAGGTACTTTCACATAAGTCGAGTAGATATAGATTAGGACTGAAAATTACCAGCTAGAAAATGTTCATGCTGTCCCGCATAAAATAATAATATGATCTAAATCATATTGGACAAAATGTGATCTAAAAAGGACAGAATGAGAGAGTCATTTTCAATCAAAGTATATACGATTTAGATATGCCTACGCAGCCGTCTATAATTAGTAATTACACATTATAACTTTTTTCTTTAAACACTTTTTTTTTATTTACTTTAGATGGCTTTCGTGTCACTGCGGCCATGATAGGCCTACTGTGATCGACACTTTCTGTGTTCAGCCTTGAAGCTGCGGCGTTCATAATTCGTTACGAACCCTTGCAGCTGCTAGGAACTGTAGGATTTTCTTTGGGGTGATGTCTCTTAGCTCCACTGGGCTGTGCAGGTGCTTGTGCAGGTGGATGCTACGTTTTTGCATCAGTGCTCCGCACTCTCCTAGCAGATGGAGAGGCGTTTCCTCCGCCTCCTCGCAGAACACACTTTATTCCTTTAAGATAATAAGTTATATAAAAAATTATTGTATATTTTTTTTTCGTATTTTTCCAGGCATTTTTAGTACTTTAAGAACTTTATTGTTGGAAAATAAAATGAAACCTAAATATTAACGTACGTTTTGGATAACCAATTTAAATAGTAATAGCAATTGATAATAAATTTTTAACCAATTTGATGTCATTTTTGTCTGTTCTATCCTAGATACCGCCTTGTCTAGGCGGTCTATGCTTACAGAATGGTCTCATAAATCGAGGCGTTTCCAAAAAAGAAATAAACCCTACTTTACCATCGACTTCAACAGCCGGCAGGGATCTTTCGCGGAAGAATGATAATAATAATAATGCTGGACAATCCACACAGCATCATCTAGCCCCAAGCTAAGGAGAGTTTGTTTTATGTGTACTGGATGACTGATATATTTAATACAATACATTACACACACAGATCTGTTTTATTATATATAGAAAATACCCAGAACACCCGGAACCAATATTAGCAGATCTTAAAATCATTTGTCCCAAGGCGGGATTCGAACCCGCAACCTCCTGCAATAATAGAAGTTATAATTATTGTGATTTAGCATAATATCAGATAAAAAATACGTCCAGTCGTACGAATTTTTAACTGTTTTTTAAAGAAGAATCATCATTAAAATAATATTTAATCTTATCAACACCAAAAATAAAGCAAGACACCTTATAAAAAACCTTAACACTAGTATTTTACTCAATTTTTATTCCTAACCTGTATGACACACAATTTAAAAGTAAGTCGGTCGTCAAAAAAAATCTTACCAAAACCACAACCAAAGCAACCACCAACCTGGCAACCCTGCCGTCAATCGCTGTAAGAAGTAGGTTCGCCCCGCGCGGTACCATACCACCACGAACCGCTGGCTGGACCAATAATAAAACCCTCCTTCGAACCCCTCTCCCACACCCACACTAAGATGACGACTCCATGTGAGTTTATTGGAACAAATTTTCATACGTACAGAATACGTGACTCGCTTGCCAATTTAGCTTGGGTTATTTAACTTGTACGTAACTAATTAAACATCCGTCCAAGCTTGATGCTATTCCTTGAGTATTTTAAAAGGTTATTTGTAAATATTCAGTAAATTTACGTTTTAAATAATTTATTCTCATTAAAATCTTTACAGTTCACATTAATAACCATGGTCCCACCATGGTTACATATTTCTACGTTTCTATTAGGCTAGCGCGCTCAAGCTTTTGTAAAAATCAAACTGGCTATAATCTTACGCGGTTACGCAAGCGTTTTTACGAAATAATAGATATGATAGAAAATACTTTATTGCACACTTATATCTAATGGGTTGGGGAGGCCCATTGTGTGGGACGCTACATGCGTCGACACACTTGCGCCTTCCCATCTTCCGAGGACATCCGTAAGGGCCGGTGCGGCGGCAGATTTGGCCGAGGATCTCAAGAGACGCAAATATGCAGGTCTTGACAGAGCCTACACATTTGCTTCCTTTGGGGTCAAGACCCTGGGTCCGTGGGGTACCGGGTATGAAAACCCGGAGAGGGTTTTCAAAAAGTTATCTGAGCGTCTGGTCGACACGACGTGTGACCCGAGAGCGGGCGGGTATCTGGCACAGCGCATCAGCATTGCCATACAGCGGGGCAATGCAGCCAGCGTCTTGGGGACGCGTCCGACTGGTATTAATATGGATCAGTTGAGCTACCTGTAGATTGTTTGCAACAGTCTGCAGTTAGCTTAATTGTTTCAATTGTAAATACTAGTTCTAATTTGTTTTTATTTTTGAATTGTAAGTTTCTTTGTCAATAAAGATTAAATATCTAATTAAATTAAACTATTTAAAACAAGACAACTTAAAAACTAAGCGACAATTGGCGGTATTATCGCTCAAGAGCGATCTCTACCAGACAACCATGGATGGATAGAACGTAGGGATAATACGTAGGTAGGTACCTACCTACCTACGTATTATCCCTACGTTCATCTAGGGTACCTACCCTAGATGTTGAACCACCTCTATGCATAATTTAAGTTGCATCCGAAAAGTAGTTTTTGCTATGTTAAACTTTATGAAATAGAATTATTCGTTAAAATACTAGCTGCTGCCCGTGGCTACGCACGCTCTTTTCTGAGATAGAAAGTAGCCTATGTCCGTCCCCGGGATACCACCATACTCCATGCCAAATTTCTTTAAAATTTGTTCAGCCGTGAAAAGGTAACAGACAAACAGATAGACAGAGTTACTTTCGAATTTATAATATTGGTGTGGATTTTTCCTAAATTGCTCATTCTACGCATATTTAAAGCAACAATAATTTAATTTAGTTTTATTTATTTTTATTAAAAATAGTATGTAAACAAGACCGTTTTTTTTTTGCTTATACACACACACAAACAAATATTAAAATCCAAATCGGGTTATAAATACCCAATTTACACGTGTCACTTGATCCTTGCGTTTATCGGATCACGTCTCACAAAATTTATAAGTCATCGAAAAGCTCATATCAGCAAGATGCTGTGTGAATTGAATTTAAATTGTTGGTCAAACCGGGATAGAAAAACCTGAATAATTTATTCCAACGTCTTGAATCTCTTATTCATGCTGACCCCTGTTCCCACGAGGCCTGGAACATCAATTCAGTCCTCTACGAGACATTAAAGATACGAATAAAATTAAATAGTTCGTCATGGAACATGTGTTTGAAGTTTTCGACTCAATGAGGAATCTAAAATGAATTGAGTTGAGGTTTAAATTACAAAAAGTAAAAGTAAAAAAGTAAAAGTCATTTATTTGCAAAAACACGTGTAAAAAAAGATGACAAATAGTTTTTTTGAGTCAACATGTTTGACCAATATACATTGGTGTGCAAAGTAATTGGAGAGTATGGCATGCAGGTCTAAATTTAATTGTACATAACAATAACAGATTTATAAGATTATTAATTTATCATAGCATAAAATTAGATTACATCATTAAGGAATTCGTCAATATTATAGTAGCATTTATCACATAAAAGTTTTTCTATGTTGTTTACCTATGCAATTATTTTGTTTATTCTAAACTGCGTAACAGGTACCTCAGTAAATTAAATATTTCACTCAGCGTCAACCCGAAGTTATCAAATTATGTTTATTGGTACATACTTGTATCTGATGATTCAATAAATAAATAATAAATAATGCTGGACAATCCACACAGCATCATCTAGCGCCAAAGTAAGCAGAGCTTGTGTTATGGGTACTAGATGACTGATAAACTTAATACAATACATAACATAGGTAGATATTTTTTATTATATATATAAAATACCCAGAACACCCGGACAAATATTTACAGATCGTACAAACATTTGTCCTAAGGCGGGAGTCGAACCCGCAACCTTCTGCGTCGCAGGCGGACCTTCACCCGCCGCGCCACATCGGTCGTCGATTCAATAAAAACAAACAAAAAATAAATGAATAAAACAAATGTTTTAGGTTATTTGAAGGTATTGGAATGGGCAGTACTTGGACAGGAATGTCTCCATTTTTCTGTGGGAGGGTGTTTAGAAATACTCTCGTTCGTTCAATTATTACAAGTATTTAAAGAATTAATTTGTTGTTCTATTTGTTCATATTTTTTGTTAGAAGCGAATTATGTTACCAACAGTCGGAAATAAGTACATTATACCTTTATTAAGTACTAGCTGAAGTCCTCCGCGGTTTCGCACGCGTTTTTCAAGTACCCTGTGTCCGTCCCCGGGATACCATTTACCTTTAATTTACCTATAATGTTATTATGGATGGATTAAGTATATTAAGTAAGTATGGACCTACTTCCTTAGTTACTTTGTCCTTTACTACTCCTGATTACCAACCACATACGCCCAGCAACCCAAAAACAACCCAAAAACATGACGCGACAAAACTAACCCTTATGATGCCACCCCCAAATTTCGCCCCCACGTTTTCTTTCATCCCCCTCAGCTGGGTCAAGTCACCCTACTTAAGATCGATGGTGGGGTACCAGATTAGACCTTGCGATAAGGGTGGAAGGGTTCCAAAGCCCTTTGTGTTTCTCAGATGACTCGCCCAAACTTTATGCGTTGTTTTGACGTGATTTATAATTAATTTGCTAGTTTCGGGCCGTAACGAGGGTAGGGGAAAATTAATTTTACAAAAACATTGAACATTTATGTGAAATGGACAGATGGTTCTAGTTATATTTAGTGAGGTTTTTCACTAAATATAACTAGCCTAACCATCTGTTCATTAGTAGCAGTAATGTGATATATCATTTGTTTCACTAAAGTTGTAGGAAAAGCATTGGTAAGTTGTTTTTAGGGTTCCGTACCCAAAGGGTGAAAACGGAACCCTATTACTAAGCCTCCACTGTCCGTCCGTCCGTCCGTCTATCTCATGAACCGTGAAAGGTAGACAGTTTTAGTTTTCAGAGAATGAGTATTTCTCTTGCCGCTATAACAGAAAAAAATAAAAATAAAATAAATATCCAAATTAAAGGCAGCCCCCTTTCATTTTGATATTTATTTTATTTTATACATACAAAAAACCTGCAAAAAGGTGTTTTTTTTTGGCTATTTTTGCTCTTCGTTGGTCAAGGCTGTATCTCTTGAACCACAACATGAAACTTTCTATGAATAAGTAACACTTTAATTGTAATAACAACAATCACTTTAAATATAATAAAGTTGAAAATTTAAAGGGGTCCTCGAACAAGTGAATATTTGATGTTCTTTGAAAAAATTGGCTGATTTTTACGGTTAGGAACCCTTCGTGTTAGAGTCGACACGCACTTGGCGGTTTATTTTAACATGGCGACATACATAGGTAAAACAGCTTCCGGCCAGATTGAACCTCGTATTTTATCCCAGGTTCTCTACAAAGTTTGCTCAAAACAAAACAATCCGTTTAGTATTTTCAGCGTTCCGAAGTCACAAAAATCTAAACGATTGAGTAGAATTTTTGTTATGAATTTATATTTTATTTTCAGCTGAGTAACTTTGTAATATCGCCTAACAAACCCAAGGTTCAATTCGGCTAAAACAAAAATGTAAGAAATCTATTGTATTAAATAATTAATGAGCTTAACTTATATAAACAATGTATTTATAGTTACCGTATGGGAAAATAAACAGTAGTTGGGAAGTATAATTTGATTGTGTACACAAGCACCACTGGGAAATGTTACAAAATAACTGTTTACAATACGTTTAAATTTAACGAGTAAGTAAATAAATTGTTTACTTTGCCTTGTGTTTTCAAGGATAATTTTCTAACAGAGGTAGTTTAAAATTTGAAACGTCGCGTCGTCCACAGATACGAATTGTTATCTAGAGGAATGGTTTTCTTCTGTAACATGACCAACTGTTTTATATATTAAAATTTGGTACCTTATAATGTAACACACCGAGACAACAATTAATTCTAAGTTGCATGAGAAAATAAATGAAATAAACCGAGAAATTTTATAATTTCGCTAATGCACGTTCCACTTTAAATTCCCTTGCATGTACATACATACATGTAAATCATAGTCAAGTAAAGTATAAAAAAATAATTGGTTTATTTGTTCAGCGGTTCAGGAGGTTAACGGTTGTCTTTATAAAACAATAGCTTCAGTCCGCGGCTTTGCACACGGTTCTCAAGTAGCCTATGTTCATCCCCGTGATACTGTTTACCTCCTAAATTTCATTAAGATCCATTCAGCAGTTCAGGCGTGAAAAGTCAGACAGGCAGACAGAGTTACTTCCGATTTTATAATTAAGTATGGATACAGCTCTAAAAACCTAAGTTCTTGATCTCAAAGTAAGATGTGTAATGTTTGTTTTCGATTAATTTACGCATCGATTGACCCAATTCTAAAAAGAATTTCAACTTGAATGATTTAACCTATATTGTATCTTGAGAACACAAAATAATTATCTGTAGCCGTATATATAATTTGTTTTATTCGTGAAATGTTCGATTTGTGTAAAATACTTTGACAAATATTTGAGTGAAAGAAAAATACTCAAAATCAACAGTGTTTAGATGAAATATCCAAATTTCGAATATATATGTATTTATTACAGCAAATGACTGTCGCCATCTTGACATCACGTCAATAGTGATGTTCCAACATCAGTCGATAACATTAATTCGATATCGAATGACAATATTGAAAACATGTCGGTTGGATTTGTAATCTTTCTAATATTATAAAAGGCGAAAGTAAGGGTGTGTGCGTTTCTTCCCGTTCAACTCCTAAACTACTGAAATCTAGTATGGAGGTAGCCCATACACTGTCATAACTCATAAGCTACTGTTTATCCCTTTTTTTTCGGTTCCTGTGGGACGTGGGTAACGGCTAGTAAAAATAATTATTTCATAGATTATTACCATATTCTAAATAAGACAGGCTTTTTTTAGGAACAATGTTATTAAAAATCTAATCTTATTGAATTATAACCAGTGGCGGATTAACCCTAGGGCAAACTAGGCAACTGCCTAAGGGCGCGAGGTTTCGGGGGGCGCGCGCGCGGAATATTTTACACTAGGAAATAGTTAATTATGGCCTATAAATATAATCCACCACTGTATAGCCGCTAGACAGTGGCGGATTGTCCCTGAGGTAAACAAGGCCGCCTTTTTTGAGTTTTTTTCAATTACATAAACAAGGGACTTAGCAATAGTCAGATATCATGATGCTATTGGTTGATGAGCGTCTGGGACGGCTTTAGCGGGTGTGCGGGGTGTGCCGAGCTCACGCGCGCAGGACGCAGGGGCGTAGGAGGCGCCAAGCGCCCCGGCGCGGCGGCGCGGCGGCCGCACGCCTAAGAGTATGCGTCTATCGCGGCGCTCCGAAAGGCAATGCGCCCTTGTTATGCCCGACGCCGCCCGCCGCCGCCGCTGCCACGCCGTCCCGGCGGCGTTGGCAAGGCATCTGTTTTGATTTATTTTAAAAGATGCCAATAATCATGGGCATTAGGCTGTTTTAGAATCAGGGGCGGCTTTAGCGGGTGTGCGGTGTAAAAGTAGGTAAAACCGCTGTGACGATCCGGAGCTCGGCGCCCCTTGGAGCCTGCGGTGCTCTCAAAGACCGCCGCCGCCGCGCCGCCGGTCGCAAATGCATAGCATTTGTTTTGATTTGTTTGAAATGACGCCAATAATCATTTTGCATTAGAAGGTTTAAAATTAACATTGCCAGGGTCACGAAATTTCAAAGGCACTTGCGTACGTTTACAAAATGCCGCATCTTGTTCTAACGCCTTTATGCGCCGGTCCTAAGGTAAAGCGCGCGAGCGGTTGCCAGACGGTATGGTACCTAACGGCGCTCGTTATAACGCGAAATTCTAATTCGGACAGTCTATTTAGAGAGAAAAGTAATATTTTATTGGGTCCCTGTGGTGACTTCTGAGAGAGACACGGGCTGCGCAACTGGGCTTAGTAGACGATGACGGTGCATACACCACCGATCGCCACATTCTCTCAAAAAAAATTCGGTTCGCTCCGCTCGCCGTTGTTAATTTAGCTTCCTTGTCTTTGTTTTTATACCCTCTTCACAACACGGACATCGAGAAAATTACCTGATGTTAATTATTTTGTCATTTATTATTTCTTTCTTTTTGTCATTATTATTTCTTTCTTTTTGTCTTTGTTACTAACCCCACCAATCTTAAGCTTAGCCGCGGCTCGTTTATGGAGGGGCATCTGCCTAGGGCGCTGCCGAAACATAATCCGAATCTTCTTCAAAAAAAAATCTTTGTCGATAAAAAAATTAAATTCTCAAATCAGCCATTTCTTCTCTTCTTTCACAATAGTTTTCACTATCGTCTTCCGTTTCTTTTTCTTGAATAACTGGTGATCTAATAATACTAACATTAAACTGACAGTCTTCATTAGTTTCCCATTTAGCGCCAAAAAGTTTTTTTAATAATTCATCTACATCTGATATATTTGCTCGATTCATAGGTGCTCCTAGTGTCACGGTTGATGGGCAAATCATATTGGTTTTCTTGCCAGTGTTGCAGATATTTGCTGCCTTGCTTATATCTGAATTAAAGTGCATTTCGCCACGGGTAATTACATTTCCAGGGATCTTGGATCTTTCTATTGCGCCACCCTGTACAATACAAAAAAAAATAAACAAATTTCTGGCACCTGAACATGTTACTACGTTAATACGTCGTGTTGATGCGTGGTGCATCACTAACCTGTCTCCTTTGGCAATATTTACTTTCTAATTTTCTGGGTTTCATGTTCGTTTCCGACCTCTGCCCGGTATTGCTGGTACGACAGAGACTTCCATTGTCATCAATTTAACACACAACAGTACCAGAAACCACATAAAACACACAAAAACGATAATAGTACCTACGTGCACCTTGCGAACCATTGAAATTGCCTTCTTGTATTCCAGAATTCCAAGCGTTCTGATTAGCTTTTACATCGCCATCTTAGAATGTGACTTGCTTCACATAGCATTGATCCTTACATATTTTTTTTATGGAAATAGCAGGGGTTTAGCTGTATTTGTTCCATAAAAGAACCTATTCATTAGTTGCTCCCGAAATTTCACTAGATGGCTCCAAACTTAGCTAATTTTTGGAACATATGGCATTTAGGTACCTTTGATTCTATATGCCTCCTTTATCCTAGCTTCCATTATTGTGTCTTTATTTAATTTTCCATTGTATCATTTCACAATACCTTCAAGAGAGATAGCTAGCCAGTACTATAATTATGGCCACCATTCACCTGAGAAGCATTGTCTTGTGTCTATTGGATGCTGACCATTGTCTTAGAGAAAGTTACCTCTAATATGTAGCCACACCCACTATTAACAATAGACATTGTGTGGGACTGGCCAGTGGTAGCGTTGATGAGTCTTTAAGTAGATATAATAATAGATACTGGTATTAGTAGATAGGCTAAGGTAAATAGGAACTTTGGTTCTGGTACTTCTCATTGTATGATAAAGTATTTAGTCGTTTTGCTTTTGAATGTCAAATTAAAAACTGTGTTTTGATCACACGGAATCAACAATACAAAAATCGGAGAATGACAAATAGTTCCTCGGATTAAAAAAAAAATTGTGTCCATAAACCGTATAGCTCGGAGATTTAATAGAGATCGGAGTGTTAAAAAGGTTCTATAAGATTCAAACTTTGTTTTTTAAAGTTTATTTCAACGAAATAACTCATAATTGCCATGTTTGTCGTGGCGTAAGAATCAACCCACCAACTGAGTCCGTAGATGTCGTAACACGCGACAATGGGATCTTACTGGATGAAGAGCAGCAGTTTCTTTTAATGAATAATTAACACCTCCACTGCGATTACCAATCCGCCTGTCAAGCGTGGTGATTATGACCAACCCCATTGTTTGGGCGAGATAATTGTTTGACCATTAATCTATTAGGTAAGTACCTACCTACTTTTTTAAAATTAAATTAAATAATTATATTCTTTTTCAGACAACTTAGCTATGTTGTTCATCTATGGGGTTAATTCAATAGAGGCTAGTAAATAATTTCGAAAAGAGAGAAAACTTTCAGGGTTGTTCCCTATTTCCAAAAGGGTTGATAAACTACTCAAACAAGACATAACCTAGACAGGTGTCTAGGGGATGAAAAGGGGTAGAAATATCTACCCCGATGGTCGTTGCTCTAACAGAAATTAGTAGTGCCCTCTACAGTGCAATTAGATTTCCCGAGGCAACCATTTGTATTATAATATCTTTATAGCATAGACAATGGCTTGAGTGTACGTCTAGGTCTTTGAATGGTACGTTGGATAGAGACGTAAAATTATAAATTCATTCTTGTACACGAATATTCGTATTTCGTAGGGTTTTTGTTTACATTTTCCATCCGAATTAGCGCTAATTACACGACTGCTCAAAAAAGAGTAGGGGAGACCGGGGACAAAAGTAACGGTGGGTCGAAAGTAACAAACGCTCTGTAGCCTTGTCTTGTCTTGCCTTGCCTTGTGTTGGCTGAAACGATCCGATTGACCGTTGGTTGTTATCTTGCACCGCCTTCCGCGCTTGAGTTTGGTTCCCGCGCCCCTGCTCAGCTGCAAGGTTACGATAGTAGACGAATTGTTATTTTTGACACCGAAATTAAGTTGTTTGTTGTTCATTCATTTAGTGTTTACGTAGAATTAAGAGGATATTATTAATGAATCTAGTAACTCGTTAATTAACATTGTCTTTAGCGTGGTATAACTTGTTTTCGTATAACATGTTCTATTTTAAGGTTAGGTTGCATAAAATAACAATAATGGGGTTGGGTACAAAAGTAACTTTTTATGGCAGGACCAAAGTACCAGGCTAATTTCATTCCAAAAGTTGACCTCATTAAAAAATATGACTGAATAGAAACATGAATATCAAGTTTAACTTAATAAGAACGTAATTAGTTTTTTGCCATAGCTTTGAAATTAATTATTTAATTCAATCTTATGTCTTTTTCATAGTATTTATAACATTGGGCCGAACTTCTAGGGTGTTACTTTCGACCCACGCCTTGTTACTTTCGTTTTGACTATGGGGTCAAAAGACAAAAAACCTCCAAATTTGTTTTGCAGCTTTATATTTAACCGAAACTATGATATATTAGATAAAATTTAATGTACATTTATAGACCATAAACGGAAGTTTAATATGACTATAATTTACTTTATCACAAATGTTATTTATTACTAACGAGAAATCAGGCGTGAAGTACAAACTGTTACTTTTGTCCCTGGTCTCCCCTATAACTAATGCTAAGAGTTCATGTAAGAACCTACAACATAAGTGAGTTTCGTTACTCCACCATAACTTTAATAGTTTAAATGCCTGAACAGAGGGGTGAGTCTATCTGACGTTAGTAACGAGACGTGATCATGACGTATCCTTTTTCCATACAATTTGGCACAGCGCCTCTATCGAGCGGACAGGGAACTACGCAAATCCCATACTAAAAGGAGGCGTTACGTTCACGTCTTGTTACTAATATCAAATAGACTCACCAATCAGATTTAGATGTAATATATAAGTAATATTAAAATCTTTACATCATCCAAAAAAAGTAACGCAGACGTGTCTTTTAATTTTTAGTATTTACCTGGCGAGGCGGGTTATTTTTCTCAAGTGTTTCTATGACGTTATCTAATACTCTTTATTACCTCGATCGAAGCATCCAAACAGCTGAAGCGATTTTGATAGACGATTAAAATGCTCGTCTGGATTCTTATGCTCATAGCTATATTTTGTAGGCCCTTGCCCCCACATTTTGCGACAAAAGTCAAGACAAGAGAAGACAAGTTTGCGACAAGACTCCAAAGCCAAAGTAAAAGGGAAAGAGTCAATTTTTATTATAATTTTTCATTAATTGCTTTTTGTATAATTAACTTGATTTATGTGAACAGTTTAGAAAAAAGTCGGATTATGTTTAGTAGTGCATGGTGATAAATATTCGTTCGTTGTGAATGGCAAAACCTTTAATAGTTTGTATGATGATATAAAACTTATGTTCCTGTTTTGAAACCTAGCAGTCAAGTCAAAACAGCTTGGAAAATAACCAAAACACACAAACAATTTCTGCAGCAATATTACTATTACCAAAAACTCATCGAACCTTTGACAGCGGCGAATAACTCTAAATAGTGCAGTTGATTACTAACTGGAAGTCAAGCAATTAAAACTTCTTTGTGCGGTCCCCCATTGGGTAGAGGAGAGGGGGGCAGGTCACTTGACTCAGCATAATTGGAAAAGTTTCCCCTACGGAGCACCCGCTAGATGTGATAAAGGTTTCTTGTTTGGATGACATTTCGGCGTTCTATCCCTATTTAAACCTCCTTTTGGAAAAGTAAAGATGGAGAGATTTTCAATCAGGCGTTTTCCAAAAAAAACCTTTTTACATTTGAACTCAATAAATGGCGGGAATTTTTATTTTACCTACTTATATGCTTATACAGGGGAAAGTTTGTGCCGTTGTGTCGTGTGAAGATAAGGCCGAAGACAACGTCAAAACGATTGAATGGATCGGGCTGAAATGTTGCACACATAAAGATCTGGGTCTGGACCTGGAATAACATTTTAGGCTAATTTTGATTCTAAAAACGCGTACGAAGCCGCAGCCAAAAGCTAGTTTCCTAATAAACACAAAGCACCCTCTTTTCAGTCTGGTCCAACTATTTCATAACATTTTTTTAAATAAATTCCATCGCTCTCAAACTGCTCATGATCGTGACCTGTCGAGCTAAACGTCCAACATAGAGATATGCTAGACCAACGTCACTATCATTCAAGGCCTGATTTCACTACTGTGAACAATCACACTAATATTTTAAATGCTAAAGTTTGGATGTTAAGATGTTTGTGTTCTTGTTACCTCTTCACGACAAAACTACAGAACGGGCCGGACTGTAGTTTAGCATAGGCATAATTGTCGGCCTGAATTGACATATGAACAAATTTTTTATCCTGAAAGAATGCATACGAAGCCGCGCGCTAAAGCTAGTTTATAATATGTCCCTCAAAATAATTTTGTAGTCCAAATTGTATTTTCTAATGTTTACATAAAAAAAATACGCGAAAGCTCTTCTGAACTATTCTTCAGAAGAGCTTTCGCGTAGATTTGTGTTGGCTAATGGCGAAAAGGCTAATGCCATGCCATTGCGAAAGGGCCCAACAAACTCAGAAGGGAAGCATTAGAAACAAGGGTAAGTCTTTTGTACCCTTGCACATATCTACTTTAACAATAGGCGAAACTTCCGCAACCATTTGCAAATACCATCGAGGGGGTCACAGATGGCCGAAGGGGTCGTCGGGTCTTCTTAATTTCTCTGTATTAGAGTCTTGCACCCCCTGGCCATTAATCGTGAGGGGTCGGGGTCAGTGACACCGAATTAAGATGAGAAGTGGTCCGAATCTTTCGTTTCCTGAAGTCGGTTCCCACATTTTTGATCTTTTTGACCTGTTGTCGTAATATTAAAATACTGCATTATTATGATATTTGAAATCGGTCACACTAAAACTGCTGTCACTTATGAAGGTCACAGGATAAGTTTTAAAAAAAAACAGAAATGAGGTTATATCTAAACGTAAATACAAGTAGCAAAGCAACAGAGAAAAATAACTGATACTTTACATTTTCAATGTAAGCAGAGATAATATTATGGGTTGTACCAGACAACTGGAAATTAGGTAGGTACGTACTTACATATACAGCATCTATACTCAAGCTGTTTTTTTGTAAGCACCTATAGATTTGATATTTTACAAAATTTAAGATACCTACAATGAAAATTGGCCAAAGATAAGCATTTTCATCAGATCACCAGTAAGTTAAGCCGCGGATACATCATAATGAGACGCATTATAAATAATAATAACTAACTTAATACTCAAAAACAAAATAATAAAAGTACTATACCATTATCTTACGTCGACTAAAGAATTATACAACATAACTAATATTTTCAACATAGAGAAACGTTAATTTATAAAATTGCGTTTTAATTAAAAAAAATACTTTCAACTCTATTCATTCAAACATTAAATTAGATCAAAAAGAAAATAAATAAAGCAAAATTACAAGAAACTAAAGCACGTACTAATTATGAAAAAAAAACAATATTAGCAGAGGGAGGTACATTATATAACAATTTGCCAAACAACATAAAGGAATGTGTTAATTTGAATGCCTTTAAAAATAAACTTTAACTACATGTACATACTCTGTAAAAAAACATGAATAAAAATGCCTACCTATCTAATACTTAGCAACACCATAATATAAGCATACCTATTTCATAATTAACTAATTACCTACCTACTAGTTGTTATAATGTCTAATATTTATATAATATTATTATATAAAATTTAGTTAAACAATATTAATATATTATAGGTAAGACCAGAGGTTACTTGAAATATTGTAAAACCTAGATTAATTTGTTCATATGCATCTGATTATAAGTAAACGCTGTGTTTGCATGAGAATAAAGTTCTTTAAACCTAATAACTAATTGTAAACCTACACAAAATAGTCTCAATCCGCTCAACAATTACATTTTCCCAGAGCTGTAGAAAACCTAGTCGTATTATCAAAGTTCCAACCACATAAACTTCAGATTATGTAACAAAGTTAATACATAATGTATGAAGAGATAAATAATATACGTGGCTATCGTCGAGCTATCCAACTTTATAAATTACTTTCTCAGATAGCCGAGTGAGGTCTACAGTGGTAGCAAATGTTGGCGTTGCGTAATCATTTATCTGAAACAGTTTAATCGATTTTCAGCAGTTCATAAATTTTACTACTTGGCACGATTGAAGATTGTGGAGATGGCCAGCAGTTAGACGAAATGGCTCACAAAAAAAAACTGCAACAAGAAATAATTAAACCTATCTAACGATTAATAATTAAGTAACTAAGTTGCAAAATGTAGCCTATTGCTTATGTTACAACGTTTTATTTTGCGTCGCGGGAACCCAGTGAGTTAAGAACTACCTCTATTTATAATGTTTTAAGGGCTATTTTAACAGGAACTAAGGTTGTGCTTTCTGTGGACAGCAGGAGTAGAGAGAAAGAGTGACCTTAAAAGGCTCAAAGTGCTTTGAAAAATAGCCCAAAGGCCGCTCTTACCTTCAGCACCAAATTTGGTTAAGCAAGCCATCAAAGAGTGCGGCCAAAGGGTCGAAAACCAACACTATTCACTGACTCCTGTGCTCTGAGTTAAATTGCCTGTCCACTGTCCAGTCAGACAACTGACGTAGCCAAAATTGGCTTGGACATTATCACCAGTATGTTTAGCAATGCTAAGAGTTCGTTTCTAATAAAAATATTATTAAAAATCTGACGTAAAAATTATGTATTTTCTGCGTGTTTCCAGATTTAAGTATGTCGTAGTTTAAAAGCTTGTCTTCTCGTTTAAATCATCGTGATGTTTGTAGTTAAATAAGTTAAAATGAAATTACCCATTAGCCAATTCTCTAGCTAGATTGTAATTATTATACTCTAGTGTATTTAACATTTATTTAAAATGTGTATAAAAGAAAAAAAGAATAAACTTTGGTAACTTGACGTTTTCATAGGATAGATTCCGGTAAAGAATTCCAGCTGAACGAAATCAGACGCTCGACTTTTTAGCATAGGTTACATTCTAGGAGATAGACATTTTGAGCAAAAACTTGCGAACAATGAAAACCCTTATATCTGTGTCTATATTATAATTATAACACAGGTGGTCTTAGAGCAAAATCAAGCTCGACAAGCAAGACATCATATTTTATACATGCCTAAAGAAATAATAGTAGAGGTATTAGGTGAATATAATAAACGTCGTCAAAAGTCCTCATTATAATGTTTCCACTGTAGAGCGCGCGTGTGGCCACAAAGGCACACAACTATCGCGGCAACCGAGCAACTTCACTTCTGCGGTCCCTTGCGCCGTGTGGTACGCTGCTGCTCTTCTTGGAGCGAAATCATTGCAGGACGACATATTATATACCTACCGAAATAAATACTAATATATTGTTTTTAAAAAGTTATCTGAGCGTCTGGTCGATGCGACGTAACCCGAGAGCTGGCGGGTATCTGGCGCAGCGCATCAGCATTGCCATACAGCGGGGCAATGCAGCCAGCGTCTTGGAGACGCTTCCGACTGGTATTGATATGGACCAGTTGAGCTACCTGTAGATTGTTTGTAACAGTCTGTAGTTAGCTTAACTGTTTCAATTGTAAATACTAGTTCTAATTTGTTTTTATTATTGAATTGTAATTTTCTTTGTCAATAAAGACTGTTATATATTGTAGAATGTCGGGGGTCTAAAGGTTCCAATCTGCATCGAATGACATGTATGTTTTTTTTTAATGTATGTATGTTACTTGATATCTCCGCCTATGGGTAACCGATTTTACTGATTCTTTCACTATTGTATAGAAAATGATCCCGAGGTGATTCCCTAAAATTTTTATTCCTAAGGGATAAGTATTTATCCCGTTAAAATTAAATAGCAATATAATATTTTTGGAAAATCACGACTAGTTATAAAAGTTTTGGTAATATCTGTGCCAATTGTTAATAGATTTTGATGATTCTTTCGTTGTTATATAAAAAATATTTTTTGCACGTGAACGTAAGGGAATTGGGGTGTTTTCGTTCGTCCGAGACATATGTAGATGAATATTATCTACCGGAATTTGAAATCGGTTTATCGTTTTGTAAAACACGCCAAATTATTTCAACCAAAAGCAACTCTGATTTCTTAGAGTCAATGCTTATTTTGTTCATAATTTTGTCCATGTTCAGCAAAAATGCCCTCGGGCATTGGCAACACCGCGCGGAATCTACCGCGTCTGATCGAGCCCTAAAATGACAGTTTATGATTTGAACGTACCAACGCGGCAATATACAAATGCCTAATGGCAAACACCTCCTACTGAAGTAAATAAACCAATGAGCTATTATCGTTACAATTGTGGCGTTACCAGCAACATTTAACCGTCCGCGACCACTAGTACTTTTCTTATACCATCCGAGTTTTCCAACTCATTTGCATTCAAAAGCAGATAGTGTTGATTCGCTGATACCGTACCTTTGTGGGTTCTATGTAGTCTAGAAAGTTCCACAGCTCTAGTTCCGCCGATGCCAGCAGTGTTGCCAACTTCGAGAAAGTTGGCGTAATGTTGCGGCAAAAAGCGCGAACGGTAGGTTTAACAATTACCTAAGCAGGCTTCGGAAAGTTTCGAGTTTGTGCGCTTTGAGCGTTTAGTTATATTGTATAAATTATGTTTTAAATACGTTCTGGATCGGATGTGCTGTGTAAGGCGAAGTTTGTTGCCAGTTCGCGAATTCTAAACAGATAGAACTGCTCAAAGCATGTGGTAGCAGTCAAGCGCGGGGAGTTTAAGAGCTTAATTTCTGTTTAACGATGTACTCGTAAATATATTATTTACATTTACTTGCATAGTGTAAAATCTAAATTTTTAAAACGATGTTCATTTAAAGGAAGGCGTAGGTATTCTGTAATTATTGTATTGTATTGTATTGTGTTCCAAAAACGTGACGGCACTTCAATCCAAAGGTAGGAATGTGGTCGCAGTGAGTAATTGTATCAATCGCCGTGCACTAGCTCCCAGTATTAGCTAAGGACCATTAATGCTGTCGGGTCCACTATGTTTTCAATTACAAAGGCTCGCGAGATATTTGCCCCAAGTAGGGTTGCTACGTGCTAAACGCAACGTTTTTTGAGGCAAAACGTGTTACGTCGATAAATTTTGTCAACGGAAGACTTTTTATAGTTTTAGGTATTGCATTATTAATTTTTCCACACATAGCAAAACGGTTTTTATGGTATAAACGGGTCCTGGGATCCGTACTTTACTATCATAACAGGATCCCGTGTATTTCGAAGACACGGTTCACGCGTCTTCATAAACAATTCATTATGTTTCCTCACAAGCATGGCTGCCTCAAGAACGTAGAGACAACGTAGCGTGAGTAATTGAGTTCACTGAATAACTCAGCTTACAGGATTCCCACGGCGGTATACCAACAATTGCTCTTACACATTTTTTCTGCGCTATGAAGGCTTTATATATTTATATATATATTTCCCCATAGTATTAGTCCATAGCACAATACCGATGCAACATAGCCATGGTATGCCTGTAAAACTGTCCTTTGATCAGATGTTTTTCTTAAGCTATGTTGAGCAAAGACAAATTTATTCAGCTTGGCACAAACTTTATCAATATGAGTTTTCCAGTTGCAGTGTTCATCTAGAATGAAGCCTAGGGATGGAGAGATATTGTTTATTGTCATAATGATTACATATTTTTGGTTAATAGTAGCCTTAAATCCTTAGTTAGGTTTACCTAGACACTAGGTAGGTAATTACATCTCCATGGTTTTAAGCAATAAATTGCTATTTAACATATTTATTTCGTAACTTATCATTATTATTATTCTATTGTTGTTGAATTTTCGAATGTGCGTAGCAACCCTGACGAGATGTGAACGGGGCGTCCGCGCGCGTCCGCCATTCCTCCATCGCACCATTCGCGCCATTCAGCGCCATTCACGGCGATATTCCCCACCTTTCTCGCAAGATGACGAATAAAGGTTATTGCTGATCTAAACCACATCACTCGTAATATTTATATGCATATTGACAGCATCAAAAAACCAACAGATCACGGGCCACTCGCTTGTAGCTTGCGGTAAGTCATTTTGTCACTGTACTGTATCTAAAGTTTACGAGTATATTTGATAAATAAAATTATTTTTATTTCATAAACTAATCTGCATTGCGGGTTAACTACGAACCTTATTTGTGTTGGAAGAATACCACTTGTTGCATAACAGGGCATTAAAAACATACAAATGTTGTCTAAGGTCTAAGTCTATTGTCAACGTGCAACGGTAGCACCATAATTTCTAATTTAAATACACATTCGCTTTTGTTCTCTGAATGAGTTGTTATCTAATTACCTAGATTATCTTTCCTCAAACAAAACTTGTACAACGCTCATTTCTATTCTATTCGAACGAATCCTGACTTGCGGTATTCATTAGCTCCCTAATACGTGTTACTTTATCCTGATGTTCCTACAAAACGATCAAAAAGCTCTCCGAAACCCAGCTTTTTAGGTTAAAGCTTATGGTTTAAAATCGTATGAGGCGAAATAATAATTTAAAGTCGATTTGACAACTTGGGACCAAGTTCGCCACATTGTTTCGCATTCAGTTTAATAAAAGGGAATTTGTTAATTTTGGAAATAGCCGTGTAGTGGTTAAGTTTGTAGCCACTTCAGAAATACGTTGTTTAAGTATAGTTGCTATTATCATGGTTTAATTAAACTTAGGTGACTGGGTTTTTGGACTTAAATACATAGCATCTGTCAAAATGTTCCCTAAGCAGAGGCTCATGTGAGAGCTTGGGAAATACTACATTTTGGCGTATACTATGTGTATAAATAAACCGCCAAGCACGAGTCTACTCGCACACGAAGAATTCCGTACTACGGCACGGAACCCACAAAAAATATCGGGCAACTTTTTAAAGAACACCAAATTTTTACTTGGTTGGAGACTCCTTTAAATTTTCGACTTGATTATATTTTTAGTATTTGCTTTTATAACAGTTGAAGTGCTCCTTATTTATAGAAAGTTTCATGTGCCTATTGTGGTTTAGAAATACAGCCTTGACAATCGAAGAGCAAAAAAGCCAAAAAATCATGTTTTTTGTATGGAAGCCCACTTTAATTTTGATATGTATTTTATTTTTATTATTTGTTGTTATAGCGGCAAAAGAAATACACATTATCTGAAAATTTTAACTGTCTAGCTCTTATACGGTTCATGAGATATAACCACGTGACAGACGGACGGCCGGACGGACGGACTGACGGACGCACAGCGGAGGCTTAGTAATAGGGTTCCGTTTTGATCCTTCGGGTACGGAACCCTTCAAAGTAAGAGAAGAAGCAACTCAATTTTAAATTATCACATAGAGCCAATTCAGGTGTCACCAAAACTAAATTAAATTAGTTTGACAGCACTAAAATGATGCCATCCTATAATACGTATGTACATATATATATTAGGTCCTTACATATGAAATTGGCGTTTTTCGTACTGGCCACTTTAATCACAAATTTCTCCTCTTTGGTAAGGAATTCCAAATTCAAATTTGTACAGCTATAGACTCATGTATTTGTGCTTCGATGATCGTCATTCATTTGTTTTGTTTTCTTCTGTTTTTTTCTGTTTGCGTCACTCATTTTACAAAATGGAAAACTTAAAATATCGCATTATTTACGAGTACGAGTTCCGCCGTGGCACTAGTGCTGCGGAAACAACTCGAAGGGTGAATGATGTGTATGGCGGTCGTGTTGCAAAAGAAAACACAGTTCGTTTTTGGTTCCAACGTTTTCGTTCTGGAAATTTTGACCTGCAGAACAAGCCCCGTGGACGGCCTGAGACTCAAGTTGATAATGAAGAGTTGAAGGCTATTGTGGAAGCGGATCCATCGCAAACCACGTCCGAGTTAGCTGCAGGCTGCGATGTTAGTGATAAAACTGTTTTAATTCACTTGAAGCAAATTGGGAAGATTAAAAAGCTTGAAAGGTGGGTACCTCACGAATTGACTGAAGCAAACCGGCAAACGCGCGTCGACTGCTGCGTTACATTACTAAACCGGCACAATAATGAAGGTATTTTAAACCGAATCATTACCTGTGATGAAAAATGGGTTCTTTACGATAATCGGAAGCGCTCAGCGCAATGGTTGGATCCTGGCCAGCCAGCCAAATCCTGCCCCAAGCGAAAATTAACCCCAAAAAAGTTACTTGTAAGCGTTTGGTGGACTAGTGCCGGTATTGTTCATTACAGTTTTCTCAAATCTGGCCAGACTATTACGGCTGATGTCTATTGTCAGCAATTGCAAACCATGATGAAAAGCTAGCGGCTAAACAACCTAGGCTGGTCAATCGCTCCACGCCACTGCTGCTTCACGACAACGCTAGACCACACACTGCGCAACAGACGGCTACTAAATTAGAAGAGCTTCAATTGGAAAGTCTAAGACATCCTCCGTACTCCCCGGACCTTGCTCCAACAGATTACCATTTTTTTCGAAATTTGGATAACTTCTTGCAAGGGAAAAAATTCAACTCCGATGGGGCAGTCCAAATCGCCTTCAAAGATTTTATTGATTCCCGTCCGACTGGTTTTTTTAGTAAAGGGATCAATGAACTACCTATAAGATGGCAAAAGTGCATAGAAAATAATGGTTCATACTTTGATTAATTAAATATATTATATTAAAAAATATTCGACTTTTTGTTCCTCCCATACAAAACGCCAATTTCATATGTAAGGACCTAATATAAAACGTTAGGAAAGCGACGACAATATTTTTAGGGCTGTGAAATTAGTTTATTTTAGTTTTGGCGACAACTGAATTTGTCAAATGCCTCGTGGAGTCATAGGATAATGTAGCCATAATAGCTATCATTTATTTATTTATTTATATATAAATAAAAGTATACTTTATTTAGCACATAGATTACAATAACAGAATAAAACAATTACAACTAGTATATACACTTAATATCTATTTCTTAAAAATCTAAGCCGTCACCAGAAGGCAGAGTGCCCAGAATGCTGGCGGCATTGCCACGTTGAATGGCAATGCAATAAATAAAATATATAGCTGTCATCGCCATCATTATCATCATAGTACATGGTACAGAATTATAATATTCCTAACACCTTGCGTTACCTCAACGTTCTCCTTTCATGTATCATTATTTTCTACATAAATGGTCAAATATTTCTAAACACACACTAAACATTCCATACAACACCCAAATCAACCATCTCAAACATTCTACATTCTATAGAATATTCTACATCTACAGTAAACCATTCTACATAGATAAAAGGGAAAGTCCAAAGATAAGCATGAAGCGGGTCGAAAGGATCCGTAATGATTCCGGGGTGCGCAATTATGTAGGGGAAGTGCGTGCGGCCGATCTTAGAGGCAGGGGGAGAGGCGGGAATGTACAGATGTGGAGTAGACTAAAGATAGAAAATAAATTTGAAAAATAAACAGAAATTTTATTTTGAAGCTGAGAGCGTAATATCGCTGACGTCCAATACCACCATGGCATAAGAAGGTGCTGATGCTGATTTTTAACCAACACTCTCTATCAGTTATGTTTCAAAAATCATTGGATTTGATATCGTTAAGCCGTATTAATATCGAAGCGTTGGATTTCGCAACGAAAGAAGCATATTCGAAAGCGTCAACATACCGTAGGAATACCTCTTCTTTTGGTAGGAGATTTTTATAAAGGAATGCACTCTGTTAATGTTTCCAAAATAATATATTCACACAACTGCCCTTTCTTTTTTGCAGTTGGTTGAAAATAGTAGTTTTATATCACAGAAATCCAACCACATCTTTTAAAAACCTTCTATACGTCATTCATCACATCATCATCCACAACCTGCTTCACCCACGCCAGGTCATGTCAGATCCCAGGCGCCATCCATGCGCCATGTGCATCCGTGCGCCAGGTCAGAGGGTGCATTGCGCGCCATTTTGTGCAAAGGATAGGCATAGGATTTCACGTTCATAGGAGCGGGACAGGGCATACGTTTTTGGAATGGCGTAAGCGCAAAAATCAAGTTTTTTTTCTTATTTACAAGAAAACTATACAACTTATGAAGAAACTGGTTCAAGGAACCAAATAATAAGTAAAAACCTACGAATGAAAATATAATCATTTCAATAGACCGCAGGGTTCCAGAGATCTCTACCAAATTATGTGCGGAACAGTGCACTTTCATGATTATCTTTTCGAAAAAATATTACGAATTTATGTTTCCACATTCAAGGAAACAAAGATTTTTATTCTATTATTATGGGTAATTCGAATTTTTTACCTCGGGGACCCCGTGAGTACTGAGATCTAGGCCTAGTTTGACAACAAAGCCCGTTAGGTTCGCCTCTTAATTTTTTTTATAGTCTTCTGTTATGCAAAATTATATAAACACGTTTATCCAGAACTCAATTAATTACTAAAGACCGGTCTCTCACTCCCACACCCACTGTTAATTCAGGGCAGAACAGTTTTTAAGTATCATATCAAAAAAAACCTCTCTAAAGAATTATTATTGAACAGGCGGAGGTACCTACTACCAACATTAAGTTAAAAGACCTGGCGTCTTCAAAAACGTGTTTGTGATGATGGGCAGATCCTGCAGTTCAGGCAGTGCCAGTGAATTACCAATAAACGTTCAAACTCTCGTGTCACTTTTTCTAATCCTGTAAAACACGCGCTGCGAAAACGTTACGTCTTAAGAATTTAGCTACGTTCGCAAGACGTATAATTGTTTTAAAACCTCCATGAAAAATATGAAACAAATCTGTACGCACACCAGCAAAGGGTGGCTGTCAGGGGGTTGCCAGATAAAGCGACGTTATTACGCCGAAGGATCGCAATTTCTTCATTTCTCCCGGATTTTGAAGTTAAAGGGTTCCTCCACACTTGTCTTGTTTTCGCGAATTAATTCCACTGTACATAGGGGTAGTGAAGGGGTTGTTGCGCCCTCTCTTTCTATTTGTGTTTTGTCTCGTTTGCGAAAACAACAAGATGGGGAGAAATTATAAATTGTTTTGATCCCTGAGGTAATCTTTGCTTAGGGAGATAATACGCCTTGATGAAACTTGAAGGCTTGGATAGGGACCTATTTATTTTATTCCATTATCACAAACAGCAGACGTCACCGATAACGATATTATTTCAAACTGAGTTCAAGATGACGTGACGTCGATCGTTTGTTTACCGCCACCGTGACGTCACCGATGACAATATTATTTCAAGGCCGAGTTCAAGATGACGTGACGGCGACCGAGTGTGTCCACCGCGACGATCTCGGTGGTTCAGTTTATCGTAGTTGTCGTTGAACCGGCGTCAACTTCTTCTTCTTCTTTTATACGTTCAAAAGCGAAGACACAGGAGCGTTTTCAAGTCAAGTGTTAAGTTGCGGCAGCATGACGAGAAGTTTCGATGCTTGCACGATGATCGTAAGGATTACTTTGCCGGTGACAGACAATCATACGAGTAACGATCATAGCCGATAGTGAAGACGAGCCCTAAAATAAAAAAAATCGCTCCGTCACAATCTCAGGCCGTGTTCTAGCGGTCACGCCGAACTACTCATATCTTCGGCAGTCGGAGGACGATGCTCGGGTGACAAGCGTGCGGGGACAGGCCGCCATAGTTAAACCACGTAAATATATTGTATTGTTACTACGTCGCCGTCTTCTAGTTATCGGTGACGTTTCGGTGACGGCGGTGGTGGAAAAAAGACCTACAAATACCTATTATTCAAGTATACATATGTATGACCGTACCTAATCACAATTACAATCACGATAAGCAATCCTTACACTAAACAGCGTAAAGACTGCTTATCGTGATTGTAATTTGATTGACGGCAATCACAATTGTCGATATCGTTCTCTGTGACGTCTCATAATATCGTCAAATTAATATCAAAGTGCTTTATTTCCTTTAGACCTTACAGGACTCTTGGACACGTCACAAAATTCAAATTACTTATGTGAAACTAGGAAATAAAGTGATCACTTTGATTGTTTGTTCACTTCAATCTTTTTAAGATAAAGTAAAGAAGCGAACAAGAAAGCTTTACCTTGTTAGGTTCATAGTTTTCGAGTTGGAGCAAAACTCATCCCAAGCTTTTTATCTTCTAGATAAATTATTATATTAGCCTTTCTACAAAATATCAGATATTTTTTAGAAAAGCTTTCTACAAAGGATATGTTTGACAATTTGTTTGAATTTGTTTATTGATATTTTTTTCAATTCATTTGGTATTTATCGTTCTCGATGACGTGCCGGTGACGGAAGCGGCGGCGGAGGAACGGCGTACTACTATTTCTATTTATCTAGCTATCGCGCTATATCCAGCTATCTCTATCTCTGCCGAGGATCTCAAGAGACGCAAATATGCAGGTCTCGACAGAGCTTACACATTTGCTTCCTTTGGGGTCGAGGCCTTAGGTCCGCGGGGTACCGAGGTTCTCCGGGTTTTTAAAAAGCTATCTGAGGGTCTGGTCGACGCGTGTGACTTGAGAGCTGGTGGGTATCTGGCGCAGCGCATCAGCATTGCCATACAGCGGGGCAATGCACCCAGCGTCTTGGGGACGCTTCCGACTGGTATTGATTTGGATTTGGAGCTCAACTGGAGCTACCTGTAGATTGTTTGCAACAGTCTGCAGTTAGCTTAATTGTTTCAATTGTAAATACTAGTTCTAATTTGCTTATTTTTGATTGTAGTTTTCCTTGTTAGCAAAGGGCATTGCCAAAAACGTTTAATTAGACCACAAAATGAACACAAATGGTAAGCAAAACACAAGTAGTAAGCAGGCAGTTGGTACTCATCGCATCAGTCCAGTTCATTGCAGACGATGGCACTGACCACTGAGCCGCGCGGATCTGAGATCAAAAGATGCACCACTCTGTCGCCTGCGGTGTCGGCTCAGCATTACGATCAACGTCAATATCATCATCAACATTTAACTATAAATACTTTGTGGTTTAATGTGAAGTGAGTCCAAAAACACACGTATTGCGTGTATGGAAATACAACTTTAAGGCAAAAAACATTGAATTTTATATTTTGTTTTGATGAGCATCAAAACTTTAGGATTTCAGTTAGTAAGTTATGGGGGCCGAAACACGAGTGTGTTAACTTGACTCGATGTAAAAAAATCTCAAAGTTACCTCTAAATCTTTGTTTTTACAGAGATTACTTCTACGGAAAAAGCAGTTTAATTTGCTAGGTATTTAACATATTTCAATTAAATTTCGTCTACGTTTTCTCTAATAAATACTTTAGACGATAATGGTTTTATTTTATAGCGAAATAGTATAATTTATAAGCAAAAAATTTAAGATAACTGCCAGTGAAATTGCGTGCGGGCCGACGGCCGTTCAGCGGCTCTCGCCTTCTTTTCTTCCTTTCTCTCTTCCTTAATCTCAGGGCTCGGGCTTTCGCTGAAGCTGACTGAACACTCACCCTGATCATCATCATCAACCTATGTATATTATTCCACTGCTCGACATAGGCCTTTCCTAATGAACGCCATAGCGCCCTGTCTTCAGCTTGTTGCATCAGCCTGCAGTCTTTCGCAGGTCGTCCCACCTGGCTGGAGGGCGTCGTACACTACGTCCTCACGCTGATGATGAACCTTATTTGGGTTGCAAAAAGAATATAATGGAAAGACATTTATTTTTACCAACAATAAAAACGAGTTAAAAACAAGACATACCTACTTAAGTATACGTAGGTACTTAGAGTTGTTGTAAAAGGGCCCTAACTCAACATAATGTTGGCGAAGCTCCGGTAAAAGACCAGCGCTGGTCTTTTGTTAGAATAGAACCCATATAGGTGACGTCACCAAAAACAGCTACAAAACGTAAGATAAAAAAAAAAATTTTTGGTGTTGTCTAATTTGTGAAGTATTTTCTAAAACGCCAAGAGCATTCGTCCGGATAAGATAGATAGCTTTTAATAATCATCTTCTATTCATAGGCACTTCGTTCGTGCAGCCTACTGTACTCAAGCCATTTTCAAGGTGCAGTATTTGCAAAATAATCAACACAAAAATAACTAAATTCTCGTTTTCACGTCGAGTTTGAAACCTTTTTTTTGTAGCACTGGATTTTATGAAAGATCTCAAATCGACGAGTAGAAGAAATTCTGTCTGAAAATCAATAACAAGCAAGTCATTTTTGGGTTAAGAATGGGGGCAATGTTACCAAACATTGTCTTTTGAGTTTAGCCGGAATACAGGTGACACGAAGGTAAAGCCTGTTCGTATATCGGAGATTACCTACGCCTCGATGCTCCCGCGGAATACTAATTGATTCCATATTGCTTCTGTCCTTTTGCATCATTTCCTCTCGACTGAGACCCAATCAGTTTTATCTGATAGATTCAGTGGTACTACATGTTAGAAAATATATTTGCATATTCTCTGTATCGTGAATAGACATTCATTACCAACAAGAGGAAGAGAAGCAACATTTTTGTGTATTTTTAACATCTTCACTGAAGCGTCACCGGTTCGTCTGCCAAGCGAGGAGCCTCTCCCTTGGTGAGCAACCCGACTGGGGTCGCTCATAAAAATGGCGGTCATGGTAAGCGACCCGAGGTGATGAGGAGGTATTTCCTATTGAAAGTGGTTTTAAAGCCTATAATTTTGCTTTTAGTTTCTCTTCGTTTATTTTTTACTTACATAAAGGTGGAGTCGATTGATATTTATTATTACGGAATTTATTGTGCCTAACTTTTTCCATTTTACGAGTTTGATGTATTTTATTAAATGACTTTTGAATGACACCATGCGTCAAACGAATAACAAACATTGAATTCAAAAAGCCTTGTGTTTTTGATGTTATTCTTAACAAAGAAAATTACAATCAAATAATAAAAACAAATTAGGACTAGTATTTACAATTGAAACAATTAAGCTACCTGCAGACTGTTTCAAACTATCTACAGGTAGCTCAACTGATCCATATCAATTATGCTATTCTTAGACATTTATTTAATAGAATAAACTGAAAATCCCTAGTAGTAGTAGTTAAAAATAATTACCTTCTTACAACAAAAATGACAAATAAAAGGTTTCTAGGAAACAAATGGGAACATACTAAATCATTATGTACGCGACACCTTTATATGATAAAAATGATAAGAAGAGTATATGATAAAAACTCTTACATTGATATTATAAATTGATTGATATTTGAGCACGCGCCTACCATGATGGGGTGAAAACGTGAACTGATGCAATAAAATAAGTAGAAGGCGCGTGTAACAATTGACCTTAATAATATCGATGATTTGACAATAATTAGCTAGCTTATACCTAAATGCACGGTTGCGCTGCACCGTACAATTCAATAGTGTTTAATTCTGTAGATTGCACTCGTTCAAATATATCAATGTTTGTTCTTTGGCTGTGGTACATACCACAGCCAAATTAAGGTATTCAAAGACGATTTTTTTTTTTAAACCATCGATTATCCATAACTAATATTATAAGTTCAAAGATAACTATCGGTGGTTCAGAGTGGAACTTGAAGTCGAAACTAATCCATCGCTGGATCAGAGTGAGATAAAAGCCAACAAGACGCTTATCAGAAGGTAGGTACATACCTACTTTCTGAAAATGTAATTGAACAAGCCAAAAATACGTAAAAGGTTTTACAATTAATTTGAAAAATCCCTTAAATCAATATACCTACGATACGTATTTTGCGAGTGTACGGTTGTATTGAACTCGCAACAAAGTTCTTGTTATTTTTTGTCAAGTGCAATAAAGTGGTAATTCATTCATTCATTCATTCAATTAGTAGTAGTTTATTTGGTAAAAAATACGCTCTTTTTTTAAGCAATTGTGAACTTTTCTTCCTTGTTTCATTTTACATGCGCTGTGTAGAGACTTATAATTCGCTAGCACACACTCTTAGTAGATAATTAGAAGAAATAATGATCATATTAATTTGATTTAGTACATAGAATATTACAATAACTGAATAAACAATTATAATTAGTATTTAGACTAGTCGTAATCGGTCAACGAATTAGCATTGCCATTCAACGTGGCAATGCTGCCAGCATTCTGGGCACTCTGCCTTCTGGTGACGGCTTAGATTTATAAGAAAAAGATAATTATTTATTTTTTAAATAAATGGCTGGTTTCAGTTTAATCAACGGCATGTTTCGTTTGACCACAGTCTCACCTAATGGAAAGTGATGACTATGTGGCTGACGAAGATATACAAGACACCTATTCACTCATGTTTTGAAGAAACCAATTTTATTTTTTTCAAAAATTTAATTACTTATTACTCAGTATTACCTACTTACTTGAAAGAGGTAAAAAATCCACATTTTCTTTATACAAACTCTAAAGTGGATTCTTACACTGACCTACATGTATATTTATATCTTTTGTCCTTTGGATTAAAATCTCATTCTCTAATTCGATCTCTCGTCACAACCCTCAAAAACACACATCAAAATTTCGCCAAAAACCTCTAACGCAGCATCTAAATTCTAAACTAACGAAAGCGCCGGATCAATAAAGGGGTGAAACTTAAATTTTGTCCCCCCAAGAAGCTGAGACCACGTCCAAATTCGTATGTTAATACGACCCCCCACACCCACCCTTCTTGCACCCTGGGGGAGGCCGAACTATTATAAAGGGTAGCACGAAAGTTAGATTAATGATGTTAGGAGCTGACCAACGTATGGGTAAACGCGATTGTAGATTTCAGTAAGCGTAGTTTACATCATCATCATCTCAGCCGATAGATATCCACCGCTGGACATAGGCCTCCCCTAAACGACTAGTTTGTCCGTACGCTGATCATCTGGTCTTAAATGTGAAGAGGTCTCATACTACACATCGTTCCACTTACTTGGTATTCTTTAAATCCAAAGGCAAAACTGTTTTTTTTTTAACTTTCTAACAAAAGAAGAAGATCTGTCATCGATGCTCTCAAATGACTGAGCCGATTAGAGTAGTTTTTAATTTATTGAAAATTTTCAAAAATAAAAACATCGCAGCCAATCAAATAAATTTTTCCTCAAAGTTTTAAAATTTTAATCTGAAATGAATTGCTGTTCGTTAATCTCCCGAAAACTTAATAACGGCTTGAACGGCTTAAACATTTATTTATTTTATTTGCTCTGTATTAAGCAAATTATTAAATTAAATTATAATTAAATTAGCAAATAAAATAAAGGTGGTATAAAAAAAAAAGAGAGGGACAACAATTGTAGGTGATACGAAGTTCACGGAGTCATCTAGTTTAAAATAAAAAATAAGTATTGCTTCTAAATAAACGTTAAAAAATCCCTCAACCACCTGCTCCTGTACCCTCCTATCGAGGTCCGCGGTAAAGTGTGCACGATCTAACTTCGCCTTACACACACATACACCGACACACTCACACACCACAGACATAATGTAACATGAGTGACGCCGCGGGCTGCGAGCGGGATTGGATTCGCTAGAAGCTTAGAAGCTACGGCTTATTGCTTAGATACCTACTTTATAGAGAAGTATATGTTTTTGTTTAATAAAAACTAGAAATATGGTCATTTTTAAGATTATTTTTGCAGCGGCCTAACGAGGTAATTTAGGTCCTACATATGTATATTATGTAGGACCTAAATTACCTCGTATTATTTTGTCTATAGACAAAATAATAGCAAAGCTAAATATTATTATAGTTATACATTTTTATTAGATAAAATTTATTACGAAATCTATAAAAAAAATAATGTGCATTGACCATGCTATGCTAACCTTGATACCAAATAGATGTCTTGAATGTAACTGATCAAATTCAAACAATTTAAAGGTAAATAGGTACCTACTGAAGTCGTTAAGGTGGTTTGATTTACGGTGCGAAAGCTTTTCCTGATTTTAATGTTTCCTGCGTTCAAATAATTACATTAGAAAGACGAAGTATCATACAATCCGACATTTCTAAAACTGTTGTATCAAACAGTCAATGGTATTTTTTAATCGGATTATTTCCATCATAAACCTTCTTAATATTGTAATTTACTACCATATTTTTCGTGGTATAACGTACACATTGTTTACTGTAAGAAATAAAATTTAAGTAAATGACTATTGCTTCTGAGTTGAGTAAACTTTATGTACCTATTTTACCCTCGTAGCCCCTCGTTCCGTAGAAGCAGGAAAGGTACTCTCATTTATTTTAGAAACTATTCTCTGAAACGTGGGCACTCCTCCGAGTATTTAGTTATAAGGGAATTAATTGCAGACTGTTTTAGTTGCTTTGAGTTTACTGAGATATTTTATTTTATGAGCATAGTAATTAAACTAGTATAGGTGCTAATTAGGAGCTACATAAGTACTGCGTTAGGTATTTGTTTTGTTGCCGTTTTGTTTATAAAGATAGATAACTCTTTAGGAAGAAAATGCTGAGAATGAAGGAAGTACAAAGGGCGGTCTTATCGCTTTGAGCGATCACATCCCAGCAACCGTGGGATGGACTGGACGTAAGAGACAATATAGACGATGGCGTTTGAACAACTTAAGGGAATGAAAACAATTACACTACGTACAATATCTAAAATGCCTTAAATTACCTACTTATAATAAACTACACACACATAAAAATAAAGTTAGGTAAATTTTTTACACGTACATTTTTTTTATTTTAATGAATATCAATTAAAAAAAAATATTATATATTTATTGCGCACTAAACTCCTACTCACTAAAACGATGGTGATGGCATGTTTCAGTCCAGCTTAAAACAATTACGTATTAAAATTACTAAAGTTAATAAAATACAATCATGTATCCGGTTAAGTTATTTTTTTTTGGTTGCTTGCCTGGTAGTTTACTAATAATAATGCTAGGCAATTCACACAGCATTATCTAGCCCCAAGCTAAACAGAGTATAGATAAGAATTATCAAAACTATCCTAATCAGGACATAACTCAAAAATGATTTATGTGTGAATGTAATACCAAACATAAAACTATGAGAAACTAGCTGCAGCCCGCGGCTTCGCACGCTTTTCTCCGGAATAAAAGGTAGCCTATGTCCGGCCCCGGGATACCATCTACCTCCCTGCCAAATTTCACCGAGATCCGTTCAATCGTTCTTGAGTTATAAATAGTGTAACTAACACGACTTTTTTATATATATAGATAGATGACAATATCCTGGAATAAAGACGTAAATTTAATAGTAAATGTATGTGTGCACACATACACACGAGCAATTCTCAAGTGGTCCGCCTTCGAGCCATCATGATGAGAGTTCAAGCAATCTTTTATAGTAGAACTAGGAGTAGCAGACATTTCATGGAATAGATTCCCTACAAAATGGTTTCTTGTTTTAGCAAAACCGTTCGCCGCCCTAATTATCAACGTAGATGGGTTTATATTTTTTAAAGGTTTATCATTATATTTTAATTGAGATTTGTTAGTATTGGTTCAATAAACCCAAACGGTTGTTCACTTTTTTTCATCGTGCTGAAATGACATTGACAATTACGGACATGTTACGCATAGAAGAGCAAAGGCAACATTTTAATTAATAAATCTTAAAAAGAATCACATATGAACACCAAAGCATTTAGGTATAATTTCAATTAATTTAAACATTTAATTCGCGAAATACCGAGAAACACAAAAACTCCAAAATTCATTGTTAAAACCATGCTTTTAGTTTAACTTTTAAATTGGTAACCTTCCATATTAACCCTTCAAAATGACCCCTATTAATACCAACGGTGTAATCTCTAAGACGATTTCACATTTATCAAGAACTGGTTAAAAGATCAACGGTCAATTCCTGTGACCCAAGGTCGGCGCAGGCGCATGTAAATATGGGAACGATCGCATTGTTCCGGTGATCTCTCACGGTGACCGGTTATAGTTCAAATTTGAGATTAATTTATTCTTTTTATATTAAAATATCTAATTTTATAGGTTGTGTTTAGATTTACGTTTTCTCACGGTTTTTGGAATTACTTGGGGTTAAAGTTTAGACTGGCGTCATAGTCTTGTGAACTTTCATGCTTGATTGTTGTGTACCCGACTACCAAAAAAGTTAGTTACAAAGCATTTTTTTTAAATGAAAAAGTTGAGTCTTCGATTATAGTGATCATTGAGGGAAAATACTTTTTTGGGTTGTGTTAGAAACAACAGGTAAATAGATCAATATTTTTTTTTTATTAGAAGGAGCGTGGCTTAAGAATACAAGTTGTATATATAGTGAACTTGCAAAGATAAAGGTAGGTGAATTATTTATGAACAAAGTTCCTGAGAGGTTATGCTTGCTTGTAGCGTGTTAGGTGCAAAGCTATCAATTTGTGGCGTCACGCGCGTCGTCGTCTAACTATTCCGTGTTTAAGTGTTCATAAAATAAGAAAATTAAATAAACAATAGAAATTAAGAGGGGCTTACAATCGCTAATTTATTTATTATTTTTAAGATCAATTCTTTGTAATATAAACATAGCAAAACCGTAACCGTTTTTTCCGAAATAAAAATAGACTACAGGATGATTTGTTTGGTAATTACTACGTTATTTCTGGTCAACAAAGATCTAAATATTGTTCTATGGGAACGTTTTACGTATGGTTATGTAGAGGTACATATATCTCAAGGGAACTGAGATGGGATGACGTGAAACTGTCACAAACATACATCAACCCATCTAAACTTTCGCATTCTCTTCTTACCATAGGTGTGATGGTTAATAAATGCATTGAATTGTAAAGATATATCTGAAAATCTTCGTAATGCTGCACATAGTAGCGCGCCCGCCCACTCCTCGCGATCTACACTCACACACAGAAATTTAATCCCGAACTTGTCGCTTCTACCCCTTTTCTAACACCCCTCTTCTATGCCATCTGATACTGGGGAGACTATTTTGAATTTTGGGTGGATGTGTTATACGATGAGACATTATTGTGGTGTTAAATAATATGGCTGCTTTGTTAGTTTATATTAAAAACTTACCCAGAAATAATTATTGTTATAACTAAACAACGACATAAGGTTAGTTCTTATTATGGTCTTATAACTATTACTATTACTTTGAAGTTTATAATAATATGCAGTATTTAAATTTTACAATAAATAAAATCGCTTAGTCAAAATAATGTTTTATATGATGTTGTAAACTCCCCCTTTTAGAGAGAAAATAAATGAATTACATAATAAAGATTATTAAAGTTTTAGATAGATACCTAGATATATAATGTTTTTTATTAAGTTCACACACAAACAGCACAGGAAAACATAACAAATCAACAAAAACAGTATTTAGGTAAGTATACATAAGGAAAAAAAGTAAATAATAATAATTAAAGCAAAAGCAAAACAACTAAAAATAAACACAATACCTAAAATAGACACCTACCTACCACCAGTGCACAAGCCCTAATAACGAGTTTTATTCATGAGCAACAAATAAAATATTAATAAGTAACAAGCTTTCTGTTCCTGAAATATCAATGTATTAAAAAACTGAGCCCTGAGTCAGGTTAACCATAGTATCGAGACGTGATCGTGACATCTTATTTTTCCTTAGGATTTGTTACAGCGCCTCTATCGTGCGGACAGGGAACCACAGCAAATCACATACAAAAATGAGACATCACGTCTCGATTTTATCGTCAACCGGACTCGGGTCAATAACATTTTGTAGTACAAAGTGCCTAGTAAATTAAAAAAAAACCTCTTTTTTGCAATATTAACAAATCAAAAAGTTTGAATGTACATACTACACATCTAGATTTAACTTAGCAGTAATATTAACAAGAAAGATATTTCCAAAAATCCACCACTGAAATTTATTTCCAAAGCATGTAAAATAGCGGAGCTGGTTTTTAATACGTTTATTTCCAAACACCCTTGTTGGTATGAACAGTCAATGTCAGATAAATCTCTACAAGAAGCTCAATATTACTTACGATATCTGAGTAACCATATTGATCTTGGAACCCAAAGTTTCCAATAAATCTTAGCTTCGAGGCGACCGACCTATTGACTTAAGCAAGCGTCAAGGGTATTATATTAAACTTATTCAAACTGCTAAGTATTACAAGTGGTCAATAGTGTGCACCACACATCGGTGTGCATCGATCGTTTTGGCTGAAAATCTGTGTTTTTTGTTTAAGCAAAAACATTTTACTGAGTCGTGGCCTATTTGTCGAGCTGCAGCACACACTTAATTACCTACTTAAATTATTTATAAGTATTGTATATATATGTAAATTGTATGTGTGTCTGTAGCACCAAACCTTTTTTTTATCTGTTTATCACCATTAACTATATTCCTACACGTTACAGTAAATAAAGAGAGAAAGAAAATTATTTATTACACACAAACAAACAGGTACAGAAATAAAAGAAATAAATGACTACTTAGTACGGCAGACATAAACACAGGTGAACATTAATTAGGTAGTATATTAAAATAGATTGACAACTATGTATTTTGAGATACTGTCGAGCAATTTACTTGCTACGTCTGGCTACTGAGAGTTGATACTGAATAAGCGCTAAGTGCAGTTTTGATCTATTTTTATCGTACGCACTCACACATATAAGCGGTCTCTCCAATTTCAGACTCGTGCAATCGTAAAACAAGATCACCACAAAACAAAATCATCGATTTTTTTTTTTAGAATTCATGTTGTCCTATAGAGCTACTTAAAAAGTTTGAAAAACATTCTAATCCCAACATTAAATAATCAGACTCTACCATAATATGGCCACCCTGACAACTATTAAAAAAATTAAAAATTTGCAAGATTTTTCTTTTTATACTTAAACGATATAATATTTCTATAATTATACAATTTTGGGATATGTTATACGTTTTTGCAACAAAGATATTTAGAGCACTGTGGTCCGAGATCACGGGGTTACTTTAATAGTGTAGATAAAATAAACTACTTACTGTAGCTTAAATATCTTTGGCTTCTTTGGAGGCTTAGATTTATCTGAGACTGACTGTACCTACGGACTAAATTTAAATGGCAGGTGGTAAAGCCCAGACTTTCGAATTTCATCGGCAATTTGAATCAATTAAGGGGATCGTTTTGACGCAATCTTATTAATGCACCCATGTCACATCATTAATTAACGCCAGACGTACTATTTAAAGTACAGGACGAAGGCTGGAGGGAATTAAAGGCGCAATTAAGGGCTAGGATAATTACATTGAAAGGCTTTCAAAAGACTTTTGAAGTAAATATAATTTCTGCACCAAAAAATGTATAACTTAAGCAAGATACAAGAATACTTATGAGGCCCTTGATCATATAACTTAACGCAATCACAGCCCATCCTCAACTTTGTGACCCGCAGGAGCGCGCCGCCGCGCCACCTGTCTGTTCGCCTGGTGCTGCAGACGGACATTAGGCCATGTCAGTGTTAAACGTAGTATTATATAGGTCTTCTTATTATATTTTATACAAGCTTCCACCGGCGGTTTCATACGCGTTTAGATAATAGTAAATAAGTAAATAAATAAATAAATGATGCTGGACAATCCACGCATCATTTAGCCCCAAAGTAAGCAGAGCTTGTGTTATGGGTACTAGATGATAATATATTACTAAATTAGTATATTTGTAGAAAAATTTTCAGCTTTTTGCTATCCCATGGGAACTGATTTATAGGATAAAAGTAGCTAATGTTTTATTCCAGGCCTAGAACTACATGTATGCAAAATTTCTGCCCGATACGTTCAGTAGGTTTGGCGTGAAGAAGTAACAAACGGCCATACATCCAAACTTTCTCATTTATAATATAAGTATGATAGTATGCATGCTATAAACTGATATAGATAAGTATCGACACATAATTTTTATAGCAAACCGAACTCTCTCGGATAAACTTATTCAAAATGGCTGTACATTGTAGAGCTACCAACATAATCTACACTACAATATCACTCGTTATTTACTTTACTTTATTTAGATTAGGTACATTCGTCATTGAAGGCTCATATATACCTCTACATCTACTGTAATAAAAACGCACCAGAGACCAATTAATTTGTTTATACATATATCTCCCGTCAAAGTTATCGTTAAAACTTGCAGTTTGCAGACAGAGCGGTTTATCACTATGCCAACTCGTTCCTACACAGTACAGTCTACCTTATTACATGCATATTATTATAACAAAACTAGCTGCGACCCGCGGTTTCGCCCGCTATTTTCCGGATAAAAAGAAGCCTATGGCCGTCATCGGGATACCACCTATAGTGTGGTAGTATCTACTATTGAGCGTACTACATGTCTTCTAATAATATTTAATTCTATTAACCTAGAGGACTAAGCACGAGTATAATTAATGATTAAAGGAACTTACTTGTACGTGATGTTCTATCATAATTATACGAAGTGCTTAGTCCGAAGAGGTTAGTAGACAATACCCACCGTCCCTGTATAGCCCAAAAGTTTCGGTAATATTGCTAAAATAGTTAATGATTGTTCTGAACTAAATGACTAACAGCGGACTGAACCTTGCGCAGGAAAGGTAGGTAACTATAAATGAGTAAGCAAACCGAGCGTAGGAAATTTTTACGATTTAGGGTTGCCATCTGAGGCAAACTTCGTACTACAATACTATTACTATTATACATATAATATATATACATATATATAATAGTAATTCTCGGGATACCGTTTACCTTTCTGCCAAAATTCATTAAGATCCGTCCAGTCGTTTAGGCGTGAAATGGTGACAGACAGACAGAGTTACTTTCGAATTTATAATATTAGTATGGGTTAAGTTCCCATCCACACAAATAAAAAAAAGTATGCGAAAATAATTCTGTACCTTTTCACACCTTAACGGCTGAACGGATCTTTATGAAAATTGGCAGAAATGTAAACGGTATCCCAAGAATGGGCATAGGCTACTCAAAAAGAAAAAAAAAACAAAGTTGCAAGCGTGCAAAGCTAGTGTAGATTTATAAAATAAAAACGAAAGTCATTCTGTCTGTTGGGTGTCATTCGGTTGAACAGATCATAATTAAATTTTTTGGGAGATAGACAGTATCCCAGGTACGGGACTTTTTATCCCGGTAAGTGCGTGCGAAGCCGCGGGCAGCAGCTAGTCCATTATAGTATTATAAATTCAAAAGTATGTCTGCCTGCCTATCTATTTGTTACCTTTTCACGGCTGAACGGATCTTAACGAAATTTGCCTGGGAGGTAAACAATATCTCGGAGACGGACATAGGCTACTTGAATAGCGCGTGCGAAGCCGCCGGCAGCAGCTAGTATTATATAAATGAAAGTAATCCGTCTGTCTGTTACCTTTTCATGTCGAAGCGGCTAAACGGATCTTAATAAAATTTGGCAGGGAGGTAAATGGTATTACAGGGACGGACATAGGCTACTTTTGATCCCGGAAAAGAGCGTGCGAAGCCGCGGGCAGGAGTAAGTGCTTATACAGGGTTACTGGTAATTCACTGACACTGCGTGAAGAGCAGGTTCTGCCCATCATCACGAACACGTTCGTGAAAATGCCAGGTCTTAATTCCTAAAATTTTATAGATTTCACCTCCAATACATAATGTAAAAACATTGTTGGTTAGCACATTCCCGTACTGAGGGAAGGGCGCGGGTTCAAGTCCCATCGAAGTCAAAATTTTTTTGGGATATTACACCACGAGGTCAAGTGAAAAATAAAACTTTGGGACTTCCATCGGACTCTAGCGCTAACGACGCTCGAAGGAACTGAGGGAATGGACTGAGGGAAGGATGCGGGTTCTAGTCTCGTCGAAGTCGAAACATTTTTGGGATATTATTTGATTTATTATTAACTTATTATAATTGTATTGTTTATTTCGAATTTTCTGTAAAAGTGTTTGTCATTGTGTAATACAAAGTTAGAAATCTATCCAAGCTAAATTTAACCCACTACCGTTCAGAAGTTTTGGCGGTCGTCCACAAACAACATCATTGCACTGTACCAAAACTATACTAGCAAAGATTCATAGCAAATGCCTTTAAATGTGCGCAAATCTGCTATCAAAATTACTTGTAGAACCGAGAAAATTGTATAAACTAGATTTTTTTAGAGCGGCACTGCATTTTCTGCCTCAGCTAACCTTTAATTGACCACAATCAATCGTCATGTTTGGTATTTCATTAAACTTTTATTTATTTTCCAGATGTCTACGCGCATTACAGTATCCAATCGCCATCGATTTGAAATAACAACCAGCACAAGAACAGCTGTGATTCATTTCATACATATAAATAGGTAGGTTAACTATGGTCTACATTGTATAATATTTTTCACACAATATTCTCCTTTGAAAACCAAGAAAAGGTTGACTTTTTGAAGATTACTTGCGGAAATAGTCTAATTCAAAAATACTTTTACTTTAGCAACATTATTCTCGAGTGCCATAATAGCATACGTTATAACAAGATGCTACGTGAGCTAAGAAACTGCAATATGCTGTTATTTAATTTTTAGGCCTTCTACAGTCAATAAATAAACAAAATAACAAATAAATAATGCTGGACCATTCACACAGCATCATCTAGCCCCAAGCTAAGCAATCCTTTGTTTGTTCATGTGTATTTTGATGTATGAAAAGTGTCATTGTCTATCTGTTTAGGGTTCCGTACCAGAACGGTGATAACGGAACCCTAAACAGATAGACAATCTACAGGGCTCAATCTCATGAACCGTAAGAGGTAGACACTTGAAATTTTCAGAGAATGTGTATTTCTCTTGCCGCTATAACAGCAAATAATAATATTTTTTGCTCTTCTCTTGTCACGGCTGTATCTCTTGAACCACAATAGGTAGGTAGGACATGAAACTTTTCTCTTGTTCGGGATCTCCGAACAAGTGGAAATTTTGGAATTTGTTATTTGAAAAAGTTTTGACTATTTCTTACGATACGAAACCCATCGTCCCTTATGATGCCTCCTTTTTCATTGTGTAGGCCTCCCCTAATGAGCGCCATACCGCCCTGTCTTCAGCTTGCCGCATCCAACATCTGCCTGCAGCCTTCGTAGATCGTCCTCTCACCTGGCCGTAGTCTTCATAGTCTGTTAATATTTTAAAATAAGCAAAATGCATCTTAAATTTGATTATTTCTATGTTTAAAAGCTAATCATAATATATAATTTGTTATTCTAGTTTGAACATAAAGAAAATGTTGATGGTTTCCTCAAACTCACCCCTGGATGTCATAGAAGGGGACTCGGATGTCAAGACATGAAATATTCTGCAAAACTGGTGATCATAACATCCGCTAGAGAAGTCTTGAGTCGAAATTGGTCTTTTCACAGGCCACCAATAAAATTCGGTAAATTTATACTAGAATAACTAACTATTACAAGCTTTTAGCCTTAGATTAAAATACATTTTTGTTTAACGGGTATTTTACAGGATAAAATTATTCATATAATTCACATTTGTCTCATAAAAATTATGTGGTATGTCCCTTCTAATAAAATATATGGCTAGCTTCTTTCCGTGATTTTGCATGGTTTCTTCGGGATAAAATAAATACTTTCTGCTGGACAATTCATAGAGCATCAAAAAGTAGCTTATTTATTATTCCGAAACTCATCCCGATCCTTTGAGTATTTATTCGTAATCTTCGCACAAACATCTCACAACCTCACATCTCACAACCTCACATCTCACAACCTCACATCTCACAACCTCACATCTTCACAAACATTCCCTTTTACGATAATTAGTATCATTATTCCAATTTCAGGATAAGAAGCGCCCATCTGCGTTCTTCCCACGACATGGTGCTTCGGAAAATGTGTAAGCATTTCCATTTAAATGCTTCGCGGCGCTTCGCAACGCTTCCGCTTGACGCTGCGCTTCGATTTTGGACTTTATTACTAAACATTTTATGTATTAGGGTATCATTCCCGTCAACTATATAATTTAGGCCAATGCAGTCATCGACAATCTACATGCCAAAATAAACATTTTGTGAGGGGGTTTATAGAGTAATAAACGGTATAAGAACACGTGTTCCAGTAGGTAAATCTATTTAGCTATACATGACCTAGTTTATTAACTGTACCTATGTATAGTGCGGTACTTCGTACTAATATTTTTTTTTATTTTACAAAATTCCAAAACAGAATATAGACCTGCAACCGGTTACTCGAACTCTGATTAGTTGACCAGTGATTTGACAAGCACTTGGCCCTATTTGGCGTTCTTTTATTAGCGATTTATTAGATTTTGTGATCAATTTTACAGACTGGCCAACTAATTTTTGTTCGAAATCTAGCCAATAAGTACTTGACTTAAGGTTTGACCACTGAAGGCTGATCTACGTGAAGGCAGTAGCGTTTCTCAAACGATATATATTTATGCATTGGGTTGGCTATAGCGACTACACACGTGTTTTTCCTGGATAATAAGTAGCATATTATTATGTCAAAGTCAAAAACTCTTCATTTCCATAAATACAATAAATGTACATATAGAAAAGGTCAAATTCATAATAATTAAACACTGACACGGAAATAAAGTGATATTTTTGATTTCAAATTTTCTATGCTACCCTAGAGAAAATCTACAAATTATAAAATTTTATTAGGAACCTTAAAGTTAGGTAACGGAATAGTTCCTACCGAAACAGTTGCTTAATTAAGTTGCTTTAATAAAATTATGTAAAACATTAGTACTTTAAGTATTGTTTTATTTTGAAACCTCTCTCCTAACTTATTCATGCAATGACGCTTCAATTAAATTCATTTGTTATGCCTCGGCTAGCCAAGCTTTGCTTTGCTTCCGATTCCTGCGAACAAAGGTAGAGGCCAAAACAAAGGTAATGGTTACGAACAACTAATTTGTCTTAGCAAGAGTTAAATCGCAATAATTCGCGCAGAAACTCAATAACGCAATAACTTATTTTTTTTTTGTCAAATAATCAAAAAGAATAATTCCGTTCGTTTTGGATCTATCGTTTGCCATGTACAATGGCAACAAGTTCATATTACTAATGTATACTTATATCTATAATAACAGTACTTAGTATCAAATTCAAAATCATCAAAGTGCGCTATACGCAGAGAATCTACCCCTACCCTTGGGAACAGCTTTGTACAGCGCCACCGCGTAACCTTTTCGAAAACTAAAAGGCCCGTGGAAAAAAATCCGCGCCAGTAACGTCATCTCTTAGCGAACGGCAGAATTTTTCCAAGCTCCGGTCATAACACTCGACCACGTGCATTTGTTTTGGTTGGCTTTTTTCTGAAAAAAGATCGCATACATACTCACCCACCTCGCCGGCGTCGTAGGTGCGCCAAGCAAAATGGTCGTCGTTTTTTTCTTCTCTTTTCAGCCATCTGTCCGTCCTTTTCGGTCAAAAATGCGATCGTTATTTCTGTTCCGGTGCCACTGTGTGCGTCTAGCGGCCGGCGCGTAAGATATACGCCACGATTTTGCCGTTTGATTTTGGATTTTATCCCATTTGATTTAGGTTTATTTTTGGTTTAGCGTCGATCCGTCTTACGTCTAATGGCGGACGGAGAAAAAATAGAAATATAGGAGGCACGGCGTGTACGATAAAGAGAGCGGGAGTCGTTAACGATTCTGCGCCGGAAAGTTGCGCAGACTGCGTTTTTGGTGCTTTTTTTGGGGGCATAGCCTCACACCAGCGGGTGATTTTTATTTCTGTCTTTTTCTAACACGCAGTCTCTTTCCTTAGGCGTTTATATGTGTGCAGACCCCCTGGTTGGTGGTGTGCGATATCCGCCGGGGGCAAGCACCTAGAGCGCTAGATTTTTGCGTGCGTGCTTCCTAGATAGCGGTGCGGTAGGTATAGGTATGTACGCTTTATATAATGAGACGTCACCGCTATGTGCAGGTACATAGAGCTGGGACAAAGCGTATGTACGTTGTCGCTGATTAATCATGGTCTTTCATACTTCCGCGGGTTACACGCGCTATAACTTTTAACTAGATGGGAATCAGCTTAGCCTACCTGCAGTGGAGATAGATAAACATTTATAAGCTTTGTGTAAGGGATATGAGTCGGGAAATTAGTTTTTATTGGCAGAACAAGCCTTCTTAGATTACTCATTGCTCATAAACTGTCTTATACATTTTTTTCCACCGTGGGACTAATGTTTGTTTCACTAAATCTGCAACATTTTTCTGGTGTTGTGTGGGTTAAATTCAAAATTGACAATATTTTTTTTAAAAGTAAAGTTCTTATGAAAGTACCTACCTATATAAAATAAGTACCCATAACACAAGCTTTGTTACTTCAGGGCTAAATGATGATGTGTAAATAAAATTGTACCGCATTTTTTTTTATTTATTTATCAGTTCGGTGGCAGACAAGAACCAAAATACTTGCATTATAGAGTAGGTAGAGGATTATTGCAAAGGCATAGGCCCATTCCCATTTTTATATAGCTCTCCCCTCCACAGCCTATATTGGTCCACTGCTGGACCCAGGCCTTCCCCTGATAAGCACCTTGTTAACTGCTATCTCACGGGGGGTGATACCCATAATCCCCACGCTGGGCATGCGGACTGGGGCTTGCAGTTCGGTGGTAGAATTGTTCTGCAGGGGGCGCTGCTGCCCACCCCCGGTAGATATCTCTTATATCTACCGGGGGATCGCCTCTTACGACACCCGCGGGAAGAGTTGGGGTGGTGCAAATTCTAAGCCGGCACCACACGGCACATATACCTATGACTTATTAAATATATAAAATTTTGGTAACTCGATAGTATCGTCTCTACGACGAGACGTTCCATTTTGTACGGAATTCGGTACAGTGTGTCTCTACCGTGCGGACAAGGACCTATGCAAATCCTATACCTAAATTAAAATGAAACGTCTCGATGACGACTCGATACTATCGAGTAAACGAACTCAGATCTTTGTAGACCAAGCATAACGATTGTTGTCTAGGGTTGTTTAGACAAAGCCACAAAATTATCAAATTGACGGAATTCATTTCAAATATTTTACGCATTCGATGACGATGCGACTTGATTTTTCTCTATATCCTAGACAATAACCGCTGTGCTTGGCATACTGAATTATAAAATGTGAATCAAAATCATCAGAGTAATTTATTCGGTTGTTAATACATTGGCAACATTTTACCTATGAACATGCGAAGCCGCTCGCGGGACATGCGAAGCTAGGTAAACATAAGGGTAAGTATAAACATCGTTATGGAAACAAATCCTCGAAATTGAAACTAAATCATTCGGAAAATTGCGCATTTTTCGAAAACCAAAGTGCAACAAAAGCTACGACCAAAGTCTACGCTGCTACGGTTCTACGAAACCGCCACGAGTTGTAGCACTGAGCAACGCCATCTACATCGCTAAAGAGGAACTAAAATCCTTCGTAATCCTTGATAAGAAACTGTTTCGCTACTAAAAACTTTTCAGGTTTATGTTTTAATTGTCATTATAATTTCCTATGTTTCATATGAAATTATTTTAAGGAAAATAACCATCTGCACAGATTTTATAATACTATTGGAGTACTTGCTGTAACGAGTTAACAAACTTCGTGGTTAGCGCCATCTACCATTGAGTAGCATAAACTTTGTCCCCTATCTGAGAAAACTGGTTTTGACAAGCGAGGGACCTGGGTTGCTGCTTCCGTTAATATTCAAGGGGAACTGTAAGTACAGACGAGCTCATAACTGTTTGAGTATTTCGATATTTTTTCTAATATTTTATTCACGGTGAGGACCATGGGTAAATTATTAAAAGGATCAAGGTTTGGTACAAGAACAAATAAAACAAGGACGAATAAAATAAATGGTTTTGTAATTAAATAGTATTTAAATTAATAAATACTAGCTAGTAACCTAATCAAGTTATGTAATTTAGCTGTTTTTATATGCAACCAATGTTTTTGGCCTAAACATTAATTTAGGTCAATACAAAAATTCTGAGAGTACCATATACTCTACTACAACCCCTATACTTAATCACTACCTTGGGGTTGATTTTTTGGCAGAATTTGCACAACTTGTCGATTTTGGCCATTTCCTACATTGCGCTGACAATTATTTCTCAAACTCGACGCCAAAAGCGGAATTTCGTACTTTTGACTTGTGTTGCAAGTTGTTTACCAACGCTGTACCTTGAGAAAGGCTTGAGTATAGTGATATAAACGTCACTGTTGCAGTAAGCGTTGATCATTCTGATGTCAGTTATGTCGGTGTATGTACCTAGTTGAATAACTCTAGACTATCTTTTAACCTATTTCAAAAAGGAGAAGGTTCTCAATTCGTCTGTATTTTTATGTATTGTATGTAGATGTTACGCTTATGTATACATAAAATATATAAACTCAATACATAATTATACTCTCCAGTTACAAATTTGAGAAAATTAGTTGGGAAATCACGCAAAATTATCGATATTATGATAGAAAATACTTTATTGCACATTAAACATAAGAAATAATTACAGAATAAGTGACAGTTGGCGGTGTTATCGCTCAAGACCGATTGCTCCCAGACAACCTTGAATGGGATGATCGCTGGATTGTACATGGTCTAATATCTGTGTGCATAGGTAGTACTACTAATATCGTTTTGTAGAGTAATTTAAAAAAAATTATGAATATGATACCTATTTCAATATATAAAATACAATACCTATGTTCCTAATCATACAATAATTATATACATATGTAATAATATAATAAATACATAAAATACAACAGAGTCATAAAGATAGGTAATGCTCTTTGACTTTACGCTTGAAGGTGAAGAGTGACGGGCTAGCACGAATATCGTGTGGGAGAGAATTCCATAACCTAACCGACTCGACGGTAAAGGAACTCAAAACGCTCACGAAGGTAAGAAGGAGAAAGGTGATTGTTCAGAATGTTATAAAGAGGCGAGAGAACGTGCAGATCACGCCGGCGATGAATTGGAAGCCATTTTAACTGAGCTCTGAACATTGAGACGTGATTATATTTACGCAAACCGAAAATAAACCGGATGCACGGATTTTGAAGACGTTCTAATTTGTTAAGGATTTCCTCCGTGGCGTCAAGGAAACAAGAGTCAGCATAATCTAATAAGAGAAGAAGGAGTGATTGCGCTAAAGTGATTTTGGTTTGCAGTGGAAGAAAATTCTGAAATCTCTTGAGAGAATGAAACGAATAGTGAACTCTCTGGCTGATTCCGTTGACGTGCTTTTGCCAGGATAACAACGGGTCAAAGATGACACCCAAGTTCTTGGCAGAAGCAGAGTAGCTGATAGGACAGTCAGTGAAGAATAGAGGGGGAATTGGTGATTGTCAAACTTTGTTCAGCATGAAAAGGCTGCCGCAGATTAGAGCTTAAGATTTCGATGGGTTGACCAGAAGGCCAAAGGCCTTTGCCCATGCGTGAATATTTTCCAGTTCAGAGTTAATCTGGTCAACACCAAAGGATGTTTCATCGGCCTTGAAATGATAATATATTTGCAGGTCGTCAGCATATTGTTTGATGTTTTGTTTGTTTGTACGAAATTTCTTTTGTTTTGAGGATTGACTTCACCTTTTACAAGGAAAAAAAAATGTCTCTGAGTTATTTCGCAACTATCACACTCGAGAAATGGGCGGGTGTCCGGGGTTATAAAAACTGGTTTGTGTATGCGCAAGACTGTATTACATGTGGAAACAGCACTTTATGAAAAAAAAAAAATTATGTCCTGCTACGCGCGAAACGAACCACCTTAACGGAGATTATTACAAAATATAAATTCATTATGGAAACAGTTAACCATTGTATTAAAAGGGGCTTTATGAATAAAACGCAAGGGATAAAAAAAAATGCTAGGGACAAAATAGAACAACCAATAGTAAAACGTTTCATAGAATAAATTACATTCTAAATAGGTAAGGTATATTGCACGGTCCCCTTTCTATGATTATATGGGTTATTTAATTATTACTATTTAGATAAAAGTCTATGATTGTCGAAATTGATCTTTACGTCACAGCAATAAAGATTTTTAAACATATTGGCAAGTTTATGTAACTCTCAGACAAAAACAATATTACAATTGTTTTAAAAAAAATTAAAAATGTATTGTATTAAGTTTATCAGTCGTCTAGTACCCATAACACAAACTCTGTTTAGCTTGGGGCTAGATGATGCTGTGTGGATTGCCCAGCATTTTTTATTTATTTGCTTGTTTTTTTAAGTTTTGCAGGATAAAAGCTAACCCCTCCAAGATTAAAACTTTATGAGTCCTCGGGATCATTCTCTATACAATACCGAAATAATTATCTAAATCGGTCCTTAATTCACGTAGGAATCGATGAACATAGGTACATAAAAAAACATACATACAGCCGAACATAGAACCTCCTCCTTTTTTCGAAGTCGGTTAAAAATATAGAGTTAACTCCACAGGGATATTAGTAGGTACGAACAAAGAGACGAGAATTAACTAACGCACGGAACACGGTCATTGATGTTGGTAACTTAACAAACTTTGTCTATGACATCGACACTTATCTGTGAATTAAAGATATCTATGCCGCACTCTCTGTAATTACTCTATGGAAATTGTAAGTTCCGTTTCCGCTATTTATAAGAAAGGACTTCCGATTTGCTCTGAAAACATGTACAAGTGCTCTGGACAAATACATTTTTATATTAATTAAACTTAGTGTTTTAATACCAAACCCAAGCAGGCCACCGTAACAATTGAGACAGTCAAGTTTGAAGAGAAATGGTTTTAGATTGCGCCTTACCTCAGTGTATCTTGTGATTATTTTGTGGAAGATTATCTGCCTCAGCATGGATAGACTAGACAAGCTTCTGTTAGAGAAAATGTATAAAATAAACGTTATGGCTGAACACTGTAATACCTTTTGCGCGGGAAACATTTGTATTTCTTCATGACGGAAGTAAGCGGGTTAACTACGAACCTTATTGGTGTTGGAAGAACACCAACGTTTCACGTTCCATAGTTTTTATAGTATTTTTGTCTGTTTTATTTTGTTTTTTCTGCGTTAGGCTTACGGACAAACCGATTAACGGTTTATGTTAGCTGTAGATGAATTATATAGAAAATGCTTAACATACATAAATAAATAAAAAAAAGATGCTTGTATAGCTTGGTGCTTGCTTATATAGTACAAGCATCTTTTTTTATTTATTTACGTTAAGCATTTTCTACATAATTCATCTACAGCTAACATAAACCGTTAATCGGTTTGTCCGTAAGCCTCATATACAGCTAGTAAGTAGGTAGTTTCGCGAGTATTCTAGCCTATCGTGGGATCATAGGAAGTCAATGCTCTCACCTGAATACACACAAATGTAATTATTATAAAATTAGTAAAGTCATGTGTTGTGTGGTAATCCTAAGGGCAAATACATTATTTAGTATTTTTTTTGTATTCTAAGCGATCTTACTCTTCTAATATGTTCTTTGTTTAGTATCTATCCTTAGCAGTAAAGTGTCTAGGAATAAGTAAGTACTTTTATGTCTCATTTAGAACCTAGGTTATAGTTTTGATGATTAAACTCCTTTATATTTTATTTATATTCATACGAAAAATTCGAATCAATTGTCGGTTTGGAGTCTATTAACATGTAAAAGTTATGTTTCTAAGATCAACATAATGTATTAACATTATAGATTTTAGAATAACAATTAAATCGTCGTTTTGGAGTGTCAACCAACACACTTTAAAATGTAATCAAAGTCAGTTTTAAAGAAATAAATATTTTTGTATTTTATGTATAAATAAATAAATAATGCTGGACAATTCACATAGATTATCTAGCCTTAAGCTAAGCAGAACTTGTGATAGGGTACTAGATAACTGCTAATTATACTTAATAATACAAAACACTACAAAGATAAATATATTTTATTATAAATAATAAACATCTGGAACACCCGGAACAAATATCTACAGATCTTACTAACATTAGTCCCGAGGTGGGAATCGAACACGCAACCTTCTGCGTCGCAGGCGGACATTCGCCCACCTCTCCACAGAGTTCGCCATTATTTTATTTGTAAACACACATCTTCACATCCTTACATCATCACAAACGTTAGTTTCATAACATTAGTAGAGAATAGCATTATTTAAATATAGCTTATATTTAAATAGCTTTGGTATTCATGTATAGAAAAGGTCGTCCTTACCACCCCATCACGTCTCATTCCACCAGCCATAGAGAACACGGTTTCCCTTCCAAAACTCGCCATTTTTCTACCCCTGGGATATTAATAATATATCACCCTGTAAGAAATCTCACCCTGTGAGCGAGGGTGGCTCGCTAAATGTGCCTCGAACCCTACGCGCTAAAACAAAAAAATAATCCAACAACCAAGATTCAACTGTATATGAAACACTCTAGGGTTGAAAGTAAGCTGTGTTTTTATCATCACTTAATCACCAGGGTACGTATGCTTAGGTAGGTCGGTACTTAGGCCTTTTTTGCAAAACAAGTGAATGTGACGCCTCGAAATCCAAGATGGCGGCGCGGTAGGGACTTTTTTGCATGTAATTATTTGCTCTTCAGAGTTAAATTCGGTATTATTCCGCGCGCGGGTGAAATCATGCAGAATTAGAGCTTGATCTTTTTTCTGTTGCTTTGATGTTGTTTGAAAGGGGAGGAGACGGAACGTTGAATTGAAATTTATTACGTATCTGAGAGATTGGTAGGTTATTTACGAAACATAATTTTTCGATTGTAGTTTCACCGGCTACACTTATAAAAATTCGTGAGGCTTTGTTGTCAAATCATATAAAAGATCATGCCTAATAATATAAATATGAAATTTGGTTCGTTAGAAATAAAGAAAGAAATCTCTATACATAGCATGAACAAAGTAAAATGCCTAAAATTAACCAACACCAGTTGAGCTACCTGTAGATTGTTTGCAACAGTCTGCAGTTAGCTTAATTGCTTCAATTGTAAATACTAGTTATAATTTGATTGTAATTTTCTTTGTTAATAAAGGCCATTGCCGTTTAAAAAAAAAAAAAAAAAAAAAGAACCAAAACCATAAAACTACAATTAGAAAGCATAATGCTACGAAATGGCGTCCGACACAGCATTATGTTGGAATAGCCATTGCACATAGCTATCACAACGATGATCTTACTCGTACGTCAGAACCAACGCGTCACGTACAGGAAACACAATTTATAAATAATATTAAATAAATATAAATAAATAATGCTGGACAATCCACTCAGCATCATCTAGCCCCAAGCTAAGCAGAGCTTGTGTTATGGGTACTAGATGACTGATATACTTAAAACAATACATTACATAGACAGATCATATTTATTATACATAGAAATACCCAGAACACCCGGAACAAATATTTGCAGATCGTACAAATATTTGTCCCAAGGCGGGAATCGAACCCGCAACCTCCTGCGTCGCAGGAGGACCTTTGCCCGCCGCGCCACATCGGCCGTCAAATATTATAGAAGCACATATTCCTGTAAAGTTCGCAACGTTACCGAATTCTGTACGCATAAACCCAAGTTACTTTTTGACAAAAGTACCAACCACGTGACCGTGGTAATTAGGGCTTCCAATACCGGGATCCCGGTATCAGCCAATACCGGGATCCCGGAAAAAAAATCGAGATTTTTAATACCGGTATTGAAATGTTCATAACCGGGATCCCGGTATTAGTGATTTTATTTTAATTTTAGTACAAAATAATAAACTATCACTACCGCACATAGACATTTTTATCCATTTATTTATTTTGGAATATTTTAAATCGGACTTCCTGGGAGTCCCGCGTTGCTCTAAGTTTTAAGTATAGGTCGGATGGCGGCAGCGCCCGCCAGGGGTAAGGGGAAATTCCATATACGCCCCGGCCGCTCCGCCTCCCCTCAGGTGCATGCAACGCGAAGCTGTTATAGACACTTATTATATCTTAGATGTTAAAACCTAAATATCGTTGAGATTCTTATTACTTAAAAAAATGTTGTTAAAAATGTTGACAAGTTTTGTGAAATTCTATAATAATAAATGTGATTAGTCATAACTTTTATAACGCAAATTATCGTAAAAAAAAAGACTGATATAAATGACACTTATTATTATTGTCATATAAAAAGATAATTTACCTATATGTAAATAATATATGATTTGACAATAAAACTTTGTTTATTAATTTTACCTTCTAAATACGAGTACGTATACTTCCAAAGAAGAATAAAATTAAAAGTCTGATAAAAATAAGGTTTTTTTCAATACCGGTATCCCGGAATCCCGGTATTTAGAAAAAAACATTCGGTATAAATACCGGTTTTGAAAAAATCCGGTATTCGAAAGCCCTAGTGGTAATATGTAAACCTCCTAACCAATCCGCCTGCCAACAAGCTTGCCTGCTTGCAACCTGCTTGGAGGACGCTCGTTCACCAGTGGATTATGTGTGCCGATGCTGATGTCGATGACCTGCTAAATCCATCAGCTGACACTTTTTTTTACAACAGAATATTTGAGGTTAGTTCTTCACAAATTCAAAATGAGACATCGTCGAGATTTTCTCTTTACTTTATCTAATCAAACAAGCCTCCGTAGATACCTTTTTTTCTAAACCAATGTTTGAGCAGGTGTAAACGCTTAACCCTTCGCAACTGCCCCTAATGTACCGATATCGATTAGTGAACGCATCGGTGCTGTATTGATTGCATCGGATAGTAATCGGTACATATCATCGGATGGGCCAGCTGCTTAGAATGTATGTTTTGGATAGTGTCTCATGAGAAAGTTCAATAGAGTAATTGAAACTTCACGGGGCAATGTTATATCTATACATACCATAGACTAGAGTTATTAATTTGACAACTGCAACTGTCTCACAACTGTCTTTTTATTTACAAGTTATTGTTTGAAAATACTTTATTGTTGGTCAGTGTTTTTAAAAATTGCTCTTAGGAACGTAAGATTTCAATTTATGGTATAGATTTTTTTTTTATTATTTATTTTATTTATTTGTTTTAGTATAGATTATAATTATTTTTTTTGCATAATTATATAGGTAGGTTGGGTACACAGATGCTACAAGTAGGTAACAACGTAACATTGGAAAATCTGTTTATTGTTTTCATTGGTTTGTTACGCCAAAGTTTTCCTTTATTTGATTGGAAAATGCACTCACCATACCTACCATTTTATCCTATCATTTATTTAACTTTTGACAGCTCGATTAGTTATGTTGTAAATGCTTTATCGATTCGGAAAATATTTAGCAATATACCTATTTTACGTAGATTACGTTACGTAAAGTATAAGGTGTGGTAAGGACCCTTGTAAGCTTGCTCAAGAAGCAAAGTTCAGTAACAATAAAAAATAATCGGAAGACATCGCGCTGGCATACCCGATTGCGCATCGATAAGAGTTCCAAATTCGAAGTGTCGAATGGCGATGCGAGTAAATATTGGCGCAGGTTTTTTCTTTTTTCGAGATCGGCGCCCGTGGCCGAGTTAGGGGTTTATTGTTCTATTTTCAAAATCCGCGCCAATTTTTCGTTTAAATACGAGTTTACATAGCTCTCAACTAGTAAACTCTTTTTAAAATATTGTTATTAGGTACCAACATCGGTCTGATACCCAAATTGGGTATCAGGTCGATAGGTACCAACTAGCTTAGCAAGGTACTAGAGCTTTCAGTAACTTTTAGTGTTTGAACTTAGTGAAGAGATAACTAGGTATACCTTGGCGTTTAATGCATATGTAAGTAACATATACTGAACGGATCGGGCTGAAATTTTGCATAGAGATTAGTTCACATGGGACAGAAACCTTTAGACGTTTCAGGGCAAAAACTAATCTTCTATACTTTTATCAATATTATCGATGTATTTATGAAAACACTCCATTTTGCTAATTTTAGATAGGCTCCATAGTTCCTCCATGCAACCGCCCAACGGCCAACAGTTTTCATCCCTAGTATGCGTTAAGCTTTAGACGACGACGAATAGACAACACAACAAAAGCCAAAATAGCTGTAAATATTTTAAACACAAGTCTCGGCCGGCGAGCGGCAAAACGGATTCACTGAAAAAACGCAAAAAATGAGGTTGATAGCTTGAGTACACAACAACAATTGTCTGATGTCGATTGTTGTCATTTTGCGTAAACGTACGCCATATGCCGTGCGTCTGCATGCTAATACAAACAGAATTTATACTTTGTGGTTTATACGTTTCCTCCGCTGGCTCTTTGATTTTTAGCATTTTGCGCTAAGAATCACAATATATATCTTTGTAACTGAAGTAAATATTAAGTAATGAAGCCACCAATTAGGTTTTTTACATATTTTAAGTTGCTAGTACTAATTGTGTCCAATTTATCATGGAATCTAGCTGTTCACTTCAAAATGATGGTTGTATCAGAAATATTTAGGTATGATTAATTTCCCTTTAGTATTTACAGAATTATTTAAGACTGAGTCCACTTCAGACTTCTTTAGTTAAAAGCCTGTAATTTTAAATGTATTTATATAGTGATCGGTAAAAGTAAAATAGGTATTCAAATCACATTAACATTGGTTTAAACTTGTTTTCGGGTGAAATCAAGATAACTGAACTGCTAAAAAAAATACATCATTTTGCAGACAACAACCGGTTTCTGCAATCTAAAATTAGGTGGTACATACACAAGCACAACCGTTTTGCACAAGCGAGCTCGATTCGAAGGGTGCAACCCTTTTTATATGCTTCGTAGGTGCCTACGCGTATTCTTTAGGGATTCGTACATAGTTGGGTTGGCACCGTTCGGTTGGTTATCGTCGAACTGATTTTGAATAGAAAATAGATTCTGTTCTAGTAATAGGGCAATGTGGTGTTTTGTGATAGCTGAGAAAGATGGGAGGAGTTACGCGGTAAGTAAATAGGTTATTGTAATAGATATATTTTTTAATATTACTTTTGTCGTTTGTGACACAAGCAAGTATTTGTTCTGGGTTTGTGTGTTTTCTGTGTGAAAATAGACAAAGTATATAGAAAAAATATATTTTGTACAAACATTGATTATATTTTATCTAAATGTTTTAATATTTCTGGCGGCCTTATCGCTTAAAGCGATTTCTTCCAGGCAACCAAAACAATGGTGAGAAAAAAATAGTAATAAAATCCTTTTATTTCGGACAACATAGATCCATATGGGGTTAGTAACACAGTAAAATACAGTAAAAGATTAGTAAGCAAAACGAGATACAAAAAAAAATTAAAATTAAAAATTAACGCAGGACTAATTCCCACAGTGATCTCACCAAAGTAGCGGGACTTTTTCGGGATCACTCTGCGAACCAGGCCCACAGCGGCAATGAGTATCTATCTGCTATGGTTTTCAGGATGCTGATTTTTTGCGAATAATGGCACCGAAGTCATCAGTTTGATATCCAGCAAACATCCCTGACGCACTACAGAAGCGAGGCAGACCCAACGTCATCCTGAATATATTACTATTTAATAAAGGATGGCGGTGCTTTACAACATAAATTCAAACTATTTATAGTAAGAAATAATAATAATAATAATAATACCTAATGTTTGTTCATCATCATATAGTAACTGTGTTATGCACCATCACGAAGAAACTAAGTCAAACTAAGTGTTGATTGTTGTATTTTCTCGCGATCGAAGTGAAAAGTAGAATGTTTAACTCGGGCCACGACCTATTATAACTCGTAAATAATAGGGTGGTAGTCCCTAGTAAAACCTTTCATCTGCACCTTTCTCGCATCTGCGATTTGCTGGTGACATAGTCTTAATGGCAGAGTCACTAGAGGAACTGAACCGGATGCTGGATGGCCCAGCCACAACCTCGCGATGCATCGGTCTTGGCATGAATTTGATAAAACCAAAGTCATGTTCAATGGCCACATTGTTCCAGGACCGGTCGTCGTACATGGCCACCTTCTAGAAATTGTTTTCGAGTACACTTACCTCGGGCTGCAGAACCTTCTGGTAGATAGATAGATAGGTAAAAACAATTTCTAGAAGGGGGCCAAGACGAGGATTCAGCTAGACTGGGCAGCGTTTGAGAAACTACGTCGAGTCTTCTCGTTTAGGAACTAGGATTTAGGAACCCACATTGTGTATAAATCGTGTAGGGTCTATGCGAGATAGCATGCTGTCATCTTCAATCCCATTCTTTATCTACACGAGTTTTGCTACGACTCGGCCTGTGTCAGTGTCAAGAAATGTCATAAACTGCGAACACACCTACACAACGAAATATGATCAGTTTCGCTTCTTACTCGTGGTTCCGTTCAGCTGGGGCCTATTCTGCTAAACTAATCGCTTCACTATGACAGTGGTATTGTCACAGAATGACACGTTTTGGTGTTCCACCTTAGATGAAAGAAATGATGATGAATACAGATGGAGGGACGCGCGTCTAAGTGTCAAGTTTGAAACTATAATTTATCTCTCCGTGCAAATAGCACCGCACGCACTTTCTGGAGTTCCATAAATCTATGGATTCTACGTGACGATTCTGCGACGATACCACTGTCATAGTGAGGCAATTGTTTAGCAGAATTGGGCCCTTGGTCCAGTTGACTGGACCACCGCAATTGTTTTTTCGGTAGTAGGTAGGGACAGCTGATTGTAAAACAAAGTAAAAAAAAAATCTTAATGAAAAAACATCATGTTCATGAAGATCGCACCATTTATACATATTACTTTGCCTGAAATAGGTATTGGGGCGCAGGTACAAAAGTACAGCTAGGCTGGGCAGCGTTCGGGAAACTACGTCGAGTCCATACCGCAATGCTTGAAGACAAAAGTTTTTAACCAGTGCCTCCTACCCGTTATGTTATGACCTACGGAGCTGAGACGTGGACACTCACTGTAGGACTGGTCCACCAGTTCAAAGTCGCTCAGCGAGCTATGGAAAGAGCTATGCTCGGAGTTTCTCTGAAGGATGGGATTCGTAACGAATACATCCGACATAGAACCAAAGTTATCGACATAGCTCACAGAATTAGCAAGCTGGAGTGGCAGTGGGCCGGCCATATCTCGCGAAGAACCGACAACCGCAGGGGTAAATGTATTCTCGAGTGGAGACCGCGACTCATCAAACATAGTGTAGGATGCCCACCGGCCAGGTGGGATGACGATCTGCGAAGGACTGCCGCCAGATGCTGAATGCGGCAAGCTGAAGACAGGGTGCTATGGTGCTCATTAGGGAAGGCATGTCCAGCAGTCTCTTTTGGGCTTTGAAAGGTTTTTATAATCGTCATCATCAACCTATTTAGTCCTATAGGTTGATGATGATGACGATTATGAAAACCTTTCAAAGCCCAAAAGAGGCAGAGCCAGAGAGATGATTTCCTGTTTTCTTGACAATTTCCTGACAAACCGAAGCGTTTATTTTCGCGCGCCATTTAACTTCAGGAAGCCGAAAGAAAAACATTGTAGCTAACTCAAATGGGGAAAGAAAAGAACAGAAGTGCAGACTAAATTATGACATCATACACAGAAAGATTGAAATTCCTTATCAATTATTTCCCAAGGCTAACAAAAAGCACTTAGAATAGGTTTTTTGAACTAAATTATAATTTATATAAGTACTTAAATGGGAAATACAGTACTATTTGATACTCTTTATATGTTACATTAATGAAGTGAATAAGAAATTTAGTACAAAATATCACTTAGGACATGTTATTTTTTTTTAATATTATTTTAGCTACCTATGTTAAATACGAAGGTACTCACATAATAGCTCAAAACATCATAAATTACGATACTTTATTTGGAAAAAAGAAGGTTTGATCAGTTGGTTTAATCTAGGTCTATAAAAAAGTATACCTAGACATATTAATCATATTAAAATGATAATGATGTCGACGGGCGACGGCCAGTCTCTACGGAGACTACCCATGTGGGCAGGACATTATTTTTAGGGTTCCGTACCCGAAGGGTGAAAACGGAACCCTATCACCAAGCCTCCGCTGTCCGCCCGTCCGTCCGTCTGTCACAGCCTCACAGAGCTCTATCTCACGAACCGTAAGAGGTAGACAGTTAAAATTTTCAGAGAATGTGTACGAGTAATTCTCTTGCTAAAACAAAAAACAATAAAAATGTAATAAATATCCAAATTAAAGGAGGCTTCCGTACAATAAACGTGATTTTTTTTGGATATTTTATGTACGTAGACGTAGTGTAGGTAGACACATGAAACTTTCTGAATTAAGTAACATTTCAATTGTAATAATAACAAATACGAGTACTTAAAATAAAATAAAGGTAAAAAATTAAAGGGGTCTCCGAACAAGTGAAAATTTGATGTTCTTTGAAAAAGTTGCCTGATTTTTCCGGTACGGAGTCCTTCATGTGCGAGTCGACTCGCACGTGGCGGTTTATTTTTTATAATCAGTACATATACATTCGTATTACCTCACCTAATGGAAAGTGATGACGATGCAGCACGAAGGTCTAGATGACACCTATTCACTCTTGTTTCGCAGAGACTCTGAAGAAAAATACTTTTCTAGGAATATGTAAGGCATGGGCAGCCAATACGGGCCACTTATCTGAAAGCGTTAGCACCCACGAACCTGAACCAAACCCAACTAATCTAAATGCAAATGTACGAGGCGCATTACCGAACCAAAATGAACAGGGGTTTTCGATACGTAGTATGTTTTTTTCACAAACAATTTATATTAATATTTATATAATATTATTATTTTTTTATGATTTTTTTTTATTCTTTTTGAAACTAGAATATAAAGAAAATAAGTAACTTGTTACTATATAATAAATATAAGACCGCCGCAATTGTCACTTAATATATAGGTTATCTTGAAAATAATAGTTCATATTAGATGTAAATAGTGTATTTTCTATCTATCTATCTATATTGTTGATAAATTTATATTTTATTTAGGCTCTATAAACTTTTATTTTATCTGTATGTAACACGCTTGACGAGCGATCGATGTGGCGCGGCGGGCGAAGGTCCGTTTGCGACACAGGAGGTTGCGGGTTCGATTCCGCCGCCTTAGGACAAATACGATCTGCAATTATTTTTTCTGGGTGTTCTGGGTATTTTATATGTTAAAAAAAAACTAGGTTTCTATGTAATATATTCTAATACGAGTAGAGCAGGTATCCATAACACAAGCTCTGCTTAGCTTGGGACTAGATGATGTTGAGTAGATTGTGCAGCATTAATAATTTATTTATTTATTTTATATTTTTCCTTATTAAAGGACTGCCCGGGATTAACCGCTTTCAGCCAAAAAGACCGCCTGTCATACTTTTTCAATAGTTTAGTGATTATTATTTCTACTCGCGAGGCGTAGGATATCTTTTTCGAATGTTTCTATGTGGTTAGCGGACACTCCTTATTACCTGTAAGCATCAAAACGGCTAAACCAATTTTGATAAATGAGGTATCAAAATAATCGTGTCGACTTTTATGATCTTGAATTAAATGACATGTGTATTTTATCTAGATTTTTAAAATGATTTATTTAAGTATTTTGTCTTTTCAAATTAAACAATTTGTGACTTGCCTTGTATAACGACCTATGTTATAAATGGTAAATAAATAAATAAATATATAAATAAATCGTTTTGTAATGTGGTTCCTAGATATATTTAGTTCGCTCTATCAATTGGCAAAAAAAGAGAGAATTTTTTTTCTATGTACCATTATGTACACTTGAAAACCTTTAAATAAATATGGCAATAAAATAGCAAATCTTCTATTTATTTTTTTAACTTTTACAAATCGCTATGTTTGACAGCTTATCATTTTTCAGGGAAGTAACTAATCGCATTCAGATTCCAAAAAAAAACACGGCCTGATCGGTATGCACCACCTAATACTCAACTTTAGCCCACGGACACCATTATTGTACACAAATAAAAGTTATGAATGGCACATTCATAATTATAACTCTCGCAAAAAAAAAAAGCACAATCGCGTTTCAAAACCATTGTCAAACGAAAGGCAATCAAAACCATCCAAATATACCTACTCAGGAACAAGTTATTGAGCTGTTCTGCAGAGTTGCAAAACCCTTCCAAGCGAATGCGATCAAACATGTGACAGCGATACTTTGCACGTAACTGGTTTTGCAGACTTAGGCCATTGCAGCAAAGTCCGCAGAGAGCTCGGCGCAAAGGGTTAAAATTCTATTGACAATTGAATTTGGAATCGCAAAAAATATCTTTACAAAATTAATACAATTATCTTGTAAAGGATGAAGTTACAAACATTTTTATAGCTTTCCAGTGGAATTGACATGAAAGGATTTAATAAAATGGAATTATTAGGAATAAAAAAGTTTTAATACGATATTTTTACTGTATTCTATTTCCGTTGGTTTATTTTTAGCGTTCTGGTTTACAAATAGACTACATACTACAGTAATTCCAGCGATATGCTTCAACCGACTGTACGCTTCAGTCGAAAGAGCCAGAATTGTTTTACGCTCCTTCAATAGTTACGACTTGTCATCTCGAGTACCTAGTTCGACTTATATTCGAGTCTTTAGATATCGTTCTCTCTCAGACCCTAATCAGGGCATAATTAGATAAATAAATAAAATAAAAGGTTTTTAAATAGTTTTGTTAGGCTATCAACCGTCATATAAACCCACATACTTATTCAATGACGATGATCATGACAAACCAAGAACCAACAAATTATATGAAATCATGAGGCACCAACCATGGCCCCCGGAAAGCCAATAAGCACCAAATAACGTAATACCTTAAATTACATAACGACACGAGCGACGTAAGTAAAACTTCAGAACTCCAGAAAATACGTTAAAAACTCCGCGAAAGCACCCATTTCTAAAATTAACTTTCCCAGCGAAAACATTATTTAAGCTCAACGAGCACTCCTTGTTTCCTAAGCTCAAACAGCTAAGATAAGAAACGTAAAAAGTGAAATAGTAAAAAGCATAGAAAACATTATAAAAACGTATTATTCTCATTTCCTGCAAGATAACGCTCCGTCGGGTAAAATATAAAAGGACTTATCAAAACAATCTCGCGCGCACTAAATCACAGTACATAAGGGGAAGACTCTTATTTACTCGGAATCGGACAAAATAAATGTTTTTATTACATAATGCGAGTTTTCTCAGTCTCATTTGAGAGACTGTACCCGAAACTAAACTTACGCGCGCTGAATATACGATTGCTTTTCAATTGAGGGTTGGTTCTGTTGGAGCTTAGGATTTTTGTGAAAGTGGTCTTTGTGGGGGTGGGTTTAGGGTTGTTGTTTGGGTGTTGGAAAAAGGGTAGAAAGCGTAGGTTTTTATGGAGGTATGGCGCAGAATGTTAAGCAGAGGGATTTAAGCGCACGGCTTTGCCTATTTTAGTCTCTTGGCTATAATTATAACCTGCCTTCTTACTTTTACATCTAGGTAGGTATTTAACGCAAAAGAAAATTAAACTTTTTTTATACAAAATAATCTATAAAACCAATAATTATTCTACCTGCTCTGGTGATTACTGTTTTACATTTTTTTTTTTGCTGCGTGAATTAAGAGGGCGCAATGCGCGCCATTTTGTGAAAAGGATTTCGCGTTCATAGGAGCGGGGTTAAAGCATACGTTTTTGGAACGGCGGCGCGGCGTAAGCGCGAAAATCTAAATTTATTGTTTATTTAGAGTAGGTACGCACCTTATGAAGAAACTGGTTCAAGGAACCAAATAACTAGTAATTACAATGTACTTTTTAATGCACAAGATCGAAATCACTAGCTCTATATGATTTTATTTTTAATTTACAATTACCTCGGATTAGTTATGCTGTATTGATAGAGGTAATTATCAGTTTATATTAGTTGGAGAAGCCACTGGCTCCTCCTGAAACACAGTTTTTAACTAGTTCAGGAGCCTATGGACTCATATTGTCTGTTACACTAGCTTATATGTCATTAAACATTTTACTATTTATTATTTATTTATACCCATGGTTCCAGAGATCTCGACCAAATAGTATCTAATGTGCGAAGCAGTACACTTGCATGTTTTTTTATCGTTTTTTGTTTCGCAATCGTGTTAATACATTCTAGGAACCAAAGAAAATCATCATTGTTTTGTATGTAATGAGATCTTGGCCTAGTTTGACAACCAAACCCGTAGGTTCGCCCTTTAAAGATACCCTTACTACACTAAATTATAGTTTTAACACTCAGAGCACCAAAATATATAATTTTCTTCACATCATCTACCGAAATCCGGAAAATTAAACAAAATATTCCTGTTTTGAGAGAAACACTTAATTTTATTTCGCAAAGTTTCGATATTTTTTTCGAAATGTACAGTTAGCCCTACATGAATCAGTATTTCTGTTTAATTATTTCACCTACTTACTTAATAACAATTTCATCAATCAATTTGAGTCATCCCATGAACACGACAGTGTGTAAACCTGTTGAAACGTCTGGAAAAATAGGTAAAAAACTGTCCTTTTTATTGCTTCGTGTTTGTGGAATTAAGTTGAATTAAACACAGCTGGATCGCTCCCGGATTCCGTTGTAGAATTCCAGTCAAAATCACGTTACATCCACAATAGAAAACAAACAATAGATAGAACAATACATATCCAATCGTCAATCCGTAGTATAATAACAAAGAATAAATAACAAGAAAACCCTAAAAAAATATAGCCGGCGCGAATTAGGCAGCGGTTGGCAACACCGATGCAGCACCGCAGCCTATTCTAACCTCACCATAACTCTTCGTAAGCTCCAGAACAAAAAGCCACAGACTGCGCTCCAATTTACAAAAGGCAGACCCAAAACCCTCGGCTTAAAAAAACAAAAAGTTATTTAAATAAAACCCGCACCAGCGTTCTGTGTCGCATAAATTGCCTTCATTAATTTCCGGACCCTGCAAAATATTGTCTTGAAAGGATAATCAAATACAAAAACGGGGAAATGGCGGTGCGTCATTTCCATAACATTTTCCCCCCTCCGTGGCCGTTTTTCACCCCCTTCCGGTCCCTGCGACCCCTTTATGAGGCCTCCAATTACAAACGGTTGAGCTTAAGGCCAGCATTAGAGAGAGGGGTAATGGACGCAATTATACTCCTACTTGGCCATTAAAATTTATATAATGGCAATTATTTGGAATGTGGAGTGGAGCGCTTTTCGTTGTGAAAAGGAACGGTTTTGTTTTTTGCTAAAATTGCTGGCATTTTTTTACTTAGGCATTGTTCCAGAATTGGTTGGTTCACTTAGCAGTTTCTGTCTATTTGCCTAATCGATTTTAAGCTGAAGGTTTCTCTTTCAGAGACTCAAATGGTCTTTTCCACATAGAGTGATAGAAGAGATGCTTTTAGAAATGCCATGGAACAATCTGATTCCGTATTAACTGTGTCCCAGATCGAAATAAATTTTTTTGATAAAAAGTTATGTAATACACTCTAGCTACCGTAAATTATTTTACATAAAGTTAAGTAACCAATTTACGAAAGGAAACATTTTTAAGCAGAACACATAGGGGTTTGCGAACGTGAGGGGAAATCTTATGAAAACACGGAGGTAACGAATCGAACCCTAAATAAACAGGGTGCTGTTTGTCCCCCATTTAATTAATTTTCTCATTTCCTATTAGCCCAAACAAACGGAGAATTGGGCTTGATTGGTTTAGCAATGGAAAAGGATTTCTGTAGTTAGCTATAAGTACTGACCTGTTTGTAAGTTGTAAGGTGGTTTGAGGTCAGCTCGTTTCAGTCTCAAACTATGTATATTGAACAAGACCATAAAACTTATAGTTATACCTGTAGTTAAACCTACACAAAACAAAACAAATCAGTCCTCTTTTTATAAGTTATTGTTTGTAATGTTTTCTTCTGTTTCTAAAAACAAAAGAAAACACATTCGTTACCAAACACAGTTTATAGCAATTCAATCAGAAATCAATAACGTTTATTTATTTAGGCTAACAAAATAAGCTCATAGACACGTAACATTTTAAACTAGATTGAACTCTTACTATCAAATTAAAAATTAAATAATCAGATGCATCTTTTTACTTGCTTAATATTTTCTGAACAGGAAATTTCGAAAAATCGTATTTCTAAAACAAAATACTAGGAAATGTGCGATTAGAGATTAAAGAAAAGATGCCTTAGAATGTATTAATTAAATATTAAATGATGAATAATAAATTCTAGATAAAATCTAGAAAATTTCTAATATGTAGCCGTATCTCTATTCTATTTCGAATAGTTTCTCTTTTCCCGACTTCGACTCGATCAAACCTGATGAAAATATTCAAAAACAATGAATCCCAAGCCGAATACATAAACTAGGAGGCACACAACAACGGAACATACTCTCAATAAAGTAAGCACCACACCACTAGCGTAACAACAAATATATATCCCTACACCGCCATATTTCACAAAACACACAGGGTAAAAGCACCAATTTAGACTCACGCACTTTTGGGGCAATTTGTCACAAAAAGTTGGCAACTTCGCCCCGGGGGTGGGTCCATTTATTACCCACCCTGCGCTCAAGGGCCAGTAATTTTACCTTCAAAGCCTTCGCGGGAATGCGTAATGAGTAACGACGTGACGTAAATCGCAGGGATTTGCCCCTTGTCTGTTTGTATGTATATTTTATGTGACTTCGTGTTTGGAATGAGTTTGGGTCTCGAAATGTAGCTATACTTATCTATATACATATATTTCATTTAAGCGGTTGATTTCTGTTTCTATTGAATTTAAAGTAAGTAGTGGCCCTTTTTAACAAAGAAAATTACAATCAAATATAAAAAACCATTTAGAACTAGTATTTACAATTGAAACAATTAAGCTAACTGCAGACTGTTTCAAACAATCTACAGGTAGCTCAACTGATCCATATCTATACCAGTCGGAAGCGTCCCCAAGACGCTGACTGCATTGCCCCGCTGTATGGCAATGCTGATGCGCTGCGCCAGATACATGGTCTCGGGTCAGGCGTCGCTTCCACCAATTGCTCATATAACTTTTTAAAAACCCGGTAGTAAGTAGTTATCGAAAAACCAACACCTTAAAAGTAGGTACCTACACACATATACACAGAAGGTCAAAAGTTTGAGACCACCTACATCAAAATAGGAAAATGAAATAAAACTCACAATACAAAGCAAGAGGTTTAATTAGGTATTCATTAAAATACAAATTTACTAATACACATACATACATTAGGAAGTAAACAAAAAAATCATGAAACAAAAATCAACGTTAGAAATGCCGTTCAAATTTGAAACAAATTTTTCTACAAAAAATCCACTTTTTAATTTTATAACTTTTTTCACTAGTCTCGGCATACCAGCAATGAATATAATTATCGACTGTATCTTGTGAAATATTGTTCCAGCTGTCTTTTAAAGCATTCCATAAGTCTTGCTAGGAGGGACAACAACAGTGCACATTTCTATCAAGCTCGACTTTTTATGGAGACGAAATACTCGCTTGGTCTTCAAATCAAAGTTAAAGACGAAACGAGATGATGTTGGCCCTTCATGTTTAAAAAAGCCTAGAAGAAAACAAATTTACATCTTCAAAGTATTTTTTTCCGGCAGCCTCTAAAACAGCTACTCTTTTGTCTAGCTGTTGCTGTTGTAGTGCTATTGATGTAAGTAGCATAATGTCTGTTGCCGGGATACCATTTACCTTCTTGCCAAATTTAATTGAGATCCGTTCAGCCGTTTAGGCGTTAAATGACCCATTCCCCCCTCTATCTCTCTTACAGGAAAAATATAGAAGTCTGTAAGTAGAACACTTTTTGAAAAATGGCTTTCAAAACAGTTTATGAAATTCCTGTAGGTTACATACTTTTCCAAATATTTTGAAAAGCCTCGAAAATTTTACTATTACACTAACTCCGAAATTAGACGAAACTAACTGATAATCTAAAATGAAGGTACCTTTAATTTCGTAGGTAGGTATTCATTAAATAGCAAAGTCTCTAACCTAGTAGTACCTACATTTTGGTATACTTGCCAAACGTTCGAAGCCCTCGGCACGCGAGTCACACTCGCACTTGACGGATCTTGTTTCTAGAAGGAAATTAAAAGACATACATATGTCCTACCTACCTAATTGCAAAATCTTGCTGGTGACCTCACCAGCATGATTCTGCAATAAGTTAGGTAAGGATAAATAACTGCAAGAATTCCTACGGAATAAAGTCGAAATATGAACTTTTGCTATAAAATTATTTATATTACATTGCTGTAAAAATATCAAATATCCAGTGGGTAAGCGCTAATATCAAATATCCAGTGGGTAAGCGCTAATCCGTCACATTTATTGTAAATATCAAATATCCAGTGGGTAAGCGCTAATCCGTCATCATTTATTGTAAATATCAAATATCCAGTGGGTAAGCGCTAATCCGTCATCATTTATTGTAAATATCAAATATCCAGTGGGTAAGCGCTAATCCGTCATCATTTATTGTAAATATCAAATATCCAGTGGGTAAGCGCTAATCTGTCATCATTTATTGTAAATATCAAATATCCAGTGGGTAAGCGCTAATCCGTCATCATTTATTGTAAATATCAAATATCCAGTGGGTAAGCGCTAATCCGTCATCATTTATTGTAAATATCAAATATCCAGTGGGTAAGCGCTAATCCGTCATCATTTATTGTAAATATCAAATATCCAGTGGGTAAGCGCTAATCCGTCATCATTTATTGTAAATATCAAATATCCAGTGGGTAAGCGCTAATCCGTCATCATTTATTGTAAATATCAAATATCCAGTGGGTAAGCGCTAATCTGTCATCATTTATTGTAAATATCAAATATCCAGTGGGTAAGCGCTAATCCGTCATCATTTAGTGTAAATATCAAATATCCAGTGGGTAAGCGCTAATCCGTCATCATTTATTGTAAATATCAAATATCCAGTGGGTAAGCGCTAATCCGTCATCATTTATTGTAAATTATCTGTAACACATCCTCATTCTATAAATCTAGCTAGAAAGCCTCAAAGGTACATTGTAAATGCGTCCTTACGAGGCGTGCCTGCGAGGAAAACCGGCAGATTAGCATGGCCTTAACTAACTTCCATGTAAATTCCGTAACGCCCTTCGTACTGTAGGTAAGGCACCGAAGCATGTTCAATCAGAGCCTTAAATATCTACCTGCGCGGAGGCGAACACCTCCTCGCCCTTAGCAATAAGATCGCCCATTTACTTTTAAATTGTATTTTGTGGCAGTTTGTACAGATCAACTCCTGATTAGAATTTATTAGCACTAAACACATACGTTTTCCCTGCGCCTATGGATTACTTTAAAATAAAATATAATAAAAAATGCTGGACAATCCACACAGCATCATCTAGCCCCACGCTAAGTAGAGCTTATGTTATGGGTACTAGATGACTGATATACTTTATACAATACTTTACAAAGATATTTTTATTCATTTATTATTTTAGCCTAGCTAGAACGTCCAGGCTTTAAACTAATTTAACCGACGAAGCTGCTAATTATCTGATTAACTTTCAGAGAACACCACCCTAAACCCTGAGGCCAAAGAAATAAGTTACGCGGCCAAATGGTTTTCGAAGTTATGCTCGGAACTCTATTTGATGTGCATACTAGCTACTGCATCGGCTTCACAATCACTTTTCCGGGATAAAAAGTGGCATTTGTCCTTTTCCGGGATATTATCCATCTTCCTGCAAATTGAATTGAGATCCGGTTAGCCGTTTCGTCGCGAAAAGGAAACAAATAAACAGAGAGATAGGATAACACGATACTTTCGAATTTAAAATATTAGTATCATTAATCCGAAGAACCAACAAAAACATAATCAATAATTATACTCTGTTCAAATGTTATAATACCATTATTTCAGATTCATCATTGCTCCATTCACTCTCGTAATTATGCATTAAAACTCAAAAACAGCGCTTGGGTCATTAAAATTCTGACGTCGACCACATGTGTATAATATAAAGTCATTATGTAAATGTCGCCAATGTTTTGGGGATCCTCGGGAGAAATTATGGAACACATTATTTAGATAGCTTAGTACTTCTAAATAAAGTCATCGTCTCCCAAGCACGCAAGTAAAGATTTTGAGATGACAGATGAATATTTTCAAAAATGCTTTTTATCGGAAATCAGAAACTAATAACTTTTATTTCTTTAGGCTTACAAAAAAGCTCTTAGACAAGCCAAATATTAAACCATAAATTATTGTCAAATAATAAATAATTCAATTCAATGTGTTTATTTCAGACAACCAATAAATTATAATAAAAAAATAAATTAAAGTGTCCATATTCGAGTTAAATTATAAAATTATAATTAAACACAAAATGAAAATCAAAAATAATTAATTACAATTAAAATCACAACTAGAGTCATCCATCATCACATTCATCACTGTTCAAGAGAGATATACGCTCTTGTTCAGTGTTCCATAAAAAGACATTCAGTGTCCAGCCTCTGTGCGATGAGCTGTAGGTAGCTGTTGGAGCTGTCGTGCCCAGGGACGCAGATCTTTTGCGTACTATCGCCACGAATCCGTCTACTCGTGCGACAGTAAACATTCCTGATGCGCTGCAGAAGCGCGGCAGCCCCACCAGCACCCTGAACGAGTTATTGTACTGGATCCGCAGGGCATCCCATGAATTTTTGATGTGCTTGATCCAAACGCTGCACGTATAAAACGACTGGCAATAAGCTCTAAAAAGCGTCGTTTTCACGTGGCTTGTGCAACGCGCAAACCTACGGGCTAGCATGTTCGCACTAATGGATAATGCCCTGCGTTCCCTTTCCATGTCCTGATCGTCTGTAAGAGACTCGTTGACCCAATGGCCCAGATACTTGAAGCAAGCTACTCGCTTCAGTTCGCTGCCGTTCAAGAAAACCGGCGGCGGAATGGTGTTGTACGTCTTTGTGCCTGATTTGAAGACCATGAATTCGCTTTTGTTTGCATTGTATCTGAGCCCGTGAGCCCCCGCATATCTCTCACTGATCCCGATAAGTTTTCTGAGAGCACTGATCGATGGGCTCATCAGCACCATATCATCGGCATAGCTAATGTTATTGACCAAAACACCATCAACAGAGCAGCTGATCTCAGTGCTGCTGAGCTCACGAATCAGATGGGTCCGTACAGGTTGAAAAGTCGGGATGTAAATAATTTTTTCTTAATTTATTTTCTCCTTGCCGTAAATGTGTGTCTTTTATCTATCATAGCTACATTAATACCTTGTCTGGCTAGATAGTCTACGTTGAGACCGGCCGGCCGAAATTCGGCTAGGAGGACCTTATCAAACCTACCTACTTGTCTTTGGGTTTTTACTAGAGATACAACCTGAAGATATACATACATATAATTTGTATCCCCATTTTTTTTACCTATACCTAGGTTAACAATTATTGACCTGCTCTGAGTGTCATACCTGCCTGTGTACAGAACCCAACATCATTTCTCGTTACTTCCACTTTACCAGTTTCCTTTTAAAGTTTAGGTAATTTGCAGAGAAAACGCGACTTTAATATAAAAGTTAGATATTTATGTTCAGGCTGTATCATTAAAGCCTTAATTGCTTCCGCTAGGCTGGCTTTGGATGTGGCTATAAACTGCGGGTAGCCTTTTTTGCGCAGCATAGGCGCACTAGGAGTATGCTAATGTTCTAGAGCTTTAGGTACCATATGGGTCCCACCCAAGGTCCATATTATGGGGCGCTCTTGAAAGCAGTTTCAAGATTTTTTTAACGGACTTCGTTAAAAGAAGGAAGTCCTATGTTCGACTGTAAGTACATATGTTTATAAATAATACAGAACACAACTCTTTCTTTATTCTATATTTTAACTACCACAAATAAAATAGAGCGTAGACATATAAATCACAAAAGTACAATGGGCGGCCTTATCGTTTACTTTTATATTGTAAGTTTACCGTCAATTATGGTCCTATTTTATTTATTTTGGTTTTGTATAGAAAATGATCCAGAGGTAGTCCCAATAACTATTTGTCCAGCAATACTTCAAAAATAGTATATGTAGATCCCAGAGCTGGCATTCGGGAAAAAATCCCTTTGGTGTAGCTAAATACTGGTATATGCTCTAACTAAACTAAATGAAGAATCAATGGCGCGCAGTGGTTGAGATGACGTACAAAACCAACGCAATGCAAAATATTTTCAAACCGGATAGGCAGACCTTTTGCTGATGGTACCTAACCGGGAATTTGGTTTTTATTACTCTAACATTAGTGCATGAGCGGCGGCCCTAAGAGCCTACTATCACAGATTTTATAATTCTATACTACATAAGGAATTGCGAAGGTGGTTTTTGATTAAACCAAGATTTTGTATAATATTAGACGCACTCTCTAATGTTATGCTAGCGCCCGATTAAGATCTAATTGTGGTCGTATTGTAGTCGATTTGCTCAATTTGATTGAGGCCTTCAAGCATTAGAAGTGTGATTGGAACTGGTTTAGGACCATATTATAAAAGCTTGCTCATTGATTAATCTGTGCTTAAGTACCGATTTTTTAGGGCAAAGGCGTTACTTGATTGAGCATAGTTTCTACAGGCCTAAGAGTAAGGTACAACATAGGTTTTTTATTGATCATAGTTAACGATTCCATCCCGCCATTTCAGTATTAATTAAGGCCCGAATTCAACAACCTTCAGATTATTCAGAAGGGTCATAAATCACCAGATTCAAATTAAGAGTCCACCTCCTATCCCTCATCCCCTTCCCTAAACTTTTACATAATCCTGAGGCCCAGGAGGAGGGCTCGTAAATGGAATATGCATAAAACCACCCTTTACGACCTTGTAAAGGGCCACATAAAAATTTAGAGGCAAAAAACGTAGGTACGACCCTTTAGGCGTGCTCCTGGGATGGCCCAAAGTTTGTAATTGAATTTTTGCCTGGAGCCGCAAAGGGATGGGCTTAATTTGCCGGACCTGAAAAGGGTAATGGGCTGGTCCAAGGTGCGAGCTGATGAGTGGACTGGAAGATGCTGGTATTGTCGATAGGAAGAAGTTCGCAGGATGGAGATTTAGATTTTTTGTTTGCCAGCTTTTTGAGGACGCGTCCGATTGGTGATATGCACCTGTTGAGCTACCCCTAGATTCTTTGCAATAGTCTGCAGTTAGCTAGACTGTTTCAATTGTAAATATTATTTCTAATTTGTTTCTATTCTTGAAGGTTTCTTTGTTAATAAAGCTTATAGCTTATAATGACTGCAACTGCAAAAAAAGTTACTTCTGTTGTTTCAATCAATCATTTATTTTCAAGAATACCTAATTTATAAGAAAAAAGATCAAAACCTAATCGAAAATACCAGATCGGAATACCTAATTAATAAGAAGAAAGATCTGACATTGTTTATTAACAATGTCAGATCTTAAAACTATTGTAGTAGTGTGACTCATATTATTACAAGTAGTCATTTATGTTACAATTGAACCCAAATTTATTTTAGTGTATTATCATTTGAACTGAACAAATTTTGCAATCACGTATTAGCTTCTTGTATTATCTTGGGCGGTACTCGTTATAAGCTCCTAACTTAAATCTCTGCGAAGGCACAAATTTATATTGTTGTAATCAAAAAGAGATATTCCATTTTTTTTACCGTACCAAGGGCTGTATGGGTCTCCATTTTTTCTGCCTACTACGTGCTAAAATTTTATTCAGCCTGTCCGGATTACAAAGCAATAGGTGTGATATTTTTTTATTTTAGCTTTTATTGGATTTATTTCCCTGCCTTCGAGCAGTCCTTTTGAAGTGGTTTAAATACAATGTTGCTGATTTAAAAACACTTTGCTCTTTAATAATATTTGTTTACTTTTCACAAAGTATTTCACTTTGTTTCTTACTGTTTACTTTTCTGTGTATTCGTAAGGTTGGCTTGGTTTTGGCTTGAAACCAGATATGTATTCGATGTTTTTTCAACAACCTACAAGTTTTTGAGTTCACGTAGCCTATTAGTGTGATGGATGAATATATGTAGACGTGAAAGTTAGAATGTATGGATGGACGGATGTTTGTTTCACGTCAAAACTACTGAACAGATCTGGCTGAAATTTAGCATAAATGCATTTCTATATTGTATTTACATAAAGGCAGAAACTAGTACCTATTCGATAAAACTAGAAAATAGTAGAGAGATTTGTATCACATTGATTAGAGTCATTTGTATCACAAAACTCCCATTTTAACAACTGCTCTAGTTCAGTCACTAATATAATAAGTTATCACCATCATCATCAATCTATATACATATAGAGTCCACTGCTGGACATAGGCCTCCCATAATGAGCGCCATAGCGCCCTGTCTTCAGCTTGCCGCATCCAGCATCTGCCTGCAGTAATAAGTACCTAAGTACATTAAATTTTGTCAACAAAACTTTACACATGGTTCACGGGAGTTCATGGTAGGTAAGTAAATAATGGACCCTCGGATTGAGTTTAAATTGGTTTACGTAGTTGTAAACCTGATTTTAGGTTACGCCGGGAGTTTATGAGATCAGCTGGTCGATTCAGAGTGTATCACTCATTCTAGATGGAATGAAAATTCCACACAAGTAACTTTGTTTCGTTGTCTCCGCGAAAGATAATTTTCCATTGAGACAACTAGTTACCAACAGTAGTCCAGGTAGATGGAACTAAAATCCCATCCAGGTAATTCCTTCCACGTTAAGGTCCAATTTTCTAGTTTGGTTGTCTGGGCGGAACAAACCCTATTTTTGCCGCTCATTGGTTCATTAAGTGATGTTTTTTATTTGCTGTTAAAATATGTATGATAGACGATAATAAAAAAAACACAGGGCTTTTTGGCGTTAAACAAAGTTAGGTATGTTTCCAGCTAAACCCCAAAGAGCGCTGGGTTTTTATTTAAATAACCAAACCTTTTATAAGTTTTTTTTTTTTCAATACATACCTGGTTTTTGTACAGTCATAATCATAACAGTTATGATTTACTTACCAACTACCTATCTATACCTAATAAAAGCAAGTTATTTACTAACTACGTAAAAACAAAACATTTGTTACTCAGGAAATGAAAAAGAGAGGAGAAATTTATTAAATAAAAATCACTAGGAAGTTATCAATTCTCCCCTAAAGGTACGAGTAAATAAGGGGCGTGGACTTTATTAAAATTAAACGCTAAAACAAACAACTGACATCAATTTATCTCACCGACCCGAAAAACGTCACTCACAATCTTATTTTACGCACAAACACAGCCCGACTCAAAATCCTTCCCGCACTTCGCTTTTCCATTTTCATTTACCAATCAAAAATGATCCCACGCTTCCCCTAACTCCTCTTAAACTACAGTGGGAAAGTGGGAGTTGTATGGACGGAGGGAGGTCCGGGTAAACTGGACCATTTCCCGTTCAACGTCGTATGACAGATGATTATCTACGGGCGACGTCAAAGTGAATAATTGGACTTTAGAATGGGGATTTGGAAGAGTCGGCGTTAGTTATTTGTCTAAATTAATATTTGTGCGTTTTGAATTCATATTCATAATATTTGTGCGCCTTTCTTTGTATTATCCGTATAATTTCATTTTCCTTCCCATTTTATATTTACGATAGAAACTCTTTGCTAAAATCTTGAGCCTTAACAAGCTTCTTAACATTTTTTGCCGAGATTATAGTATTTTGCGAACGTATTCATATCAGACATCGATACTAGGTAAATACCGCTCTGGTTCGATTAAAAAAGAAAGACTACATACAATTCGTTTTTCACCTTAGTCCTGTAGTAAAAGTAAAGCCGAGAAAGTATCTATTATAATAATAATAATAATAAATAAATAAATGTTTTTATTCTGTAATAAAAGATACAATATTTTTACCATAGCCGAAAACACCTTTTAAGTATAATGATATACTTGTAAATATCAATTCTTATAATTATAGTAATTATAAGAATTGATTAAAGTAATAGCTTTTAAAAACAATTTGATACATTGAAACTTGATTTTTTATTAATAATTTAATCAAGGACTTGTGTTATGTACTTAGATCCCTGTGTATTTTAGCTCTCGTGATAGTTTTAGTCTGTAAAATGTTTTAGTAAAATGTTCTATAGTCTGATAGTAGTTGGTTTCCCGTCCGTCAATATTTTAACGATGCGGGTCAAATAACAAGAGCATAAAATTAAATGAACACGGAAAATATCATGTTTAGGTTTTACGCGGAACATTTTCCAGCGTCATATACATAAAGTAGTAGGTACCTAACTGTGCACTGCCATTAGGTTCTTCTACTAGGTAAATAATAGTTTTTGCTAGGAGTAGAATTACTTTGTGGAGAAGCCCTTCCGGAAATTACGAACAGCCAACTTAACTTTGATACATTGAAGCTTTATTGGCCTATTCATTGGTAAAACGCAATGGTAGCTACCTATTGGAATTACACCAAAGTAATAGTGCAGAACCATAACATTGTATTGTATCTTTGGAGGTGATATATTATTATCTATTTCGCCATTTCGCTATTTCATCGCTCTCCGGTCTAGTCCATCCAGAGGTGATGATGTCGTAAAAGACAACACCTTTGGTTCTACCTACATTAAATCGGACCGTTTGCTTATTGCATACTAAAACTGACTAAAACAATTTGCTTTTTAACGTCTGTGGACACAAATTCTAGACTAATTTCATCATGTTCTCATCAAGCCCCACTCATTAAAATTCCTTTCCGCGACAAAAAACGTCCAAAAAAGCTCGAAAACAAAGCACCCTCTAATTAATTCTACAAACCATGGCGCCCTCGCTTCCCTGAAATAATTCAAAGGGAAATAAATGCCCAAGGAAGATTGTCCAAAAAATTATGCCTAGTGTCCACCCACAGCCCGCGGGTGGCGATTTGCCCAACCTCCCCACACGCACATGCGTGCAAACTCCACCTCACCTAAGCCGCGGTCTTCCATTTTGTTTTTGTATTTGCGTTTTATTTGCTTTTAGTTTTCGCTAGATAACTGTTTAGATAGGCGAGATAATGTTTTGGTTTTAGCGTTTTAGTTTGTTTTGTGGGAATAGGTATGAAAGCGAATGGATTGGTCGTTTTCTCCTTCGTTAAATGAAATACAGTAGTTACCTAGCTATAGTGATTCTTACATTATGTATGAAATGTGTGTCTTAACCAAGAAAAAACATACAAAAGTATTTTATTTTTTGAAAAAATAAGGCACTAAATATAAACTTTAATTCTATTGTTATTATCTACATAATTATACAGAATAAGGGAACATCTTTATTAACAAAGAAAATTACAATCAAATAATAAAAACAAATTAGAACTAGTATTTAAAATGGAAAAATTAAACTAACTGCAGACTGTTGTAAACAATCTACAGGTAGCTCAACTGATCCATATCAATACCAGTCGGAAGCGTCCCCAAGACGCTGGCTGCATTGCCTCGCTGCCGCACTGTATGGAAATGCTGATCCGCTGCGCCAGATACCCACCAGCTCTCGTGTCACGCGTCGCTTCGACCAGACGCTCAGATAAGTTTTTAAAAACCCGGAGAGCCTTGGTACCCCACGGACCTAGGGTCTCGACACCAGATATATTATTTATTATATAAATAATATATTTTTAACAGAATAATGATCCTGTTATAAACGTAACTTTGAATCCTCGCTCTAACTAAGAGAAAACTTAAGAATAGAATCTATTCAGTATATTGTATTAAGTATATCAGTCATCTAGTACCTATAACACAAGCTCTGCTTAGCTTGGGACTAGATGATGCTGTGTGGATTGTCCAGCATTATTTATATATAATAATTCCCTTGGATATAAATCTACTGAAAATACGCAATAATGTCCTTTTTGGCATTTATTTTTTGAAACCAAAAGACTTATTTTAAAGATGAATATAGTGTTTTTCAGCCGCCGCAGACACAAATTCTTGTTTCATTTCGGAAGCGACGACCTGTGCTGAAAAATTACTTATAACTTATACCAGTTCATGCATTCAAGTACAGTTCATGCATTTCACTCAACAATATTGCAAGATTATTTGATTATTTTGAAAAAGTAAATACCGACTTTAATTTCCTTAACACTATTTATTAAGTTAGGTGGGACAAATAACCCGTAGATTAAACTTTATGGGACCATTTCGGTATTATCTTCTGTACAATAGCGAAAGCTTTGATTTAAAAATTGTAACAACGAAACGTACCTACATAGTATAGCCGAACATAGAAACTTTTTATGAAGTCGGTTAAAAAGTATTGAGGGGCCACCTATGTCAAGTACGTCATGCGGTTACACAATAAAATTAATATAATCATATACAATTAATTAATAAAATGGGGTTTAGCAATTTAGATAGCAGTAGGTAAGGAACCCAATTATTCGACCATTGTAAGCCATTTGTTATTAAATTGTGCTTTGATTATATAATACAAAATCAAAGCTCTGGAAGCTCTCTTCTCTATGTAAGCAATAATTTGGAGTGCTTTATAAAACGATAAACCGACTCCAAATTCCAGTTCATTAATAATATTCCTATGTCTCGGACGAACGAAATCACCCCTTACTTAATTTCCCTGACCGAAGGTCTATTTCACGTGCAAAAAATTTAGTTTACACTGACGACATCTAGTTATAATTCAAGTCTAATTTAGTTTGATGACACATGGATGAAACTGTTGACGCCCGTTGCCATGGAAACCATTAATTAGGTGATAATGAAATTATCATATTCTGAAAAATTTTTACAAACCTACGATTTACGTCGCACATAAGCAATTCCTTGAGAATCAAACTTATACCTCTAAATCTATTTTTATACAACAACGAAAGAATCATCAAAATCTATTAAGAATTGGCGCAGATATCACCAAAACTTGTAGCTAGTCGTGATTCTGCAAAGATATTGTGTTGCTTTTTAAGTTTAACGGGATAAATACTAATCAAAACTAATCAAAATCCCTCGGGAATAAAACTTTTATAGGACCACCTCGGGATCATTCTCTAAACACTAGTGAAAGAATCAGTAAAATCGGTTACCCATAGGCGGAGATATCAAGTGTAACATGCATACAAAAAATTAAAAAAAAAAAAAAAAACATACAGACGAACTGTGAACCTCCTCCTTTTCGAAGTCGGTTAAAAAACACATACTGCATTAAATAAAATTATTCTTATCTAATTCCATGCTGTAAATAAAAATAATCATTGCGTTCACCACTAAAGGACTTGGCAAACACGTCCAGCCCTGCTCCTGCACCGCACAACACTCGGCATTCAAATATGGGGTTGCTTATTTGTAGATAAACTTACAATGAAGTAAATAATATTTTTAAATTTTCGCGATCTGAACACATTATTGTTAGTATTATTTAATCAGTCATCCCGTGCCCATGACAGTGTGTCCAAACCGGTTGAAACTTTGGAAAAAATAGGTAAATAAACGAGATAAATACCCTTTATATATGTAGTACTAATAATAATGAAGTAATTGATTACCGCAAGCTTCAAGCAAGTGGCCGACGCGCTGCCTGCTATTATATGATGTCGTAGTAAAACGTATCATTTAGCACCATTTAGGGACTGTCAAAGTTTTTGCAAGTCTGGCAATCGTTCCTCAAGACAATCGTATTGGTCCGGATAAATTTCGAAATGTCAACAAATATGCTTAATCAATCGGTCTGACATTGATGCCATAGAGAAAAGAAAACCAATAAGCCAAGCCAAGCTAATACGACCAACTTTAAAATACATTTTATGAGCCAATAAAATTCAAAATCCGCAATCGTATCGGATCGGCGTCCCAAATTGGGATCCGTGCCAGGCGCTTTTTAAAATACAAATAAGCTTTTTTCTATTCATTGTTGTTAATGTGTTGTATAGCAAATTGTAACGTACTTTTTGTAAATAGAAAGATTTAGTCAAAAAACGAAATGCTTTTTGTTGTAGAAGCAAAATAGTGAAGAGCGCAGGCTCAAATGGGTTGTTTTGCTCGCGTTCTATTTGCTCCGTTCTCTGAAATGAACAAAGTTAAACAACTGAAGTTTACAATACGACTAGTGCTTGACCAAAACTAAAAGTAAACATAAAAACCAAGTCACTTGAGCCCGGCATTCGACATCAAAGCCACTTGACACCGCTATGGTTTATTGCGAAGTCGAAATTCGTGACAAGTTTGAAAGAACCCTCTGTCTAAAAAATTTGTTTGGAAATGTGATGTTTTTTATTTTGTTTGTAACAATAGACGATCTAAAATTAAGTAAACAAATAGTACATCAAAATTGTTTAAATTTTAAAATATATCTCATTTTACAAACCACAATTTTACCTTTCTTCTTACTTTACATGTACCTACCTCATTTAAATATTTTTATACAACTACAAAATATTTATATGTTAATTTGTAGGAAATTTTATGGAGAATCCAAATACATAATTATAAATGTCATTTCAACATAATCAAGAAATCTGCGAAAGAAAGCATAATGTCCCACTTAGGCGCGGGTGACCCCCGCCAGACGAAGCAAGTACCACGCGTGGGGCCCGCTAATAGAGAGGAATGCACATTTTTGTGCGATGCGGCAGTGGTGCCTTCCAAATCTGCGACAACCTTTACCTACGTTACGACCCTTTATTTTCCTTCAAATAAACACCTATTTACTCACAGTACCTGGCTGCCTTCAGAAACCATGGGTTTACCACACCACATTGATGATTAAATTCTGAACCTATCTGCTATCCTCTATACATAAGGGTATAGGTAGGTACCCTTTTATGGGGTTGTATGATGAAGGTGGTACGGGCCTCAAGGGAGGCAATCCATCATAGTGACGTTTCTATTTATCTTGATGGCACTCACTTCCGATGGTAATTTAAAGGTTTTATATTTTCTTTTTATGTAATGTGTTGTTTAAATTTATAGGGTGCCAACTGGTAAGGATATAACGAAAATAAGATTTCCTCTAGTGGCAACACTAGCAATATTCAAAACATTTTCTCTAATGCGAAATATGTCAAGGGCATAAAAAAAATACTTTAGACCTAGGTATTAGTAAAAAAATAGTAGGTATAGCTAGTTTGAACTGCGCACATGACGCACGTTACTACATTACCTACAGCTCTATAAACCTCCTTTGTTCAATCTGATTGGACCTCTAATGAACTCTTTTCAAACCAGTTCGATTAGCTGCAACGGACAATGATGATTCGTTCCAAGTTTAAATAGAATTGCATTTAACGCTTTGTCCGCCTTTGTGGTAAAGTCGAACAAAAAAATACTGTGTCTACCATAGATAGTCCAACCAAAAGGACCGGTCATCATAACAATAGGTTTTATTACCACACTATCACCAAGACAAATGAGAAATATACTATAGATGTAGGTAAATAGCCTAGCTTTGTCTCTGTCCTACCCGCAAAAGTAGCGCCTTCTTTATGTGAACAAAAACGAACTAAACTGATCCCTATCCCGAAGGAACAAAGCAAATTTTTGAACTAAAAGCCTCTACCTTCAAAACGAGGCATTTTCTTTTACATAGGTTTCAGTTGACTCGTTGAAATATCAGCTTTATAAGCCCTGAGTAGGGTTTGTTTTTAAGAGGTGGGTGGGAGTAGTGACGCCATTTTAGGTAGATGACGGCGGTCAAAATTTATTGCGCATAAATGTACCTCTGGCTAACCCGGGAGTTAGGGGGGTTGGGAGTAGGCTTAAAAATCAGGGTAAGGGGTAAAAGGGGTGCGTTTTTAGCGTTCGCAGCGTCGCAGTCGGCCTATTGGGGTGTTGATGGAGGCAGGGCCGGACTGGAGATACTTTAGGGAATTGATTTTGCGAGGAATGTGAAGTTTTTTGAAGAAGAGAGAGTGGAGTGAGAAGAGATTTTGGAGGTAGGTTTTAATGCCATAATGATGATGCAGATCATTAAAATAGAGTAATAAGTTTTCTCATCCAGGTCCATTTTCGAGTAGACTTTTACTATTTATAAAATGTTCATCCAGCGAGCGAAGCGAAAGAAATAGTCCTATGACGCTCATAAGAGAATATGGGCTGTTGTCATCAACAGTCCATATTCTCATCATTGAGGAGAATTAATCTCAGCTATGAGCTACGACATTCATAAAAACCATCGCCAGGCTTCAACCGGGTTCTTAAACTACTTTTTAGTGGTGTAATTTAATAAAATACGATTCCATAGCATAAACGAAGACCTATGTGGCGCGGCGGGTGAAGGTCCGCCTGCGACTCAGGAGGTTGCGGGGTTCGATTAAAGCCCAATGTTTGTATGATCAGCAAATATTTCTTCCGGGTGTTCTGAGGGTTTCAGGGTTGAATGAGGCAGCATAGGGTGCATCGGACCATCTACCTAGATAAATGTTTAAAAGCTGGCTCGATCCTCTTGTGTTTTTTTGATTCAATTACCCACGCTGTGTCGCAAATCCAGGCCTCCAGTATACAAAAAACAAAAGAGGATCGAGCCAGCTTTAAAAAAAATATTATCTATATATTTATTTATCTACAGGTAGGTATGTGCTTGGTGAGATTATAATGCCTACTTAGTGTAATACATATTGTGGCTCAGCGACTTCAAGTTGATCTTGACACAAGACTTCTCCAGGCATCTTGATCTGAGCTGTCTGTCGCCAGCTCGTGGCGTCGAGTTCGTGGAGATCGGCTTCAACTCGTCGAGACACCTAGGACGGCCAACTGGCCTACGCCCCAGCTACGCAATGGATACCCTTGCAACTTCTTTTCAGCCCAACCCTCCTTCATTCTCTCGTTGTGTCCTAGCCAGCGGAAATGAGAACTATTGGTACCTATACTTTTCCATTTTCAAAAACATCGTTGTCGTAAGATTTAAGAACAGTACCGTAACTTCTTATCTAAAAATCACGAAACAAAATAACTTTTTTTACCGATTTCAAAAAAATATGAAATTTCTATGTTCGGCTGTATGTAGGCAGATACGTGTTTTCATGTAGGTATGATCGTCGATTTCTTAGTCAAATATGGATTTTGATGATTATTTCGCTCTTGTAAAGAGAATGATCCCAAGGTTCAAGAAAAAGCCTTCGATAAACGGTACACCAACCGAATCCTAGCGCTAAGCAGAAGCAACCTTCGCATCATGACAAGAGCCCTAACTGGACACTGTCGCCTTAACAAGCACATGTTCAAACTGGGTCTAAGCGACACACAATCCTGCAGATTCTGCGAAGAGGCGGAGGAAACGCCTCTTCATCTGCTAGGAGAGTGCGGAGCACTGATGCAAAAACGTAGCATCCATCTGGGCAAGCACCTGCACAGCCCAGACGAGCTACGAGCCATCACCCCAAAGAAATTCCTGCAGTTCCTAGCAGCTGCAAGGGTTAGTGGCGAACTATGAACGTCGCAGCTTCAGGGCTGAACACTCGAGTGGCGATCACAATAGGCCTATCATGGCCGTAGTGACACGAAAGCCACCTAAAGCAAAAAAAAAAAATGGTTCAAGATTAATATTTGTTCCACAAAACTTAAAAAAAAAAAAACAATGTAAATATTGAGGAATTTAAAGTCGGTTTTTTTTTGTAACAATCAAATCATTTTATTAGTGCATAAGTACATCAATTTATTTACCTTTCAAGTGTTTCTAATACCTTAATCACTTACCCTAAGTCCGCCCCTGTAACGCATTTAACCCGCACCCTCTCAACCTACGCACGTCTCACTCGCACAAACTCCAAAAAGAACTCTCCGTCGCATTCCACCCATTGCTTAAATTATTGCGCATCTGCAAATCCAAACAAAAACCAACTTTATTGAACCCAGTATAGAGCTTAAAACAATACAGCAAGGTATTAAGAACAAGCTTCTCGAAAGAACGTTATCCCATTAGATTCTGATCTAACTTGCTTTTTGATCCCTTCCATTGTAAACCTTATGATCTTCAGTAGTAAAGTTTATAATCCCTTGGGTTTGTTTATGTAAAATTCGTCTTTTGAGAATTAGTGTAAAAGCAGACGTGTAAAGGCGACATTAAAAAGGAAGCGAGGGGTGGACGGAGGGGAGGGGATAGGTATAGTCTCGAAGCAAGGGGCAGAAGACGCAGAGCACATCCGACTTTGGATGCGGAAGCACCGTTTTAATGTAATTATTCTTAGATAGATACAATACAAGAGTCGTTTATTTATTTTTCTCTTTTTATCAAGGGTAGCTATTTTACATCCTGTCTGGTAAGATGAAGTCAAAAAAAACGAAATATTAATATTACATAAAATAAAAACTTTAGGTACTTGTATCAAATGCTAGACGGAGCAAGAGGAGGCCTATGTCCAGCAATGGACTAGTTTATGTACCTACAAAGCTGATGATGACGATTAGTAGTTTCGACTTTCAACTAATTTTGAACTTGGGTTAAGTCAAGGAAAAATTTACTTACACTTTTTCAGACGAATGGGAATGAAATCTTATATTAACGTAAAAACCTAATGATGATGACACCTTTATATCAGCATTGAGATTAAAATGCAGTGGAAACTTAGTGGAACTCCATCGGTGGATCAGAGTGGAACTTGAAGTCGAAACTAATCCATCGGTGGATCAAAGTGGACAAAAAAGTGGAAAATGATCCATTAGTAGATCTGCAATGTGGAGCAGAGTGAAATAGGGTTTTTTTTAAATATCTATTGGATTTTGATTGTCAGGTCGTGTTTTTCCATTGAGCTTGAGTTGTGGATACTAGTTAGTAACGAAGTGCTCGAAGGGACGTTGTACCGAGCTCAACTGACATATATACATGCATTGAAAATTTGAATGAAACTACGTTTTATATTTACGTTTATAGATAATTGCTAGTGTCAAAAGTAACCCAGTACTTACCCAACTATTACTAAAGTAGTATAGACCTCGAAAATTCGAATGGGGAAATAATACCAAAAGGTACGCGATAAATACCCGATAAATAATCATTAATATTAGTCCACTGCTGGACCCAGGCCTCGTCCTGATAAGCGCCTTGTTGGCTTTTATCTCACGGGGGGTAATGCTCATAATCCCCACGCTGGGCATGCGGGTTGAGGATCGCAGTTCGGTGGTAGGATTGTTCTGTAATTGCACTGCTACCCACCCCCGGTGGATATCCTTTAGTCGCCTCTTACGACCCCCGCGGGAATAGTTGGGGTGGTGCAAATTCTAAGTCGGAACCACACAACAAATAGTCATGTTACAAATCGCGAAAAAGTTTCATTAAATCACTTCTCAATGCATTTCCGGGCGAAATCATCAAATTACCTATTCGCTATCAAAATTCATAAACCCATCTATATGGAACTCAAAGTGTTCTAAGTTTAAACTTCAACCTCCTCTACCATACACTAGAAACAAATTAACTGAATGGAGGTCTGTATTCCGAGGTCGTCGCCATACTCCTTTTCCAGTATCAAATACAGGAATCAGTGTCCCTGATACTATTCTACTTCCGTTCCACACTCAAAAGCAATCTTGAAATGTGATCGTTCGATATATGCAATCTTACACAAAGGCCGGGAGACAAGAGACAACGGTAGGCGTGTGTAATTTTTCATTACATTTCCACGGTGCCGTGGAGCGTGGAGATAACCGACCCTCCACCGCGTACCATGTGCTAATTGTGCAAGCGATAAACGATAACGGGGCGCGTTTTTTTTTGAATGTTTTTGCCGTGTTTTTTAACTTTTTGAGATGTTGGTTTAGAATTTTCTCCTTTTCTTCTAAAGGTCTGTTCTTGACAAAGTAGAGTTTTATGCGCCACCGCATTCTGAAAAATATAATTAGTTAAGTATTTCAATAAAAAAAAAACATTGGCATGACGTAAACAGATGGTAATATTATAAATACACTGTGGTAATATTACAAGATCCTACAGAATGGGCCCAAAGAGCGTAGGGATCAAGTTTTGTTCATAGATACATACGTATACCTACAATTCTATACCAAAAACATCATGTAGCGGGCAAAAGCAAAACCCGTTTTTACGGGAGAGGGTAAATGAGTTTGTTTTTTCGTAATTGTTGATTTTCCAGATCAAAATCTGGAAAAACAAAGTTTTTATAAATCATAGTTTCGAAAGTCTGAGTTGAAGTTGTTACTCGATTTTGAATCATGTTGAAAAATGGTTGAGTGAAAAATTAAAAATATGTCAAGGAACGACGAAGTATTGTTTTTTTTAAAGCAAAAAACTAATATTTAATTTCTTATTTTACTTGATCGTAGAAAGTTGCCATCTGGGTTTTTCTGCTTTCTAGGTGCTTATTTGAAAATGATATGTGGCAGAAAACATCCTGTCATAGCGCAGTTCCTCCGTGGCGACTTAAATTTAGTAGAAACTAGCGCGTTGAAGTCTTTTGTATGAAAACATTGAATTTTCTGACCACATTACCTACCTGCAATATTCCCAGACATGAAAACACACATAATTATGTACATACTTATAAAGGTAGAATAAAACTAAATTAATCAACTAATAAGTAGTAGTATACTACTATTTTCGTACGTTACTGTCCGATCGACATCCGACTATCAAACAAAAAGTGTTGTCAAACATTTTTTTGTTTAATATTTAGCGATTCGTCTGTCGCTTCGTCTCGTGGTACGAGGCAGCGGGTGCGGAGTTCCCTTAGGAAATTAATAGCAGTCGGCGGGACCCTTCGCCGAGTCCACCACAAGGTTCGTTCTCCCAGGGATAGATGGCGCTGCTTTACTATAGCAACGTTATAATGTGGTTTTGAAAAATAAAGGAGAGTAGGTAGACGAAGTATAAAGATTGCGTAGGTACTGAGAGAGAGAGAGCGAGAATATTTTATTTGTAACTCAATTAACACAAACAAATATGATTAAAAAATAAAATAAAAGCTTAGGTACAGTTTTTGCATTGAGTCACAAGGCGGTACTACACAATTATGTACGAAAATAATGTTATTTTCGTATAATTGTGTACAAAAACATAATCTATGTCCTGTACAAAGAACTTATAGTACCTAGGTACCTATCTTTTCTACTTTGCTTTAAAGTAAAGTAAACGTTTATTTCAAAAATAAAATTTAAGGGTCAGTAATGTTTTTGTCTTCATTTTGGTAGGTACCTACCTACTAACTGTCTCAAAAAGTATGTATTTACTAATTGTCATGTTCTCTGCTAATACCTACTTACTCTACCCACTGACTATAATATAAATTCAGCAAAGCATTGCTCCACCTCCAAGCTCTGAATATTAAAGTGAACGTTATTATTTTCACAAAACACTTAATTAAAGACTGAATTCGTGGCGAACAATGGAAATGTCTGCTTACACAAAATATTTAACTAAAACGTTGCCATACTAAAACGGACACATTGGTTACAGCTTCTAACATAAGAGATAGCGGGTTTCTGATGTTACAGCGCATTGTATTAATATACAGCAGACTTCAGGTAATTATTTTACACTATAATTAAGACTTAATGGTGTATTCGCTAAGTTTGTCATTAATCGGATCTTGGTTTAAAGTTTTTCGGCTAAATTAGGTATTTTTATATGAGTACCTACCTATCTAGTATGTAAGTTTCAATAATACCTATGTATTTATTAAGTTTATACCAACCTTTCTTAAATTCTCAATTTTCTATCCATCCAAAGGTTGCCTGGAAGAAATCGCTTCTAAGCGATAAGGCCGCCCATTGTACCTTTCTATATTATTTTAATTATTTTAATGTCTTTTATTTAATTTTGTGGTGTATAATAAAGAATTTTGTATTGTATTGTATTGTACCTATTATCAAAAATAAAACAACGCATAACAAAAAAGTCTAAAAAAACCATAGATTCTAATGTGCAAGTCAAGTCAAGTCAAAAACTCTTTATTTCCATAAATGCAATAAATGTACACTTAGAAAAGGTCAAATTCTTAATAATTAAAATCAAAATAAATATTCAAATTCAAATATCAAAGTGCTTTTTTTCCCTTAGACCTTACAGGACTCTTGGATACGTCACAAAATTCAAATTACATAAGTAACACTAGGAAATATGATCACTTTGATTTTTGTTCACTTCAATGGTTTTAAGGTAAAGTAAAGAAGCGAACAAGAAACCTTTAACTTGTAAGGTTGTTAGTTTTCGAGTTGGAGCAAAACTTGTCCCAAGCAATAAGCTTGTATCCTCTAGATAGATAACCTGATATTTCGTAGTATAGTTTTAATTTTCATTGTTACACGGGACACTAGTTTACAATTTAAATTGCCTAAAATAAACAAATTCTCCTCCATGATATGTTACGCGATCACAAAGAATAAAAAAACAACCAATTCAGGAAAGAAAATATGTACCTATTTCTAAATTTGACTTATTGACTAAATATATTACGCAATCGGCAGCAAACTACCAAAGAAACAAATTAGTCACAAACAACTCCAAAGCGGATCCAATCTCGATCGAAAATGGAACAGAATCAAATTTCCTTCCGAGTCACAACCGCGTAAAGTTGGCAGCTGCTCGAATATACAGGATGTTTCAGAATTCCCTGAAATGCGATCTCACGCTGCGATTGTATTTCTTTGGAATAGATAGTCGTTTACGGTAGAGGCTAAACATCAATCACTTCTCGCTACGGCCATAGGCATTGCCTGCCGGTGGGGTCCACTTTGTATAAACGTCAAGCTCAAAATGAAGACGAAAACATTTTTAAATGCACAAAGTTTTTCTAAGGCCACTCTTGCGAAAGCAAAGAGTTTTTCTAGACTACTAAGTACTTATCTATTTTCGTTAAAAACATGGAAGCGTTACAAGTGGCATACATTTTATAATAGGTCCCAGTTTAATTCTATCCCTTTCAAAGATTTGGTAGACAAGACAAATCCAATATTATAAGTGATGCATAGGTCTGTAACGAAAGCTGAAGAAATTTCTCTTAATTGACAAAAGCCTTTAATCAAATTTAAAATCATCCTTAATTATTATTCCTATTAGACTGTAGTCTCACTGCAGTGCAAAAGCCTCTTGAGATATTTCACAAAAATATTAGCAGAGCAGCCGTATATAACGTTTTATACTTCGGCCGTTCAGAGAATGCGTTCCTGACACGTCGCGATTGAACTGACGACGTAACTTTGTAATGGCGTTGTAGTTACGATAAAAATATTTTTGCTGGTTGTTAATCTTAAAAATAACGCGGCTTCATTTTGGAGGAACGGTAACGAACTCAGAGTTATGTTGTGCCCATCACTAGTCGTGACTAACTGATAGGTGTCGAACGCATTCTCTGAACGGCCGAACTACCTCTATAGTAACGTACCTAAGTTATCACTTTGTCCTTCGAGAGACTGTGGTTAGCGCGACCGCAGATTTAGAGTATGAATCCGCTCGAAGAATGTTAGAGGCAATGACAACTCCAACGATGATAATTCGCAACTGGCCTATGATATACGAAGATATGATTTATTATTGGATTAATTTTATTTTGTTATTATTAAATTTAAATTTTTGTTTTGTGTTAGAATAATTTTGTGTAATAGTAATATGTTAAAATTGAGAATTATATTAATAATTTTTATGACCAAAGGTGACAATTTATATTTTAGGGATTATTGTGACTATAGATAGTACACTATCGCATTAGGTGTACCTGTAAGGATAGTGTACTAACAATATTTTGAATAAATAAATAAGAAATCTCGTTGATACCTCACGTAGATATTACTAAGCTATAACTACATAGGATGTTAGGTAACCTTGATATCAAACGCATAGCCTGAATAACACCTTGTACACTTACAATAATATAAATAAAGGTTACATCCATTCTCAGCAAAGACCCTGTATATTTCAAGTAACTATTTGTAGTAACGCACTCCCAATTAGCGAGTTGCCTGAAAGCCTGGAAAGTTTCCCCACGTATATATCCATTAGTATAAAATACGAGGAAAGTGCGAAGTTAGACCGACCTATCCTTTGGTGGCTATAATTTATGTGTGTGAAACTTCTAGATGTAGCGCCAGCAAAAAAGAAAGATTGATTTCTTGCTTGAAAAAAATATATTTTTCTATAACATCTACCAAAACTATTAACAACTTAACCGGTCTTGAATCGAAAGAAAATACAGACTGTCGTCTGTTTAGTTCTTGCCGAATGAAGAAGTTTTATAGCTATACCAGCTATTCATCAGGATCCCATAACAAACGACCACACTGGCCTGAGAAGATCAGAACACATTTAAATTTAACTAGCGAGTAATAGAGTCTACACACTGAAGTCGGGGACACAGCCCGGCGGGCTTGTGTGACATTTCAGTGTTTGAATATGACACCCAGCAATGTTTTGTCAACTTGTCAGCGGCCCGCCAACTTTGGTGTTACAGCTGGTGTTTCGTAGGCTGATCATCTCTATAATTATCTTAAAGATCAAAACAAATTGAAGGTACAATGGGCGGCCTTATCGCAAGCAGATCGTACAAATATTTGTCCCGAGGCTGGAATGGAACCCGCAACCTCCTCCCTTGTATAATTCCAATACCTCCTAACTGTTTTTTCTGCTATCGTTACAGGGATGCTAGGCGGACGGGCGGCGGCGGCGCGGCGCGGCGGTGGCTTGTGGAAATTGTACAAAAGTTGCCATCCTCAGCGCTTGGTGAATTGGTTTACGCTTCCTTACTCGGTGGTGGATGGACTGACGATAGTTCCGCCGCGGTTTGTACGCCCGTTTGTACACAATGTAACTATTCTGTATCAGTATCAACTGTTTTTAATCAGTAGGATTTAAAGGGCTTGGTGAATTGGTTCACGCTTCCATACTTATTAGTGGACGGACGATAGTCCTGCCGCGATTTGTACGCCAGTTTGTAAAACACAAATCTCTTAGATCAGAATACAGAATTTATTCGTAATACTTACTATTATTACATGTCATTCATTTATATATAAAAAAAAATTATAAATTTAAAAAAATATGTCAGATGATGTCATATAATACCAGTTCAATGAGCCACTTTCTTAGTTTTTTTTTTTAAATATGTGTGGAAGCTGCATCACAGATCCAGTCCGGCAGCCGACCCGCTGTTGTAGGTACGTTCAAACAAAATGATGATTCTTGTTTTCCTTCTCTTTCATTCCCTTACGATCGAGGCTTGAAACTCATGATTCTTCTGATAGAACATATTTGACGACCGACGTGGCGCGGCGGGCGAAGGTCCGCTTGCGACGCAGGTGGTTGCGGTTTCGATTCCCGCATTGTGACAAATGTGTGTAAGATCTGCAAATATTTGTTCCGGGTGTTCTGGGTATTTTCTATGTATAATAAAAAATATCTATCTATGTATTGTATTGTATTATGTATTATGTTATCTATAGTACCTATAACACAAGCTCTGCTTAGCTTGGGGCTAGATGATGCTGTGTGGATTGTCCAGCATTATTTATTTATTTATTTTATTTATTTATTTATTCACGGCACGTCTCCATCGGCTTTTGTCTTTTGCCTTGTATAGGGTGGTATTCATCTAAAATGTTTCTAAAACCAGTTTTAACACACATACAATAATACATTACACACACACACACATACGTGGAAACATTATCCGTCAAAGTCATCCAACGCAACTGCCGATCGTCCGATTATGTTTCAGAGAACACACCCCTTGGTTAGAGTGTGCTAAGCGTCAAAAAACTCTGTCTTCTTTTGGTCATTATTTATACCATACTTGCTGCTGCCCGCGGCTTCGCACGCTCTTTTCCGGGATAAAAAGTAGCCTATGTCCATCCTCGGGATACCACCTACCTCCCGCCAAAATTCATTAATATCCGTTCAGCCGTTTAGGCGTGAAATTGTAACAGACAGACAGACAGAGTTACCTTCGTGTTTATAACATTAGTATAGACTCAGGGAAGTGTTTATTGAGAAAGATAATTACAATCAAATAATAAAAACAAATTAGAACTAGTATTCACAATTGAAACAATTAAGGTAACTGCAGACTGTTGCAAACAATCTACAGGTATCCGGTCTTCTATCTACAATCTATAGATACCCACATTGTATTTATAGGTAGCCAATTAAATTCCATCCAAACGTAGACCCACCTGAGAGAAACAAACAAAAATAATAATAAATTAGCCCCAAAACGCAAACCCACTGTTCAAAGACAAACACATAAATAAATAATCCATACGTAGGTATGTATTATTTGTTTATGGCAAGTAACCCTCCACGATATTTGAGAATCAATTTATTAGCCCAGCGCTGGGTGAAGGGCTCGTAATGAAAGGCGCCCTTAATTTACCAAGCTCTCCTGTTTACCCATTCCTCTCGTATTTCGTCAACTCCCCTGTGACCTGAAAGAATTGTGTTAATGAGTAATGCTGTAATAAGGTGTCCCAGAATAAGTCGTCAAACTTTGAGATATGTGGATCACAAATCATTGTGTGAACCAGAGTCCTGAGTTCGGTTTGACGATAGTATCAAAACGTCATTTTGACGTCTCAATTTTATATGAGATTTGCGTAATATCATGTCCGCACGCTGGAGACGCTAAACCAAATGCCACACAATGAGACATCACAATGATATCTCGATGCTATCGTCAAACCGAAATTTATGACAAGCACAGGTCCATAGTACGAGTGGTACAGAAGTCCCAGCAGTGGTGAAAGTATGGCTGCTTAAGATGATGATAAGAATTCCGTTATTAGGAATTTAAATTCACATGAAACAAGAAAACAAGTGAATATAAATACATAAATAAATAATACTGGAAAATCCACACAACATCATCTAGCCCCAAGCGCTTAGCTTGGGGCTACATGATGTTGTGTGGATTGTGTGGTGTGGAGCTTGTGTTATGGGTACTAGAAGACTGATCTGACTGAACTTAATACAATACATTACATAGATAGATATTTTTTATTATATATAGAAAATACCCGGATTGCAGATCGTACTATCATTTGTCCCAAGGCGGGAATCGAACCCGCAACCTGTGTCGCAGATATGGTTTTGAGATCTACGTATATCATACTAGCAGCTGCCCGCGGCTTTGCACGCGCTTTTTAAGTAATGTTCGTCCCCGGGATACCATTTACCTCCCTGTCAAATTTCATTGAGATCCGTTCAGCCGTTTAGGCGTGAAAAGGTAACAGACAGCATTACTTTCGAATTTATGATATTAGCATGGATACCTATGAACAAAGCAGGCTTGAAGATTTTTCTAAGCTATAACTGGTCTTTTGGTATATTCTGGGACACCTTGTTTCTAATTTATTTGGTAACCCCAGGGACACTCGGTAAATAAGTTCTCGTTTTTGCGTCGAACATTTTAATCATGTGATCCCATAGGAAGGTGGTTATCTTATTATATTATTTTATTGACATTTAGAACGAATTCCTTACATAAAGCGTTACATCGATTTGTCACCACGTTGAGTCTAAATAAGTACCTACATTGAACCTGAGTTCAAAAATTTAAAACAAAAAGGTCCTTATCACTGACACTTGAAACAACAAAAAAACAATTCCTACATAAAAAAGGTTGAAAGTTGTCCTTATTTGAATTTTCATTAAAACTTTCTCCCGTCAGGAACAAAGAACATTTATATTAAAAAAGTCCGGCCACGGCCAGATAAATATCTGTAGTCTCGAGAGCGGGCCGAAATTCAACTTTCGGACATAGAATATGAAGAAAAATGTAGATGGGACAGCTTATTCTATGCCCACCTACCTTTATACTGGCACATTGAACTCGATATGGGTCTTGGATTCCAACACAATAGACCGCTATGGGTTTTTGCTATCCTGCATGGTCCGGTGAGAAGGTGAGCGAGCCGCACTTTTTTTAATCCATTCCAAATGCCCAGCGAAAAATCACGAACTGGTGATAAACAGTCATGGCGCAAAACGTGAGGAAAACTCTTCAAATGTGTGGCCGTATTGCGCTCTGCGCTGTATAGAAAGGAAATAGTCAAGATAAATTTGACGACTGTATATTAATGATTATTTTTAAAATTAATTTTTTAGACATATATCACACTACTGCCGGTTTAGATTTTATACAATAAAAGCTTATAATTAGATCAACATACCGATAAAAATAATGAAATGCTGATATTTCTCATAAACAACGCCAACGCAGCAAAGCATTCACACATAAAGAGCCCCAACCATAACCAGGTAATACAAACCACAAACTAGGTATCAACTTCACCAATAAGCACTCTAGACTTTCAAACTCCTGCCCACTCCATTAGAAGTTCCCGTGGTCCATCTGCGCTAACTCCTCGCCTCGAGTCATTACCGCCCGCCTTGCCGCAAGACCCGCCCAGCGCACCGCTTCGTAACTTCCAACCAGGGTTGCCAATAAAAAACTTTGCCTAAAGACTGGTAGGTTTTTTATTTCTAGCGCATTTTGGTGGTGTGATGTTCACTTGTTTTAGGAGCTTGCATTCAATTTAGCCTTAAATTAGTTGGTAACTGTAAAACCGTTCACACGAATTAAGAAAAGCTGTACTTATGTAAAAGAACACCGTTTCATCCCGAGGGGCTTCAGAGTGTGTGCGGTTTGAGTCGCGTGCGTTTCGCGTCATTACGAGCACGACCTTGTTTGTATTCTTTGAACACAAACAAGGTTTGTAGTTAACCGCTTACATTCATAACCTCTCAGCTGGGTGAACGCCAGCGCGGGCACATCCTCTCATCTGGCACATGCAGCATTTTTCGCCAATTTCTTGATTTTTTGTAGGAATACCTAGTAATACATATATATATTTGAATTCACCATAAAATTTCCTACAAATTAGAATGTAAATATTCTTTAGTTGTATAAAACTATTTAAATGAGACCGACGTAAAGTAAGATGACTGGTAAAATCGTGGTGAAAGTTTGAAAAATGAGCTATAAATTAAAAAATGTATAATTTTAAAACGACGCGACGTGAGTGCACTACCTATGAGGCATTTTCCAAAATATAAAAAACCCACGTTTACCTTAGTACTCAATAGATGTCATGGATCTTTCGCAGAGAGGAGAGGGTATTAATGGGAAGTCATGTTAAAATATGCACGGTATAGACAGTATACGCAGAGACTGCATAAGCAAAGTATGCCAAATTAACTTGGCAGCCCCAAGTAAAAGGCGCTCTCTTTTCAGTCTAGTCAATCTTTAATAAAAAAAAAACTCCATTAGGTGGATTTAGATTACAAATGAATACGCTGTGTGGTGCCCCAGCCTAGAATTTGCTCCACCCCAACTCTTCCCGCGGGTATCGTCGTAAGAGGCGACTAAGTATCCAACGAGAGCCGGCCCCTGCAGAACAATTCTACCACCGAAATGCGATCCCCAACCTGCATGTCCAGCGTAGGGGTTATGGGCATTAAGTACCCATGAGATAAAAGCCAATAAGGCGCTTATCAGGGGCAGGCCTGCGTCCAGCAGTGGACTAATACAGGCTGTTGAGGTGAGGTGAGGAAATTAATATGGCAACCCTACAGTCAGTGAAGCGAGTACATAACGGGCAAGCGTGTCAACTTTAACTGGTCCCACTTGGCCCATAAGAGAAACTTTGTTAACGCAATCTCTAGATGGAAAATGCTAATGTTGAGTTTTGTAGATTAAAATTTTGATTATATTGTCTGTCATAATCCGCTCCCTGAGTGCTGTCTGCAGCTTCAGTCTGTTGCAACTTGCTACCAAGGATTTGGTACATAATAGATAGTTTGTTAACAAGGTAGAAAATGTGATTGTGATTTCTGTGAAGCAACAATTTCATGAAAAGGTGATCAAGAAATAATTTTATATATGTGTAGATAAAAGCGTTAAATTTATGAATGCTTAATTTTGATACTGATTTGATCTTCGTTTTTGTTACTCACCAATTTTGTTTATTCTCAGGTCGACCACTGCTACTTACAACTGGAAAATTTGTGGTCGCTCGGTGCGTCTGTCCAAAGAGCTTTTAGAGGGTTTCTTATGTATACTACACACCAAAGTTGAGGGCGCTCTTCCGACTTTGTCAGTGTTTTGTCAACTTGTCACACCGGCGACACTGTCGGCTGCCAACAATATTCATAAGCTGAAATGTTGCTTTATTTAAGAGGTTCAAGACCCTTCCGTTACCTTGCATGTACATCAGAGACGTCTCTGTCTTTGTCAAGCAGTACCCTCAGTATTTTAAAACACACGCGGAAGTCCCGACTAGACATATGAGGCTTAAGAATAGACTATTTGTCCCGCCTTGTCGGATAGAACTTGTTAAGCGTAACTCCTACAATCATGCCGTTACTATCTACAATAAATGACCTAATAGTTTAAAGATTTGCCTCTAAACCTAAATTAAAACACTGGCTACTAGAAAACTGTTTTTAAAGAGTAAAGTACTTTTTGAATTTTGAAAATTCATTGACTTTTCCTGCTTACTTATTGTACCTACCTGTTATTCTGAATTAGACTTTTTGTAATTTTTTTATTTAATTAATCAACATTTAAAATCATAAGAATTAAAATTGTTAAAATAGTTGTATCAAATTTTGCACACCTTATTGGGTAGATTGATATATGTACATATTTAATTTTTAAGAACTTTTCTACATACATACATTCTGGCAAATAAATGAATATGACTATGATTATGCTTGCAGTAACCCGCCTGGCTGTGTCGCCTACTTTGGTGTGACGACTCCATTTCTGCCATTTCCGAAAATTTCAAAACCTAATTTCAAAACTCAGGCACCTGTAACGTCTGAAACGGACAGAAAAGGCCGATGTGAGGTAGGTACAGTGTAATATAAATTTTTGTTTCATTCTAAAAGTGGGTACTGCGGCCGTAATGTAACGTGCTACACAGCGAGCGTTCGTGCAGTCAGTACGGGGAAAGAAGGCGCTCGCAACGAGCAACAAGACGGATTAAAGAACACGGTGGCGTAACGTATCATGCAGTAAAATTGATTTTTGTTTAGCACAACCCTGATCGTTCGCAATTTGTAAGGGCCGGTAATGAGATTTCGGGCTTCGATGGGCGTTAAGCGATTATTAAAGAAAATTACAGATTCAGGAAATAGAACCGTAATGTGATAGACTCTTCAGAACAAGATTGATGTTATGGCTTTATAGTTTTAGAGTCTAAAATAGATATGAACGAATAGAATTGAAATTTGATGCGATTCCTGGATCTACTGTAAAATAGTCGTGTGGATAAATAATTGGATTGAAAATGTCATGTTGTCCGGGTTAGATAATATTTTACAAATAACAATTCACATATTTTTTATTACAATATTTGTCTACGCGACTTATACCCAGTAGGTATATACTATTCCGATAGGTAACTGAACATTTTAGAAACAAATCGAAATTAATTGTATCGAAAATATTTTAACCCTTGATCTGCCTGAAAGAAAATAGACCCCATCATTTTAACCACTGATTTATTTGGCAATAATTACACGTTTAAAAATTACCGGGTTAATCTGAAACGTCGATTGTTACTTTTATAAGTGATTAATGTTTGTACTACACATAGAAAAATACAAGTAAAGACAAACTTTATTATCACTCACGTTCTGAAACATACTCCCATTATGTATCGAATAATTCTTCCCAAATCGATTTCAAACCCATTAAGCTAAAAAACGACCCGCCAAGGGAAACCACGAACCGGGGCTATGTTCGACCTTTTCGTAAAATTAAAATTCTCAAACAATCCACACTTTGAAAAAGATATATGAGGGTGTTCTTTCATCTTGTACCTACAGCGAGGGATCTAATACGTATCGTTATTATGTAAGCATTGCTATCAGCTAGTTGTTCTGATTTGTATGTTACTTGATGTAAATGATGAGAAGCTGCCCAATTGCTTTCCTTCTCCATAAAATACGATCGGTTCGGCGTTACTATAAACAAAAATTTAGAATCTTACTTGATCTCTTTACACCAGATACTACCTTAGACTAGGTACTTAGAAAACCCGGTAATCATTCAAGTCATTATAAAATTTGATTGATATCGATGACAAGATGTTGTCATAACAACATACAAAAGCACCCATCTAACCTTAGTCGTTTGCGGGTTCTGCCGAGGGGTGGCGGGGGACTGGGGGGTTTCGGGTAAAAGTTGGGGGCCCAGACCTCTGCGGCGGTTATTTATGGGCCTCTCGGGCCCGGTGAAGTGCCCACTGAATATAAATCCTGGGAAAGACGTAAAAGTAAGGGTAGAACCCCTCATGTGAAATAGGTCGGTTGGTAGTGGCCAGTCGGACCTTTTTGTTTTAGATACGGACGATTACTTATTTAGGTACTTTGGGTGACTTTTTTGAGAGAGAATTAAATAAGTTTATTTAAAAAAAAGATGTTTAGTCGTTATTGTATGCAAGGACGGATCAAGCGTTATTTTATGATGTTAATATAGGCCTTGAATTTAATTGTGTGATCAAAGTATCTGAAGATACGGTACGTTCTCCCAGCGCTTACTCAACAACTGGCCTGTGTTACAACTACACGCAAACACTCGCTCACAGCACAGTTACATTTCTAATCTTGTGCAATAATTAAAATGAACAAACACGAGGGCATTGCTGTAGTCTTTCAGTCAATAAATCACACTAAAGTACGTCGTAACAAGCACGCGTTATACAAATGTCGTCGGTCCGACGATGACTGAGGTAGATGGACCTAATTGCACCTAATTTGAACCTTCTACTTTCGAAAAGCTAGTGCCTCATCTGCCCTTCTTTTAGTGGTTTATCATATAAGTGTGGATAGGGCAGGTATATATTTCGGTTATCGCTTAGTGATTTATTGATCTATCTATTCAGCCAGTGAGCACCCACTACAGAGTAAAGGCTTCATATCTATCACGTCACGTCGGTCTTGTGCGACCTTCATCCACTCCTTCTCAGCTATCCTGTCGATGTCGTGTGACCATCGGGATGTTGGTTTACCTCTTTGTTGCGTCTCTGAGCCATCATTCCGTATAGATGTTTTATAGATTAATGATTGCCTACTTAAGACGCTACCCCACCCCTCCGACAGATATGCGAAAACAGAGTTTGGTGGCCACCAAGAGCAATTTTGCATCTCTGCATAAACTATACAATATAAAACTATTCCAAATGTTTTAAAAATAAGCTTATGATAGGTATCCAAAAAACAGCCCAATGGGTTTTTAAAAATTCCTTTATTTAACGTAATATGATAAAATAAGTGGCGGCGCTAGTGTGGGATGGGGTAGCGCCTTATACCCAAGAACATCTAGTAGGCTCGATACCTTCAAAAGCAACTTTAGTCCTGAAAGAGTAAAAAAGCTACATAACCCGCTTCTGTATTTTCTCTCTTTGTTACCAAAAAAACAGGTCGGTGGGTACTACGTAGTCCACGATAAGACTCCCTGTTTGGTTAGGTCTCATACGTCAGCATTTCAGACAGTCAGCATCGTGTAATATTTCAGTACAAGCGAGCACATAGAGCATTGCGCGCTTTATTACCATTTCTGCAGTAATCTCGGAAAAACAGACGTACCGAACTGCTCGCAAGCATGCCAAAGTACGCGCATTTCACAGATATTTCGTGGTGGTCCAAGGTGTTGCGAGAAGCGATGAAAGGAAGAACAAGTCAAGATTCAAGACCAAAGCAATGATCTTCTAGATTTAAGCCTATAATTTTATGATAAACAACCGTTTTGTGGGTTTAATCCGTTATATTCGTCGCGAAACAGTTCAAGCATCCTTGAACTGTTTCTTTGATTTGTTTGTTAATTTATACCTACATGACGATTCTGCCTCCTGTAACAATGACGCTAAAATTAATGCCTGAACAAATTAAGGAAAACTTTTCATTTATTTGTTTTGCGCCAAAACTACCTATAGAACCGGCGGTAATCTTAAATACAAGTAAATGTTGCTGCATACAAAATTGGCTATTTTATTTTATCCCCGTAAAACGCTCGTGGAGTTGCGATCGAATTATTAAAAGATGTCCTTTACAACTTAGACCAACGCATACATCGTGATGTCGCACACAATTCCTCATTAAAACGACACGGGTGCTTACGTATTACCGCACCTACATAATTTGTACGCGACTGTACCTCGAGTGTTTAGGGCTCTAACTTTGTACCTATTGAAATTCTGACGCAGTTTTTGGTTTGTGTCCCAGTGCGGCGACTATTCCTACTTTACCCTAATTGATTTTGCAAAAGAGAAGAAAATGTAAAATTAATTTTAAAAACTGATTTAATTTGCTGCATCAATTATCATAAAGATTCAGTGGACTGTAGCAAACTGGTCCCCCATAAGCATAACTTGCCAATTATTTGGTAAGTTTAACCTAAGAGTAAAAAAATTGAGGCCCGTTAGAATTAGGAAAATACTTTCGTCGTTCGAAAAGTAATTGAAAATAACATCGGACTGGTACTTTAATTACATTATTATTATTAACGTACCTACGAGTACATAGTTTGCACGTGACATTACCTGCCCCTGCATACAGTTTTCTTGTTTAATAGATAAAATGTCATACATTGCGTAAATGATTGAAGTTGAAGGAAAGAATTGCAAATATTTTACTCATACGACGACGATGCGATGCCATTTTTATTTATGACATTTTGTCTATTCTAAAATAATAAATAGACAAAATACCTACTCCTACTCCTACGCCTACTCGAGTAGCACAGCTCTGACATTGTATTGAAATGCCAACGCAGTTTCTGGCGCGATATGAACAAAGTTTTGGTTGCAATTGTACCTACCTGGAATTTGAAAGTAGTTATTTAAATGCGACTGGATGTTTCATTTCGGGTTTGTTTTAACAGTTTCAGAAACTTTTAATGTAGTTGTAAAACGTGTACTGGAACTCTATTATTGTTATTCGGAGCAACGTGAATTTAACGCCCTTTTGTACTAAGATAACTAGACGGTACCTCAAAATAAATACATAATAATATGTCGACCGATGTGGCGCGGCGGGCGCAGGTCCGACTGCGACGCAGGAAGTGGCGAGTTGGATTCCCGCCTTGGAACAAATGTTTGTACGATCTGCAAATATTTAGAAATAATAAATTTTTGGGGGTGAAGGTAAAATTGCCCCCAAATAGTTAGAGAGGGAGATCTCTGAACCGGGCCGACCCAGGTGGTTCACTTGCCCAGTGATATTTCGACCAACAGTTGATGTTGGGGACTCGTATTATGGTCTGTTGTAACTGAAACATGCAGTTTTCCAGTGCTATTTTTCTTGAGCGACTCTATTGACGTTAGCTTTGTAGTTCAGCTAACTTCTACTAGAGGCCGCTACATATTTAATAGTATTTTATAATATATGTCCCGGGTGTTCTGGGTATTTTCTATGTAGTAGGTATAATAAATAATATCTATCCATGTATTGTATCGTATTAAGATATCAGTCATCAATTATTGTATTTCAATTATTGTAATTATGATATCAATCACAATCCACACAACATCATCTAGCCCCAAAATATTAAAATAATAATAATAATTATTATAATATTTTGGGGCTCGATGATGTTGTGTGGATTGTCCAGCACTATTATATTATATTATATTATATTATATTATATTATATTATATTATATTATATTATATTATATTATATTATATTATATTATATTATATTATATTATATTATATTATATTATTAATAATATATCTGCCTACCTATTATTAAATTAAAAATAAAATATATGAAATCGTATCGTAGATGTATGAATGTACTATGGTCGCGCGAGAGTCAGTCCTTCAGTAAGAGCATGGCCAAGGGGGAGCGTGAAAAAAATACTGGCTATCTATAAATAAACCGCCAAGTGCGAATCGACTCGCACACGAAGGGTTCCGTACCGTAAAAATCGGGCAACTTTTTCAAAGAACATCAAATTTTCACTTGGTTGGAGACATCTTTAAATTTTTAACATTATTGTATTTTTAGTATTTGTTATTATTACAGTTAAATTATTACTTAATTATAGAAAGTTTCATGTGTCTACTTATTGTAGTTCAAGAAATACAGCCTTGACAAATTAAGAGCAAAAATAGCCAAAAAAATCAAGTTTGTTGTACGGGAGCCCCCGTTAATTTTCATATTTATTTTATTTTATTATCTGTTGTTGTAGCAGTAACAGACATACACATTATCTGAAAATTTGAGCTGAAATTTTTTCTACCTCTTACAGTTCATGAGATATCACGTGACAGACGGACGGACGGACGGATGGACAACGGAGGCGGAGGGAGGATGGATAGGGTTCCGTTTTGACCCTTCGGGTACGGAACCCTAAAAACAAAATTGCCTAGTACTTTTTTTCACCACCTCCCCCACTCCTCTCATCGCTCAAACTTTTCTTACGCAATACTACAAACAATCAAAAATTATCACCAAAAACATTGTAAATCACCAACATTGTACCTACTTTTCGTTATTATTCCACTAAATTCGGGTCTTAAAAATTATTAAGTACTTAGAATATTTCCTAATTACGTAAAACAAGAACACATCTCCCTTCCAAAACCTTTCCGGAACGTGGCTCCACAATTTCAATCTACAATTTCCCAACGTCAGTATAATTTCACTTCGCTGACAGAAACCCCGTCGGAATATATCTTATGTAAGAGTGTATAATAAGGACGTTGAAAAGGGATAACTTGATATGAATTTTCCGAAAGGCTTGTGGGACAAAAGGAATTATATACCTACATGTACCCGGTTTAATAAGGGTTTGGGTATAAAATGGGTTTTGGGGTAAGTTTTATTTTACGCTTGTCGAGTTTTTGGGAATAATTATGAAGATTAGGGTTTTAAGCGTTATTTGGTAAGTAGCTTTTTAGGATTTACAACTTTTGGGATATATTTTTGGGTAGCGGGAGATGATTTATGACAGTAGTCAAAAAATTTAAGCTTCGAAAAATGACGAAAATCTTTATTTTATTTAAAAAGTAAAGCGTTTTATTGTTGGCATGTCAATAGCTCAAATGGCCAGCAGAACATATGGTTCCGGTGATATACATATATTCAGATTTACCTTTTTCTAATACATCAGAAATAATTTGCGCAAATCTTTCACCTTTACAAAATTCATAATGAATGTAAGCAGACTAACTTCAAACCTAGTTTGCGTGCACGACGGGACACGAAGCGCGCGCGTCTCAAACGCATTCATCCTGATGGGTGAGTCTATTTGACTTTAGTAACGAGACGTGATCGTGACGTCTCCTTTTTCCATACAATTTGGTACAGCGCCTCTATCGTGCGGACAGGGAACTACGCAAATCCCATAAAAAAAGGAGACGTCACGATCACGTCTCGTTACTAACGTCAAATATACCCACCCCTCTGATTATGGTTTGTAGCTAACCCGCTTACATTAATAGTGAATTCATCAAATAAATAAATAATAGATAAATAATGCTAGACAATCTACACAGCATCGTCTAGCCCCAAGCTAAGCAGAGCTTGTGTTATGGGTAGGTACTAGATGACACTTGTCATGCGTAAAACAATGCATAACATAGTTTTTTTTTAAACATCCATAGATAATACCCAAAACAAATATTTGCATATCGTACAAACATTTGTCCCAAGGCGGGAATCGAACCCGCAACCTCCTGCGTTGCAGGCGCACCGCCCCGCCGTGCCACACTGGCCGTTGATCAACCTACAATACCTTTAAAAAAATAGTGAGATTGTGAGATAAAAGAGATTAAATAAACAGTGCTGACGCCACAGAAACGCCACGAAGCCACGTCGACGTGGCGTCAGCAGATTCTTTGCAAATTCAAAGGAGAATAGGACCATTGTCCGGGCAGCCTGGGGCAGCTATTGTTTTAAATCTTTCATTTAATTTACATTTGGTTATCTTTGAATTTTCAATTTAATTCTCATTATTATCTTCTCATAGCTTTTGCATAGCTTATACTGTGTTCATAGATTGATTATGTAGTAAGGGAACTCTTTTGTTATTACGTACTTACCTACTAAAGAGATATTTTTAGTTTAAATTTTAAAGCAAATATTTATCTAATTCAATGAAATAATTTCTATAACTGCTAATTTGATTATTTTTCCTAATTGAGACGCACGGTGTTGGTAGAGTTTCTAGCCAAGTTCGGAAAAAACGTGCGAGTGAGTGAGTATGTTTACACAAACCATTGGGCACGCTTTTGGTCCCGCTCATATCTCAGACATTATCAAACCTACCGGCTCACATTTTACATGTTTAGTAAGATCCACGAATAGAGAGTAGGAATACCAAATTTTATAAATAAATTATCTATGGTTCTTGAGCTATTGAGGTCCGGAAAGTGCCATTTATAACAACTGCCTCATCAAAAACCTAAACCAATTCTAGATAACCTAGAAAGTTGAAATTTGGTATGAAGGATGATAAAACTTTATCGGAGGATTTTACATTATGAGTTATCAATAGATGCCGATATTGATTTTCGTGAGTTTTTTTTAAATATCTAAGTAGAATATTGAACGATTTTTTTAAATTTTCACACATAGACGGATAATAACACTGTGACGACAGATTTGTGACGTCAGCGTATTCGTTTCTATGAAAAAAAACGTAAGAAGATAGCGTCGTTTTTAATAACTGGCTATAATTGCTGATCGGTACCCATTTTAAGTGTTTATAAGTATAACTTCTCTACAATCGTGTGGGCGATAGATAACCCACACCACTTATTGCAATGGACCACTGGCGTGGTTCTATCACAAAACAACCAAATGTAAATTCCATTTTAAACATAAGTTAGTATGTTCTTTTCCAGATATTTAATTCAGTGGCACATGTGGTGAGACGACGCCTAATGAATGAGAGAGATTTCAATTTGCCAGCGAGCGCTTTTTGTTGGACTTGACACCCGGACTTGATTGTGTTGGACTGTGCAATTTATGTCCTTACTGTTCAAGGATTCGCAGGGGCTTGAATTTTGCAGTTTTAGGTTAAGCCTCAAAAGTGTTCAAACAAAAGAAGTGCAAAAATGTTAGCAAACCAATTGTTTAATTAAACAGATTATTTGCCAGTTTTTAAAGATATTTATGTAAATTATTATTATAATGTAAAGTACCTTAACTAACGTAAATGACTAACAATTACAATTAAAACTGCAGTGCCCAATAGGGTGTGTGTTACTATATAATTAGATCTTATGCTACCAACCTATGTACATATTAGCAATAGAAGGATTGTTTTAAAATTTCACACATAGACGGATAATAACACTGTGACGACAGATTTGTGACGTCAGCGTATTCGTTTCTATGAAAAAAACGAAAGAAGATAGCGTCAGTAAATTTTAGTACTTTTTTGCCGTTGGTCCTGCGCTCGACTTCCTCCCGATAGTCGGTCGGTCTGCCATCACATCGGATTATAAAATAAAATATGCTGGACAATCCACACAGCATCATTTTGTGTTACCACACATCACAAGCAGAGCAACTGATAAGGGTAAGTACTAGATGACTGACTATACAATACGTCACACAGATAGATATTTTTGTTATACATAGAAAATACCCAGAAAACCCTGGATAAATATTTTCAGATCGCACAAACATTTGTCCCAAGGCGGGAATCGATTAACCCTCATGCGTCGCAGGCGGACCTTCGCCGGCCGTACCACATCGGTCGTTATTATTCGTCATCATTATTATAAGAGGAAGGAAATAGAGTGCACCTGTGTTTTCGCACACATATGTGCACTATAATGTCCTCCGCACATGGCTAGTCTCCGTTGAGACTGACCCCTGGCACCTGGGCTAGAAAGTCCTCATCATCATAGTAACTATTTTAACAATAACCCTACCTAGTAGATAGAAGAATTGCAGCTCTTCATAAAATGTTATGCGTTTGGAAGTTTGTAACCTCTTCACATTAAAAATACTGAACGGACAAAGCTGAAATTTTGCTCAAATGTGATTCTAGACCTGGATACAGCCTTTAATGACAAAGAAAATTACAATCAAAAAATAGAAACAAAATAATAATAATTATTAGACCCTACTTTTTATCGAGGAAAAACGAATGCCAAGGCGCGGGCCAGAAGTTAGTTGTACATAACTTCCCTGCACTATCACGTGCAGAAGACGTACAAGACACGAATAAATTCGTCCTATTTGTCGGGCGGTCAATTAAAGCCAGCTCATTTCCCAGCGCATCTGAGCCTCGACAAGACAGACGGTTCGCTGCCGCCCCCCGCTTTTGTTACCATGTAGCTACTACAAATTGTTTAACTTTAGAAAGGAATTTTAAAGTGGCACGACACAACAACATCACAAACACCAAATTCATTAAATACTTAGGCTTCATGTGCGCTTTTCCGGGATAAGAAAGAAAGAAAGAAAGTATATATCATACCTATTCATTTAAACCCTTTAAAAATTTCAGCCCGAACCCTTTAGTAGTTTTCGCATTGTCTTGGATCACCTCTCACAGATCTTCACAAAATTTCGCCTTTTATTAGTAGGATATTTTGAAATTGGTAGGAATTTCGAATTTTTTTGAAGATCTTACGTGTGATGTAAATTAGCAGATTAACATGTTTTGGTGGTGGCTTTCACAGCGCGCAATTTACCATTGAATACGATTGTTTAATAAAACCTATTTATGAAAAATATTTTATAACACTTTATTGCACACACGTAACAAAATTATTTAAATGGCGGACATGATCCGATGGCGTAAAATTTTTTTTTTTTTAGTTTTCCAAGGTTTAAGATCCATTGTGCAACTCTGTTAGCTCTCTTTATTACGTATTTTTTTGTAATTTCTCGGTGTGCAATAAAGTGCAATGTATCGTAAGATTTTTGTTGTTAAAACACACTGAATCGCAATTAAAGTTTTAAGTTTCAGCAAATTGCACGGAATAATTGAATCAACCGAATGTATGATCAAAATGATCATTGATCACACAACAATGTGAGGCATGTTCATTAATATTTTTATAAGATTAACCAAAATAGAATCATAACAGATCGACTGAAATTATTTCCATCACTGCCTGAACCTCATAAGTTATTCAGACCATAGAGCGGAGAGACCCGGCAATTTTGTACTTGTGGCAAGATTGACTGAAACTCAGTGAAATACTAATAAAAGTCTTAATCTTTAAGTTCATAGACTGCGTGCGTTATTGGATTAATCCAATCTTTATTATCAAAGAAGATAACAATTCATGAATAAAAACAAATTTAGAACTAGTATTTACTGACGTACCTACTGGTCGTCGAACTATTATTACCCGACTACACAAGAAGGAAGGTGAAACTAATTTAATTAAGAAAATGCCTTATTAAAAGTCTATAGAATTTTAAAAACATGATTTGATTTTTTTGAGTTTGAATTTATGACGGGTTATAGAATTCGAAATTCTATAAACCGTCATAAATTTAAACTCAGCCCGTCGCGTCGATGTCGTTGGAGGCGACTACTTACCAGAGTAAGGGCTGCTGCTTCCTTCTGTGTATTTTTAACACCTTTTCTGCCATCACCAATGAGCCTGCCAAGCGTGGTGATTATAGTTAAACCCCCCTTGTTTTGGGGGCACGTTCAGCTGTGGACGTAAAAGTGAGGTGATAGATATGCGTGCACAATTTCGACTGAATCCATTAAGGCTAGTGTATGGCCCAACGGCCTTGAGAACACAAAATAATTATCTTTAGCCATATAAATAATTTGTTTTATTCGTGAAATGGTAAATTAGTGTGAAATACTTTGTCAAATATTTAAGTGAAAGAAAAACACCCAACAAATCAACAGCGTGTAGAAGCAATAACCAAATCGCGAATATTTTTTTTAATTTAAAATTAAAAATAAAGGCTGGTGTGGGCCATACACCAGCCTTAAGTATAGTTTTTGCGAGGTCTTGTGACCCAAACATCTCCATCTTCAGCCTTTATATTTTTTTAGCATATCATATTTGCATTCAATACAATTCACAATTTAAATATCGTTTCCTTACCCCCCTCGCATAAATATTTATAATCCTCTTAAAACTCCCCATACCGTTCAGCTTACGTCGACTCTTCCAGCATCCGCTTTCACAAAACCTCAAGATAAAACAAACAACTACCCCTACACACCATTCTCCTCCTTATAACCATGATAAATAAGACCTGTTATTCCATAAAAGCTGTAATCTAGGTTCTAGACAACGGCTTAGTACCAGTCTTTGCTTTGCTGTTTAAGGGATTTGCTTCCACAGAACCATAATAAATTCTTACCAGTCCATATTTCTTTTGTTTTTCTTAAGTTTCTTCTGTTTTACAGGCTTTGTTTGCCTGCTCGTTATGAAATGCAGAGTGCACTTTGAAAATAAATTATTTTATGGTGGAATTTATAATAAGCTCGTAAGTAATTGTTTGTTTTAATCTGTTATTTTTATATTGAGGTATATTCGATTCTTGGACAGTAATCATCACAATGTGAGGAAACGCATAGAAATACCTGTGTGTCCTAAGACTTTTTGTATGGTCTAAATTATAGATCAATACAAAAAGTTGAATCTCCTATTCAATAGTAGATTGTATCATAAGAGAGTAGCTCGAGCCAAAAATATATTTTGCGCCCGAGTGGTACACTCTACTTTTCATCACCCTCTATGAGAAAATAAAAGGCGCCTCTTAATTTATTGTAATATTATTATTTAACAAAACATAGAGTAACAACTAAATTTAAATTAAATAGTATCTATTAATAAAACAACTAAAAACTTATATTTATATTTGAGACATTTTTAAAAATTTATTGATACAGTTTTATTAGGATTGTTGTAGATTTTATATTCTGCGTGTTTGAAATAATGACCGAATCTGGCTCATACCAGCCAGTCTTTATTCAAACATTATTTGCGCTCGATTTCTTTGGTGCTGTACACTAAGATGTTCCAAATTCAAAAAGTGCGCGACAAAAAAAATTGCGACTCACTTATATAGAGGGTTAAAAACCCATTACTGCCCGCTAAAAGTTTCTTGTAGAAAACACCACCTTTGGGTGCACTTAAAGGCGAACCAAGTCGTCCTTTTCGAATAGATGGGATGAAAAATTTATTTATTTATTTAGGTGGAAAATGAACCCTTATAAAACTAAAATGAGTAGAATCAGTGGTGGTAACCCAAGCTTGAGTTTTCACATAAAGAACGTAGAAAAAAACTAAAATACTAAACAAACATAAAACAACAAAAGACAAACTGATTACGCAGATTATGTAATCGTCAATCAAAAATGTCTAGGTATAGTAAATACATAATAAAAATTTCACACGATACTTTGACATATTCGTCAACTCGCGGACCTGAAGTTCGCAAGTGCGCGCGAGTTGGCACCTTCCGATTTTACTTATTTTTTTCGTCGTCAACTCGCGCGCACATGATAAACGTGGCTTTGTACAGTCAGATAAATAAACTAAAACTGCCAAGACGACAATATTATAGTAGCAGAGTTCCTCATCCAAAGTACCAGGTCATCAGAAATATAACGGAGGGTACACAAGTGACCAACATTGAACGTAAACTTTATTTGTTTACTGTTACATAATACGTAAACAATTTGTCTATTTTTTTTCTAGTTGATGTTCACAAGATTTTCGAAGCGGGCGCGGCGATGATTTCCTACAAAATGTATGGGAAAGGTTTTTTTGCGATTTCTGTCTTTTTTAGTAAGTACCTACTACAACGTCAGTGGGTCCAATATAAGATTTTGATTATTATAAGAAACAAGATAGATTGGCATCAAAAAAGTGTTCGTGTAAAATGCCCATTTTCCTGTTAACTGTAATTTTTTTTACAATCTGTAATGGTGATGAGAATTTCTCTAAAAATTATAGATACCTAATCTCCTAAGACCATTTTCTTGTAGCTACCTGCCCTTACTGCCCTGTCCAAAAAATCCTCCCTGTATATACAATAGTCAAAGAATCAGCAAAATCGGTTAACCATTATGCGGAGATATCAAGTAACATACACACATTTAAAAAACATACAGCCGAATTGAGAACCACCTTTTTTTTTGAACTCTGTTAAAAACTGATGCAATCTTATACCTATATTTAAATAGACATAATAATAACTTATTTGCAAAAAAATTCACTGCGATGCTCTTTTGTCATTTTCCCGCGTTTTATTATTTTTATTATCAACCCGTGATGCTTGTACTGCATATTATGCATAAAACCTTACCTGACTATTTTCGAAACAAAACATTCAAAATTTAAAAAAAATAGGCGGGTGCAAAGCACGACCATACCTAATGAAAATTGCTGACGCATTTACGTGTTTACTCAAAGAAGGTTGTCAAAATAATAAGATACCTTTGTTATCAAAGAAAATTACAATCAAATAATAGAAACTAAGGTCTAGATTACGTAATTACTATGATGTTTGAGTTAATGATTATAACTAAGGCTCTACCGTGGAAAACATTTATGAAACACAATGAATTACGTTACATGAACACAAGAAATCATTTACAGATACCACTATATTTATACCCACACATACCTCTAGGCTTATTATCAATCATTTTAGCCAATTAGCTCAAACTCACTACCCACAGTACCCAACAGGTAAAATAATTCAGTTCATCAAAGTTCTCCACACAGGCAACAGAAATAGATTTCCGGACTGCTGCAGTATTTATGAGTTTTATCGGCATCGGTAGTGCGTCGCAAGTGCTACGTCCCCTATCTGTGGGGAATTTTAAACTGACAGACGGGCAACATTCTCCATACAAAGCAACATTACGGAGTTGCTGTAGGTACGGCAACTCCGTATTGTTGCTCTGTATGGAGCGGTGAGCCTCGTGACTAAACTTGAACAGAATTTCAATCTATAAGTACCTAAATGTTTATCAGTCATCTAGTTGGTAGCCATAACACATCATGCTCTGTGTACCTTGGGAATTACGCAAAAACCACCCATCCTATATAGAAACAAAGTGATGGTGTGTGTAAATGTCGGTATCACACATGGATGGATGGACAAAAATATCAGCATGGATTTAAAAATGTACAATTCATGGAATGAAAACGTCAAATGCCACACAACAAACAAATGAGATGATCGATCTCAATTTAATTACAATTCAAGATCTGTGAACACGCACGTGGACCCTAAAAACTATCCAAATATCCATCCAATTAGGTACATAGGCCTTAAAGTCTAATGCAGAAATGGCACTGATTAAGCCTTTGAATAATAAAGTAAGTTATGACGAGTTATTCCGAGCGGGATCAAACTGTGATTCACATTAGAGTGTGACAGTCGGCCGCTCGGTCTGACCTTACCATCGACTAGTAACGTTTAGAAACGAGTCGTAGGATTCTAATAAGATATTCATTGTATTAACTGAGAGTTGCAAGTTGCATGTTTCCGCTTATTGGATCATTATCGGTTAAATTACCCGATAAACAAGGGATGATTTATAAGTTGTGCGAGTGTATCAGTGTCTGTCTGAGGCATCGAAACCCATTAGCAGTAGAAGTAATTTGTATTTAGTATATTTTTTAAATGGCCTGAATCCATATCTCAAGAAAAGCGATGCAGCTGTTAAGATGTTATAAAAACTGAAAAAATCTTCAAGAGTTTGGATTTATGTCTAAATTGGGTGAATTGATTTTTGGGCAGATGCTTCTCTAAAGTAGATGATTTATAAATTTTAAAAGCGGTATCAATGTAGCAGATTACATATCTAATTCTCCTATTAGAAAAATTTCCTGTTAGACAAAATTTCTAAACAATTTTCCAATTTGTAGTAGTAATTTGTAGATGCTACTTCTCAATTAGATTTAGAAGAAGTTTGGAGGTCCAATTAGATCCATCTCACGTGATTTTCTAATAGGTAAGCTATTAGAAAATCAAGTGGGATGGATCAAAGTTTCAGTGCCGTTTCTATCCCTTCTTAATGCTGAGCGACCTAAGCTTTTAGACTTGCACAGGCGCTTCTAAACTTTAAGCTCCTCTCATATATAATTCTAACCCAGCTTTTATACCGTCGGGAAATAGCCGAGAGTTCTGAGTTTAATTATTTACCGGCTCTCCAGTTAACTGTAGACGAAGTTAAATACAGCCCGCCATAATATTTAATAAATTCAGCATGAATCCTGTTGGATTATTTGAGCATAGCTTTATTTCTACTCTAATTTCGGCTCCTGAAATCTACGTAACCACATTCGTAGATTTTCGTAGATTCTCAACAATGAAATGATACCTTGTTAATTTTTATTTCGTGTTTTTGAGTGGAAACTGCGACTCGGCAAACGTAGTCTAGGACACCATCCGGCCAGGTGGGATGATGACCAACGTAAAACTGCAGGCAGATGCTGCACGTGGCAAGCTGAAGACAGGGCGCTATGGCGCTTATTAGGGGAGGCCTATGTCCAGCAATGGACACGTATATTATGCTGATGATGACTTTTATATTTCTTTGGCCTAATTTTTGTGGTGAGTTTCGGTAGTCCTGAGGCCCTAGGTTGTACCTTCAGAGAGACACAACCACTACAATAAGTACTTAAGTAGATTTTCTTGATCTTTAAGAAGTCAGAAAACTATGTCAAATGGTTTACTTTTAAAATATTGAGCTTAATTTCACCTTGAACTAGTCAAGATGGTAGAAACGTGGCTGTCTAGCTTCTACAGGATGTTAAATCTATCATCAGCAAAAACACTATTGTGGATGACTAACTATTTGACCCACTTATAAATAGCAAATTCCTCAAATTGGCGAAATCTCCCAAACATAATAAATTTAAGTAAGTAATAGCCATTTAATACAAACGCATACTTAGTAAGCTGAGTGCATAACCACATACAAATTTGGCCTTTTTAGCTGCGTACAAAACCGGTCACTCGATTCTGTGGTCGCCAGTACAATTTAATTTGACCGACGACCCGACAATGCTATCAAATTCGCTTCAGGTGTTTTCAAAATGGTTGGACTATTCAGGGACCACCTTAACGGTGTCTGTGATTCAATGTAAATTATGTTATACCTACTTAATTTATATTGACATTGATTATCAGTCATCTAGTACCCAAACAAAAGCTCTGGTTAGCTTGGGGCTAGATGATGCGGTGTGATTGTCCAGCATTATTTATATTATTTTTTTATTTATTATTAGGGACTCCAAACACCAGTAGCAGAATCTTATACCAATTTCAATTTTAAATAATGTTTATTGCTATTTTTAGAGAACCCTAATCTAATTTAGGATTTAAGTCATTATTACTCAAAGCATGTTATCTTTCTGTCAATAAATTATATCTATGTATCTGTCTAATTCTTAACCAGATATTCCGAAATTAGTTTTTGGAATTTAGCACTCGTGATGCCTTCAGCGAGATGTTCAATCGTTGATGACCAACATCTCGCCTTCTAATCGCACTTGAATGGGAATTATTTCGTTAATATTAGAAGACAATAGTACTAAAAATAAAGTATCCAGACGTCATCGTGACGATTCCTTTTTCTATGGGATTTAGTACAGCGCTATCGCGCAGAAATGGGATTTGCGAAGTTCCCTGTCTGTATTTAGCGCTATCGTGCTAAATACAGACAGGGAACTTCGCAAATCCCATTCCAATTACAAAAATGAGACGTCACGATCACGTCTCGATACTATTGTCAACCGAACTCAGGGACATCTAATTGCGGATGTGTTTGTTTTTAAAATAAGATAAATACCCTGTTCCTTGCATTCCTACCTACATAATGTCTGTAAGGTATGACAAATTAATATTATTTATTATTTATTTATTTATATTAAACATTATTTACATACATATTCTACAGCTAACATAAACCGTTAATAGGTTTGTCCGTAAGCCTCAGTCTATATGGTAAGATAGTATCTAATGAATACAACAACTCAAATATCAAAGTGCTTTATTTCCTTTAGACATTACAGGACTTTTGGACACGTCACAAAATTCAAATTACATAAGTAAAACTAGGAAATAAAGTGAGGTCCTAACCCAAGTTAATTTTCATAAAAAGCTCAGAAGAAGATATTTAAACAAGGGACGCTCAGCCCCGTTCGCTTCTAACGATGATGGATGAAGCAAGGCGCAGCTGAGCTCGTCTCATCCTGCAGAGTGCAGTAGTAATGAACACTGCATATTCAGAGGGGGGAAACTGTTACGGAGTGCACCAAGGTAAATATATATAAGCTGCCGCGATCTCCTTTTGTTTTTCGTATACTGGAGGCCTGGATTTGTGATGTCAGCGTCAGCGTGGATATTTGTATGAAAAAAACAAAAATAAAATATTGAAGTGAGCATAAATCAAAGTGATCACTTTATTTTCTAGTTTTACTTATGCAATTTTACGTGTTTTTTTTGTGACGTGTCCGAGAGTCCTGTAAGGTCTAAAGGAAATAAAGCACTTTGAATTTTGAATTTTGAACAGCCATCGCGACAGATTTTAAATATTTACCGTCGAAACAATTAGCATCAAATAGTGTTAAAAAATACAATGTTGTAAAGATCTTACATATTTGATCAATTTGAATCATTGTTTTCTGCCTTTTTGGGGAGACGTGCTATCGTTTTATTACAATCCAATAACATAAGTTATGTAATTGAATTGTAGTAAAACAATTGTTATGTTACTTGACGAAATTTTATGTTACAAAACATTTCATAAAAAATAATAACAAACGAAGAATAATGTATCATTATTGACAAAGAAAATTACAATCAAATTAGAACTTGTATTTACAATTGAAACAATTAAGCTAACTGCAGACTGTTGCAAACAATCTACATGTAGCTCAACTGTTCCATATCAATACCAGTCGGAAGCGTCCCCAAGACGCTGGCTGCATTAGAATAATTAAATACATATTAAATAATAGAATAATCGAACAATACAAGGGAAAACAATTTTTGTATGGTTTGCTGGTGTACGGTATCTATGCATTGGGAGAATGGAGACATAGCAATGCTCTAAGGTACTAGGACGTACCAAAGTAATCAATAATAATAATAAATAAATAATGCTCGACAATCCACACAGCATCATCTAGCCCCAAGCTAAGCAGAGCTTGTGTTATGGGTACTAGATAACTGATGCACTTAATACAATACATTAAATTAAATTAAATTCAAACGATAGACATGTGCATGTGACAACCAACCTAATATTTATCATGAGCCGCTTGAGATGCACAGAGTTGTGAGTTCTATTCGCTCCACGAAACACATTTTTTTATTTGCTTAACCAGATTTTTTCTCGGTTTTCAAACTTAGGTAGGAACGCATGTAAATATCTTATGGAAATAAACATTATTAGTTCTGATTCAGTGTAAAGTTCAAGTATTGAATTCAAAAAATTTAACGATAAGAAAATCCATCAAAAAATTATATTATATTCCGTGGTGAGACTTTCGAGATAATGATACCTGAGTTTTACGAGGTCCAATTCTAACTCTGATTCTCTAGACCTTTTTATAAGTTAATCTTTCATTCCGGTTCAGCAAGCACCTGCCTGATCAAACGTCACTGCTGATCACCCTAATTAATTGCATGTCCAATAAACCCAAACCTTAAAAGAACCGGAAAAACCGGGTAAGCCCTCGCGCGAAACATACTCGATTGAATCAATTTAAACCGGGCAGCGAATCTCATCTAGAACGCGGTTGAAGTAGTAAAGCTGAAGGCTGCTTAAGGTATGAACAGTGAAGTGATATTTTACAATGTGTGTGAACTACACTGGCCTGCAAAACTAAGTATAACACTTTTAAAATTAGAACCGAATGGTGTGTTCCGTGACGATGGTAAGAGGCCCGACGGCATGACACTAGTCCCATGGGAGTTGCGGAGGCCCATTGTGCTACATGCGTCGACACACTTGTTCCTTCCCATCTTCCGAGGACATCTGTTAGGCTAGTGCGGCGGCAGATTTGGCCGAGGATCTCAAGAGACGCAAATATGCAGGTCATGACAGAGCCTACACATTTGCTCTCTTTGGGGTCGAGACCCTTGGTCCGTGGGGTACCAAGGCTCTCCGGGTTGTAATGAGTTATCTGACCGTCTAACCGTCGAAGCGACGCGTGACCCGAGAGTTGTGGGTATCTGGCGCAGCGCATCAGCATTGCCATACAGCGGGGCAATGCAGCCAGCGTCTTGGGGACGCTTCCGACTGGTATTGATATGGATCAGTTGAGCTACCTGCAGATTGTTTGCAACAGTCTGCAGTTAGCTTAATTGTTTCAATTGTAAATACTAGTTCTAATTTGTTTTTATTATTTGATTGTAATTTTCTTTGTTGATAAAGATATTGTGAGCAATATTTATTGAAGGAAGGATCTCAAATCGACAAGTACGTAATAGCAATTGCTTATAAAAAGAAAAACTCTGCAACAGCGTGAATTTTAGGTTATGTATGGGCGGTTTGTGTACAAACATTCTACATCGACTTTGGCTAGTGTATAAATTGAGAAAGCTGAAAGGCTACTCACTTATAATAAATGAGTTAATAGCCTTTCAGCTTTCTGAATACTATTTTAGTTATGGTTTCTCTATAGGTAAGTGAATTTATAAGTTCAACATCCTATGAGGCGAACCTCTGGTTCGCCTTGTTTGACTGGTTGTTAAACTAGGCCTAGATCTCACGGGATCACCTGTGCTAAAAAACTCGAATTACAAAAAAATCTACATTTATTTCTTTGGTCCTTGAATGTGAAAACACGATAGCGAAAAAAAATTACGATAAAAAAAATCATGAAAGTGCACTGTTTCGCACATAATTGGGCCGAGATCTCAGGAACCTTGCGGTCTATTGAAATATTTTATGTTTTGATTCGTTGGTTATTAATTACCTAATACTAATTATTTGGTTCCTTGAACCAGTTTCTTCTTTATAAGCTATATTGTAAATAAGCTTAAAGTTTTAAGCTTATTTTAAAGCTTAACATTTAAAGTTTTAATAAGTTTTTAGCAAAAACTTGATTTTTGCGCTTACGCCGCCATCGTTCCAAAAACGTAGGTATGCTCTGTTCTGACTCCCGAACGCAAAATCCTTTGTCTATCCTTTTCACAAAATGGCGCGCAATGCGCCCTCTTAAACCTTCATCGCTACGACAAGCTGGCTCTAAGGATTCAGTAGCATGCATTCTTTATAAACTCAAAACTTATGTAGGTAAGTTAATTGTAACCTAGGTAAAAGTTAACATAGAAATTAATTGCAATACCATTGCAGATTCTTGCCACAAACCGATATCTATACCAAGGATTCGCAACCTCTGCGAATCCGAGGGTACGTCCCTAATTATGCCTACGAAAGGACTGCGCGCAAAAGAAGCAAAATCGCCCTTATTACCAAAACTCTACCACCCTATTATTCCCACCTCTATTCTCTAAGCCATAAGTTCTAAATTGCAAGTAGCGGGATTTAGCAAATGGCAAGAGATAACTTTGTTCTTGGTATCGTCTGTTAGAGGCAGAGGGTGGATAAGGGTTCCAAAATGGCGGCTGTAAGATTTCGTTCGGTAATATTAATTCAATCTTCATAATTTACGAGCGAGTGTAACATGTGTGCGTGATTTATTGTTTTTGCGGAATTAATCTCAGATTAAGCTTGGTTTTAGGTCTCGCTGTATAACCTAGCTATTCGTATATCTGTAGTAGGTACCACCAGAAGGGTCGTTTACGAGATTTGTATTTAAATACGTGCATATAAAATATAGTTAGTAGTCTAGATGTATACCTGAGTGGCTAAAATGGGTTTGCGGTTGCACAATACCAGAACGAAAACGGAAACGTTTATCTACCGTTGACCTGTCAAAGCTGTAGGCACCTACTGCTCAAATTCAAATTCAAAGTGCTTTATTTCCCATAGACCTTACACGACTCTTGGACACGTCACAAAATTCAAATTACGTATTAATTATACAAATTTGTTTGAATTTATTTATTGATAATTTTTTCAACTCATTTGGTATTTTGTGGTAGAAGTGTATACATTGCCATTTAAAAGATACATTTATCTTGTGTAGCCTGGTTGTGGGCACAGCGAGTTTATACTTACTTCTAGTATTTAAATTATTTACGTCGCTATTTTTAGGGAACCGATTAATATTCCTATGAGTGCACAACAAATATGTATAATTATATATATATATATATATGTATATTTATAAAACATATTGTATATGTTTTATAAATATATTGACATGGTACTGTCATTATGCTTATTTCTTTGAATTTTTCACGTAGGATTTTTCTTAGGATCCATATAATAGATTGCACGAACAGCCCTCTTCTGCAGCAAAAATACGGTGTTAATATGCGTTCCCTCACAGCAATATGCCATAAGACATAACACTATGGAAGTAGCTTAAATAGACTAGTCTAGAAGTATCAACGTCTGTATGATGACGGATTTTTTTGACTGCATACGCTGCAGAACTAAATCTCTTCGACAGCTTGTCTATGTGTGGGCCCCATTGAAGTTTACTATCTAAGGTATTTCTAAGAATACGGTACTGTTAACAATTTCTAACGTTTCGCCTTTGACGTTTACATCAGCCTTAAGTTGTTTTACATTGGGTAGAATAAATCTAATACATTTCGTTTTGGTTTCGTTAAGCAAAAGATTATTGACACTAAACCAATGGACTACTTTTGAGATTGCATTATTCACATCGTCGAAATTCGTGTCTTGTCGTTTCATTTTAAGAATTAATGAAGTATCATCAGTAAATAATACGATCTCGTGATTATCCTTTACAAGATGAGGCAGGTCGTTAATATGAACCAAAAAATAGGAAAAGACCGAAGATAGAACCCTGTGGTACACCCATTGTAACTACAGACTCCGAAAACCGTTTCCTATTAATGCCAACTTTTTGTGTCCTATCATTCAAGTAAGAAGATCTAAAGAGGTGGTCTTATTCCATAGTAATGTAGTTTCCTGATTAATGTTTCATGATGTTCGCAATCGAATGCTTTTGACAAGTCGCAAAAAACACTACAGCATCTTGCAACTCCTCCCAAGCATCAGAAATATGCAATACTAACTCAACACCAGCATCAGCAGTTGAACTGCCGCGACTAAACCCGAATTGCTTACCATGTAGCAGGTCATTGCCATTGAAAACTTCAAATGCAACGAATCACTCACAATCATTCGAAAACTACCTCTACAATCGAATTGGCAAAATTGTGGCAAAAATTGCAAAAGTCACAAAAATCAAAAGTCAAAAGTCTTTTGCTTCTACAAAAAGTTCCTCTCTATCTGGCAAGGGCGCTGCAAGGTGCTAAATGTACGGGAAGGAAACGAAAATAGTTTTCTTATACCATGCACGCACAGCCTATAACAAGGACAAATATTAAGTACATTAATTGATCAGATGCCTAAGGACAAGGGACATAGGATCCTATGTCCGCATATCATCCATGATAGTTTGTGACATCTGTGGTTCAGGAGTGGATCTAGAAAATTTTTAGGTAAATAGGTACTTATAGGTAATTAAATATAATGCTTTATTAAAAAAGAACGGCATTATTACAAACATTATTACCTATTCGGTATAATGCGATCGATTTCTTGTTGTTGAATAATATAGGTTCTAAGTTTCCTAAAAATTACTTATCAAAATTAAAGGAAAAACCAGTAATCATTTACATAAAACACGAAATATGTACTTAGATCGTTTTACACGCCAAATTAACCTTCAACATCAAACAAAAAACACAAAAACATGACAAAAACATTCAAAATAAAAGCTCGTTTTGTCCAAGATCGACCATAGATACCGTCAGCCCAACCTCTTGCAACCTCAGAGGGCTTCACAAGGGTTCCACGTGAAAAATTAGGGCAAACCCTCCTCCCTCCCTTATTCCCCTTGCGGGAGAAACGGGGGCGATAACTCAACCACCACACGCGGCCCTTGAGAAAAATAGCTCGAAAAACACACAAGACTTAACTCGTGCCGAATTTAAAGGCTTATTCCGGCTATGTTTTGATGTGAAATTCAAAATTCAGAAACGCTTTAGTTCCAAAATACCGTACAATAACCTTTTGTCGCAATTTAGTTAAACTTTTTGTTTATTTAAATAGTTACCTTACTAATAAATTATGTAAATAATGGTATTTTAGAGAGGATGATGAGCTGTAGGCTCTATATTGCAATTAGCTAGTTATGTATTAGTACTTATGTTTATTAACAAATAAATTACAATCAAATAATAGAAACAAATTAGAGCTAGTTTTTACAATTAAAACAATATAGCTAACTGCAGACTGTTGCAAACAATCTACAGGTAGCTCAACTGATCAATATCAATACCAGTCGGAAGCGTCCACAAGACGCTGGCTACATTGCCGCGCTGTGTGGCAATGCCGATGCGCTACAATTATTAAACAGAGTAAGTGTGCAATGTGTTAAACCTAGAAAAGGTGGGTCTAATAAAATATTTCCAGAGTAGGGGCGAAAAGGTCTGGTCCTTAGTAGGCCTTTAATCAAGGCAAATGTAGCGATCCCGCCCACGTAAGCTGTTTGATGTTTTTACGCTGGATTTTTGGAAAAACTTTGTTTATTTAATCCCAGGCCCTTTCCAACTCCTTTTTTTGTATTTTTGTATTTTATGTACTATTTAGGCGGATAGGTGCCTCGTAGAAGTGGTACTGTCTAACCTATGTAGTAAGTAAATTAATGGTATACAAACGTAGACGTAAGCAAATTTAAATTAAATTATAAAAATAAAAACAACGAAATAAATACGACCTCTGCGGCGTGGTCAAAAATCTGCCTGAGATGCAAAACTACAACTACACCACCAACACAACACAACACAACTATTTGTAAATATTGTTTGGGATCTGGGTGTATTCTTTTTATTTATTTTTTTTCAAAATCATTCTATCCGATCGAGAGCTAACCTAGGGCCAATTTTAAGAAATATTGACAATATAGTGCTATTTTGTTTTCACTCGCTTAGCTCGCTCTATTAATTATTGTATGTTAGAAATCTGCTACTACTTAAAGTATTGGTAAGTCTAAATGTAGTCTAAGGTTAAGGGTGTTCAAAACTCCTTCGTCACCTGCCGACACTAGCGTGATAAGTGTCAGGCTGCCAAGGTGAGGGCTGTCGAAGATGTCAGGTGTCCACCGCAGCCGACCCTCCTCAAGTACCAAGCATCGGGCCCAATCGACCCTTCGGTTAATTAATCTTATTTGCAGGTGCGTGTGATCGTGTGAGGGGTTAACAATTGATCGCAAGTGGTCCATTTGTAAACCTTCAAAGTGATGAGTGTATTTATTTATTTATTTAATAGGTATTAGCATTTAAGAAAACGCGCTGCAAATCGGACAAGGTTTAATCCCAAGTGAATATTGCGCGTTAAATCCCCATTTATCGCGTTAATTTACCACGTCGTGGTCACTTGTCGTCACGTCATGTCACGTTGTCACTTTTTCAGAACCACATAAGTCATAAATTACGCGAAAGTCCAAACAGTTCACTTCCAAACCGAGCTTGTATCACTTGAAAACAATCGCATCGTCAACAACTATTTCTTCCTGTTTCAGTCCATCAACTCGGTCAATAAACTGGGGGCTCCAAAACGAGGAGTACCTCCAAAAAGTTGAAGTTCAACGCGGGGTCAGCTCGCTCTTGAACTCCGTGGATACCGGTTCGCTCCGGTTACGGACTGTTCTATCGGTTCGATACTACCGGTTCTCTACTCGATGGAATAGTTACGAGGTTTAGAAGGTATTTTGTCACGTAGGTGATCAATAATTTAGGGGAAAATATCAAAATAAACCAGAATGTTTTCGGTGGACAGCAGAAGCCGGAATTATCGTAGGTACTTTTCAATTTGCACGAAGTACGAAAGCGCGCGAAGTGCGTTTGATATTAAGTTCTTGAGGTTCCTTTGAATGAACATAATATGAATACATGGGAGCAGACGCCATGACACCAATAATTTATATCTAAACATTTTAGGAAATGGTAGAGGCACAAAATAACTCATCCGTTTTTGAACATTATAATAAAAAAAGAATTTGTAGACGCCTACACGTTATGAGTTTATTGTCAACGTACCTACGCCTGTACGTTGACAATAAACTCATGCTGAAACAGAGACCGTTTTGTGAATCAATACAAAAAAGTAGGTTTTGTTTAATAAGAGTTTATTAACTCTTATTACACAGGGTGCCACGTTACATGTGTATACTAAGTCGAAAGGGTGTGATTCTGGACTCCGAGAGGATCAATCTTTGAAATTAGTTTTTATTTTTATATTTGTTTTTTTTCTTTGTATTCGAATTCTTTTACACGGACTCTTGCATTATTATACACTAGCCGTGCCCGCAGCTTCACCAGCGTGGAAATTGATCGCCCCCTAGGCGTAGTTTTGTAAAAATAAAAAATACGTATAGAATTATTTACTTTATAGTTTATTTATACCGAGTATTGAGTGGATCGAACCATGGAATAATAATTTTATATATTTACTCTTTTTAGCCCCCTCAGAGGTAAATTTTGAATTTTAGATTAGCCTATGTGTGATTCTAGAACGTAAATTACCTAAATATCAAATTTCATCTAAATAGGTTAAGTAGTTACGAAGATACGTGGTAACAAACATTTTCATGCATTTATAATATTAGTATGATTGTAAAATATTTCACAAATGTTTTTTGCTTGATTCTTCAGCAAAACCAGAGTTTTGTCATTAAATTATTACAAAAAACATTTAATTCCTTTGAACCTTCAAAACAATAATATTAATCTAAGGATACAAGTGTATCCTTAGAAAACGAAAAAAAAAGGACACGAATATGGAGCAAAAAAGTTTTTTTTTTTCAAAATAAGTAAAAATAACGAAATTCAAAAATACGTGGAACAAAAGTAGCTCCCCTCGGGGTCCAGAATCACCCGTTTTCGGCTTAGTACACATAAGTACAATAAAAAATTTCTAGTTCTAAACAACGTTAGCAACGTTTTTATGCAGCGAACCAAAAGGTCACGTCTCAGCATAATGTTACTCCACAGAAAGTAGAGTAACGCTGGTTTTCTGAGAGGACCTTTGGCGCGTGTCAACATGAGTGGCAGACCACAGACAAAATAATTATGTTCGTGCACATCTTCGTGGCACCCTGTATAGAACGATTATATTTGTTTAGTTTGCAAATAAATTATTCTTATTATTAAAATGAACAAAATGCGTAAAATAAGTCTTATTGATCAGACCATATTGACCATGTGTGCATTGCCCAGCGATTGGCTATAGTGCTTTGGTGCACTATAGCCCAGCAACAGCTATTCAAACGCTGGGTCAACAAAAACTCGCAGTCAAGCGCTGAAGGACCACTCGCAACCCATAATACTTAACGATCTATACCACTTGCAATGCCGGACTTCAGATGCAATGAAAGAGCAGTTTATACATTCAATGTAGAAAAAAACAGGGTAATTGGTAACGGTTTTCTTAAAACTTTGAATATTTTCGTGAACTTTAAATGACTGTAAAAAAAATGATTGTAGCCACAGATAGCTAGGACATCTTTTGTTAGATCCTGTATATACACATTATTTTAATAAATCAAATAAAAAACAGTTTACTTATTGTTTAAACTGGCTATTATTAGCAATTAACTGTTGAATTTCGGGTTTTATCTCCAAAAACTAACATAATTCGTAAAAAATCAATAGTGTGACTTCGTCTTAGACAATCATGGTTCAAATGGTTCTAAAATGGTCTATTCTAGCTTCTCCTCGAAGCTTTGGAACCAGCTACCAATAACACCCTGTATAACCAGGTACTCGTTTTGACTTTTAATTTTGTTTATAACGCTTTCTAGAACGGCTTTTCCATTAACACCTGGCTCACAGAACCCTCTTGGATTCCTGCTACGAGGAATCGTCCAAGCTGTGGAAGAATTCCTCGGGCATGAGTCACTGAAAGTCATTGATAAAAGCCTTCGATAAACAGTACACCAACCGAATCCTAGCGCTTAGCAGAAGCAATCTTCGCATATCATGATAAGAGCCCTAACTAGGCACTGTCGCCTCAACAAGCACATGTTCAAACTGGGGCTAAGCAACACAATCCTGCAGATTCTGTGAGGAGGCGGAGGAAACGCAGAGGCGTTTCCTCCAGATGGAGAGCCATCTGCTTCCTAGCAGATGGCTCTCCATCAATCGCAATCTCCTGATTGCGGATGCAAAAACGTAGCATCCACCTGGGCAAGCACCTGCACAGCCCAGAAAAGCTAAGAGACATCACTCCGAAGAAAATCCTACAGTTCCTAGCAGCTGCAAGGGTTAGTGCCAATTTATGAACGCCGCAGCTTCAAGGCTGAACACACAAAGTGGGGATCACAATAGGCCTATCATGGTCGGAGTGACACGAAAGCCATCTAAAGAAAAAATAATAGGTAGAATAGGTTTTACAGCAATTAATTCTTTATCTTTATCTTTATCAATATTTACAAATGGTCTATGCGATCTTCATGAACATGATTTGATAGTACCGTTCATCTGGTCCAGTTGACTGCACCACCGACAAATTTCTTTTTCCGTTAGCTGTACCACCGAAGTTTTTTAATTTAGTTTTATTTTTAGGGCTGGTGCGGCGGCAGATTTGGCCGAGGATCTCAAGAGACGCAAATATGCAGGTCTCGACAGAGCCTACATATTTGCTCCCTTTGGGGTCGAGACCCTAGGTCCGTGGGGTACCGAGGCTCTCCGGGTTTTTAAAAAGTTATCTGAGCGTCTGGTCGACGCGACGCGTGACCCGAGACCTGGCGGATATCTGGCGCAGCGCATCAGCATTGCCATACAGCGGGGCAATGCAGCCAGCGTCTTGGGGACGCTTCCGACTGGTATTGATATGGATCAGTTGAGCTACCTGTAGATTGTTTGCAACAGTCTGCAGTTAGCTTAATTGTTTCAATTGTAAATACTAGTTATAATTTGATTGTAATTTTCTTTGTTAATTTTTTTTTTAAACGGCCATTGCCGTTTTAAAAAAAAATTTTTACTTTGGTTTGCAATCAACTGTCGTACGTGTTGTACTACCGAAAAAACCGCGTCGTAGGAAAAAGTCGTGTAGATAAAGAAGCATGCTATCTCGCGTAGACCCTACATGATTTATTCACAATCTAGGTTCCTAAATAAAGGTACTTATATTAAAAGTTTAACGAGTCCAATTCTACACATTGAAGTTTTTTGCACAGCGTTTCTTAATATGAGAGAAACTGTGGTCAAAGGTATGGCAATCGCGAACGAAGTCTCGGGTACAGCTAGTAGATTAATATGATAGACTAATATAACCTTGACACTTTTAACACGCCTCATCTGTGGTTTCTTTCATCAAAGGTAAAATGCCAAAATATATCATTTTGAGACAATATGTTGTAGTTTAGCAATTAGTTTAGTGTATTTAGGGCACTTCTTTTTCCTTTAGGAAATTTTCTAAAATTTGTAAACTTTTACAAAATAAAACAATACTCTGTTCAAAAAGCTTCACAATTATTTTTTACACTCTTTATTTTAATCGGGTATACCTACATGTTAATTTTTGACATTCGCAATAATTATCAAATCCAACCCACCCTACTTCCCGATCTAAACAATGAACCTAATCTACATCAGCTTCCGTGAAATCAGACCTTTATTACGGCCGGAATCAACCCGTCCAAAGGACCAGAATTCACAAAAAGTTTGATTATAACCGCAACTCCCCGTCCAACCCTTTTGTTATTGTCAAATTAGGCAATCCTCAAGATAACAAAAACATCCCTTTATTTGCAAGGACAAAGGCCTTTATTGACGACTGGCATAACTTAGGCTGCTTTGCTACTGGATACGTACTGTGAGGGCAGAGCTCCGCTTAGCTCTGAGTTTTACAAACCAGTTTACTTATCTCCGTCTCTAGTTTCTACTACTTCGAGGAGAAGTATTGAATACGACATCCGGTTATTGTAAAGCAGAGCCTTGCTTCTTAGCCAGATTAAAAAAAAACCCTTCTTTCTTTTTTTAGACGACAAAGCTTGTTCTGGACAACCTAAGGCAACTGTGCGTATTTCCAGTATAAAGTCTGCTCTGCCTCTGAATAAGGGAGCATTCTTCGTCGTTTTCGCAGATGGTGGATTTTTGTTAATTTTCAATGTAAGTATTATTTGCGTGTGATATTTTCTATGAAAGCTGTCAAAAAGTGAGATTTTTCTAAAATCACCACAACACAATTAGATCGCTCTTTATATAACTTACATAATTATCTAGTAGTACTGTGATACGATAACGTTGAAAATATGTGCTTATTTCAGTATTCTCGCATATCCACGCACATCTATAGTGGAAAGACAAGCCTGACGGTGGACTTAACTATCTTCTATATAATCCTAAAGGGAGCTTCCCCTGGGGCCCTAAAGTTTAAATTACAGAAGGCTTGGGAGGTGGGAGACCACAATTTTCTGTTGTCTTTAATTTTGTCTGTCCCAACGGAGATTGTGCTTTGGCATTGCTTTTCCTTTCGGCGGTTTAAGTCCATAATAAAAATAACACAGCTTTAAAATTACCCTTAGCAATGGAAAGCAATATCATAAGATCAATGTTTAGAACGATATCTACCATTATGTTACAATGTGAAGTTTTATCAGATGTCGATATTTTCACATCTCTATAGACTGGTAAGATATTATAAAAATATTATTTATTAACCAAATCGGCAGGAGATCTCCTGTACTTATAGATAAAATTCGAAAAAAATATAACTGAAATTACCTCTAAATATATTAAAGATTATTTGTCGGGTATTTTATATATATTCACCACGATCGCTGCAACGCGATGAAAACGTAGGGGAAAATAAAACAATAGGTACGCGATAAATACCGGACAAATTATATTTAATATGTTAACAGATCGCGAAAGTTTAAAAAACCAATTAAATACACTGACAGGTTTTTTGTACCCACTATTTCTTACTAAGAACCATTTACATATTAAGAACCGTTTTATAAATTATGTGCCAGTTTATAATTTAGATCATTTAGGTACTGGTAACATGCATAATCATATTTACAGTCCGTTTCGCTTCAGCATCAACAAGCATGAAACATAAACCAGAATCTACCGTACTCAAACCCGGCCCCCGTTTTATGAAAGACATAAAATTCGCGGGGGAGAGTGGAGTAATAACTATCCTTGTATGTAATGAGGGTGGGATTACGAGGGTGCTTCTCAAACGGCTCTGCGTGCCGGACGGTGCCCACTGGCGATTTGTCCCAAACAACCCTAGCTTATGGAAGGCTGGATTTCTCAACGTTTCTTGTAAGAAGGAATTTTATTTATTTTCAATGCACTTTGTACTAGAGAAAGTACGGAACGGTAAAATAACTTTATTACCAATAGATAAACTACTATAAACTTACTTTTATAAATCTAAATTTTCATGATGAGTACCATCAGATTATTCAAAATTATTAGGGTTAGATTTGTAATTATACAAGTGTTTACGAGTGTTTTAAATATAGTATGTATTACTTCAATATACCTCTATATAACTTAATTTAAATTCCCCTTCGCGCTACCGCGCTTTTGCAACAGGCAACATCTCATCAGAAATCTGTTATTTTTTCAAGTTATATTTATAGCACGATTTAAATGTGTTTAATGTTGAAAATGTTGAGATCCACAGCAAGCGCGTGTTTATGTCGTAAAGGGGCGGTCGATAGAAACCCTTGCGAGGGCGCGGGGCCGCCTCGCCCTCGCCTCCTCAGCCTTCCGTAAATTACTGTAGACGCACGTTGTCTATTAATTTTTATAAAGTGAGGAAAGAATATTCTATTTTAACTGAATGCTTCGGTTTGATTCTGTTCAAGTCATGCTGGGACAGAGACCGTTTTGTGACTCAATGCAAAATTATTCTGTTTTCGATGCTCCCAATTTTTAACTCTAAGCATGTTTGTTTTGGTTGAGTTACAAATAAATATTTCCTATTCTGTTCTTTACTCAATATGTCCGAAAATTGGCTAGCTGAATGGCACTTTACCTGCAAACTTATACAGTGTTGTTAACATTTTTCACACTCTATGCTCGTAAAACGCTTTGTACGTCATGTATATCTAACCGAAGTAGGTGACTATAGCCCTGTTAGCTGAAAAGTTGTAGGTTTTAGCAAATTCAAACACATCGAATGAGATCTCTTAATTCAAGTCTCCTTGGTCTACATTTCCATAGGTACGTATGGAAATGAGTACCTAACTCATTAGGTAACCCCAAGGAAATAATGAGATTAAATTTGGAACATCAAAATATGAGTGAACTTTTTTACCATGAAGATCCGTACAATGAGATTCTCTTCGAAATTAGAACTTCTTAGACTGGCTTTAGTTTTTCTGAACAGATTTCAGAAGGCGGAATTAAAAGTTAGGTTGCACGTAACTAAACTTTTATTATTTTCTCGCAGAAAGTGTGAAATTCTCCTGGTGCACAAAGCTGTCTTCGTCTTGGGTGTGATTAAATCCCTCTTACATTCAGGATTAGTAACTCACGAACGAAGTGAGGGAGTTAATCCTAAGTTGCACTCGGGATTCAATGAAGCCCGTGTCGTAAGAGCTTTAAGCTCTCGTTGCATAATGTACTATTATCATTTATAAGCTAAATTAAATCTGAGTTAATAACTTACCAGAGTTCTTGGGCACGTATTTAATCGCACGTTATAATTTTTCATTTTCATGAACAGCACAGCGCGAAAACAGTTTTTTAAAAAGCTCTCGACGTAATTTATATAAGGGTACCGCACTAAAAATAGATTAACCTGTAAACGTCAACGCGTGTCACAATTGACTGGACCGGTCTAAACGGCCCGGGATCTAAGCTCAGCGCCAAAGGCCGATCTTTTGACCTCTCACCCTGCCCCATCCTTTCTACAAGACAGGTTTTAATTCATGCAAATACAACGCAAGTCGCACGCAAAGAGCTCCTCGCAGTCCCACACTAGCAACTCAATAACACACAACAAAATAAACAGCGTGTTTAAATGTTAAAAAGCAGTGAAAAACTCAAACATTTACAATCACGAGTGATCTCATTGTGAAAGTGATAATGACATTGAAAATTAAAATCCGATGCATCGTCCCATTGACCGGCCGACGCTCGAAAAAAAGCTGCGTTCAATAAAAACGTAAAATGCCGACATTATCCTATAACGTCATCAGTCCATTCATGAAACGATGAGTGAAAAAACAATCGCATCGAAACAAGTGTTAAACGAACCCATTAAACGGCGGACGTCCAAAAATATTAATTTTTAATTACTCGCGTTGCGTGGAATTAAAATATTTTTATTGTAGCCAAAAGGCAAAAAGTGGGAAGTTAATTATGTGGGCGCGATGGCATTGTTTGCGGCCACGCGCATGAAAAACCAAAACGAGTTTGCGAAAAAATACGAACGGAACGCGGGAAATAAAAAAAGTGGCCGCGCGAGCACGACCGTGATTTAAAAATAAAAAACTACGGACGTCCGTAATGAAATCGAAAGGCGGTTCGTCGATACCAACTGGAAAAAGGTAAAAGAAACGCGGCACTTTCACGCGGGAGAATTTTGGCTTTTTTAGGCGCGCCAGCGGTTTTCATGACCGCATAACCGATTTTGAGGGGCTGCTAAGACATCGCCGCTTTGTTGGATGCTTGGCTTTATGTTCTCCGAAATCACAATTGTATAACGACGTGTAGTCTAAAGTAGATTTTTACTTAGAGCTAGAGACTAGAGTCTCTAGCTCTAAGTAAAAATGTACTTGATGTTCTCCGAAAAATACTTTACAATTGTATAACGACGTGTAGTCTAAAGTAGATTTTTACTTCGAGCTAGAGTCTCTAGCTCTAAGTAAAAATGTACTTGATGTTCTACGAAAAATACTTTACAATTGTATAACGACGTGTAGTCTAAAGTAGATTTTTACTTAGAGCTAGAGACTAGAGTCTCTAGCTCTAAGTAAAAATGTACTTGATGTTCTCCGAAAAATACTTTACAATTGTATAACGACTTGTACTCTAAAGTAGATTTTTACTTAGAGCATTTTTACTAGAGTCTCTAGCTCTAAGTAAAAATGTACTTGATGTTCTCCGAAAAATACTTTACAATTGTATAACGACGTGTAGTCTAAAGTAGATTTTTACTTGGAGCTAGAGACTTGCAGACCAGTGAAGTAATTTGCGCATTTATTATTAGTCTTACCTAACTTTTACGCCAAAGCAAGGTGTGCCAAATAAGATATGCGCAAAACCACTGCATACCCAGCCATAAAAACGGGTCCAGCAAAATTGTATCTTCTTGAAAATTGGAATAATCGCCTATTAATTTTAATTAAAATACTAATTAACGCGGGTGCGACAGGCTAAATTGCCCGGTTTCGCCTCGGCCGGACCCGGCTTAGGGAGATGTAGCCAACATAGTCAGATTATGCTACATTCCGCCAATATTTCAAATACTCAGGCGCTTTTTTAAGATTTTTCTGTGAATAATATCTGAGAACAGTAACGTCAGTTCAAATCAAGTTAGGTACTCTACATAAACAAAAGTATATTTTTCTCGAATATCTTTTAAAAGTTTTGTCATTCCATCATCACATCACATCACAGGCATATAAATTTAAAAGTTAATCATAGATACAATTTTATTGTTTCTCTTTTCATTCGACTAAGACTAAGCAAGAAAGAGGGTTCTGTTTTTACATCTTTGTTTTATTTTTGTTAGGTACCTACCTCATTAGCGCATTCACTGCCATGACGCTGCGACTCTGAAAGTCGTCATGTGTCTCAGGAGCAATGAAATTATTAAACAACAATTTCGGTACATAGCTGGCCACATTAGCTTAGGCACAGACTCCGCCAAAAATATTCTTTGTGCACTCCATCAATTATAATTTTTGTTACGACTCCTGCCGCTTAATTTTTAAACGAAAAATTGAGCTGATTACGTAAATGTAATCCATAATAAAGAGGTTTAAACCTTTATCCACAGTTAAAAAAATATTCCCCTATAGGTTTTATTTTCTATACAGTTTCGACTCAAATTAAAAGTAAGCGGTGGTCTAAATTTACATTAAATTGCGAAAAAAACCATTCCAGCGTCTACCCTTTCCACTTTAAAAAATGAAAAGATTTTTTTTTACATGATAAGGGTTTTTCCGTCCAAAATTACCACTTATACGAAAACATAAAAGGAACTCATTATACTTTGGCAACGTCAGCTACCTCGCCCTTTAACCCCCCACACCCCCAGGGTCATAAAGACCCTTCGTATATTCTTTCATTTTCCGTCCCTTTTGGAAAGGAAAGCGCTGCATCACGGTCATTTTTAATTTTGTCCGTAACGACGCCATTGAATGTATTTAGAGCTGGCCATTACTGGTATCTCCCCGACGCATCTTCTGCTAAATGTACGGGAAGGGCGAGGATAGCGCTGGGTTAATGCATTCAGAGTCTTATTAGGGTTCCGTGCTTACAAATGACCAGCCAGGTCAAACTAGGTGGGTTCTACAGTTGCAAGAAGACAGAAAATCTATTAATATTAGTATCATTTAACGGGCATTTATCGCGTATATTTACCTAATTTTCTTGACGTTTTAACGTACTCCAGTCATCCTGTGACCACGACAGTGTGTAAGCCTGTTGGAACGTCGGAAAAAATAGGTAATTTGATGCGATAAATACACGTTAAATAATAGTATGTTCAGATCGCCTAAGTTTAAAAATATTTACAGAAAATCTAAGTAGAGACTTTTAGATATCCAGGTTTGGTGAACTTAGCTTTACGTTCTCAAAGTAATCTTTTGTTAACGTATAGTTAAGAAATCTTCAAGATATCTGGTTATTTACTATTCATAAAAACATTTTCAAATCACGATCATAAACTTTTTATAATATTATCTCCAGCAAATAAATAATGAAACAATTTACAAAACCCATCCACAAATTTTGATAAACTTTTCATATTGTTGCTGCCTTAGATAACACAACACCTAAATAATAAACTCATTAAAATAATACAATATGGAATGTATTATTTTAATGAGTTTATTAGGCACTGGCACTTTTTCTAAGCCTTGATATAGCAACTATATGCCTTCATCCTCCATGTTAATATGAAACGTGATTCGCATTTTCTCTCTCCCGGAACGGAAAAAATCTCGAAAATGACGGACGCCTGAGTAAATGGTGCGAAAAAATTACTCTTGGCGCGAAAAAATTGCGCCTGTCGCGGCCACGCGCGGAAATTAAGAGAGGGTGGCATTTAAGGGGGAGAGTACATCTGTAGTCTTAATATTGCATGCTGAATTAATTTACTGTCTAACCATGTTTGTATTGGCCTTAATTGGCATTAAGGTACTCAAGGATCTACGTAAATAGTACCCTTAATGCGAACTATCCTTATTATAAAATCTAAGTGAGAAACAAAGTGAGCCTAAAAACGATGAATAAAAAGGATTTTCATTGATTTTGATTTATTTGATGAATTTAGTTTTTGAGCCAAATAAGCATTGCATACATTTTTATGAAAGGCAATAAAAAAAATATTTTTAAATGCAAAAGTCCAAAGTTGTCTGTGTTGTTCTCTGTTTTCTGGCCCGTAAGCGTTCTATTTGGGTTGTACATTCTTGGGTTAATGTGTTCTAGGTTCTCGAAAGTTCTCATTTAGAAAACGTCACAGAAAATAACACTACTACAAATTAGACAAATTTGTGTAGGCCAAACCACTAAAACATACCTACACTTGCCTATGCATTATATGCATAGATAACTAGGTACTATTGAAAAACTCATAAAAATTGGTTAGTGAGTTAGCCTTTGAAAACTATCTATTAATTCACAGAAGACAGAATTAACATTAAAATTATTTTTTTATTTGAAACATAAAACATAGATTTCAGAAACCTTTGGCCTTGACTCTATTCGAACTAAATGAATATTTTATATCAGTGGCCTGTCCCCGTATTCCTAAATAACTCACCAGTAACTTCCAAAGAAGCTTGTTAAAAAAGGAAATATCGACTATTTACCCTCATTATGAGGGGCATCTATTTGAGTATAAACCTAACGGTCTTCCTGCCTAATGACTAGTAAACACAGGCGGGATCGGCCGTAAATGAGGCCCCGATTATTTAGGGGGTCTGTTTGTACCCCGACCTCCCCCGACACTAATTGATGGTACCCCTTCTTTTATCCAAGAACTTATGCGGGCTGCGGGGCCAAAAGTAGCCCCAATGAACATTGGATTCTTGATTTTTTTTCACGTACACTTTTAGCCAGTGCAAGTAACGCTTCAGAAGAAGGCATCACACAAAGATACACAGAATAGTAACTTCAAAAATTCTATTTAATTTATTATTTATTTATTTATAGAGTAACTAACACGATTAAAATAGTTAAACAATTACATTAGTTACATTACAAATAGATTAAAAATTAAATAAACTTAAATTAAATTATTAAATTTAGGTATAAATAACCTCGCTTATTTCAAGATTAAGTAATTAGGTACATGCTTTAATGCTGCTTTCCCTTATTTATCTAATTTTCAATCCAATGATAGATAGATAGATAGAAAATTATTTATTGCACACTTTACGAAACAATTAAGATATAAATAAAAACTACAAAAAATGTGACATTTGGCGGTCTTATCTCTCAAGAGCGATCTCTATCAGACAACCGTGACATGGTCATGAATACCTACCTAAGTTTCTCAGCGTTCAAGGGCATTTTCAGATTCCAATTTTTGCCATATTTTTTGCAGCAAACATTACACAGACAATGTAAGTTTCATGAGGCAATAAATTGATAGTAAGCGCTCATTTTACACGACCCAAGACCGATGTATACCTACTCTACAGTGAAATATCTTTTTGAGTTATAAAGAGACCCCTTTTGGGAATTTGGGCCGGTGTGTACATAAGGCGTAGTCGACCGTTCAAATGTTTTCGTAGGACACAGAAAAAACATCGTGGATATTTTCAAAAGAACGTTAATGATAATTTCTGACGTTTTCAACGGATGTAATAAGTCCCTGAGAATGGTTTCATTTGTTTCTTTTTAGAAATGAAAAAGGTGATAGTCGGGTTGTATTTTGTTTGGAAAGTTGAACTAAGGTTGTCACACATCACATGCATTCAAATATGGGCTTTAACTCGTAATATTTAGATGCATTTCACATTAAAGGCATTAAATGACAGGCAGCTCGCGGGAAGCCATTTTGTCAATGTCAAATGTATCTAAAGATGAGTTTAAACCCATATTTGAATTCGTTTTTTTTATGCTGTGCGGTAGCGGCGTTGAATTCTAAGCGATTTTTACTTCGGTGGATACTCTCATTTAGGTAAGTACCTAAAGGTAGAAAACGTATGACAGCATTTTTTACTCTGCCTATCAAAATGTCCAGTAATCCTTACTACAATTGGTTTGAAAAGTCCAAATTGCTTATTTTACGAAAGGGAGCTAATAACGAATATTTGTGTTGATGGTTCTCACAAGTTAGTAGTTGTCAAAAAAACAAAAGTCGGCTGTCTTCTAAAATTCGTTTCAAATGATCGAACCGTAATCGTAAATACCAAGTCAATTTATTATTATCATTGATTATAGGATGACTCACGCTAGACCGTGTCGGATCCGAGCCGAGTGTCGGCCGTAGCACGGTCAACTAATGTTACATATATTTTGTATGGACACACTCACGCTATACCGAGCGGCAACCGACGGCCGAGCAACGGACAACGGTCGGAAACAAATCGGTCTCGGCTCGGCTCGGCATGAATACAGTGCGTCCGAGCTGCGCCCGAGCAATCGTTGGTTGCGAGGCCCATCTTTGTAATTGCAGGCACGGGACCGGCTCGGTGACCATGCTACGGCCGACACTCGGCTGGGACCCGACACGGTCTAGCGTGAGTCAGCACGGGACCGGCTCGGTGACCATGCTACGGCCGACACTCGGCTGGGACCCGACACGGTCTAGCGTGAGTCAGCACGGGACCGGCTTGGCGACCGTGGTACGGCCGACACTCGGCTGGGACCCGACACGGTCTAGCGTGAGTCAGCACGGGACCGGCTCGGTGACCATGCTACGGCCGACACTCGGCTGGGACCCGACACGGTCTAGCGTGAGTCAGCACGGGACCGGCTTGGCGACCGTGGTACGGCCGACACTCGGCTGGGACCCGACACGGTCTAGCGTGAGTCAGCACGGGACCGGCTTGGCGACCGTGGTACGGCCGACACTCGGCTGGGACCCGACACGGTCTAGCGTGAGTCAGCACGGGACCGGCTCGCGACCGTGCTACGGCCGACACTCGGCTAGGACCCGACACGGTCTAGCGTGAGTCAGCACGGGACCGGCTCGGCAACCGTGGTACGGCCGACACTCGGCTCGGACCCAACACGGTCTAGCGTGAGTCAGCACGGGACCGGCTCGCGACCGTGCTACGGCCGACACTTGGTTCGGACCGGACACGGTCTAGCGTGAGTCATCCTTAACTCGTTCAGATTATTTTCACTCATGGTTCTGGTTGGTGGTTCATGGTTCGTACAATACAACCAATAAGATAAACGTAGCGTAGGACGCCATCCGGCCAAATGAGATGACGACCTTCAAAAGACTGCAGGCAGATGCTGAATGCGGCAAGCTGAAGACAGGGCGCTATGGCGCTCATTAGGGTAGGCCTATGTCCAGCAGTGGACTAACGTAGGCTGATGATGATAACAACCAATAAGTAGCGAACATAGTCTAAGTGAGTCAATCAGTCAATAAATAAATAAATAATGATAGACAATCCACACAGCATCATCCAGCCCCAAGCTAAGCAGAGCTTGTGTTATGGGTACTAGAGGACTGATATACTTATTACAATGTCTTTAATTGACTTGCAACGCAAGTTGTATACATCCAATTTAAACTGTGAGTTTTTCCTCGATACGTGGGCATGTAGAGTTTTATACATATTTAAATAAATAAGCAGGTACTTAGGAGTGTTCCTCTTTCATCCCTACAGAGCCCAACCCAAGTTATAATGACTTTTACTCTGTTCACCCCTTTTCAGTACCCTTGTTCATATAGAAAACAGGTGGCCTTGTGAAAACAGGTTGCAGCGCTAACTGGGGATCTCTTCTATCTAAAAAAAAACTACAAACAAATCAGAAATCTTATGTCGATGTAACGTGTTTAAAAAACAAAATCTAATCGATCAATGCATTAAAACACAGGTTTTGGTACCACCACATTGTCATTGATAACTACCTAAAAAACATTTTAGAGGTGGTAATTTTATTTTATTTTATATAGGCTTATATAAATAAATAAATAAGTAAGCAGAGCTTGTGTTATGGGTACTGATGACTGATAACACAATACATACACAACAACTTAATACAATACATAACATAGATAGATATTTTTATTATATATAGAAAATACCCAGAACTCCCGGAACAAATATTTGCAGATCTTACAAACATTTGTCCCAAGGCGGGAATCGAACCCGCAACCTTCTGCGTCGCAGGTGGACCTTCGCCCGCCGCGCCACATCGGTCGTCATATAGCCATGATAGTTTTATAAATGTTAGGTATTATTGTCAGTCCTCGACTTATATTTCTTTTTACATTTTACAGGTATTTTGCTATTTCTTGGTGGATTTTTAATCTGCTGGCTGTGCCCAGTATTCTACGTACCCTCGTCGTACCTTTTTCGGGCAGTTTTAAAACAAATTTGTTTAGAACGGCCTTCTACCTTCCGTATAATTTGCGCTGAAAATTTACATGTGTCGACTTAACTCCCCCATTGATTGATGATCCGTCGTGAAATTATATTAGCAGTTGAAAGTAGATCCTTTGGGGGGGTTCGTACCCTTATGGGTCATTACGCGGTATCTTCTAGGTACCTACGTAATGGTGGTGAGTTGGGGCGTGATTATTTTCAAATTATCTATACATATGAATCGCTTACTGATGGACGATGCAAAGCCTGAGTTTATTTCCATAAAATTAATATTATGCACTCCCATAAAGTTATGTTGGGAATAATTTATTATTTAATAAGGACCAAAAAATCACACAACATGCAACATACAAAATAAAGTGGTATTTATTTTAGTGTAGTGTTTTTCTAAGGTACACACTACACAGCACGGTTTTACAGTGAAATATTTTTTTTTAGATCTTCGATCTCTATCTTGATGTTCGCTACGCACCTACGCTATCGCGTCCTTTGTGATTACAGATTTGATAATGACCTACAAGCCTAGCCAACCTTACCATTATAAATTAGGTTTATTAGTAAGATGCCTAAAACGCCTGTAACATCGGCAGTTTTATTTCTCAGTCGCAATTTTTCTCGATCGTGTTTTGTCACAATGCGTTTTAATTTTTTTTTACTTTGCAACCGAGGGCTTTTAACGGTTTTTAAAGAAAATGACGTGTAAAAAGTTTTAAAAATCAAAGTCCAAACAACCTTATGCAGTGCCTTCAGATTCCGTGATCATGTCTCATGAAACTATGCCGAAATATTGAAAAGCTCAAACCTAAAATCATGGTAAATTTAAACTGTCAATAGTTCCGAAACTGTCAAGATTAAAACGGTCAAAAACCCGCCCCGTTGTTAACCGAAACACATCTACTAGATTGCTCGGTTCGTGCTAAACATATTAGTGGTAATGTGAGCTAAACGGGTAGTGTCCGATTGGAGAGCATTGTCGGCCTGCCTCGATGTCTATGCCTTGGGTAGCGTGCGCAAAACAGGCACACGTAAAATAGTACTAGGTAATATTGTGGAGTCGGAAGTTTGTAAAGATGTGTTTTCGTTATGAGGCAATGCCAAAACAACTGAACGGGATTGGCTGAAATTTCGTACGCATTTAGTTCTTACTGGAATAATAAAGGTAATTTTTTTTACGGTAAAATGCGTGCTAATCCTCGTGTAGATACTTATAAGTACTTAATAATACTGTAATGTACAAAATAACAACACGCATCAAAGCTCTTTAAATCAACTTCCAAGAAGATTTCACACTTTTTACCCTAAAAAAGACTCAATTTTTTTTAATAATTTCACAGTCCGTCTCAAGTTGCGATTTATCGATAAATCAATAAAAAATCTGACAAAAAGCGTCAGATCTGTACAGAAAAAGATAAATGGTATGCAAGCATGAGTTGCGTTTGCGGTCGATATCGATTAAATTTGACTGTTCATAATTTGAATCCAACGTTATTATTTATTTTATATTAATTTGAATATCATTATTAGAGCTGAGAAACTTTAAACGAGGTTCAAAGCAATCGTAACCTCTTTGGTCGAGATAGAAACCTCGCGCTATAACCTCTTTCAATCCTTACTTTATTTCCCACCAGTACTACCCAGCTAATGTTCTAATCACCAAACTATGACGTCACACTTTCACTGCCGTACATAGAGTAGGTACAACAGGTAGGTACTATTTAGATGTATTGGGAACGGTTAGCTGATAGGTTACATTGTGGTTACATGAATTAGATCAATTAGGTTCATATTAGGGTTGGTGCGGGTTGGTTAACTATGTTGAGGGTTAATATTATTGTGGTTTAATATAATGGCTAATCGATAGGTAACCACCAGGGGTGGTTATCAGTCTAGTAAGTTTAAAGTAAATTTATATTGATACATAAATATTTTAAAAGTAGTAAATTTCAGTAAAATAAATATATGAAGTTGTAAAAACAACAAATTTACTATTAAAATACCAAAATTATGTATTTCGAGACTTGGAACTCGTCTGGGGTGTTACCTACCTATGAACGCCACTGTACAAATGTAACCATTTTGTTTTTCCTGTTCCAACTTGGTCTAGAAACAATACTATAACAATTATTAGTATTACATAAAATGTCAGTCTGTCTGTCTGTTACCTTTACACGACAAAACGGCTGAACGGATCTTAATGACATTTGCCATAGAACCAAGGATCGTACATACAGTGGCGTTCATAGTTCGGTAACCCCACGGATTTAAGTCTCGGTATTACCTTTTTTTAGCTTTAAATATTAGATTTGTTGTTTCTATGTAGAAACAGCTTGACAACTCAATTTCACCGAAATTTTACTTAACAACGGGTATGTTGATGTAGAATTTATTTAGTATTTTTTTATATTCGAGCTAGTCGGGATTGCTCGCAGTTTCTGCTTGATTTACAAAAGCTGGGTACTTAGAGTCTCATTCTTATCCATATTATTATTTGACTAAAATTAAAGGTAGGATTTGAATGTTTAGTTACCATTATTCATCGGTGTCTATTATATTTACTTAGGTACTTAATAATAAGTGCATCGTGCCATCTTTCCCAAGCCAAGCAGGAGGCAGTTTTGAATTGTGACATTTGTTTTGCTTAGATTTTACTAAAAGGGTGTGATGTCTGCCTAATTTCAGCTGTTTAACATTTTACTCGATCTGTTTCCAAATTATTAATGATATTTTCCGCTGCGCGTTTACATACCTATAAGCCCAAAATAACTGTTGTAACAAACTAAGCAAGCAGGTCTCCCCCCCCCCCCCCCGCGATCAGTTTGAAATAAAAATAACTAGTGTTGTAAATAAAACTTGACCTCTCACGATCATACCCTTAATTTATAAAGAAAAAATATCTCTGAGAACTCCATCGTCTATACGACGCCGTACATAATAAACGGGCGTACATACGTCTATGTACTTTCGCTATCGATGACCTTAGTCCGGGCTATATCTTAAGCACATAACTTGTGTTCATGCGTGAGCTAGTGTTGGGAAGTTATCGATGTAGGTACAGTTATCGATGATCGGTTAGGAAAACAAGCGAAAGAAACTTTTCTTAAGTTCTACATAAACCTAACCTGTCCAATCATTCTCTTACCCCTGTACAATGACCTAATACCTAATTACTTATCATTACCACAGAAATAATATAACAAAAATATTCTGGATTGCGAGGCAAGTTGGAATAAACAAGACAAATTTCTGCTATAAAAGAGATATTTGAGTCTATTGCAATTTTAAATACTATTATTAAAAACCATTTTATTCCTCACAAAATTAATTTATATCATTCTTCTGTCACATATACAACTGGCTGCTATCGTATGCCTAAACAACGTTTAAACTACCACGCTATCTAACGCTAAACTGCCCAGTAAATCTAATTCAATATTAACAGTACCAATTCTGATTCATTATATCTAACATGCCGACCACAAGCCGGCGTTATATCCCTAACGTTCTAATACCACTTTCCCTCTCATACTGTGTATAAACACACTATCTATAAACACATAATGTTTGGGTCAAGGCACCGCTTTCACTGCCTTTGATGTGTCTGACGTCTGACATGCTTGGTTGGTTCTTGGTTTCGGACTTACAGACTTACGGACTAGCGGTCTGTATGAATGAGATGAGTAAAGTATTGTTACAAGAAGGTCCGGTTTTTAAGTTTTATGCGGTTGGAAAAATTAAAAAAAATTGGGATAGAAAATTCGGGATGTTTTTATCGTATTCGTTAGATACGTACGCGCATTTGTAAGATCTTTTCAAGCTAATTATTGTCTTTAATTCTTATTTTTATTTATATATCTATATTATTAGTGAAAAATAAAATAATACCAAAAGTTTTAATTTACTATCCTGCACGACCTTCAGACCATTTTTTTTTCTCTGTATGACATATTTTCACCTGCAATCAAATCGTAAAATAATTAAAAATAAACAATTTTCTTATATTGGCTGTGCATAACGCTAATATTGAAAGCTTTGGCAAAGCACGACTAACGAGCCTAATCATGCAAAGCAAAAATCATAGCAACAAAATCCCTAATTTAACACAATAAAATTAATAAAAAAAATTAGAAGCCTATTAAATAGAGTAGCCAGAGAAAAATTCAAGCGTCCGTAACAAAGATATCTTAAACCAAATCGGCCGGCACCGCCTACGATTAAAGAAAATTACGCGGGTAATATCGACCCGTCGCCTAGCAACCAGGTCCTCTATCCCTTCAGGAGTAAAGCTTACAAGCTTACTTTCGGGTGGTTGGGGCCAGTCGGGGCACTGTCCCCCGTTTTTCGGCATTGATCCGGGACGTACCGCGCCTGCGTGCTAAACGAAAAACGAGACGAAACGCAAGGTCACATCAGTAGAACTTCTTTTTTCAAATTCGAATATTGAATGGAGAATTATTGAATGTTGTAACGTACGTTATCGGACAGCGTAGTTCTTTTTTCTGAAGAGGATACAGTACGTTCGTTCAATTGTTTTGATTTAGGTTTTTAGACCTTTTTTTGGTAAAAAAAACAAACTTACCTACAAGCACAAAAGCCTTCTTACCGATAGAAACATTACAGAACCAAGTTGGAAAAACAATAACATAATAAAAATCACAAAATTACGTGGAAACTACACAATCCTACTTCCATATCTACTAATATTATAAATTAGAAAGTAACTCTGTCTGTCAGTCTATCTGTCTGTCTGTTACCTTTTCACGCCTAAACGGCTGAACGGATCTCAGTGAAATTTGGCAAGGAGGTAGAAGGTATCCCGGGGACGGACTTACGCTACTTTTTATCCCGGAAAAAAGCGTGCAAAGCAGCAAGCAGCAGCTAGTATATTATAAAACGCGAAAGTTTGTTTCCTAAGATCTCCAAAAGTACAGAACATAATCAAGATGAATTTTGTGTACCTACACATGCTACACACAACATGTTCTACATGTAGTAGACATGTAGAACATGTTCCGACTAATAGGCTACTTTTTTCCAAGAAAAACGCGTATGAAGCTACGGGAGTAAGCTAGTTTAATACATTAATCTAATGATACGTGCCGACGGCGAAGCAATCGCAAATGAACTTATCTAATAAATTACTGAGTCCTTTATAATGGCTATCGGATGCAAAACAACGACCTAATATTTAAATATATGCAACCGAAGTGAGTTTACCGAAGTGGTTTAACTCACTTCGGTTGCAGATGTTTAAATAAAATAAATAAATAAATAATGCTAGACAATCTACACAGCACTAAACTAAGCAGAGGTGTGTTACGGGAACTAGATAACAAAACAAATACAAATAGTTTCAAATTACTAATATTAATTTTCTCAAAATTGGTTCAATTTGATAATAATTTTTCATTCCATGCATCCTTTATTATTGTATTTTCACAAATAGCCTACCTACTCTTTGCGAAAATACAATAAGCATTTAGCATTTATTTGTCTCTCACAATAGGTGCTTAGTTAAAGATAAATTAATACAGGTGGACTTAAATATATAGCCATGTATAAGAATAGGAACATAACCCAGCTTATATCTTTTTGTGAGAGACTGGTGCCTGTGACAGGTTTTAGAAAAAACCTGTGATACAGGTACAATATGATTGAATCTCTAGTCAACGTCAATTTGTCAAAGAAAATGAACTAATTCACAGGAAATTTGGTCATTGATTAGGTTAATCAGCGTACGAACAGCTGTAAATATGCATTCTTGACCGACTTCAAAAAAAGGAGGAGGTTCTATGTTCGGCTGTATGTAGGTTTTTTATGAAAGTTCGTCGATTTCTCCGTCAATTGTGGACCGATTTGGAAAACTGATTTCGCTGTTGTATGGAGAATTATTTCGAGATGGTCCGCAAAAAAGTTATTCTTGAAAAACTTAAATAACTTAAATTTTATATTTTAATGTACTTTATAACTAATTTAATAATTTTTATAATTAATTAAAGTTAAATTAATTCTTTATTGACAAAGAAAATTACAATTCAATAATTAAAAAACAAATTAGAACTAGTATTTACAATTGAAACAATGAAGCTAACTGCAGACTGTTGCAAACAATCTACAGGTAGCTCAACTGATCCATATCAATTCCAGTCGGAAGCGTCCCCAAGACATTGACTGCATTGCCCCGCTGTATGGCAATGCGCTGCGCCAGATACCCGCCCGCTCTCGGGTCACGCGTCGCGTCGACCAGACACTCAGATAACTTTTTAAGTCTGCTAACTTAGAGCATTGCTATCTCTCACTCTATCTCTTTCTATTGACATAAGTCAGAGTGAGAAATAACGCTGCTTAGCAACTGTTTTAACTTCAAATTATTCTATATCCAAACGCTTGACAAACCATTGTACAACTGGTGTTCGCCTATAGAGAAACCGACTAAGGTAAATGTCCAAATCTTCAATATTCAAATTCTACAAAACAAGTCCTCATAATTGAGACCAATTTGTATCAGCAAATTGAAACACCACCGGAAGTCAATGCGAGAGGCTATTAGCGAATTGCACGAGACAAACAAATAGGTGTGCCATTCACACCCGCCCGAATACTTTATATGTATAGGCATGGCCGGCTTTATCCAGCTCGTCCTGTAGACGGTAATCTGGTAAGGGCTTGTACACACTCTCCTGTACACCGGCGCAAAAATAAACAAAAAATAATGGACGTTTTCACACATCATCTAAAGAATAGAATAGAATATTTATTATTTACAAACTTACAAAGTATACATCTGTGTTTATTATGTTGCACCTGCTGAGATACAGTGCTCAACTAGTTCGTCAGGTAGGGCAACGCAATTCAAACCACTGTCAGTCCATACCAATATTTGTATATTATTTTCAAAATTTATAATCTACATTATGTACTAAATTCCTATTTAAACTAACTTAGGTTAAATTAATTTATTACAGAGTTAAATTTTAAAAATTATTACTGCTATAATATTGGTATAATATAAGTACAAATGTTGTAACATTTCTCTTTATGTGAACAATGTTCTTTAGTTTTTTTACACTCTTCCTCGCTCTCTCTTTCTTTTCTTTTATTTTCTTTTTTTTTTAGTACAGTGTAGGTGTGAATGTAGGTACTTTCTTAAGTACCTATGTACATTCACACCTACACTATAATAAATTATCAAGAAAGATTAAATATCAAAATGACGTTCCTTGCGAAAAATATATTTCGTCAGAATTTTATAAAGCTTGCCATAAATAACTACGTTATAATGTTATTGATTCCCTTCGTCGTTTTCATCGTCGCGTGTACACCAGCCTTAAGAATCGATTAAAATGAATGTGTTTTGCACATATCTTGCACCCTCTTTATAAATGCATTGATTTACTCGAGATATCCTGCAGATAATATTCAAAGAGCTATTAGGGTGAAATGAATGTTCTTCGCAAGGCGCTCTTCGCTGCAACGTTTGAATCGAATGCATTTCCCGTGTATAAGTAATATGATTTATAGGGTGTGGAATAGGTCTTATTTTGTTTTATTTTGCAGGAGTTATTTACAAGAAACTGATCAACGATCATCATACATACTTCCACAACTGATCATGCCAAGCGAGGGGGTTTCTTCCATAATCATCAAGGTTGGCAGGCGGTTTGGTCATTGGCATTGGAGGTGTTGATGGGTACACAGAAGGAAGCTGCTGCTCTTTCTCTGGTGGGTTTCCTAAGTCGGCTCTTACGATATCCACGGGCTGAGTTGAAGGGTGAGCGGTGAGTCTATTTGACGTTAGTAACGAGACGTGATCGTGATGTCTCCTTTTTTCATATAATTTGGTCCAGCGCCTCTTTTGTGTGGACATGGAACTACGCAAATTCCATACTTAAAGGAGACGTCACGATCACGTCTCGTTACTAACGTCAAATCTTTTTGGTGTACTTTAAACCGTTTTTGTAATGTAGTGTATTGTCAAATAGACTCACAACTCCGGCAGGTACCTACCGTGGCCATAGACAAAGTAGCGTTTTTCTACGCTTTCTCAGAGCAACACGCCAAACATTGTAATCCTTTAAAAAGATAAAATAATAGTATATCCCTCTGCAAACAAATACTAAAACCTGTAAAAATTTACGACATCTTATTTCTCCCAGACAAAATTAAAAGAGCAAACTCTTTCGACCCGAAAATCGTTAAAAATAACGAACGTACCTGCAGCATCAGGTCCAGCGAAAATTAAAACACATTATCATGTTAATTTCATGAGAAAAAATATCTTTTTGAACAACATGTATCGAGCCAGGTTGAGCAAGGGTCATGCAGTGACCAACGTAAATTCAGGTGGACAAAAAAGGAACTACAGTCGTCACTTGAAGATTTCTTTCTGATTTAGTAGTGTTTGACGCTGGCGCCACTCTCGACTGAATGTGTTGGTGACGTAAGGGGCAGACGCAAACACATTTTGCCAGTTCAAAGCTATTAGAATTGCTAATGTCTAGAGATTTCACATATACGTTTGTATGTTTTGAATTTTATTAATGTTTTGAATTTTGTGAGAATTGCAGTTGCATTAGAATTATTTATCTGGTTTATGCAAAACGGATGGGATTTTTTTATAAATTTTTAAGTTATGTGGGAACTTTTGCAGTGGTCAAGATGCAGTTTCTTAACTAAATTCTGTTTGAAGCATTTTAAAAAAGAAATGGTGTTGATACAGAATTTGTACGAAATCATCACGTTTTACATTTTATAGAGTTTGATAAACTTTTAGAATATGAGTTTAGGACTTTAATACTTTTGGAACAAATATTTTGTTTAAGTTGCCTTGGTAACTTACGCTTAGCAATTTTATTTTTACATACATACACTAGGTACTCGTCCAATGTTTAAGTAGTTAGATATTCAAAAAATAGAAGAGAATAGTTAGATTTTAAAAATTCCATTCCCAGTTCTATGGTGATTCTTTCACTTGGCAGGCCGCCATCTGGAACGCCCTTCCTCTATCCGACAAGGTAAATCCCTTCCCATCTTCAAAAGTACGGTTCATCAACACTATCTGTCCACACTTGATAAGTCTTCCTGATTATTATTTTTGTTGTTATGTTTATTTCTCCTGTTTTCTCGTGTCTTTTTGCTCGCTTTTTGTAAATTATTGTAGATTACCTACTTTTATGTGGGGAAAACATTTACTATTTTTAATTCGTCATCAATTACGCCACCGTCAGTTTCAATACGTACCGATCCTATCTATCCAAAGGTTGCCTGGAAGAGATCACTGTTAGCGATAAGCCCGCCGATTGTGCCACACTAGATATAGTTAGTATTAAGTTCTTGTTTTATGTATTGATGGTGCAATAAAGTAATAATATATAATGTGATCTATCTATCTATACTATTTAATCGAAATTTCTTTGCAATACGGGTGTTATTTCGCCTTACAAAAAATAATTTTGATGTCAAACCATTTCAAAATCTCATTTCGCAGCTTCTTCTTGACCTCTCAACCTGCATAAAATTAAAACCACAGTTTAAAACCGTTCCCTGTGCATATTAATTCGCTCTGCAGAATCTTGAATCTTAGCTTCATGCAAATCAGTCACACAATACATTTATACAGGGTCATCTTTATGCTAATCGGCACACGTAGGGTCAGAGGTCTTGAACTCTTCTGACCATTGAATATTCGTCTTATGAATATTCTTTGGACAATTCTAATACCGCTGACCTTTGGCTCGACCTTTAACTTTCCCACGGTGACCCTTTATAATTGTGAGCTTAATTGGAGCAAGGTGAACTATTAAGATTAGTTATGCATAAAGGATGGGAAGATTGTAATGTAACTGGCAAGTTTGCAAAGTTGTATGATTTTGTATTCTGGATTTTAGTGTGCAGATTTTGTAGTTGGGCGCCATGCGTATTGGATAATTATGGTAGTAATAGATAGGTAATTAACCTTAACCTATTTACGACCTAATTAGGTTGATAAGTAAAATAAAATTTTATATTTCATCGCATTTTTCAGATTTTCATTAAAAACTAGATATCACGTACCCAATAATTACCAAATGTTATATCTTATATGTATGTACATAAATAATTAATTAAAAGTGAGCTGTTTGAAATATTCATAAATATTTCTAATAACAAATTTAAAGTGCGACACTAACAATATTCGCGAAAACGCTTTGCTTTTGAAAACATTTTTCCAATAATCCTGTATGTTATTATCTCACTGTATAACTTCCTCAGACTTCTCTTTCAATTAAAAAGCGCTTAGTTACCTACAGCTTCATTAAAATACTCATAAATGCAAAATATCGATTGCTCCTACTAACTTAATGAAAACCAGAAACTAATTTACCTACATTCACAAATTAATATCCAAAAAGCGCGCTCGAAACTATTCCGACACGTGGTAACATAATAAACTAAAAATGGAAATTTGACACGCATTACTAATTAATTAGGCGGATGTAAACCTTTGTGCACAATCGATTCCATCATTGCATCAGCAAAATTCCAAAATCATTTTTGCCTGTAATCATCCCATATTTCTATAGCCTTCCAGCTAAGTACTCTGAAATCGTGATTAAATATCCTACCTCTATTCATTACCTACTTACTATACTCCACTACAGGATATAGGTAAACCACCCTAATGTTGCACGCAACGCGCTTTACCCCCTTCTCCCCAAACGCACCGTTTTTCTCCCCGCAAGATAAAGACCAAAAATAAAAAAAGAAAACGCGAAAAATGTCTCTGTCACTTTCTGGCGCGCGCGAAACGCATAAGTGCGAGCGGCGCGACATCTAAGCTATGAACGACTCACGAAAACTTGCGCCCCGCCCGAGACGCCCGCCTCTATCCGTCTCGCTCACTTTTTCACACTTTTCATATAACCTGCTCAGAGTTAGAAAGACATAACTAACATCCAATCTCTTTTCAAACATCAACCATATGGTTAGGGCTGTACAGTATAGTTTTAACTGTAGAAATATGTGCTTTGAAAATATTTTAGAATGCAAAACGCTAGGGAGTGTAGTCTCTCTCGCTCGCAAAAAAGCAAGCCCTCGAGGGGTGGGGGGCTTAGACGCGGGGGAGGGGGTGGATAGTGGCTGCCATGATGCCGCCGGGTTACGAAGACTGAGTATTAATTTTGGCATAATTCGCGCTGATTTCGACTATTTTACTGCAGTTTTGAAATAGAAAATGCTGCAAATAGAAGTATTCAGTAAACACGACAATTGTAGCAATTGGATTGTGTAGGAATGGCTGTTATATGCCATTGTCGTTCTTAGGTTAATTAATAGCGAACAATCTGATGCCACGTCCTAACCGCTGTTTTGGTTTAGTTGAAATGTTATTGTATCAAACGCTGTAACCGATTTTCAACTAATATCACTATCACACAAATATCACATTCACAATTATTATAGGCAGCCAATTACTTAGTAGGTACCTACTAGTTATTACTAGTGTGGGAAAACATCTTGCGTTGCTATTGTATTCACTTTTTTATATTCATGAAGAATATAAAAAAAGTGAATCAATGAAAAAAATTAAAAAAACCTGGGTACTAGCAGTTCTTCTTGAATATTTTTTTATAAATGTGTTGAACATTGTGAAAAAATTACAAAAAACATTTACCCACAAAAGCTTACTCAGTAATAACAGGTAAATGTTTAAAAAAAGTTAACTAAACGCAAGCTGTTTTTCGAAAGATAGATATATCTTTTTACTACTTAGGTATAAAAAAATATTTACAAAAAGTAAAAGTTTAAAATAGTATTAACACCTAAACTGCGATTTCTGAATTTACGTGGTTATTGAAAACTGCTCCTTACGACGACGCCTTTGGATTTTTTGGACTGCATTATTTTTTACCTTTTTTTACGTGAATGATTCAGTCAGATCTAACATCTCATTAATTATCAATATCTATCAAGCAGTTTGGGCTGAAAACACCAAAATTTATTTAATCTCTAAAACATACCTAACGCTTTTTGTTAACAGTCGGGCGTCGGGCTCGACGCAAGCTTTTTTCTCCAAGGCGAAAAATTCGTGAAAGGCTTTTTTTGCAACTAAACAAAGTCGAAAAACCCACTTTCAGAAAAGACAGAATGTAGATATCTAATCTAAACCAATATAGAGGTAGGTAGGCATGGTCAAAAATCGTAAAAAAACACAGATCTAACTTCTAAACCAAAAAAAATGGAATTCCAAAAAAGTACCGAGTCGCAACATACAAGCGATGCAAATTGGAACTCCAAACACCTCGCTTCACTTCGTTCGATCCTCTAAGATTGAATAACTCTGTATTGGTAAGTCACCTAGACTAGCCGCCGACATGGCCGAAATTCGGCTAGGAGGACATCATTGGTAGTTAAAATTATATAAAAGTCCAAGTGCAAACAACAGCCTTTTATAGCAGACTAGTTTGTGCCCGCGGCTTCGCACGCTTTGTTCTAAGGAAACTTTTAAAGGTTACTTTTATCCCATGGGAACTGATTTACGGGATACAAAGCTGCCTATGTTTGATTCGAGGCATTGAACTACCAGTACGCAAAATCTCAGCCCGATTGGCTCAGAACTTTTGGCTTTTGGCGAGATATTAAACATCCAAACTTAGTGTGATTCTTTTCACATTAAGTATTTTATCTTTACTAACTAATGTTAAATAAAAATATTAAAAAAAAACTCATTTGGAAATACAATCAAACTTGTAACTATTCAAATTCAAGACCTTTTATATTGTGGTGGTGGCAACCTTCATCTTGGTTTACAAGTGAATAAACTCCGCTACTTTGCAACCTGCAACCTTGGTAACTTTGTCTAAAATCTTCTTTTAAAAATATTGGAAGGACTTATCGCAGTTTCGTGGCATAATTGATGAGTTCCCGTTTAATATCTGTGATCCCTATTTTAATAACGTATATTTACAATTGTTTGTAATGTATTTATTTTTATTTTTTATGTTATTTATAATTGTTTGTTTGATTGTTTGCAGCTAGCTTAATTGTTTCAATTGTAAATACTAGTTCTAATTTGTTTTTATTATTGAATTGTAATTTTCTTTGTCAATAATAAGTAAAATAATTAAAAAAAAATTATATAACATATTATTATAACTTATTATTTATTATTAAGTTCTAAAAATAAAGAATAAAAACGTGCCGCTATCTAACTTTTTGAAATACCTAATCTCCATGGACTAATCAATGACTCTAAACGAGCTAAGTCGGAAGAGTTTACAAAATAATGATATTAAAATTTAAATTTAACTTTTTATTAAATTTAACTTTTTATTTTCATCATTATTGACGATTTTGGGTAATCGACCGGAAGACGATGAAAAAAACAAAGCTCATCCGAAGTTAAAAAAAGAAACAAAAGTCCTTCATTGAATACAGGGGGCCTATTTTAATAATCTAACATGAAATTGCGTGTTGTGTTTCGGCCAATTGGTGTAGGTACTTTTTTTTGTGTATTTTTTTTTTGTAATACGGTGTAGTAAACACTAAATTAGAATCCCAATTTTCACAAAAAAAAAGGAACCAACGATTGAGTATTTTGGAGAATTAAAATAGATACCATAAGTACCTGCACACCTTAGGTAGGGTTTTGGGAATTTTCTTAAAATCAAGTTTGTCTGTTCAATTCATGTATTAGGATATGTACAGTCAGCTGCGAAAATATGTATACACGGCCAAGTTTTCAATTTGGCTGAAAAGTAAGTGTTTAGTAAGTGTTACAATTTATGCAACCGCATTCTGACAAGTACGATGACTACTTTGTACGAAAAATATGTGCGTGAACTTTTATTTGAAAAGTTCCGAGTTAAATCAAAATTAAAACTTGACAGTGTATACATATCTGAGCAGCTGACTGTACCACTCGTACTATTCTCACTACTAATTATCAGCGTTTGAATAACGAAAACGAAACCAAAACAAATGAGTCAAAGAGCGGCGAAATCTTAGTGTGAAGGGAACACTCACAAACACATCATAATTAACCAGCAGGAGGGGGTTTATAAAATAATCATAAAAAAACTGATTCTACTTCTATTAATATTCTTCTATATATACAATATTATTCTTATTAGTAATGCACACAGATCCCCAAATTTTAACTAACCCGAGTAAAAAATTAAGATTATTTTTATAATATTTTGAAACAAGAGCACATCACTACACTCACAGTTATAATTAATAGTCGACAAATAGAGCTCATTTGATAAGAGCTACCTTGAAAGCACTCCTAAAATACCTACTAGGTATAGACTTTTATGACGTATTTAAATAATTAAATATGCTGGATAATCCACAAAGATAAACAACAAAAAAGTAAAAGCAAATACTGGTTTACATTCATGACTAAAAATATTTTCGTTGAAAACTTCGATTAAATTTGCCATTTTCGATTTCCACATAAGCCCAAATCAATATCTATGACAAAAGTTGTTTGCATTTACTTTCATAAAACCACACCCAAATCACGATATTGCGCTAAAATTCAAAAGTGACAAATTATTCTAAATCGATTTGATCGAATTCTGAAAAATCTTTTGAATACATATTATGTACCTGGCTTAAAACATTGAGTGCTCATGACCCTTAATTGAAGCTCCCGTAGAGCTTGCGACATGCCCTTGTAATTCCCACAGCTGAGGGTGGGCAATAGCACACACGTTGAACAATAAACATATTTTAAATAATCGCACATAGTTATGATCAAGGACTAATCCATGGTTCAAAAATGTAGCCGAAGAAACAACATAGGTAGGTAACATACTCTAAGTATCGGGGCCAGCCATTCAAATTAGAATCAGATGAATCCCAGGATTTAAAAATACCAGCTGCAATAGAAACTCAGCTCGCATTTCAACAATCAAGCTATCTCCAACCCCACATTACAATAAACTTCTTGTTTTTAGGCAGAACATTTGCTCAATGAACGCCATCTAGTGTCAAGTAGATGAACTAAAAAATCTTGTACAACAATTTTGTCACGAAGGTAAAATAATTTTTCTTTATTTTATTACAAATCATTTGATTTCTGTATAAAATTTTCCTTTTAAACTTTTTTCCATTGATAATACGAAAACAACTTATTAATTTCAAATGAACGTGTACTAGTAGTTTCATAACCACCCGCTAGAGAGCAGCACCCTGGCCAGCAGGTTTTTTATTACATTTGGGAAAAAAAACTTTGAAAATATTTTAAGTAATTTATTAATAATTAATTATTTCATTCAAAATTTAAATGCATTTAAACAATTTTTAGGATGAACTTAATATGGTTCCGCTACTCCCTGACAGATGGCAGCAGATGTCAAACTTGAATTCCAAAACATCTTAGTCTTATTAGTATGGAAATTTTCTGTTTGACCTATATTTTAATTAAAATCTTATATGTTTAAATAGCCAAATACAATATATAAGAAATATAAGATAAAAATAAGACATAGGTACCTATTGTAATTAATTCCTGCAAAATTTAAAAGATTTTGTGCAGCCCAGAAACGTTTGAATTTAATTCGCAGCAAATGTAATTATTTCCTATCTGGAAGTAAATTAAGTTGAAACCAATCGAATTACACAAAACGCCAGTGTCGCGCGAGAACGCACATTCTTCTGTACGGCCATAAGGGCGATGCTACAGTGGCTCTTATCATATTTAGATATCCTTTAACGCATTTACTGCCCAGCCTCTCAGCTAGTAAGTCTCGCAGAACTAATATATTAATTTGTTTACTAATTTACTCTTCAAATGTACATGTACTCTTTCTTACAGGTACCACAATGTTCGTTGTTGGCAATGAAACTGATAAAATAGAATAGAAACTATACCTTTTCTTAAATGGTAACCGTCACTGGTGGTTAGTTAAACTATGAGCGGGAAAATAAACCATTATTATTATCATTATCGTATTTATTTATTTATTATTTTAGCTGTTATGGAGTTTTGCGCAGATTGTATTTAATTTTTTACGATTCCAAGGCCCATCAAACTTCGATTACCTACATTGCTTTTGTGGTGCATAGCAACATGTTAGAATGTGTTTAGTAAAAATAAAGGTTATTTCGTTAAGCTCCAAAAGGACTGAATCGAAGTGCAGAAGGCGTACTGGGAAGAATTTTGTCGGTGGATCGGTTTCTTAGCTATCATCACTACATGAATTAAAATTAATTATCGACCCGAAAAGAGAAGTGACCTGCGTTTGCCCACAATCTCAGATATTGGTAAGTGACGATAGGGCCGACTCACAAAAGTCCGAAAAACATTCATGCTGGTCTTGCAGAGGCCCAGGTTGTACGTGATTCAAACAAATTTAAATGCACACTCTTGCACATTTCTACCAAACCCACCAATGTGACAACACCTTTCTTCCCCCGCTAGGTGGCGCGGGGCGGGTCGCCCGCACAATTTGCCAAATCATCTTCACCCCCCACCCTTCTCTGATGAAGATATGCTAATGTCCTGATACCAGTAGATTGAACTGAGACCTCATCTTAATGTTACGACCTGAGTTGCGCAGTGAAAGAAGACGTATGTGACGCAGGCGGTTGTCGAGGCGGTGGGATCGATTCCCGCCGCGGGTCGAATTTTTGTGTTGTCTGCATGTATTTTTACCGGGCCTGGGTGTATAATACTTTGTACATGAGTCATCTGGTACCTTTAATACAAACCTCAAAGTGGGTACTGATCAGCGTTACGGGGCAAAACGGGAAAGAAGGCGCTCGCAACGAGCAACGAGCAGTCGGCGTAACATATCATGCTCGCTGCGAATATTACATTACGCCCGTAACACCGGTCAGTACCCGGCTTTAGAAGACTGTATTGCAAAGAGCTTCTCATGCTTGTGTTATGGGTATCAGATGGTTGCTATATGGGGCCAAATGATATTTTGTAAAAATGTCCAGTCCCATCATTTTCATTATCCATCTCCAACAACCAAATGTTTCTAAATTACTGCATTACATAATATTTTTACTTTATACACTCGCCTTATTAAGTGGGGTGAGTTTTGCTTCAACTGGAAAACTAACAACCTAACAAGGCAAAGGTTTCTTGTTCACTTCTTTACTTTACCTTAAAATGATTTCAGTGATCAAAAAATCAAAGTGATTACTTTATTTCCTTGTTTTACTTATGTAGTTTGAATTTTGTGACGTGTCCTGTAAGGTCTAAAGCACTTTGATACTTCATTGAGGTTTTTTTGGTGGGCGGGAGTGACCTTATGGCGCCTCTTCACTATCGCTGATTATAGACGATTTCACGCGAGCACGCAAGTGTTGAGGGCATACTCGCCGATCAACGTCTGCAATCACCACTGTCATCGCCCTGTGATTGCAGCAATCGGTGACTTATCAGTTTTTCGGGGACGTGTCAAAGGCAATTCGCTACACGCGAATCTCTGTGCGCGCGTCCGCAATATCGCCAATCATTCATTTACCGGAGGCCAGCGAGTGGAAGCCCGCCTTCGACGCAGGTGGTTGCAGGTTCGATTTCCGTCTTGGGACAATTGTTTGTAGGATCTGCAGATATTTATTCAGGGTGTTCAGGGTATTTTCTATGTATTATAAAATTATATATCTATGCAGTATAATGTTTTAAGTAGGTATATCAGTTACCCACATAACACAAGCTCTGCTTAGCTTGGGGCTAGATGATGCTGTGTGAATTGTTCAGCATTATTGATTAATTTTTTATATAATGGTAATTAATGGTAGCTGCAGCTATTAACCCCACGTCCATCTTGATGGCTTGTCGCTCAATAAATGATCACGGACGATAATATGAATGCTTGCACGATGAACGTGACGATTACCTTGCCGATCATCGGCGAGCTAATCGTCACGATCATCGGCGATAGTGAAGAGGAGGTATTAGGCATGTGTTTTTCAAAAAGATAATCTGGCCATTACTTGCATATTAATTGACGTTTTGAGAAAAGTTTTCATACATTAAACGTCAAAGTTAACCGACGAAGCTGCTAATGGTCCGATTATCTTTTGGTGAACCAGCCCTAGTGAGTAAGAGTGGTGCGGTGGTGGTGGGCAAAACAACAATAATTTAATAAATTTCTAATATACCTACTATCGTAGGTTAACGAATTTATTACGGATCCTTATTTGGATCGTAAAAGAATGAAACGTTGGTGTTCTTCTAACCCAAATGTGGTTCTTATTTAACCCGCTTACAACCGTCATGAAAATTCTATTTTATTTTCCAGATCAAACATCAAGAATCAACACACGCTACGCTGCTACGAATTTCGTAGAGTCTACAAAACTCGTAGACCGTCTACGGAGCTACGAATCTCACACCACTCACATGCATACATACATACAAAGTTTACGAAACTAGAGACTACTAGAGACATAAAAGATAAAGAGAGTTCTTATGCCAACGTGATAAGATCCAGAATGTGCTTGAAATCCTGAAAGCTTTTGGCTCATGTTGTCTTATCTAACTTTAAGTAGATAAGCAATTCCTTTGTACGTCTCTAAATAGAATTTGATTACAATGCATAAGTTGGTGACTGAAACGGTTCTCACGTGATTGAAATAGGGTTCATTTTACACTGCTTTTTATTATAAAAAAATACTCAGAAACCGATAAAATGCTAATGAAGTAAAATAAAATTTTAAGACATATTTTATTGTAACAAATACATCAACGACACCGTTGTCATACAACAATTACTCTTTTAGACAGATTTATTTATTTCATATATTTATTGTGCTAGGTAATACATTATTTTCGACAAAACTATTTAGTTTTAATTTATAATGATTACCGAGGTCGATCGAGTCATGGCGGGCTTTGTAGGTGGAATCTCGTCCAATCAGGCGAGATCTGTGATAGACTGCTGGCAGCTATGCTGGATGCGGCAAGCTGAAGATACCTAAGGTTCCATGAGGGGAGGCCTATCCAGCAGTAGTCTACAGTGGAAACTAATCCACTCCATCCACTCTTTGGATCAGAGTGAAATAGATTCTAGCAGTGAAAACTGATCCACCCGGGCTATGGATCAGAGTGGACTAAAAAGTAGGAACTGATCCATTAGTGGATCTGCAAAGTGGATCAGAGTGGAATGGAGCCTATTTTTAAAACCTGTGACGAAAAAAATACTTTGGACCACAATGACATTTGAACAGCTGACATTTGCCCATGCAGCCTGCAAAAGGCATGCAAAAGGTAGCTGTGCACGCTGTGCACAATATTGCACGCTGTGCCTTAGCCGCTGGCCCACTGCCGTGCACAGCATGAACAGCGCGTGCACAGCGTGCACCGCAGTGGGCCAGCGGCTTAAAGCCATAAAAGAAACTAAACGAGCATTTCGATACCTCAATTAGGCTCAATTATCAAAATAGCTTTATCCTTTATCGTTTTAATACTTCGAGGTTAAAAGGAGTGTCCGTCAACCACACTCGAAGAACAACCCACCATGCCTCACGGGTAAAAAGTCTCCTACTCACTCCACACGCCTCCTATCCAGCGTGCAAAGCAAACCCGAATCACCCACGGCCACGTACAAGATCATTATCTAGTACGAGAAAGTTACGAGAATCTAGTTAGAACCCCCCTTAACTTGTTATAACCAGTTTAAGCTAGTTCAGTTTAGTTGGGCACCTGCGATACAAGGCTAACGTTGCTCCGGGTTTATCTTGTATCCATAGGTACATAGTAAGTTTTATTATGCGCCCATCTTATATGCATAATATATGCACATTTTACCTATTTCCTTTCTAGATAGAGGTATATATTATCTGTAGAGGTAAGTTCGGGTAAACCGACCAATCAGCAGATATGCGTTTAGCTGCGCTTGCTGTTGAATGCGTATTTGCTCGCGGTTACCTAAACTTACTCAGTTCGCGATCGACCGCCATCGTCACGAGTTCAACCCAACACCATTTACCATTATTCCATAAGTTGGCGGCAGGAGTTTAATTTACCATCTTGACCACCAACCAAGCACCATACCAACTACCAATCTCAAAGGGCAGTTTGGGGATCAACCAGCACCATCTACCACAACCCCCAAACCATAACCCTTTTCAAGGTATATCCTTGCCGAGGCGGTCCTGGCGTAAGAATAGACTCCTCCAACTCGAATAAGGGAACCTACCAAAGGAACAGCAGCAGCTTCTATCTGTGTATTTTAGTAGAGGAGGCATGTTTGTGTGCTGATGTGGATATTATGTTCCCCTAGAGGCCTGACATGTCATCTACCTAAGCGCAGTCAAACAAAGACTATGATCAAAAGCACAATTCGTGGATGTAGAAGCCAATGCAGTAGGCCAAGCACAGGGATTTTGGTCTAGAATAGAGAAAAATGATGTCCCATCACAGTAAAATATTAGTGATTCATTCCATAAACCTCAATAATTAAAAAATGTTAGGATAAAAAGTATTTAGTAACAATTCCGTGCAAAACCTTCTCTGATGAGATTCAACAAAATGCATTCGCGTGCACCGCCCACATTTTGACACCCATAAATTGACATGCCATATATCTTACTATATTTTTAATTTAAATTTAACTATCCTAAAGTAACGGATTTCCGTAAAGTAACGCCTGAATCTATTATTTATAGGGTAGAAAGTAAATACTGCTAAGTTCTACATAGCTAGCAGTCTTCATCTAGTATTCTTGAGGTTCAAAGGCACTGCGTGCGTGCGGCCCAGCGAGCTTGACGCGCAGAGCGTGAAATGCGAGGGGCTCCGTCTTACTGTAGCTTTAAATAACCAAGAGTTTACGCGTACTGCCCATGTAGGTCTACGCAAAAGGGTGACAAATATACCCATAAATAGGTTACAGAAAATTATATGGCTAAGTATGTGAGGTTCATCCATTTTGGTCAATCTCACTGTTTCAAAGGGGAAAAATATTTATATCACTAGACTCACCCATTAAAATGAAGAAGAATAGCACAACATCACAAGGACATCATCGACCATAGGCTAGAAGATATACTCATATCTTCTAGCCTATGGTCGATGCACCATATCAAAACACAATATGTTGCACAATATCAAAACGGAAAAAGTTTTCATTTACTACCGCTTCTCATGAAACTTTTGCATTGCTGTCATACAATGAATAGTAGTCCTCTCAGTAGATATACGGGTGCCGCAAGGCGCTAAATGTATGAAGGAAACAAAAACATTTAATAGTCGTAATGACTTACTTTCGTTTAGGTTTACATGACGTATAACTTTTTTTGAGCATGGAGTGTGAATAGTAGAGTATTTTCCTCGTGCATATTCATTGCATTTCATCTTAGGCTTGATTAAATTCTTCTCGCACTCAGGATTCTAGTAACACCCTCGCTTCGCTCGTGAGTTATTCACGAGACACTGATTCATTAAGAATACTTTACGCACTCGGTGCATAATCTACTATTTCGTTTCCTACGCAAAACTCATTCTAAAGCCTCAGTAGATACATCCGAACATACAAACGTCCAAACAGAGCTGTTGGACTGTGGTAAACAGCTCCTATAACGGCATTCCCATAATAAGGACGTCTTGCACACAGTGCCGTGTACGTTGCTCAGCGCAAATTAGAACAACAATGTAATCACCGTTACGATACTTTACTATCGCCTCGTGCAAATTACTTCTTGTAAGTCGCAAGTTGTTAGCGGATAACAGTGAAGTAACTGTTATACAATACTAGTTTCTGCCCGCATCTTCGCACGCGTTGTTTCTATGGAAACGTTTAAAGGTTATTTCTATCACATGGGAACTGATTAATGTATTAAAAAAAAATAATGAATGAATGAATGACCACTTTATTGCATTTAAAAAATAACATAATAAAAATCTTATATCTACATTTAACACATACTCAGCACATTAGGCGGCCTTATTGCTAAGAGCGATTTCTCTCAGGCAACCTAGGCATGGAGAAAAAGAAAAAAAAATGTAGCCTATGTTTGATACCAGGTTTAAAGCTAGAAATTTTGAAATTTCTTAACTAATTTCACTATTGAAATTTTGAAATTTAAAGATTCAAAAAAAATCTGCTCAATCTGTTCAGTAGGTTCGGTGTGAAGAATTAACAAGCATCTGTCTATCCATCCACGTATCAAAACTTTCACATTTATAAAAGTGTAATGTACTGATCTTTTTTTTAATAGTCTTTGTATGAGAGCTAGCTATTTCCTGAGTGCAAGGGTACACGTATGGGTTTGCACAATACCAAAACGGAAAAAGTTTTGGTTTACTACCGATGACCTGTAAAAGTTGTACTGCTGAATCACCTAAAATTATTGGAACACTGTAATCGAGTCCGTTTGAAATTCCGGCGACGACTGATCGATGTCATATTTATTATGAAAACTAGTCCCTCTTATGCTCTGCCCTCATTCATCCAATGCCGCTACCACACAGCACAAAAGTGTGCATTCAAATATGGGCTTAAAACTCGTTACATTTGTTTACATTTTGCAGTAACAAAATGGCACAAGCTTCAAACGCACTCGTTTGAAGCTTGTGAGAAGCCATTTTGCCCGCGTGCTGTCTGTCATCTGATACCGTCAATATAAAATGCATCTAATTGTTATGAGTTATAGCCCATATTTGAATGCACATTATTGTATTGTGCAGCAGCAGCGCTTTTCAGGTATGCGACAAGTTTAAGATAAGATAAGATAATTTTTTATTGGTTCACAACTTACAACACACAAGAAAATACAATTTTAAAAGAATTAAAGAAAAAAACAATGTGAGACCAAAAGGCTGCCGCTCAGCGTGTGCTGCAGGAGCTTGGGGAGCAGCTGCAGCGCTGGTCTTCCGTGGCACCTTAGTTTAGTAACCGCTAGTTGTGGGCGCTGGTAATACAAAACACTGGCCGGTTTGGAAGTCATACGAAAAACAAGTTTCCGCTCGGAGACGTACATTTTTTTTTTGTGGGGGATTTATCTTCACTCACTCTTCTTGGTTGCACACTTCTCCATTCGTACGCTCTGCAGCATTTCCCTCTGAGCACTCTTGCCTTGTCCCGCCCGCCCACCCTTCGCCCAAGGCGGCCAGATAACCAGTTTATGTGCGTGGTCCTTTATGTGCGTAGTTCCATCGCGATAACCTGATAGGGGCACGTAGACACATACTACATTTTACTGCCTTTTGCCCTCACTTTGTGTTAGAATTCCTAGTCTATTGCGACTATTTCAGCTATTTCCTTTCTACTTATGTCGTGGCACGGGAGCTGTGTAAGTTTATGTTTCGGAGCATTTTGGTCTCTTTTCTAATCATAAACATAAAATAATAAATAATATATAAGCTATTGTTATATATTGTATATTAAACACTAGCCAAACTCAATGTAGAATGTTTGCAAACAAACCACGACACAAATAATTATAACTCACTTGTTTAGCATCGAGTTTCATAATTGTAAGCAATATTTATTGAAGGAAGAATTGCGTATAAAAAGACGCGGCCACACTTGGGCAACACAGAGAATTTTAGTTGAAGTATGGGCGGTTCGTTTACAAACATTCTTCATCGAGTTCGGCTAGTGTACCTCGTTAATGTCAACCAAGTTTTAAATAAAAAAAAATTGTCATAAAAAGTGTCTTGTGGCAAAAGTTAAGACAACAACTGATTGGTCTATTGCCATTGCACTTACACGTGCAACAAGAGGCAGCCGCAGCTGCCTACAGACTCTGGGCTTTAGTTTATGGGATCATGACACTAGAGCACAACACACCACTATTATAGAAGAGTATGCAAGGAACAATCCCATGCTGCTCTCGATTTATGATAGAGTACCCAAAAAACACCTACACTCAAGAAGCTTCACTACACAAATGCACGAAGAGCCACGTGACAGCTCAAACATACACGAAGTAAGAATATACACAGAGGGCTCTAAAATTGAAACAGGTACCGGGCGGGAACGTTTTCGGAAGATCTCAACATCCACAAAACAACAGCACTGGTCGCCCACAACTCCATCTTCCAGGCGGAACGTGTGGGTATAATCCAGGCTGCGACTTCAGCGCTACGAAGACAGGTAACTGACCAAAACATCAGGATCCTCTCAGACAGTGCGGCAGTACTACAGGCCCTAAACAAGAGAGAACACAACTCGGGACTTACCATAGTGCCACCACCTGCTAGAACAAGTAAGTAAGTCCAATAGAGTCACTCTACAATGGATAAAAGGACACAGCAGTCCAGAGGAAATGACGAAACTGATGCACTGGCGAGGAGAGGTTCAGAGCGGCAACCAGCAGGGTCCGAACCAATAATTCCCCTACCATTCAGTCAAGTCCGCGCATGGATCTGAACACCAAGACTACTGGGCAAGTATTCCGGATTGTAGACAGTCGAAGGAGGCCTTCCCGGCTTTAAACCCGAGATTCTCCCGAAAACTCTTCAATCTGAAACGTCACAAACTCCAGCTAATTGTCAGTATAGTCATAGGACATTGCATGCTTAACAAACATCTATTTAATCTCGGTATCACGGACTGCCCCCTATGTAGAGGGTGCATGAACGCAGAGGAGACGGCCACGCATGTGCTTGTAGAGTGCGATAGCGTAGCTTTTCAACGACTGCAATACCTCGGGACACCGAGGAGGCCTAGTGCACCGGCGTCAGCGAGCTGCTGGCTTTCCTGGAGGATATTGGGTGGTTAGATTAGCAGCCGCCCACCCGACACGCAAAAAGAGCTCACCTGTGGCCTAGTTGCGGAAACCAGTCTAGAAACAAGTAACAAGTAAGTGTCCTGTGGTTCCTACCAAAGAATAGAGGAAATGAGACTTGTGATAATCATTGATGCTACTATTTTGACTATTTTGATGATGCTATTTTGACACTATCCTCAAGTTATATTTACAAAGCTGCGTTCCGGCCGCTTTAATGGATATCGGTGCGATAACTATTTACCCAATTAAGTCGGTAAGTATCTCATTTTCATAGTTCTCTTCTAAATTACCTTTAATAAAAAGTCAGCACTCAGCATAGATTCATCCATTTACCCCGCAACGAATGGATTTGAGGTGTTTTGTGTAATTTTTGTACAATTACCATGATAATCTCAAAAGGTTAACCAACCTATCAAATAAAAATCATATCCTTCACAAATAGCACATCGCTTACGATGTTCCATCCGTCCAACCGGAAGCCTACACTAGAGAGGCCGATTCGAATCATCCCCAGCAATAAATATGTATCTACAAGTGCGGACCTCCTCCCTCTGTTCGGTTCATTTCCGGCTGCAAATCGTCTCGCCTACGTTACTTACGACTTCGAATAGTCTGCTCTAGGACGTAGGTATCATGGTCATCATCATTATCAGCCCGAATACGTCCACTGCTGAACATAAGCCTCCCCCAAAAAACGTCACATATAGCGGTCCTGACCCGGCTCCATCCATCGACTCCCTGCGACCGATACAATGACGTCGGCTATCAGACTTTGGACGTCGGATGATCGATCAGTCGCCACGTCAGCGTCAGTCCGTTTTCTATAATGTTGTGAATCACAACATTTCAACTCAAAAACGGACCATACTACTTCAACTTGAGTTGATCTGTAATCCTTTGTAGGAACTCAAGTTAGAATACTTACACACGTTACATCGTGCCGAAGGCATGCGTTGCCTCGCCTCTTTTGTTTTATCTATCTTAACTATAAATCTATCTATGCCTAGTCGTCAAGGCATACGTACGAGCGACTAGGAAATGAATTTCGAGCAATGAAGTATTATGGAGTCTACGCACCAAAGTCAAGAAAACGCTGTCGGCTTCAGTCGTCTTCCAGTCATCTTAATCTGAAATATCACACCAACTCGCCCGGCTGTGTACCGACTTTGGTATGTTAATTTGTCAATACGAAAGGTTTTCTCATAGGAATATCAATCGGTTCCCTAAAAATAGCGATATATATTTAAATATAGAAATAAGAAATATAAGAATAAACTCGCTGTACCCACAACTAGGCTAGACACAAGATTAATGTATTTTTAAAGGGCAATGTATACGCTTCTACAACAAAATACCAAATGAGTTGAAAAAATTATCTATACATTTAAAATGCTTCGTCTTGAATGACTGACTGACGGATCAACGCACAGCCTAAACCGCTGATCGTAGAGACATGAAACTTGGAGGGTGTGTTCTTTGTATGACGTAGGCATCTGATAAGAAAGTATGTTCCGAAATTCTACCCCTAAGGGCGTGAAAAAGGGGGGCAAAGTTTGTATGGGACAACGTGATTCCTTGATCCAATCTACTTAAAATTTTGTTTAAACCTTTTTCAACAAAGTTAATGGAAGACGTGTTTATATTGTAATTCATGTGAAATATGTGTGATATTATTGAAATACATCCCCTAAAAATTTAAATAACATTTTATTTTAACACATTTATCGTTGAAAACATACCGTTTTTATTCAAAAAAGGTTGAACTCACTTAAAAACATAAGCAATTAATACTCTTTAAAATTGTAATGTCTCAAAAGTTACCGTACTTTAATTAGTACCTCATTTGAAGGTTTCTAAGCATAAAGAAGTTATGCACTTTTAGGACACGGCCTCATAGGGACTTAGAGCTCGAAATTTGAAATGGTAAGGTAAGTGTTATAAATTCGAAAGTAATCTGTCTGTCAGAACGTTACCTTTTCTAATGTTCTAACCATTGAGTATATTTTATTTCCATCCAGATATTTTTCTCATCTAGACGTTAACACAGACTTTATGGCTTACATTGGGTGTCCACGACACATAACCTGAAGTACAGCAGCGTGGGTGTTGCGCTCCGGATCGCCCCAATGCGTTTAAATCTAATAAAATATAAAGAAGTTCTTAATAAAATCACATTCTCTCGACTTGTTCCGTTTCCCACAGAACTCCATCTAAACCAGAATCCCACGACACCGACACAAAACCCAGGGTCAAGCTGGACACGGGTCAAATCAGCTCAACTGGGGATGCTGCACCACGCTTAATATGCACACACCTTTCCAACTCACCTTCGAATCTAATCAACGTACCAAAGCTGTAAAACCAACCCTATTCTTAACGCTATAGAGGCCAAAATAGAGTAAGTTGGACCATTATTGTATAGGTTACTTA